>CM062816.1:2016927632-2017582547 GCA_031772625.1 Pinus tabuliformis
GGAGATAAAAAGAATTCTATGGGCCAAAATTGGCCAATCCATCACTCAACAATGGAGGTCAATCAAAACTATACATGAGCAGATGGATTTAATTGGCCAAGCACAGACAGAAATTCAGAGGGCCAAAGCATTACTGGGAGACAAACCTGAACAGGCAAACAGAATGATAGATTTTTTGAACATGCAAGAGAAGGAGGAACTGGCAGCCATCGGCATTGTCAACAGAACAGAGGCTGTCCTCACAGCTAAAAAGGTGCTAACTCTCAGAAATTATGTACAAACTGTGGAGAGGAAGTGCTACGAAATACAGGCTGATGTGGAGGAGTATAAAGTCAAGATGGCAGTGCTGCAAGCAAAGGGACTGCCCAGCCTACTAAGCGGTGCAGGAAGACTGATCTCCCGAGATCAATTTACCAACAGGATGGCAACTTATATTGAAAATCAAATCACTGCATCTGGCAGTACATCTGAGGAAACAGGGCCTCCAACAGGACAGAGCCTATACGATAAACTTGAAGGCCTGTTTTTTATTGAAAATGAGGTAAATCACCTTTTTGAAACTCCTCCAAACTTTTACAGATATACAGAGGCCGACGAAACTTTGATAAAGATTCGAAGACATCAAATGCCTAAGGAAGATTGGTGGCAGGCAATGCTTCAAATTTTGCCACGGTAGCCTCAATTGCTCGGTCACTGCCAGCTCCAACTCACTAGAAGACAAACAGCAGAATAAAGTCAGTATTAAAGGCAGCTGAAAGGTGACTCAGCCCATGGACAACGACAGCTAGCCCAAAGGATAAGAAGATACGCGGATTTTTGGACAGCGTACCCTCAACCGACTCCAACAGCCACCAAGTCAACAGTTTCTGACTATTTTGGACCGCTAAAGCACTGAAGAGTTATTATAGCATTAAATTTCTCAGCTACAACGCTCCAGGAGTTGGCATAACATCAATGAGCCATTAACTCATTTCCTTGATATTTTTCCTATGTAAATTTTGTATATATACCCCCCTTAGCAACGCATAAGGGGTTGGTGATTTTCACTCTGAGACAAATGTATTGTACACTTTCAGATTATCTAATACAAAGGGCTGGACCAGCTCAGTGATTTCCTGGAACTTTGATGTCTTGCTGATGACATACATGCTGTTGCAGAATTCTTGTGCTGTCTGATGAAATAATAAGTTTTCCCTAATCTCTGTTTGTCTTCTTATGTTACTAAATCATGCTCATGTTTCACTAATCTAGCAATAGAGAAAAGGGATAGTGCAGGATATGTTTGGTTACACCCTGTGCTCAATCTTTTATTGCTGTAAATGTTTTCTTCAGAATTAACTATGGACATGAATTCTTAAATGCTCATGTTTTTCATTAATTCTATAATGTGAATGTTGTCTAGAAATTCTTCACTGCTTCTAAATAACATTCTCACTTCTTTTGCATATCAGTTTATTGGAAGATTCTTAACTGCCTTTCATGAACTGGACACATCACACTTAATCACAATTTCAAAGCATTGCTTCTCAGACACTTATCCAGCTCTGCAGCATCACTACTGTATCAACACAACACACCAAACTACTAAAGGACCACTAACTCCATGCCCAATGGCCTAGAACATATTAGTGAACACATATATATCTTGATTGAAATCATCACCCAACCAAATCCAAAAACAAACCTTAAGCATCATAGCTAGCCTAAAATTCTTCTCAAAACAGAGACAAACCATAAAGAGAGAGCCTCTCTGATTACAGTTTGGCTAGAAGCTATAATCCAAAGATTGGTTAGTGGTTACCCTGGCCGTATTCCCTTGGGAGTCAAAGGGAACAACCTGGGTGTTAACAGGAACAACCCTTTCAATACTTTGAAGTTTGCATGGCTCAATGGCAAGTTTCTCACTTCTGGTGACAAGTTTACATCAATGGCCTTCGACCGAAAGATTTTGCATGGTGTTCGACGCCAAGTCCTTTATTCACACCCCACGAATTGTACTATAGTACCTTGAGGGTCATCATCATTATCGGTGATTCCTCTCGCGCCTGTTAACAGCTTACATCATTGGCTGGTAATCAGGCGATGTCTTTCCATGTTCGACTCCAGAACATCTATCACATGGATCGACTTGTACTCCGAGTGAAGATTGAACAAGTTTGAAGACCCCGGATCTAGTTTCATCCATCCGGGCTACGATATATTCAGGAAAATAAAGACATCAAATGTACATGGTTGCTACAGAGATGATCATGTGAATCAAAGGATGATGACTCTATCAGAATCATCAGTCTCCCGCGCAGAGGATTGTCTGTCTTATGTACATGCAAATGAATTTATAAAGCTAAGCATGGGAATGCCCGCCTCAGCTAGATCATGAAAAATATTATGAAGATAATGTATTGTATTGTATCTTATTATAGGTCGCCTTCCAGCTCGAAAAAACTTCGGATCCTCATGATAAAGCATTTCACCCGACATCAAAAGATTAACGACCTCATGCTTTAGGGGGCAACTGTTATAGAAATTTTTGGGCACTGCAACCCCAATCAAACATGTCCATAAACCAAGGGCTCCTATGTCCCTAAAAGTGTTGTTCCATCCCCTAAAAGAACAAGGTCAGCTGATTACATCATCTCCCAGAAGTTCTCCATGAAAAATTACTCAGAACTAGTCAAAACTGGACCATCTCACCTGCTCCATGGTCAAAGTGCGATGCATCCCACCTAAATGCACACAGGAGGTGCGATGCATACTGAAAATCCCTTCTATGGGGTGCAATGGGAAAGAGTGGACAAATGGCAGAGACAATTTGCGAGGTGGATGATCATGGAATCTTCCAGAAACTTCTCCTGTGACACTTACCTCTCTAAATTCGCCCAGGGATGAGTAAGAGATCATCAATCTCCAAGTGGAATCAAGAACTATCAGAGAGAGGAAACTAATAAAATCCCAAAAGCTGACTCACCCCCCTGCAATCATCTATATATGGATCCTTCATCCCAGAGATCCAGAGGCTGGAATTTTGTATCTTGTAAGGAAGTGTTGTTGGTTTCTTGTTGGAATATCATAGTGTTAGGTGATCTAAGCTTTTCATGAGGTGAAAGAAGGGCTTTCATGCTGGAGGATGACACTGGGTCAGAACAATTGGTTGTAATCTTCTTTGCTATTCTTGATTATTAATAAAGCTATTCAAATTTTCCTCCACATTCTTATATGTTTGATGATATATGCATTTGTGTGGTCAATATACATCTGGTCCTATATTGTTTATGATTGTAGATCTCTATTCTTGGATAGTATTGTGTTGCTTTGATTCCACAAGTGCTCTTTGAAGCTGGGTAGACGAAGGAGAAGTGGCAAGGATCTGTCAGAAGGGAGAGGAATCGAGTAAGGAACCAAGCGCAAGACTGAGGTTGGTGTCCTTCATTCCACTCTTATCTACTTTTCATAAAGGAAAATGATAGTGGTTTTAGTTTGTTTGTTTCTAAGATAGCTACGAGTCTTAGTGGGACTAGCAGATCTGAGTGGACACTAAATTTCCCGATAACAGACGGGATGCAAGGTGAAGGTAAAAAGCTAAAGCCTATCAGGTATGGACCCTTTAGGATACTTGAGAAGATTGGTGAAAATGCTTTTCGCCTTGATCTACCAACTTACATGCACATCTACTCAATCGTAAAAGCAGATTGCTTGAGATTGTTTGAACCTTCAATGATTGAGGACCCTGAAGAGAAAATTCAATTGCCTTCTATTGATGATCTGCTACCTAAATATCTTAATGAATTGCAGTAAGACACAGTGCTCAACAGAAAGGTGAGGACAATGCACAGGGGAGATGTGGAGTACCTCAGGATTTGGCTCAAAGGTTCAAAGCCAAGCAGGGAAAAGTGGATTGAGATTGGACAAGTGAGAGAGCAATACCCTCACTTAGTTGATGCTTGAAAACCAACTTTTGGTGGTCCAAAAGCTTTTTCAGTGGGAAGGCCATGATCCAAATTGGATCCATAAAGAACTGTCAAAGGAGCCATGACTATATCAGGTCGAGACGAACATCAAAGAATTCCAAAACAGCGATCAAAAACACCCTGAACTAGTGGCAATGGCAGCCAGGATGGAATGACAAGGACCTCAGTCAAAGTGCGTTGACCGAGGCCCATGGAGACTACGCAGGAGGCCAAATTAGCCCCTGGGAGGCCCAGATTAGGAAACGGAGATGGATTTTGATGCATGATTAGCACATCACTAGGTGAAAAGGCTTGAAATGGGGAAGCCCTGAGCACTCGATCACATGGGAAGCCGGAGAACCATAGGGAAAAAGGCAGAAGGGCTAAAAGCTAAAGGTGGGACCCACTTCGAAACCAACAGTATTGATCAGGGCACCCTCATATGGTAAGCAGTTTTGGAGAAATTGGAGCAATCCCATTCAGCAATTGACGCGTGGTGAGTGGAGGAGAGAGAAAACTGTCATTGATCACATGCTAATGGTCGAGCAAGTCAACTATGCGAAACGTGCAGATGGCGTTGGATCTGGGGGATCCAAATCGGACGGCTGAGATTGCGCCCGATGGGGGAAGTGGAACCAATGAGGGATTAAGCCACAATTTGTAAAGATTTGACATCCACCTTGACCGCCACAGTGGCAAAAGACTCATTCCATAACGTAACTAAAGAATTCAACCGATGAAGCAAGCTGGCGTATTATAGGAGGACATGTGGCCACTCCCTGTGAGCCTAATGATAACACCGAATAGGGAACTCCAAGCGCAGCTGTAGAAGGTGATTCGATGGAGGCGGAAGAGGAATGAAATAGACATGGGAATGAATGGCTTCAAATCCATGAATAGAGACAAATACACAGTCAGATAGATAGAGAGGGATAGAGAACTCCGAGAGACAAAGAGACCGGAATCCCGAGAGGAGGACGGAACACAGAGAAGAAGACAGTGAAGCAAAAGAAGAAGAAGACAGAGGGCCAAGCTGACCAAAGGCAACATCGAGCACCAAAGAGCTTGAGAGATTCAAGCCATCCAAGAGAGGATCTATCTGGACTGAGCACCACATTGGGCTCTCTCCATTGTAGACCAAAAGGTCACAGAGCTAGTAGGCAAAAGAGTCTGTGCACTCTAGTGGCTTGGGAAATCCAAGAACCACCTTGCCAAGCAAATTTGTTTTAGGCGACTCATATTGAGCTGCTGCATTGTAATTCTTTGCTTAAGACACAATAAAATAAGGCTACCACTGAAAGCTTAACTGGAGATGTAGCCCTGGAGGATAGGGTGAACTCCTTATTAATTTCTTGTGTTCTTGTATTTGCTTACTCTATTTCTCTGTTGTCTTTCCATTTAAGTGTCTATGTATTTGCAATCTGATCAATCCGTTGCTTAAATAACACAAAACACACACCAGCACATGAGTCTGTAATACCTTTGTTCAATAAATATTTAACTGAAGTCACTCATAGGGTGATTATCAGATCAACAAAATTCACAAGATCTTTTTATGTTCCTTTCCAATTGAGCTATACGAGTGGATCACGAAGCTAGTAGATAGCCGAGGAAGGTGGAGACTTGACGGTCCTATTTTTTGGACCCCAGAGTTAGTACAGAGACTAGAAGCCTCTGAGGATAAGATCGTCCATTCTGTCGATCATTAGCTCGATCACATCATAGTAGGATTCATGATTGAATTCAAAGTTGATACATCAGTTAGCTACAACGAGGCGGAGCTGCGCATTTTTTCAAAGGTCCGCGAGGTAAGTACTTGAAGTCTTTGAATACCTGGATTAAGATGTTATTGTGTGAAAAAAGGGTTATGCAACTACCTTGATGTTCGTAGCTATGCGAAGTAGAAAGAATTATAGGAACGAAGGGAGAGAAAAGGTCCTGAATATATTCCATTGATTTCACCTCCGCTAGGTGACGAAGAGGGAGTAGCGCAGGCTTCTCCGCAAAGTGAAATTCAGTTAATAAGATAGGGATTCCCACAACTGCCACTACCACCCACACCACCTCCAACTTCACCACCATCACCTGCAACTTCACCCATACCACCACCACCTCCACTATAGTTCAGCATGGCAAATTCAGTGAAGCTGCCTCTATTTAAAGGCTTGGGAAATGAGGACCCGGACTAGTTTTGGTTCGTTGTGGAAGTTGTATGGGAAGCTCGGGGCATTACAAATGATCACATGAATAAGGCAACACTGGTTAGTGCTCTTCAGGATCGCGTGCTACATTAAGTACTCTAATGATAACCCAAACGCTAGAGTGGCAGACATCCAGACTGCGCTGAATAAATAATTCAGTAGGCCTAAATCCAAGGCACAGTCGATTGTGGGGTTTAAGGAAATCGCGATGAAACCAGGTGAGACACCTTGGGAATTGGATCAGAGTTTGAAATGTAAATTCCGTGAAGCTAATATGAACTTAACAAATGGACAGCACCGTGAGTGGTTCGTGGCTTCGCTCCTGCCACACCTAAGGGTTAGGCTGTCACAACAGAAGATAACGACTCAGGTAGAGGCCTTGGAGATTGTAATGAGACTGCATGAAACACCGATGCAAGATCCGAATCTGGGGGTTCAACAGATCCAGGAGCAGTTGCAAAAGCTTTGCCTTCAGATGCAAAGTTTGAAGCAAGATAGAATAGTTTGAATGGAGGTGTGTGAAGAGGTATGGTGCTTGAAATGTAAAGGTCAGGGGCATGACAAAGACCATTGCCTGGTCTTTGCGAACTATATTACAAGAGGAGGACCGATTCCTTTGCGGCCAAAATCCCAAGTAGGACCAAGCATAGGGCCTGCGTTATGGTGCACTATATGTTAGGTAGCAGGAAAACACATGACGGATAACTGTCATTTGCTGCAGAAGTTTGTACAAACACTGCAACAATTGTTTTGCAACTTTTGTAGGTCAGTAGGGCATGATGAGCACAACTATAGAAGTTGTTATCTCAAAATCAGGCCCTGGAAGGCTGCAGACCAGGAAGACTTCAAGTAACTATTTCAAACCTACTTTAGGCTGAGGCTTAGCCTCCTCAACCTGAGAGGGCTCTCTCTAGATGGGTTAATGATTTTGATTAAGATAAGATGGCTAACTCTTTGTGAAATAACTGTGACAAATATAGATGCTGGAAAAACATTAAACAAGTTTCCATTGGGCCTATGGAGTTAACAACACCTCAGTAAGCAATGATACTGCCTTTACATAGAAGTCAGGGCATTCAACATTTGAGTATTCAGAATATAACACATATGGAACCACAGCTCATAAATGCATACAGGAAATCGGAGCACAATCAGTGAATTCTGAGTGATTATACATCTATGCAACTGTAAAAGACATTAAGGAAAGGATAAAATCACACATTCTGAACATAGAAATCCTTCATGAATCCTGAGAAGTAAAGCAGCCCAATTATATTACTGAAACTCTGTCTTTACATAAGCCAAAACAATGCTCTGTTATAAAATTTCCCAACCTCCATTACATTGTTGTTTCAGCTATATATAGAGTCCTTATTCTAACTGATTCGAGCTTCCTCCTCCAGCATGAGGGGAATTCGATAACTACCTCTAATGACACCTATCAACTATTTAACTAACTAATAAATACAATAAAGTGCTGACTGGAGTTTTTTAAGAGTTCTAAATTAACTATGACTCTAACTCCATTTTCCATGCATAATGGCTTCTCCTTGTTCTTTGACACCTGGTCTTCTTTCGATTTGGGTGAGCTGGATGTTTAATGCTCCATATTGACCTTGAACGCTGAATCTTTTAACTACTCAGAAGTATTAGGAGATTTCCCTTGCTTCTTGGCTTCAGTTTTCCTCAAAAAGTTCGAATGTACAGAAGCATGTCTTCTAGCCTTTAATAACCCAAAACATGGAAAACTGCCACGTTCTTGATGCGTTGTAAGCTTCATCGATGAACATGTATGCAGGCAAAAGTTCCTTGTGTGCAAATCATTTGATACCTCTTGAACGGTGATAAAGGGGCTTTACAACAGAAATTTTAAAATTGGGTTGAAATATTCCACCTTTTTTAAGCATCCACCTGTCTTGATCTGATTGACTATTGTTGCTCCAGCTGATGTTTGCACACCCTTTAGGTGTTTCCCTTTCAAAATTCCCGCTCATAATTCAAAACTACCTGTTTGCGTTAAAATCATCACCTACAGCAGTTTCGTAGCGCGCTACGAAACTGCTGAGTTTTTTTTTTTTTTTTTAAATAATAGCTTGCTTTTGCCCCAAGACCCTTATTAGCCGAGTATTTGATTGCCCACAACCTCCTTAAACTTTACACATGTCGCACAGGGATTTATGTTTCCTCAAAAAGACAAAGTCAAGCAAATTTGTCAAAATTTTAAAACAAAATCTTACTTGGCCTCAAAACTCATTTAGCAGGTAGCTGACCTAGCTGTGCCTTCAGATCTTCAATTTGTTTCTTCATAGCTTTATTCCCAGCTCTCAGTTTCATATTGATTCTTCTGATGTACCTGGCTTCTCTGATTGCTGGTACTGTCCATGTGTGAAATTGTGAATGGCCATCAACCACTGAATTCAACTGGTTTTCTAGGGTTTCACTCCCTTTCCATAGAGCTTTCCTATACTCTGCATGTATGACTGCATGTTTTCTAGCGGCCTTCTTCAATTTGGTAATTTCATATTTAGCTATTTCTAATTGACTCTTTATGGCTGCTATATTTTCTCCTTGATATGTGATAGTTGTTTTGCTTGTGTCCTTTTGCGTTCCTTTCCCTGTTTCCTCTGTTCTTGGCAGTGCTTCCTTTACTTGCTGGAATTTCCTTGTTATAGGTCTTCTGGGTTTAAAAATGAATTCTTCAGCTGGCTCATCGAATTTAAGCCTTTTTGAGGCCTTAGACTTCTTGGTACCTTCTTGCTCTGACTGTGTCAAATCAATTTGGACTGGTTCAGACTGCGCGAATTCAATGGCCTGTAATAAATCATTCAAACTTGCCTTAGACACTGGGCTCTCTTCAACTGCTATGGCTTTACCTTTTTCCTTATTTATCTGGCTTCTTGTCCTTACCCTTGAGACTGCTTCAGATGTGCTTGTTTCAGGTATAGTCTTCTTATCATGAGTTTTTTCCTTTGTTGATTTCTGAGGTTGATCTTGAATGATTAGTGGCTTCACTGGTTTTCTTAGCTGTGACTTTGGAACCCTTTTGGCTCTCGCCTCTTTTTGGAGCTCAGCTATCGTGAGATCTCTGGCCGGTTGAGGAGTGAGGCCAGTCTTGCTTTGGAATCCAGCCATAAAAATAAAAGAATTCCAGTCTCTGTCTATTTTCTGGAGGCCATCTAAAACCAGCAACTTGATCAAACCATGATGAAACAAAGAGGTTTCACAGTCCTCTTTCCTCAGCTGCACCTTATCACACATCTTACTCAAGCTATGGAACAAATAAAAAGGTAGGTCTATGGAGACTTTCCCAGTGAAATGCAAAAGCAGTTTGAAATGGTAAGAGTAAACCTTGTTGTACCTTCCTTCACAAGTTAAATACTTTTGTATGCAGGTGAGTAAAAGAGCATAATGTTCCTTGACATAACTCCTGGGCACTGCTTTAGTTAAATCTTCATTTACATATGCATCCTTTAAAAACTCCTTACAAGGATTCAGGTCAAATTTGAAATTCTTAAACCATTCCTCTTGTCCTCTTGGGATCTCTGTCACAGCAGATATTTCTTTTGGAGAAACCTGCACTTCTAACATGGCTACCTTTGAATTTAAACCAGTGAAGTTTAGCGCAAATTCTTTAGTTACCTGTGCATGTCCTCCTTGTAGCTTTTTGCAAAAGTTCCAGCACCCGGCATCTTTAAACGCTTTCTTCACCCCTTCATCTCTCAGCGTTATGTCCAGGCCCTCAGGTTCAGTCCTCTGACATTTACCGGATCTGTGCTTTTTTTCTCCATTCTTTCTTCGAGATCTTCACATACAAAGACTAACAGCTTCGGTTGAAATCGTGATTCAGCTCCTTTTTAATTCAGCCTCGCTTGATTATCAGCCTCGCTTGAAATTTAAACTCTTCCATTTAAAACCTTTCAATACATAATCTGGTAGATTTGTCACTCATGCAGCACTCACGACCATCATTAAGGTTTATGCACAGTAAAATTTCTTGGGAATGATACTCTGTGCATATCAACAGATCTAGTGGTGGTGATAGTGGCAAATGAGCGTTCAAATGTGATACGAGAGGTACATAAACTGACATGAGAGGACATAACTGATGACTCACCTAACGGACTTGACATTTCGGGAAAGATTCACTGCGAAATGCACGAATCCATGATTTCACAGCACTGTTAGTTTTAAATTTTAATGATGCGCTGTGAAACGGCCTAATCATGATGCGCTGCAAAACTGGCGAATGTGATTACGCTGCGAAATTATTAAAAGACATGGTGACTCAGATAAGACAAGATATGACTATAGAACAATGATGGTGGAGGAGAACCAATGGGAGTTGAGTATGGTTTGAGTTAAAAACTTTTTAAAACTCCAAATCCTAAGTGAGGGGAAAAAAAAAACGAAATCAACTTAACACAGACCTTTGTCGTCGGACTTAGGATAGAAATTGATATACATCAAATTTTTAGTTCTAAGTGATAACAGAAGTTATGAATTGATGATGGACAAAGCACATGACTATAGGTTTCAGGCAGAAATGTGGCCCCCTAACCAGAGTGCAGGGATGGCGCGAATAGGATTTCAGGGGTGTGGACAAGGGCGAGGTGGAGAAGGACTTGGCAGAGGTCGGGGACAGCTAATCTGCTACAATTGCAGAGGACTAGGACACTATGCCCATGATTTCACTAACCAAATGCGCCCGTCATGCAAATATTGCACTTTGTTTGATCATGAGATGGAGGATTGTCCTACACTGATAGCGAGGATATGTGACAAAGAGGCAATACCACCTCAACTGACTCAGAACCTATATATGATGAGGTCCAAGCCTCACGAAGACGATCTGAATGTGAATATAGTGCTCTGAAGTGGAGTTGCAACAAGGGATGATAAGGGGAAATAGCTTGAAGATGGTGCTTGGGTTCGCAAAGCTCCAATGAAGGAAGCTAAGTTTCATTTGGAGTGCACATGTGAAACATTCATGGAAGCAAAGAAGAGCTTCATTGAGGCCTCTACCTCAAGGAGCAAGGATGAGCCTGATTAGGAAATGGACCATTCTATGCTTATGATAGGCTTCTAGAGACTTGCATGAAGTTGTTGCGTGATAGCAAGGCTATGAAGGGATACAGGAGCTTATAAATAGATGCACCAAAAACACTCCAGGTGAACCGCGCATCGTATGAAAGATTGGTAAGCATAAAGCAAGGACAGGACGAGAAATGAGACTGACTGTGCAGATAGGAGAATATGAAATGGATCAGGTTATTTTGGATCTGGGGTCAGATGCGAACATCCTACCAAAGAAGACTTGGGAGCAAATGGGAAGACCTGCACTGCAGTGGTCTTCGATTCAGTTAAGGATGGAAAATCAACAGAAGATCATCCCCATGGGGCGGTTATAAGGGGTGACTATAGATATTGAAGGCGTGAGAGTGTTGGCTAATTTTGAAGTAATAGAAATTGTGGATGACAACAATCCCTACATTGCACTCCTCGGCCTTGATTGAGCTACTGATATGAATGGGGTAATCAACCTAAAGAAGGGAAAGATGACATTTTAGAAGAAATTTCTCTTTGTAATAGTACCCCTAGATCTTGTTGAAGGATCGCGCTATACTAAACTAGTTTGCGATTATGAGAGAGATGAAGATTTGGACTGTATCTATAAGATAACAGCGCGAGACCAAGATTGGGTGAATCCAACAGTGGATGGAAGAATTACGTGGGATAATGAGAGTTCCTGCACCTCAGACTCTAATGAAGAATTAGAGCGCTGGCAGAATCGATTGCACGAAGTAACCACAGTGAGATGTAACATGATGACCCGATCACTGCATTGTGTGTCATCAAAGGTAAGAAGTCTACCCGCTTATGATGGCCTGAATGATGTAGATATATTTTTGGATGCATTTGGGAGGGAGGTACTAGAGAAGCAGTGCTTCCAGGCTTTGGACTAGGTCCTACGCGCTATGCCCACAAGATGGTGGGGTACGCACAAGGGTAGCTTTGACGATTGGCGCAAATGTAGGAGGATGATGAGAACACGCTTTGGGAAGCTGAAGGTACAAATGATAGACAAATATGATGGGAAGAATGATCCACGTGCACACTTGGCCAAATGGGCTCAGGCTTATGGAGCGAAGCCCTAACCAAAATGGGTGCACTTGTTCTACCACACCTTGGATGTCATCCCGATGAACTGGTACTTAGAAACAGAGCTCCTCCATGGTATAAATGAATGTGATATTCTACGGGAAGGATTCATAATGACATTCAATTTTGAAAATTGGTTTGACTGCATTGACAAAGCACTACAAGAAGTGAAAGCAGCAATCTTTAGGATACCGCAGGATCCTTTGGACCTGATTCAACCCGATTGAACTACTCAGTTGAGCCATGCACTGGAATGCTATAACGTGACTATTGAAGAAGAATATGAGGACCCATAAAAGATTAACATCCCTAAAACAAAGGGTCATTGCGAGGTTGAGGGACCGCAGATTGAAAATCTTGATATAACCACGCGGTTGAAAACAAAACAAGTAAAAATTGGTACGAAAGCGGAGCCCAAATTTGTGAATATTGGAGATTACTGAGATGACACAACGGTGGATAAGGTCGTTGAATTGCTCTGCAAATACCAGGATTTGTTCTCTACCAATTTTATGGATCTAAAATGGATAATAGGAGACCTGGGTGTTATGAAGATCACGTTAAAACCCAACGCAAATCTAGTTAAGCAAAGACCTTACCGTCTCAATCCGAAGTATAAGGAGAAGGTCCGCTTAGAGCTAGACAATATGCTCAGGGCAGGCATTATTGAGCCCGTAGAAGAATATGATTGGGTAAGCCCAATGGTGGTGCGAGAAAAGAAGCAGAAAGATGAAATAAGGATATGTGTGGATCTCAGGAAGTTGAATGACGCTTGCATACATGATCCTTTCCAAACTCCGTTCATTGATGAAGTGTTGGACAATGTAGGTGGTCAGGAAGCATATTCCTTCATTAATGGGTTCTCTGAGTACCATCAGATCAAAATCACACTGGAGGATAGAAGCAAGACGACCTTCGCAACTGAGTGGGGATGTTTTCAATACACTGTAATTCCTTTCGAATTGAAGAATGCTCTTGCGATTTTTTCGCACGTAGTCATTGCTGTGTTTAAGGAATTTATTCATAAGTTTTTGGAAGTGTACTTTGATGACTGGACTGTGTTTGGGCTGGTGAAATGCCATGTGGCAAGTTTGCGCCTAATGCTAGATACCTGTCGAAGGTACCAAATCATGCTTAATCTAAAGAAGTGCATGTTTTGTGTTCCTTTTGGGACTCTGTTGGATCATGTGGTTTGTAGACAGGGACTGATGGTAGATCCTACGAAGATCGCGGTGACACTTAATTTGGAGGCACCGAGGAGTGTGAAATAGTTGCGCACAACCTTAGGACATACTGGGTATTACAGGAAGTTTATCAAGGGCTATGCCTAGATCACTGCGCCTATGGAGAAGTTGTTGAAAAATCATGTCACATTCTACTGGAACGAGGACTGTAAGAAAATCTTGGATGTATTGAAAGAAAAGATGGTCACTGTGCAAATTTTAGTCTTCCCAGATTAGAAGAAGGAGTTTCATGTACATGTCGACGCATCATGTATAGCGCTAGGAGCAGTACTTACACAGGCTGGTGGAGGAGACTTGGACCATCCTATAGCATTTGCAAGTAGAAGGTTATCCAAAGCTAAGAAAAACTATTCCACCACTGAGCGCGAAGGGTTAGCCATGGTTTACGCGCTCCAAAAGTTTAAACACTATTTGATGGGTGGACATTTTAAGATGTATACGGATCATTATGCATTGAAATACCTAGTCAATAAGCCTATTTTGGGGGGGAGAATCTGCAGGTGGTTGTTATTGTTCTAGGAATATGATTTTGAAGTTATTGTGAAGCCTAGATGACTAAACGTGGGACCAACCATTTATCATGCATCGAAATAGGGGAAGAGCCCAATAATTTGGAGGAAGGATTACCTGATGTGCAACTATTTGTTGTGCACATTGTGGACAGTCATTTTGAAGATATCATACACTTCCTAATGATAGGAACTGCCCTGAAAGGTTACACCATCCAGTAGAATAAGGAGTTAGTGGTACACGTGGTAGACTTTTCTGTCATTGTTGGGAATCTGTACAAAATGGGGTCTGATGAGATATTGTGATGGTATGTACCAAAGTTTAAAAGAAGAAGTATCATTATGGATGCTCATGGGGGCACCACAGGAGGTCATTATGCAGGAAGAGTTACCATGTAGAAGATTCTACGTGCAAGGTTATGGTGGCCAACCCTCCATTAGGATTCAAAAGCTTACTTTCGGGCGTGCGATGTGTGTCAAAGGACAAGCAGGCCATCGCAGAGGGATGAGCTACCTCTGAATCCCCAAATGATGTTACAACCCTTTGAAAAATTGGTGATAGATTTTGTGGGACCCATTCAGCCCCAAGGGAAGAAGACGAGAGCACAGTACATTATCACTGCAACTGAGTATTTGACTCGATGGGCGGAGGCACAGCCTGTGAAGGATTGCACAGGTACGACTGCTGCGAAATTCCTCTTTGAGTATGTAATAACACAATTTGGGTGTCCAAATATTTTGATGAATGAATGCAATACGCACTTTCTGAATGAGACAATCAGCACACTGACAGAGGAATTTTGGGTATATCACTAGAAGAGCCCACCTTATCACCAAAAAGCTAATGGGATGGTGGAAGCATTTAATAAAGTGCAATAAAACGCGTTGACCAATGTTTGCAACGCTTATCGAAGTGATTGGGACCTATGCATACCCGCAGTACTATGGGCCTATTGGATGACATGCAAGAAGTTGACTGGACAGACACCCTTTAGGCTTGTATATGGTGTTGAATCAGTGATTCCCATGGAATACAGTGTGCCTAGTCTATGCATAGCGGCACTCAAGGGTATGATGGATCGCGGAGCCCTCAAAGAAAGGCTCGCGCAGCTGACTGAGCCTGAGGAAGAGAGATTTATAGCTGGATTTCACCAAAATGTCCAAAAGTAACACAAAAAATCATGGCATGATCGACACATTAAGTTGCACACCTTTAAGTTAAATGACCTGGTTTTGTTATATGATAGTAAGTTTGATAAATTTCTAGGGAAGTTCAGAATGCACTGTTTTTAGGGCCCTAAGTCATTAAGGAAATTACCGACGGTGGAATGGATCAGTTGGTTAAATTGAGTGGAGATCCCTTCCCTGGAAAGGCGAATGGCAACAGATTGATGCCATACACCGATGGTCCGGCCATGTGACTATATGAGGGTAGCACAGTCTTAGCGCTCCGGGCAGTTGAAAGGAGGCGCGGGACTATAAACTACACTTCCTAGGTTGGGGAGTTGCGCGATTGGAGGATTGTGTGAAGGATGTGTCACAGGGTTCGTGATAGCGCGAAGGGATCTGCACTACCCAGGGAGAAATCATGTAGGTCAGTCGAAAATTGATCGTTAAAGTCATTGTTCATGATTTGATGGTAGAAATGCGACCAAATGGAGTGGACGGCTGGCATTTAAGACAGAATTTATGGGTCATATCCTTGAAAATGTGTCGCTAATCCGGCATTAATGAACTGAATGTGGGGAGTGTTGTCCCTTAAGAAACCAATTTATTGGCTGTGTAGAAATTGTGCTTAAGAAATTAATGTTTATTATTCTTGTCACTTATTTGTATGATATATCCTCAAAAGAAGGACTTGAAAGACCTGGTTCTTAGCCCTTAATGCTTAGGTGATATGAAAGTCTCAAAATGCCATATGATGCTGGATATAAATGCTGAGTGAAGAATGTTGTGAAAGGTTAGAGACAATATGTTGTTTTTCAAACAAACTATTATCTATAACACTTTGAGAAGTTAGAGACAATATGTTGCTTTTCATAGAAACTATTATCTGTAACTTAGAAGAAATGTAGAAGTGGGGGTTTTAAGTATAGGAGCGCTTTTTTACAGAATTTTAACTTCAATCACATAGGTAAAAAAAATACCTGCAACTTCATTACTATACTTAAAGAAACGAAGACATATGATGACACATAACAGGGAAGTTACAAAATCATACGCAACAATGTGTAGAAAACTTCTGATCCTTTCATTAATCAACAGTTTATCAAAAATATAGTAGCCTAGTCTCTAGGTTCTTCAATATTCGAACCCTTTTCCTATAATTTTCCCTCTTTTAATACATCATGGGATAGTTGGTAATCACCAAAACTATCAAACTGCTTACCTATCTCCTAACTGTCTAAGGTAAAAGTCATTATAGAATATTACATTGGAGGGTAAAAGACACCTCATTCTTCTCAAGAAAACAAAATAACATGAAATAATAGAAATTAGAAGGTGATGGTTGCTCGTTGTTCAAATCTGTGGCTTAACTATTGATGAAGTTTCTCTGTAGATGTTCTGATGATACCCAGACTGTTTTAACACAACGAACTACATCTTTACCAAACTTCGTGTGTGGACTTATGGGTTATGGACCCATGTGTATATCAGAAATTTTCTAATTGGTGGAAACACAAAGAATCCATTATGGCCCACATATATATCGGAAGTGTTCTAATTGGTGAAAACACAAAGAAACCTGACCAATTACCGTTCCTTTGGAGTTTCAGTCATCCACCTCTAATTTTAGTTATTCTGCTAAAACAGCGGAATTGGTTGATTTACGGGGAATATGGAAAACCTTCATCTACCACAGAACTAAGAGGAAATAAAACTTCGATTCATAATCTTATCACGTCCACCTTTTCCACAAACCTTTGCCTTCCCCACGGACCCAATATGAAACAAAGATGCAATTTATATACTTCTCGGGTTCAAAAATCATAATAAAACCCGTGCACTTTTTGATGCGATATCTGTCGGATCTCGTCCATTCGTGATGAGTAGCTGTGATTGATCTGGACTTCAATGGCTTTGATTGCATTCCATAAACCATCGTGTATGTTTTCTAAATTAAACCTCATCCATGTTAACCACGCGATTACCATTGGATCTACATTCTTCAAGCGAACAGCCCTAATTAACTGAGGTTTTAACTTGGTTTTATAACTTCTCACGTTCGATTTTGAATTAAACTTCATCCTTGTTATCCACGCGATTACCGTCGGATCCGTTGCATGTCGATCGGATGGCTTAGACCTTCTCCCGAGGTTCTTACGTTCAAAAGCCATCAATAATATAAAACAACTCATTTCTTTCAAATTTCCGCATTCTCTTTTATTTCCGTTATAACATAATATTTTGTTTTTTTTTTTTTTTTTTTGCAATAAAACTAAAAATAAAATTAAAGTGAAAATGGATGCTACAACATTTGGCTCCACCTGGGGATAGTGCTTTTGCCACAGAAGCACTAAGAACTACAGATTAGTGCCTTCACCTCGAGCATGGAGTCATATATTGCTTGACCAATTTAAATTCTATGGAATTTTTACAATGAATTCACTCTACTATCTACAATGACAGGATGCTTGTGCTTCAGAACTGGAAATAATGTTTGAGGTACTGCCCATTGACAGGCAGCTGTAAAGATTCACCATCAAGATTCTCCAAGAAGAATGTATTATTTTCCCTTGCTTCTATAATTCTGAATGGGCCATACCAGAGAGGATCAAACTTCCCATGTTTTCCCTTATCTTCTCTTCTAGTATCCCACCTTAATACCAGGTCTCCAACTTTAAAATCAATTTCCTTGGCCTTTCTGTCAAAAATACCCTTCATCTTTGATTGATACATAATCAAATTATCTCTTACCTTATCCCTGCTTTCACTCAACTCCACTACCTTATGCATTCTTCTTATCAGAGCATTGGGCTCTTCTTTTGCCTCCTGAATCATTGCAATTATAGGCTTCACAAGCTGACTTGGGAATAGAGCTTGAGTTCCATACACTAACTCAAAAGGTGATTTTCCTATAGACCTTCTTGTAGTCACTCGAACAACCCATAGAGAAAACTTTAACTTTGAATCCCAGTCTTTCTGATTCTCTGCAATAGTTTTCTTAAGGATCTTCATCAATATTTTGTTAGTGGATTCAGCCAATCCATTTCCCTATGGATGATAAGCTATTGAATGAGATAAAATAACATTATACTTCTGACAAAAAGTAACAAACTTACTTGAACTGAACACTTGAGCATTGTCTGTTATGATTTTGACAGGGCATCCAAATCTGTTGAAAATATTTTCCTCTAAGAACTTCATCACCACCTGGTCATTTGACCTTTTTGTGGGTATAGCTTCTACCCACTTGGTGAAATAATTAGTAGTTGTGAGAACCCACTTGTGTTGTCCACTTGAAGGTTTGTTAATTTCTCCAACAAAATCTAGTCGCCATTGTCTGAATGGTTCTTCTATGAAGACTCGGATCAAAGGCAAGGGAGCTAGCCTCTTCTTCTCAGCAGAAAACTGACACTTCTGACAGATTCTGACAAACTTATATGTATCACCAAATAGGGTGGGCCAATAAAACCCTGTCTGGAGGATTTTATGTGCAATAGCCTTCCAACTATAATGTCCACCACATAACTTCTCATGATAATCTTTAATGGTCTCTGTAAATTCATCCTCTATTAAACATAACAATAAAATTCCCACAGGATCCTTCCAATACAATCTGCCCTCAACAATCACATATGGATGTGATTTGATCTTTAATGCTCTATATTTTGTTATATCCAAAGATTGAGGACAAGAGAGAAAACATAAATAATGGACTATGTGCTTGTACCATTCTGAACATAAAAAATTATATCTGATCTTCACACCTGGATTTGATTTTTCTTCACCTTCTTCAATCATTTCCTCATTTGTAGGTGTTAACAAGTTGATTCCCAATGCCTGAAAAATTTGACTCTATCAACATATTTGCCAATCCCTTCCCTTTCCCCAGCTTTGTGGGCATTATGTCCAGGTCATACTCTTGAATTTTCTATCCACTTTCCTCTTTTTCCTTCCACATCACTCTGGATTAAGACATCTTTTACTGCAGCATTTGGCACATAAGTAATGATCTATGACTGCAACACATAAGTCCTAAGGGAATTTATGGCTTTTACCAAAGCATATACCTATTTTTTTAGAATATTGTACTTTAGTTCAGCATCTCATCATTTTTCTATAGCAAAACAACAACTATGGAATTAGGTGATGCAAATGAAAAAACTTGAAAAGCCTTTTGATAATCAGGGCTAATTAAAATTGGAGCTGCTTGTAATGCTTCTTTAATCCTGGAGAATGACTCTCTGGCTTCCTTGGTCCAATGAACTTCATTTTCCTTCTTCAACGTATTGGTAATTTGTTTTACAATTTCAACATCATTGGACACAAACCTCCTTAAAAAATTTATTTTTCCCAAAAAAATTTGAATGTCTTTCTTACTCCTAGGCAAGGGTATTTTCTGCACAACTTACACCCTTGTTGGATCTATCTTCACTCCATCTCTAGAAACAAAGTGCCCCAGTAGTTTTCCCTCTTCTAGAGAAAAAACAGACTTCTTAGGATTCAAGGAAAGCCCAAATTTCCTACATTTCTCAAAAGTCTTTTTAAGATGGTCCAGATGCTCCTCATCAGACTTAGAGAAAACAGTGATGTCATCCAAGTATATCACTACAAACTTATCTCCCACAAATGCAATGTCCATTGCCCTCTGAAATGTTGCACCTGCATTCATCAACCCAAAAGGCATTCGAGCATACATAAAGGTTCCCCAAGGAGTTGTGAATGCAGTCTTTTTCTGATCTTCTTTGTCAATAGCCACCTGGTTATACCCAGAAAACCCATCCAGCATGGACATTCTGAATGATCCAGTTACCTTCTGCAGCACATGATCCATTTTAGGTAATGGATAGTTATCTTTTAAGGAAGCCCTATTCAGATTTCTAAAGTCCACACATAATATTATTTCTCCATTTTTCTTCCTTACAGGCACTAAATTGGCCACCTAGTCAGAGTACCTAAGTTGAACTATTATCTTGGCATCAAGCACATTTTTAACTTTTTTCTCAATCAATGGTAAAAGCAGAGGGTTTATCTGCCTGAGTTTCTGATTAAATGGTTTAATCCCTTCTTTCAAAGGAATCTTGTGTTAAATAATACTTACATCATATGTTTTGAGATCCTCATAGGACCAAGCAAAAATATCAATATAATCCCTGAAAAAGCTTAAGATATCTCTCCTTATAATTAAGTGGAACTCCATTAAATAATTTGACTAACCCAGGCTCCTTCTGGGTTCCAATATTGTGATCTTGAATTTTCTCATCCTGTGGAATTTTATCTGAACTAACAACCACATCATTGGAGTTAAAAAGTCTTTCAAGAGGGACAAGCCCCCTTGGAAGAATATTATATTTCAATTGAATAATTTTTTTATATACTATAGAAAAATTCAAACCACTTACTTCTGCACCTTCTGTTTCTTCATCTTCATCTTGATCAATCTCTGTGCCCTGAAAATCTTCAATCATAGTCAAGAATTCCTTAATCTGTTGATCATCCTCAAAAATCTTCCAGTGTTTTATATTATCTGGAACAGAAGGCCTATGCCTCATTTCAACCTCATATCTTAGCTTTGGATTCATAGGAGGCCTAAAAGTACTGGCAGCCACAGCCAAAGAGTCTGCTAATCTATTTCCATCTCTTGGAATGAACTGTATGTTGAAAGCCTCAAAGAAGTTCTCAACCAAATCCCACACTTCATTTATGTATGCCCTAAGCCTAGGGTGTTTTTTTTACAATGGTTCTTTATTTTCTTTATAATCAGCTCTGAATCTCCAAAAATAGAAATTGATTGGATTCCCATTTGTTTTGCTATTTGTAGAGCAATGATCAAGGATTCATATTCTGCCACATTATTTGTTTCCTCGAACTCCAATTTAAAAGAAAAAGGGATCATATTACCTCCAGGTATAATTAAAAGGAAACCAACACTTGTTCCTTCTTTAGAATAGGCTCCATCAAAGATGCACTTCCACACCTCTTCTGTTTGCAGCTCTGTATTTACACTGGCTAAAGTAAGATGCCTCTAGTTATCTTCAGCCAACTCTACATTGTCATGTAGCACGAAGCAAGAAAAGTCATCCTTCTCTTGGCTATATATAGGTGAATTACTTTCTCCGTTCTTTGTGATTGCTTTACACATCTTGTTTATCTGTATAGTCTTCTTTCTTCTCCACCAAAAATTGGTATGACAGCATAAGTAAAATCTAGTTTCAAAACACCACCCACTTTAGCCCCCCATGACCTAGATAGCAACATTCCAAACCTAGCAGGGATATTTGCGACCACTACATCCATTACCAAGCTTCTAGTTGAGATCTGGGCTAGTGACACCACCATATCTTTAATGACCCATAGACACTTGACTTTATTTGAATCAAAAGAATACAGGTCTCTGTAAGGTTTAGTAACTTGTAGGTTTAGTTGTTTCATCATTGATAATGGCATAAGGTTATGTGAAGCCCCTGAATCAAACATGAAATTATGCAAGAGGAAATCATGAATCAATAAAGAAATGTCGAAAGGAGTTGTTGAAGAATCTACCTTCTCCACATGTGGAACAAAAACCACTACTGGTTTAGCTTCTTGCAGATTCACAGTGTCATTTATATTCACATTCTGAGATAGATTGATAAACTCAGCAATTTCTCTTTGATAAACTAGTGTTTTGACCAATTCTATGAGGGGCACCCAAATTCTTATTTTTTATAATTCTTTACTGATACTAAACACATGAACTTGTTTACTAGTCCTTTCATTTTCAACTTCACTTCTCTTCATCACTGAGACCTCTTGTGGAATGGAAACAAGTTTTTCTAAAGGGATTTTTTCACTTCTATATTGAGAAGACTCACCTTGAAGTATTGTAGTCTTGCTATTTGTATTTTGTTGTTGCTTTCCTTTATTCAATTATTTTGCAGGTTGTGGTTCTTCTGGAGTCGCCTTTTGTAGGGTAGTTGGAACTTGATGCTCACCTTCTTTTTCTTTAATTCTAGATCTTTTCCTTGATCTCAAGTCATACTTATTATGTAATTCTTCCTGCATAAAATCAGAAAACTACTTCCAATATTCATCAATTTCATTCACATCATAAATGGAATCTATTTCAGTATATTCATATTCTTCTCCCTCAACACCTAGTTCACCTTTATCTACTGCATGCAATGTAGAAATATGATCATCATGGTCCCTGGAATTCTCTGGTACTTCATCAGGATATGCCTCTAAGTAAAGTGGTGCTTGAACCTGATCTTGATCTTTTCTCTCCTTCTGCAAAATTTGCAAAGGTTGTCTTCTATACTGAAGATTAAAGTTTTTGTTCTGTTGTGCTTTCCTCTGAGAATTCTTACTCTCCAATTCTAATTTAATCAATTTATTAGACAATTTTTTAATTACATGATTCATATCCTCCAATATTTGACTTTGAGAGGATTCCACTTTAGCCTTTCCCTTATCTTGGATAGGTTGTGTCTCTGGTGCTTTACCTGCAACCACTAGATTTGCATCTATTTCTAAGGCATCAGTTTGGATCTGATCAAGGGTTTTGGATATTCTCTCCCTCAATGTGAATCCAAAATCTGATTCAAAAGCCCCTGCAAAAGTTATTTTTGCACCAGCAGGAGGGGGCTTAATCTCCATTGGAAGACTATTGTACAGTTTATTGAGCCTTCTGATGAACTCCACAACACTTTCATTATATTTCTTCTTAATAGCATTAAACTCTATGAGTGAATACCCATGGTCCATTTTCTCTCCCCATCTTTGGGTGAATAGGCACTCCATCTCTTCCCATGTAGGAATAGAGTTATTAGGAAGCCCTTTAAACCATTTTCTTGCTTCTCCATCCAAGGATTGCACAAAAATTCTTAAAACAACATCCAAGTGTTCAACATTGAGATTTTCTGCAAAATTACAAAACACTGTTATATGCTTCTCTGTTGTTTGTTCATCCTCCCTTGAGAAACAAGGAATAATTTTCACGTATTCTTGAGGAATTTTATTCCACTGTTGTGGCAACTAAATAGGTGCTTACCCATTCAACAAAAATGCAGGTGCTACCATGTTTGCTCATGAACGTATTGAACCTTGAGTACTAGCAGGTGTAGAACCTGTCTGAGGAGTAAATGAAGTTTGAAAAGGTGGCAATGTTGTTATAGGTTCAGGTTGAATAACTATAGCAGATACTAAGAAAGAAACAGACTCTAAACACTATTCTTGACAGTTGGGTTCTTGAAATGAAGTGGATGTAAAAGGTGACTCTTGGTCAATAAAAGATGAATGTTTAGATGAAATATGTGTTGAAATGCTACCAAGTGAAGACAGTGTAGGACTTGGTGTAACTGGAGTTTTTGGCCTTCCAACCCTCTTGGAAGCTAGTCTCTCAGGGTCTGAAAGGGCTTGAACCTTTTGCTGTGAGGTATCTGACCTCGTGTGAGGTCTCTTTGAAGCTAGAGTTATTGCTTTCTATTCAATACATCCACATATTTCCTCCTCACTGAACAACGAGAGGAAAATATTAAATCCCCAGGGAAAAGTGTTCTTGACTTCTCTCCCCGGCAACGACGCCAATTAATGTTGTCCCTTAAGAAACCAATTTCTTGGCTGTGTAGAAATTGTGCTTAAGACATTAATGTTTATTATTCTTGTCACTTATTTGTATGATATATCCTCAAATGAAGGACCTGAAAGACCTGCTTCTTAACCCTTAATACTTAGGTGATATGAAAGTTTCAGAATTCCATATGATGTTGGATATAAATGCTGAGTGAAGAATCCTTTGAAAGGTTAGAGACAATATGTTGTTTTTCACAGAAACTATTATCTGTAACACTTTGAGAAGTTAGAGACAATATGTTGTTTTTCAGAGAAACTATTATCTGTAACTTAGAAGAAATGTAGAAGTAGGGGTTTTAAGTATAGGAGTGCTCTTTTAAGGAATTTTAACTTCATTCACATAAGTAAACAAAGACCTACAGCTTCATTACTATACTTAAAGAAAAGAAGACATATGATGACACATAACAGGGAAGTTACAAAATCATACCCAACAATGTGTGGAAAACTTCTTATTCTTTCATTAATCAATAGTTTATCAAAAATGCAGTAGCCTAGTCGCTAGGTTCTTCAAAATTAGAACCCTTTTCCTATAATTTTCCCTCTTTTTATACATCATGGGATAGTTGGTAATCACTAAAACTATCAAACTACTTAACTATCTCTTAACTGTCTAAGGTAAAATTCATTATAGAGTATTACATTAGAGGGTAAAAGACACCTCATTCTTCTCAAGAAAACAAAATAACAAGAAATAACAGAAATTAGAAGGTGATGGCTTCTCGTTGTTCGAATCTGTGGCTTGACTGTTGATGAATTTTATCTGTAGATGTTCTAATGATAGCCAGCCTATTTTAACACAACAAACTGCATCTTTACCAAACTCTGTGCGTGGACTTGTGGGTTATGGACCCACGTGTATATCATAAATGTTCTGATTGGTGGAAACACAAAGAAACCCTTATGGCCCATATAGATATCAAAAGTGTTATGATTAGCGGAAACACAAAGAAACCCAACCAATCACTGTTCCATTTGGAGTTTCAGTCATCCGCCTCTAATTTTAGTTATTCTACTAAAACAACGGAATTGGTTGATTTACGTGGAATATGGAAAACCTTCATCTACCATGGAACTGAAAGGAAACAAAACTCCAATTTTCCTTTTCCACAAACATTTGCCTTCCCCACAGACCCGATAGGAAACAAAGCTGCAATTTATAGACTTCTTAGGTCCGAAATTCATAATAAAACCTATGCACTTTTTGACGCAATATCTGTTGGATGTCGTCCCCTCGTGATGAGTGGTTGTGATTGATCTGGACTTCAATGTATTAGATTGCATTGAATATCCCATCGCTTCCATTTTCGGAATTAAACCTCGTCCATGTTAACCACGCAATTAGCGTCGAATCTACATTCTTCAAGCGAACAGCCCTGATTAACTGAGGTTTTAACTCGGTTTTATAACTTCTTGCATCTCATTTTGAATTAAATTTCATCCTTGTTATCCATGTGATTACCATTGGATCTGTTGCCTGTCAATCAAACGGCTCAAACCTTCTCCCAGGTTTCTTACATTCAAAAGCCATCAATAATAAAAAACAACTCATTTATTTCAAGTTTTTGTATTCTCTTTCATTTCCATTATAACATGATATTTGGTTTTTTTTATTTTTGTGATAAAACTAAAAATAAAATTAAAATGACAATGGATGCTACAACAAGGGGGAACAGTCAGATTCAAATTCAAAATGCCCTATAAATTACACGTTCCTACCCAAAGAAAAACGTTTGGCATTTTGAGAATTGAGTTGTTGAGCTCTTAGGCGCACATGAACCGAGAATTCTTCGAGGCTCTGATAGCAAGTTCGGCATTTGAGAAATTACCAGAGATGACACGAGCACTGTTGAATAGTGTTATGTCGACACCTGCAATAGTTATGGACACCAAAGCAATGACAACCAAGGAGGTTGTGCCAAAAGTGATTAGGGGGACAGACGAAGCTGCTCCAGAGGTTGCGGAAGTATTAGCAGAAGTCCCCAAATGACCACAAACATCGAGACCAAAGCCGACCCCAACCAAGGAGAGTGCGAAGGATAAAAAGGGCAAGCAGCCTGCAATACTAGTGCATGCATCGCCAAGAAGAAATCCACCGAAAGAAAATCCCACCACATAGGAGAAGGGCAAAGCCATCAATCTGGAGCCGGAGAAGGAGGAAATAGAAGACAACCCGATGGATGATGAGGACATTGGGATAGACGTGGAGGAAGTTGAAGCCCAGGGTGCTGACCCTATCACTCGATTTCCTGAGTATGTCCCTCCGTGCAAGGGCAAGACTAAGGTGCCAAAATATATCAATAAGAGAAAGGTCCCCTTGCAAACTCCTCTGTTATGGGATGATATTGTCTTCAAAGGACTGTGCTTGGGGTGAGTTCCTCTGTTAAATCTTGAAGACTGGGATTAGGTGACCATGAGAAGTTCTCGCACTTGGAAAACGAGCAGCTAATGTGCCGCATTATTGACACAACTACCGAGATGACTGCATTGGAGCCACAAAAGTGGCTCAAAGGAGTAGATAAGGCAAGTCTGCTCAACCTACTATGGGTGCCGCACTACAACTGCACCCTAATTAGAGTATTGGTCATCAAGTAGCTGCTATGCTTGGTGCATGATGGGTTTCTATGGCTAGAGGAGTCAATACCCATCACTGACAGATTGATCCATAGGATCACACAGTTGCCCTACACAGGAGAAAATCTGGCCATGATGTTTGGCGGGAAAGGTAGTTAGTAGGCCCTCGCAGAGGCCATGAAGGAGAAGTTTAAGCTTGTGAAGAATCCACGTGGATATGCCATATCAAGTATCAGTGATCCTGCCATAAAGGTGGCCACGAATATTTTGTCAGGGAAGGTGATGAGGAAGTGTCACGCCGATGAGGTGTTGGCGCCTGTCGTCGCGCTAGTAGCCCAATGCGCCAAAGGATTCCAATTCAATTTGGTGCACTATCTCTGCAGTGAGTTCCTTGCGAACTGCAGCGAGGCATAGGAGCTTAGCAAGACATTCCACTATGTGGGGCTCTTGTTATCTATTGTGCTGGTAGCATGGGAGTTGCCAGATGATAGTCAATTCCCCTCGGTCGCATCCAACCTACTAGAAGCAATGAAGTACACTTTGCTGTGGGCAACCAAGGATGCGCAGCACATCAAGGATAGTAAAATCTTCTAGATCTTGATGAAGATGAACATGCGCATGGCCATCAATCGCAAACCGCAGTTGTCACCTATGGTGTTTTCCAACATGCAGGGCTATGCAGAGTTTAAGGCATATTTTCACCATGTGTCCATCAGGGCATGGAAGGACCCTGTGCAGACATGGTATGACTTGCCTTACCTGGCAACGGATGATGCCATTGATGCATTACTTGATCATTGGCTGGCAGAGTGGTGCACCACATCAGACATGGTGGTGGGGGCAAGCAAGTCTGCCGCGCAGTGCAAGAAGGAGGAGGCAAAGCTCAAGATGGCACACTTGGCTGAGAAGAGGAAGAAGGAGGCCACTGACTAGGCCCATGCAGAGCGCGATGTCACTCAATGGATGAAGAAGCAAACATGTGGAACAGAGCAAGGCTCTGAAAAAGGCGCGAGGTCGCCTTCGCTCGAGATATAGGAAGAGACGGATGAGTAGACAGAGTAGCACGGCACGAACACACAGGCAGCGTCTGCCCACATCAAATGTTCGAGGGAGAAAGAGAAAGGAGGGTCCAGAAAGAAATCCAAGGCCGCTAAGACATCGTTGGACCCAATCACCCTCACAGAGGGTATTTTCATGACATCAAAGACACGGTGCAAGATGTCACTGCAGAGGCCCTACAACAGTTTGAGCAGTAACAACAATTAATATTGGGGGCTATCCAGACAAGTCTATAGGAGCTGTAGACCCATGCGTCACAGGCTGGCACGGTGTCAACCAACCTTGCTATCATCACTTCAAAAGCTGCTGAGATGTTGCACGTGAAGGTCCTTAGGGCGATAATGCTTCCAGATGGAGCACTGACCATGGAGAATGAAGCTAAGAATCCCACTGTCAGTGCCCTCAAGGGAGTATGGTTGAACTTGGTAGCACTCCGTGGCGAGGCGATCCACCTATTGCAAAATGGAGTGATTGCGGAGTTGAGGGCCCATGAACACCGCACTCTACGGGTGATCAGCAAGGAGCGGATTAGTAATGAATATATGGAACTACAGAGAGACTCTACTATCATTTTCGTGACCAAAGTGACCAACCAAAATAAGAAAATAATTCAAGTTATAGAGGAGGCATGCAGAATGGTCCCAGAGTTGGCCATTCTTGAGGAAGAACTGGTTGAGGTGTGCATCTACAAGCTGGCTATAGGGGTGCGCGATGCTCGCACAGAGATGGGAAGGGTTCAGTTGGAGTTGAACCTGCAGATCACTGAATTACAGTTGAAGACCCAGCCTTCAACGCCACCAGAAGTAAAGGAGCAGCATGCAACCACTGTCGCAGAGGCAATAGCGGTGGTTGATAGTGCAATGGCAGACTGCACACAACTCTTTGAACAGTCATTCAAGGTCCTGACGAACTTGTAGGAGAACCCTAATGTACAGTGATTGGAGACAGAAGCACACGAGCTACAGCAGTGCTGTGATGAGGTCAAAGGCACAGCGTGAACCATTGTGCTCACACAAAGACTTACAAAGCTGCAGGAGGCTAAGTAGTTGAAAGAATAGGTAGATTCAGCACAGCACAAGGAAGTAGTGCTAAAGGAACGACAGAAGCCCTAGCTGGATGAGGCTTACGCAGTCACAGCCTCTATTGAAGGAAATATTATGACTCTGCAAGAAACTCAGCAAAAGCTTCAGGCCGATAGTTCAGCAGCAGTGACTGAGTAGATGGTTGAAGAAGCAAAGCAGATGGTTGCACAATGCATTGCCAAGGTTGCGGTCATACAAGTCGAGCTAGGAGGTTTTCGCGCTAAGATCTCCGCACCCACAAAGTGACTCGAGGGCAAGTCACGATGTTTTTGTTGGGGTCCTGTTGGGAACGGGATCCCCCAAAGACTGTTTTGGGGCTAAAAGCCCATGTTTTGGGTCAAATTTTGTAAAAAAAGTTGTAAAGTCTCCGCATTTTGTGGTTGCGGAGCACGAAGGTTTCATGAGTCATAAAGAGTTGTCTGCCCTTATTTTGTAAAGTGTAAAGTCGGCTGTAAAGATCTACCCATGGTCCACGGACCATGGGATTGTATAAAAAGAGTTAAGTAAGCTCTAAGGAGTAATAAGTCATAAGTGTTTTTATTAGTAGAAGCAGTAAGCGAGGAGGAACTCTTTAGAGAAATCTACGTTTCAGGTCTTAGCGTAGGTAGAGGCTCTGCAGCTGAGTGCGCAGAGGCCTAGGGTGGAAGTCCACAGCTGAGTGCACGAACCCCTGCACCTCTGTGCATAGGGTGGATAGAGTCTGTAATCATCTGAAGATATCAATAAAGAGAAGCATTCTACAAATTATGTGTCTTTGTTCCTTGTTAATGCATCTGGTTATATTGTGTTTCAAGTTTAATTTATAATGTGTATGTAATGCGCGAATATATGTGATTATATTGGTTAATCAAACACAAGTAAGAATATCTGTTTACACGATGCTAACTGTGATTGTTTAATAAGATAAGTAAGACACTTAAGATAACTTGGGAATATGTACAATACATTGTCCTAGCAGCGCGGAAGTACCTGAACCACAGGTTAGGGCTACACGAAGGTCAATCGTATCCCTTCGCGGAGGTACCGAAGGGCGAAATATAGGGCTAGACTAACAAATCCCTAGAGGTACCGAAGGGCGAAATATAGGGCTAGACTAACAAATCCCTAGAACTTGGTGACCTGTGCGAAAGTAGTAACAGAGGGTATAACCCGACATCACAACCATCTCAAGGTGCGGAAACTTGGTTCCAGCATCCCCCCATACTTTTTCGGGTGACACTTCAGTTTGCACTCCGCGTGCTGATGCCAAAAGGGCTAGTAGTGTAGGGATTTGTTTGGCTAACTAACGTTGAACCTACGTCACGCCCCACGCAACCAACACAGCGCCACATGCACGATATGTACACAACACCACTTACACAAAGTGCCACAGCACCACATGTAGACAGTACCACAACACCACTTGTACAATCATGCACACAACACCATATGTACATAGTGCCATTGGTACAACATGCACGTAACACCACATGTACATAACACTACATATCCAACATGTAGATAGCATCATCTGTACACAGCACTGCATATCCAATCATGCGCACAACACAATATGAAATATTCACACAACACTATATGTACCATCCTATACATAACATTGCATAAACAACATGTACACACACTATATATACACAACACGAAATTGCACATGTTGGCTTAGGGGTTCCTGACCTAGGTTCAGAGTTAGTTGCGCCAACTAACAAAACCCTACACTACTGGCCCTTTCGGCAACAAACTACATAGCGCAGGGTGCAGTCTCACCCGAAGTAGTATGAGGGGATGATGGAACCAAGTTTCTGCATCCAAAGATTAGTGTGATGTCATTTAGCACCCTAGATCCGCCTTCGCACAGATCGATAAGGCCTTAGGGCTGTTATATGGAATTTATACCTACGGATAAGTATATCTTCCCTAAGTGGGTAGTTACACTTAGAACAACTAAAGTAAAGATGTTTAACCTTTTCCTACAATAAATAGATAAAATAAAAAGAACCTACTTGTGATCCTTCGCTTCCTTTGATCTCCTTTGAGTTTCTCCCATTGCTCCCACTCAAACTGAATTCGCTCAAATGGTACCTGCCAACATAAACAAAATACGACAACAATCAAAGCATATGATCTATTTATTTTAAACAAATGGAATCGACAACATTTGAAAATACATTCATCATAGATATAGACAAAAGTATTGGAAAAGGAATAAACAACTTTATTTATTGATAGAAGGAGAAGTTACACCCAATGTGGTTTGATCTCGTGTCATTCATCCAGCTTAGTCAAAGCCCTCATCACACCAATAGCAACATCAATCTAGTAGCATAACATTACTTGACAATGATTTCAAGTCTCTAAACCAAGAGTATTTATCTATAATATCTAAGCTCCAGCACCCTGATCACTATGATGAGTGGTCAATTTATAGGGAAATGCAAGTGGTTTTATCATAAATAGGGTATTGAATGGTTTTCCATAATTGGATAGTTAGTTTCCAGGGAGAAAGGGATGAGAGGATAGAGGATTAGATGATCCATAGCCTATCCAAAGTCGAGCTCATAGGATGAGATAAGAGCTGGGCATCCTTTAGAATGTTCTAGAATCAAGGAATATTCCTAGAATCCTATGCCAATTTCGCTCATCCTCACCTAACGCAGGCTTAAGTGGGCCTAAGTGCTATGAAACACAGGTCTGAATGGGCCTACCTACTTTGCAGAGTAGTTGCCCCTAACCAAGGCAGCGTTGGTGTCCCAAGGACGCATTTCAGCAAGGTTTCAAACTAGGAAACTTTTATGAATGAATGCACTCAATGAAGTGGCATATCTAGGGCATGTAGCAACTATATTAGGGTTTGATAGACCCTGTTTACACTTATATGATCCTTGAGAGTGATGTGCCCAAATTGACCTATAATAGTTGCCTCCTAAACCATGAAGTCAAAAATGATAATGTTGAGTGATATGCTTTATGATGTGATGAGGGGGATCTGAAGCGGACGGTGACCTGCATCAATTACATTACATGATATCATGATATCTTTGAATTTTTCATGAATTGCTGAGGGAAGGCATACCCATGCTTAGCATATAAACTTTTCATTACATGTACATAAATCAAATAGTCATCTACAGATATAGACCCATGATAGGATGACCATCTGTGTAAGCCATCGTACAGATGATTTAGTACTCTCCTAAAATCGTAACCCGGATGGATGAAACTAGATCTGGTGTCCTCTATCTCATCCAATCATTCGCTCAAGTACAATTATAACCATGTGAAAATGTGATCTGAAGTTGAATATGGGAAGACACCATCTGATTACCAGCCAATGATGTAAGTTGTTAACAGACACGATAGAAATCACCAATAATGATAATGATTCTCAAGGTACTACAGTACAATCTACATGGTGTGAATAGATGTTTTTATGTCGAACACTATACAAAGTCTTTCGGTCGAAGGCCTATGATGTCAACCTGTCGTCGGAAGTGAGAAAATTGTCATTGATGTATGCAATCCTCAAGGTATCGGAAGGGCGTTTCTAAGTCAACTTCCTGGATAATGTGTTGATGTCAACAAGAAGCGACTCATCGCGGGAGGGCCTTGATGTATCCCCCATCAATGACACGAAACGAGTGAAATGATTTTGAAGACAAAATGTGACTGACAACACAATGTTCAAGAATGGCGGTCATGAAATTGAAGGTTTATGGGTATTGCAAAGGATGAAGTTTACTAAGAGACTTCTCTTGAACATGTTGGCAACACTGAATGAATTGGCAGCATTGACCCAAAACCAAAGTGATGGATGGTGTGATAGACCATAGATATGATAACCATCAAGCAGATAACCCAACCCAAATAGTCACAGAGATGAAGTGAAAGTGTCATGTTCAAGAGTGACTTGCTACCATAAAGTGATTTATCCCTTTTCCCATTTCCCCCAGTCATTGTTGACCAATACCTCTTTATTTGTTTTAACAAGCTTGAGGAGAATAACATATTCTTGAAGTATAATTCCACCCTTCGGGTGAATCCATCTCCATGTGATGTTTGAACGAGTCTACCAAAGGTGAAACTCGATCTTGTCATGATGGACAAGTTTGTTGCTATTTGATGTTTTGACGAGTTTGACGACAATGAGAAGTCAGTCCTTTTCATGTTTAGAGAGTTTGAAAAGGGACAAAAAGAAAAATCCACAAGTTCTTTTTCATAAATTTGTCTCTTAAGTCCGAAAAAGCGTAAAATAATACACGAGAGAACTTATTGACCATGTTCGATGAACGTTCCTTTTTCATAAGTAATCTATCTCAGTCCAAAAAAGGGTTAAACTTATACTGAGTAGATGACATTTCCAATCCATTTACGAGCTGAAAAGGACAAGAGCCCAGTAATATTTTCATGTTTAAAGAGTCGGAAACGAGCTTGAAAGTAGACCCCCTAGTTTTATTTTCTTTTAATGAGTCAAAAAAGGAAAATACTCGGTGATCTTTTCATTTTTTTTAAGAGTTAGAAAAGAGCTTAAAGGTGACTCGTCCTAAAGGAACGAGTGGTATAAAGGGTAGTAACTGGTTCTGGCAATGGTGGAACTACTCAGAACATGTAATGGTCAAGAGGCTAGCTAATAAAACCACTCATTACAATTGTTCCTCAAAAAGGGTAAAACAACCAAGTGAAAGCATATGATCGGCCAAGCAGATAGTGGCGATGGAAGGAGAAAAACCAAGGCTCATTTGATAGAAGAGGCTAATAGAATGGAAATCACGAGGGTTAAAATGGAGATGAGTTCATTTTTACACAAGCTTGAACAATAGGGAACTATGCTTGGATTTAGTTTCATTTTTACACAAGATTGAAATGAAAAACTATGCTTGGATTCAGTTTATTTTTTACACAAGGGTTCATTTTTACACAAGCTTGAACTATGAAAAAACTATGCTTGCGATTGGTTTACATGCCCCTAGCATGATGACTCGATTCTAGGTGCATGCCCCCCAAGCTTCATTACATTCACCTAAGTAGACTACTCGTGGCTATCAGGTGGATGGAATGAAGGTTCATTTATGAGATCAAGTGAAAGACTCGACTAGGATTTTACGAGATCTAATCAAAGACTCGAATTGGAACTTTGCTCCAAGGGATCTTGTTTCATTTTTTAATGAGCTGGACACAAGACAAGGAACTCTGCTCAGATTTCTTGTTTCATTTTTCAACAAGCTTGACACAAGACAAGGAACTATGCTCTGGGACCTATTTCATTTTTTAATGAGGTTGACACAGTAAAAGAACTATCCTCATATTCCTTGTTCCATTTTTTAATGATCTTGACACAAGATAAGGAACTCTGCACATATTCCTTGATCATGACCCATAAGAGGTCATGACTTCTGTGATGCAAGAAAGTGTTCCCTCTGCGGACAGAGGCAACCCCTCTAACCCTAGAGTGGGTCTAGTCACTGCAAGGACAAAACAACAATTAATTCCCTTAAATAGTCATCGTTGGAGGCCTACCTCAAATCGGTGGTCGATGAAGTTTCATTGTGCTACTCCAGCTTCCGTTTCCTTCTCCTTAATAAGTGATCAACCTGAAACACCACAAAGAAACAACAGAGCACATAACCGAGAAACAATAATGATATATTTACTCATAAAGTCAAGAAGTCATGAGCTATCAAGTAAATTACATACAAGACATAGGAAATCATCATTGATTGTATTAATAATAAATCAAGAGCAAAGCTTACAACCAAGTCTTAACGTCACAAGCCTTCTCAGAGGGTCCAACTAGTGTGTTTCTTCAAGAATTCACTCTCAAACATGGGTCTCCCAAATAGCAATAAATCTCTCTCTCTCATTCACAGGCTTTAACACAAGGATAAGGGCACTCTACACCTTCTTGCAAACTATATAGCGATCCCACACTTGTCACACTCACACCAAAACTATCTACCAAACTCAAAAGCAGTAGCAGCACTGTACAACTAAAAGAACTAGCAGATGATAGCAATGGGGAGTGATTTTATAGGAGAATGAGTCTCCATGAAATGAGGGAGAGGGAGCTTATCCTCAGGGCAAGCAGCACAAAATACGGAACTACCATGCTAGAGGGGGGAAGGGCAACCCAAACTAACCCAACAACCAGGTCTAGAGACATCCAAAAGGCCAACTGTTGGAACAAATTTACCCAATCTGGATCGTCACTAGTGGATAATTAAGCTTTAGCGTCGACATCGCTAGGAAGAAATGTATTCAATCAAACCGTTGCTAAAGATAGCAAATAGCCTTGCACCAGGGCATGAAATCCTATCGTCATAGGAAACGGATGTACTCCTACGACGAGGGAACAACTGGACTATTTATGACAAGGGTCCATCGCGTATATTAAGTGTATTCTCACAACGAGGCAGAAAACTTAGGAAAAGTGGGTCAATTGGAAACATAAGAGAGCACTTGTTCAATATGAGCATGTTTCACTGGACATATGACATAGTAGAAGGACTGCAGTGAAGGCAATGACAAATTACTGTGTAATAGATGCCCCCTAAAGTATGAAGCCCGAGAGAGTGGGAGGGGTGAAATGCTTTATGAAATTGTCTGAACTGGAACACCACCGGGAAGAATCTGCAGGCGCAAGTACAACTGATATCTCTGATAGTGAAATACATGGAGTCTAGGCATGGGCGTAACCATCCAAAGGACATACAAACTAGGTCTGTGGTATGGACGCAGCCACCCAGCTAGTAAGACCATGATAATGATAAAGGTATGGTCACAGCCATCCATGAAGACTCAGGTATGGTCGCAGCCATCCATCAAAGAGTCATGTATGTAACCACGAACCAATCCATGCAGCCCGAACATATGTAATCTTAGTTCAGGGTCTTGAAACCCAACCGATCATAGTACAAATTCTAACATGCAAATAGATTTGTTGAGGTCAAGCATGATAGAAAGTCACTTGATTACTAGTCAATGATGGAAACCATTAACAAGCGCGAGAGAAACCACCAATAATGCCAATTGTTACACAGTAATTTGTCACCGTCCCTGTTACCCCTTCTCCCGCACATTGGAGGACTTATTCCGGGACCTGTGAGAAGTGACATATCCTGAAAACACTTGCATTGTATCCCCTTGAGTATGTACTTCATATGCCCTGAAGACATCTTCTGCAAAATACCCATAAAAATGGCCCTTTTTCCATTGGCGCGGTTCCACTGTGTATCACTCGCGCCAATGGGGGAAATCCTCCAAAGAGGGCGCACTAGCTGGTGCTCTGTCTCAGAGTCGCACTCGCGCCAACCCAGTTGGGTAAAGTTTTTGACAAACAAACTTACGAAGGTTCTTCCTAACCCACTCATGAACTAAATCTATATTGAGTTGGGTCAGCTTGGCTTCGAATCTCCATAGGAGGGAAGTAGTTCTCCACCTCTCATGGAAGCTTCTTAGTGATAAAGATAATCCCATGAATCTTGTGGATGACCCTAACTCCTTCTCCTCTATCTATAAAAGCTTTTCCTTTTGCCTTTGACAAGTTGGAGTCTCCAAGTCCCAAAGTCTGAGAATTGCTAAGCTCATGCTACAAGAAGCCTTCTTCATCCCCATGAAGCTAAATCTAAAGTGAGGAGATTCTTGTCCAAGTAACCAAGGAGAGAGAGGTTTGTTCCCCATTCCCAACAAGCTTTGCAAGGCATGTGCTGCTGATCACCCAGCCAAAGGAGGATTTGACGTCAGAACTATGGTTGTATTCTTCTTTGTTGTTTATCAATAATAGATGACTATCATTATGGTTCCACTCTTATTGTCTTTGTAATGATGATTGAGTTATATCCTTTCTGACTGATATATAGTTGCATCTATTGGATTTTATGCTTGTATTTGTGTCATTCTTTGCATGTGCAGGTGTCCGTTCACGAGGATCGTGAGGATTGTGACCAGCCGGAGCAAAGGAACAGGAGCGACGACTCTTCTACAAGTACTAGCGTTGGAATCCAGGTAGGCCCTCATCATCGATCTTTGATTTGAAATTAGGAACCTGCATGTTAGCATTTTTTTATTGTTGCTAGACCCCATTTGGGCTAGTAGGGATCGCCTCTGTCCGCAGAGGGGATTTACCTTCACAACAATTTGGTGACTCCACTAGGGAGTTGGCTTTTTGTCTTGTTCTTCGTTTTGTCTTGTTGTTTGATTTGTAAACTTTAGACGGAGCCTGAAGTATGGCCAGATAGCCTTCGAAACGCTATTGCTCCACATTAGCAAAGTAGATCAACGCCACTTCAATCCATCTCCGGTTTGGTTTACGAGCTGAACGGCTTGGAACTTGCCATGTTTCTTGGTTGTTTCTTAGTTTCTCCTACTTGATTAGCTTTCTGGGTTGAATCCCTGTGTTGCTTCTTGCCCCTTGGTGTACCTGGGTACTGTTGACTTAGCTTTGGCTCGTTTGTTTTTATTTTTCCATAGCAAACTCGGCTGGCGCTGTTTTATAGCATTACAGTCGCACCAGGTTGCGCATGTTGCACATTGACAACCCGCGCCATTACCTGAAAGGCGCTATTTTTAGCCTGACAGTCGCGCCAGGCCTGGGAACTTTTGAAGTTTGCTTGGTTGTGAGCCCTCTGAGCTTAGTTTTTGTTCTGGGTACCTTTTTTAGACTACTTGAGTGTGTTGGAGTGTGATTTGACTGGCTTTGATCTTTACCCTTTGGGTGTTTGCTTTTTTCCATCGATTTCACATTTCTAGCCCTAGGGCATCTAGTGGCTTTGTGTGTCAAGCCTTCCTCAGGTGTTTTGATCTTCTAGTGGTCCAATCGATTCTTTGATTGCTCCCTTGCACTTGTTTGGTGGTTTTAAATCATTTTGTTGCGTTATTTGGGTGACTTGCTTTGTCTTCACTTCAATTCTGCTTCGTCTCACTTTGAGCCTAGATTACACGGCTCATTGGTGTCTTTGGGATCTTTCTTGTTCTTTGGAGTTTTGATTGGTGATTTAGGGAACTGAATGTGTTTGCATAGAGTGAAATTTGTGTTTTTACTCTTTTGTTATCATTTCTCAAAGTTGTTTAGTGCGTTTTTCCATCAACAAAAGAAAAAATCTCTTTTGCTTTGTATTAGTTAATGAGAATTAGAAGCTTTTCATTTTGATTAGTGATTAGTGATCTCGAAGAAAAGTTTGTTAATTTCCATTAGCTGCATTAGGGAAGTTATTTGTTGTTTTGTGATCATTTCGTTTGCGTGAAAGCTCTCAAACCCTCTCGTAATTAGCATTCATCGAATGAAATGACATATTTTGGCATATAGTTTGCATTTAGGGAATTTTGAGATATCACATACGGTAAGGCCTAAAAACTGAAACCTAATACAAGATCAACTTTAAAATGAACTAAATGAATCTAACAATGCATTGGAACATAACGCACACATTTAGAGGTCTAGGCTAGAGACGTGCTCCGACGTCGTTAAACCTAGTCACTTTTGTTTCACTCAAGGTTGGGTGATTCCTCCTTTCGTGACACAATAGTGGTCTAGTACGGATTCGAGCTCCCACGTACCGTCTAGTATATGGGGAGACCCCACTAGGTTATCATCATTTATCCATAGGAAGGCGTGTCTGCCGTCTTACAAGCCGTAACGCACCGAACACAGCATTCGGGAAGATTGACTGCCGTACGGAAAGTCCTTTGTTTTCATATGACTGCCAAGGTGTATATCCAGTCTTACGGATTTGTTTGGTAAACCTTTTGCCTAGTTTCTCCAGAGTAGTCACTTTTGATCCTTTTCGGACTCCCTAAAAGAAAAGGTCCATCTGAGCACTTGTCACTTCAGGCTCATTAAACATTCGAAGGCAACTAGAGTCATCTTTTTGTCCTTTTCTCGACTCTTTAAAGATGAAAAGGTCAAGTTATGTCCTTGTGTCTTAAAATTTATTCGACTACGTTCACATCTACCCTATTAGATCTTGTTTGCATTAGTTTGAGTAGGGTTCTTTCTCGTTTGTGATGGCAACTTTTCCGGAGTTTACCAACCCAGGCATCCCCTCTGATGGGAATCCTGGTCATTTCCCTCCTTTTGGAAATGTTGGTGCTCCTTACATGGCAACGTTGTCCCTTCCTGGGTTAACTGTTGGGTTGCCTGTTTGGTTGTTCTCAACCTCTCTGGTCCCTACCGTCTCAACTGCTGGTCAATCAGTTCCTCCACCCGAACAACATCATGTTGATTCTAAGGTGGACCTCTCCCCTTCTTCACCTGTTTCTGCGTCCTCATCTTCTACTTCGCCTGGTGAAAGTCTGGATTCAAGTAACCAGGTGGCTAAGAAGAAGAAGAAGAAGACGAAGAAGAAGAAGACTCCTAGGCAAGAGGTTAAAAGTACAACTCAAGTCGAGCCACCTTCTGCTCCTCCGCAGAAGGTCAAATTTCCTTGTAGATTGTGCAAGGATGACCACCTTCTTCGTGATTGTCCTGGCATTCCCAGGATCCTTGAAGTATGGTCTCGCGATCTGGCTCGTCACTCATCGTCCTTTGAAGTTCATGGTGATGCCACCCTATCAACTGACAACATTCAGAAGAAAGGGAGTATTCGAATTCCCTGTAGACTATGTGAGGGAAATCATCCCCTTCACCTTTTTCCGCTCATGGATAAAACTTCCGCTGTTTTGGAAAGTCTTACAGCTTCTCCACCCCAACTTCCTGTTGGTTATCAGAGGCTCTCTTCAGACCCTCTCCCTGTTGACAAAGAGATTGACTTAGATTCTTCTCTTGTCCAGGCTCCTCTTCCCGAACCAAGCTGTGCCAAGCCTGTTACAGACCAACCATTGGTCGAAAAGACTGTCGACTTGAGCTCACCACCCATCGATCACTCTGTTTCGGAAGAGCATCATGATTCTACTGCTCATGTTCTTCTCGTCTCGTCAGATTCTCCTAAGTCTGAGAACGACCCTCCTATCCTCACTGATCAAGGGGGTCCTCCTTCGGTTACTGTAGAGCATGGGGGCAATCATACGATTCCCCCACCAAGTAGTTTGGCCGTCACCTTCGACTGGAGTCGTTTGACTACATTCCGCCTTCCATCCCATGTGCCTTTCCAGATTACAGTACATGCCTATGATAAGGCAGTACCTAGCACTGTCTTGGATGAGGGTGCATCTGTCAATCTTATGCCTTTCACTACTTGGCAAGCTTTGGGTTCCCCACAGCTTGTGCCAGTCGCACAGAATCTGTTGGCATTTGACGGAGGAACCAGTCAACCGTTAGGGATCCTCCCGAAGTTTCCTGTTACTTTGGGAGGCAAAACCGTCTATATAGACGTACTGGTTACCCAAGGTGCTCCAGATTTCAGTCTTCTCCTTGGTCGTGACTATGTTTATGCCATGGGGGCCCTTGTCTCTTCACTTTTCCGTGTGGTTTGCTTTCCACACGACGAAAGAATCGTGACTATAGATCAATTATCGTTCTTTAGTCCCCCGGTGCCTCCTGCGCAGCTGCCACCCCCTCCTGGTTTTTACCCACCGGTTGTGTCTGCCCCACCACAGGTCAACTACGTGGCTACCTACCCCGTGCCTGTATCCCATGATGATGCCGTCGTGCATAGTGTCCTGGGGGCATTGGGTCCTGACTTCCAAGATGTTTTCCTTCCACTGGGAGTGACACTCTTGGAAGCAACGACTTCCTGTTCATTATGATGAAGTTCGTTTGGAGCATAGTTCCTTTCCTATGTCAAGCTCCTTAAAAAATGAAACTAGGTTTGGTCGGAGCATAGTTCCTTTCCTGTGCCAAGCTCCTTAAAAAATGAAATTAGGTCTGGTCGGAGCATAGTTCGCTCTCCTATGTCAAGCTCCTTAAAAAATGAAACAAGGAGTCTGGAGCACAGTTCCTTGTCTTGTGTCAAGCTCGTTAAAAAATGAAACAAGGGTAGTTCTTTTACTGTGTCAATAATTCTTTTACTGTGTCAACCTCATCAAAAAATGAAACAACTCCCTTTTCAAATCGAGTCTTTGATTAAGATCTCGTAAAATCCAAGTTGAGTCTTTCCAAGATCTCGAAAGTGAACCTTCATTCCATCCACCTCATTGAATGCAATGAAACTTGGGGGGCATGTACCTTGATTTGTGTCATTATGCCTGGGGGCATGCAAACTCATAACAAGCATAGTTGTTCATTTCAAGCTTGTGTAAACATGAAACCGAATCCAAGCAGAGTTCTCCATGGTTCAAGCTTGTGTAAAAATGAACCCATACCTAATTCACATCTCGTGATTGCCACCTATCCACTAAATTCTGCTAGATGAGCCTTGGTTGTTTCATTCCATTGCCACCATCTCTTTGGCTGATCATACACTTTCACTTGGTTGTTTTTCCTTTCCTGAGGAACCATAGCGATGAGTGGTTTTATTAGCCAGCCTCTTGACCATTACATGTTTTGAGCAGTTCCACCATTGCCAGAACCAGTTGCTACCCTTTATACCACTCGTTCCTCTAGGATGAGTCACCTTTAAGCTCTTTCCTGACTCGTAAAATATGAAAAGATTGCTGAGTATTTTCCCTTTTTCACTCATTAAAGAGAATAAAAATGGAGGTCTTCTTTCAGCTCTTTTCTGACCATTTAAAGATGAAAAGATGGCCGAGTTTTTCTCTTGACTCGTTAAAAGAAACAAGAGGCAGTCGCCTTTAAGCTCTCTTTTTTTATCGTTTAAACACAAAAAGATTGCCGGGTTTTTGTCGTTTCAGACTCGTTATTGGTTAGGAAACGACGTGCTTCTGACCGCTTTTTTACTTTTTCGGGTTGAAGTCACTAGTTATGAAAAGTACTCCTCGATCGTAATGATCGGGCGGTTCTTTTGAGCATTATTTTATACTTTTTTGGGCTCAAGAGACACAACTCTACGAAAAAGGACCCCCCTGGAGTTTACTTTTCTGCTGTCTTTTCAGACTCTCTAAACATGAAAAGACGCCGAGTTCTTCCTTTGTCAGACTTGTTAACATTTAATGACATCAGATGCCGTCAAAATGACACCTCACAAGCATATGCTATCCCCGTCAAGCTTGTTGATAAAAATAACTGGGGTACTCGCCAGAAATGGTGGGGAAAATGGAACCACAATTATTGTCATGTCGGCAGTATGTCGCTCTTGAACATGGAACTTGTCTGCATTCGTGTCTGAGTGGGGACATCTCATCTTGTTTTTACACTTGCCTCCGTGGGTTTGGGTTATCCTTTTTGACCTCTCATCTGCTCATTGCCCTCTCACCATGACCCCTGATCATTTGATGTCAAATACTGCCAAGTCCACTGTCGTGCCGCCAATATGTTCAAGAGAAGTTGACCTCTGCAGAATACTCAACCTCCCTATGATACCTCACACAAAACATCTTATCCTTCTTTGTCTCGTGTCGATGATGTGGGAAACATTATGGCCCACCTTCGATCAAGGTCACTTCCTGTCGACTTCAACTCATTATCCAGGAAGTTGACCTAGAGAGTCCCTTCAGGTGCCTTGGAGCCTGCATGCCTCAATGGTAGGTTCTTCATGTTCGACGCGAGGTTTTCATCATTGGCCTCCGATCGAATTGTTAAACACACATGGAGAGCGAGAGAAATATAAAAGATAAAACATGCAATACATTTTTTATTAACATGAGATATACATTTATAGTACAATACGTGACTCTTGGGTTTCAGATCCCAAGGTCTCTTGGACTGCTTTTGTCCATTCGACTTCCACACTAACCCATTTAGGATTAGGTGTCCAACATTCCCCCCTTAATCCGAAGGGTTATGTATGAGTCCAAGAAGAGAGCTGTAATACAAAATGTGCAAAAAAATGCATGGCAGCACTAGGCTGAATGTGCTCTATGAAATGTTGGTATAAAGGGCAGTGGTTTAAGGATGACCACCAACACTGGAACGCTTAGTGCAGTTCCCGGAACTCTTCCAAAACTGGCAAGAAACTGAAATTTTCTACTAGAGGAAGTGATCCTATTGTTTTAAAGAAGGAAACCTTCAACCATAAAAGGGAGGTCTGACCCCGCATAAAAGGTAAAACTTCAACCTGAAAAGGGAATTCTCAACCTGTGATGGTTTAAGGATAACCAACAACTCTGGAATGCTTAATGCAATTCCTGGAACTCTTCCAAAACTGGCAAGAAGCTGGAGTCTCTTGCTAGAGGAAGTGTTCTCAATTGTGTTCTGGAATGCTTCCGAAACTGGCAAGAAGCTGAAGTCTTCTGCTAGAGGAAGTGTCTCAGATTGCCAACTGAAGGCATGTTCACGGGCATCTTTGTCTCTGGCTACAACTCTGAAACTGGTGTGGCAGGTTGTGGCTCAGGCTCGCTTGATGTGACTTTGAAGCTTGTAGATGACCATCATTTCCCCCCCTGTCAGATATAAGGTGAGATGATGGAGGAAACTCAACTGCAAGACTGTTCAATATTCTGGAACAAGTTCTGACATGTGTTTGGAATATCTTCTTGGCTGTTGATGCCCATTGCCAAGAAGCGATCCATCCAAGATGAATCTTTGTTCTTGCAGGACGTTTGTTTCTGAAGCATCTGTGTGAAGAATGGCTGGTTTTATGACAGCGCTGACATGGATGAAGATCAAAACAGTGATCTTTCAAATGGCCAACTCGGTCATAGTGTTGGCATTTCACGATCTGTTGTTTTTGTTGTTGTTGTTGTTGTGGAAGAGGGGCAGAATCTGGAACAGCTGGAGGTGAACTGTCATGAGGAGCAAGTGAACTGTCATGAATGAATCCAGCACTCTGAAACTGAATAGGCTTGGCATAGTCTGGAATATGAAAGGACAAGTCCTTGTCATATCCAAGACCAGTTCTGTGCTTGTTGTGGACAAGCTGTTCCCAAGGTCTGATGATGGGCTTGGGAAGTGCAGACTGAGTTTCTGCATCTGCATGTACAATTGTTGCTTTATTAGGCACTGGATCTGAATGAACTTTAACAATATTGTCTTGTTGTTTATGGGAGTCTGTTTCATTATTCTGAACAGAAACAGGTTCAGAGTGATGACTCCTCTGTTTTAATTCTTCTTGCTGTAGCTGAGATTCAAGCTGCAAAAATTCAATGGTTTCTTGTGCAAGTTGTAAAGATGTTTGAATATCCTTGAGAGTGTTTTTGTTGACTTCAACTGTACTTCCATCAGTAGATAAGATTAGAGTGCTTAATAACTCTAATAATCCATGATTTTTCTCCATTATTCAAACAATCAAATCAATAAATGACCAAAAATGTACTTGTAGAAACAATAATGGTTTTAGGAAATTAATTTGCCAACTTCTCAACAAGAATTAATTTGCACTATGTCTGCTCATGTTCTCACTTCACAATTTCTTATGCCTCAATTTCTACACAGCAAGTCCAATATTGCTGCCTTAACATAATTTTCAGCTTGACAGGTTTGCAGCCCACAAGCTCTTCTTTTCCAGCAATGACAAGACCCCAACAGAAATGAGATTAGCTTCTATATTTTATCAACCATACACCATATAAATTTTTCGCTCCTTTTCTACCCAAAGTCCTTTCACTAAGCTCGCTGATCCTTTCAACACCTCGCTCCCTGATTCACTGGTCCTCGAGCTGGAAGGATTTCTAGCCTCCAGCACTATTCATACTAAGAGGTAAAAATATTCTTGTTGCCACTATCGCTCACTCACAATGGTCTATTCAACTATTAATACTCAGATTTTCATTATATTATTCAATATTCATACCTGTTGTTGTAATGAATATCAATAATGTTTCGAATAATAATACCTTACAATTGCCAAGTTTGTGGCCTTCCTTAACACATCAGCTTCTTGCAATTGCATCCGACTTTGATGAGCGAGCAGCTAACTCTGCTGATAGCAAGGAATACCTAAATACATCCCAGAAAATTAAACTCTGATTGATACATGTTCAAAAAGTGAGGAAATATTATCTGTCAAAGAATTTTCGATGAGTGCATCTCTTGAAGCACAGTAACAAATTGACCCAACCAAAAGTTGTATTCCTTTCGTCCTTAGTAACACCGTCAGATGATTTTGACTCTGAGTTGCTTCAGCAGCCTGCAGAATTAATGACAGTACAGTAAAACCTTTGCTAGCACTCTCTACCGTAGTCTTGTTAAAAAGGGATTGAAGGTCTTTCTGGACCAGAACGAAATGAAAGAAGGAGAAAAGATAACTTCTCAAATCAAAGGCGCTATCCGAAGCGCCTCCATCCACGTCGCCATTTTCTTTCCACGATATGCTGAATCACAATGGTGTTTGGATGAGCTTGTGCTCATGAGGGAATCAGGTAGTACCATTATCCCGGTATTTTACCATGTCAAACCTTTCGAGCTCAAATGGACGCGAGGGGAAAATGGCTTGTATGCTAAAGCCCTTCACAACCTCGAAACCAAGAAAACGCACGAGGAGAAGCTGCGATACGATTCCGCTACCATCGAAAATTGGAGAAATGCTCTTTTTGATGTTGCAGAAATAAGCGGTTTTGAGCTGGAGGCCTATAATGGTGACGAGGGGGTATTGCTGGAAAATGTTGTTGAGAGAGTGCTGAAAATATTAAAAAGAGCAAGCTTGGAGGTGGCCAAATATCCATGTGGTCTGAATGAAAAGGTTAATGATTTTGAAAAGATAGTCCTATCGCAGCAGCAGAGTGACTCATATCTTTTCCCAAATCACATTTCTGGTTTCGCGAATTCACTATGGCTTGCTCACCGTCTGCATCCTCATTCCCCACAAGCGACCCCGAAACTCAAATTCAAGTTGAAAGCAATCGGCCCTCTGCCTCCGCCGCTGCTTATCCCAGCAACGATTACTATTACCAGGTTTTCATAACCAACACGAACCAACATATAATCAAACGCAAAGATATCAAATTCGAGTATTACAATAGACTGGAGCACAAAGAATAATGGCAGAAGCGTTTTTGCATTTTTGCATAGGAGAATATATAAAACGCATAGCTGACAAGCGCAGAGATACCGTGTCAGGCCCAGAGCGCAGGTACAAGGAAAACGTTTCAAATCAGGTCAGCGCAACAGAAGAGCAAGGCGCAGGTCGGACTGTATTAGAGCAGGTGTGGCAGATTGACATAGCCGTTTGAGGACAAAGCGCTGGCAGAGGCAGAGAGAGGAACGTTTCATACGTTCAAGTGAATATGGCAGCCAATGCACAGGTCTGTATAAAGGAATATGGCAGAAATACACTGCACATAAAGGCCATAAACAAATGGCTCAAATTACTTATGCATGACAGGAATACGCCTGCTCTGATACCATGTTAAACACACATGGAGAGCGAGAGAAATATAAAAGATAAAACATGCAATACATTTTTTATTAACATGAGATATACATTTATAGTACAATACGTGACTCTTGGGTTTCAGATCCCAAGGTCTCTTGGACTGCTTTTGTCCATTCGACTTCCACACTAACCCATTTAGGATTAGGTGTCCAACACGAATGATTCTACGGGTGTTCGACACCGGCTCACTGATTCGCATGTCGTAGATTGTACCTATAGTACCTTGAGGACCATTGTCATTATTGGTGGTACCTCTCGCGTCTGTTAATAGTTTTCATCATTGACTGGTAATCAGACGATGTTCTTGCATGTTCGACTTCGACTCCCATATTCACATGCTTGAACTTGTACTTTGTTCGGGTCGAGATGGAGCGTAAGACCCTGGATTTTGTCTATTGAGATCCAGGTTGCGATTTTGTGGATTATTATGATCATTACATGACTCATTCACTGGATGGCTACGACCATGCTTGAGTCTACTTATCGATCCTTACTGGATGGCTGTGCCCATACCTTGGATCTGGATTTTTATGTACTCTGCTATGGATGGCTGCGCCCATACCACATACGTCATGTACTTGAGATATCAGTTGTACTTCTTCATGCAGGTTCTCCGGCGGCAGTGTTTTCAATTGGCCATGTTCTTGTAAAGCATTTCACCCCTCTCTCTCTCTCGGGCTTCATGCTTTAGGGGGCATCTGTTACACAGTAATTTGTCACCGTCCCTGTTACCCCTTCTCCCGCACATTGGAGGACTTATTTTGGGACCTATGAGAAGTGACATATCCTGAAAACACTTGCATTGTATCCCCTTGAGTATGTACTTCATATGCCCTGAAGACATCTTCTGCAAAATACCCATAAAAATAGCCCTTTTTCCATTGGCGCAGTTCCACTATGTATCACTCGCGCCAATGGGGGAAATCCTCCAAAGAGGGTGTGCTAGCTGGCGCTCTGTCTCAGAGTCACACTCGCGCCAGCCCAGTTGGGTAAATTTTTTAACAAACAAACTTACAAAGGTTCTTCCTAACCCACTCATGAACTGAATCTATATTGAGTTGGGTCAGTTTGGCTTCGAATCTCCATAGGAGGGAAGTACTTCTCCACCTCTCATGGAAGCTTCTTAGTGATAAAGCTAATCCCATGAATCTTGTGGATGACCCTAACTCCTTCTCCTCTATCTATAAAAGCTTGTCCTTTTGCCTTTGACAAGTTGGAGTCTCCAAGTCCTAAAGTCTGAGAATTGCTAAGCTCATGCTACAAGAAGCCTTCTTCATCCCCATGAAGCTAAATCTAAAGTGAGGAGATTCTTGTCCAAGTAACCAAGGAGAGAGAGGCGTGTTCCCCATTCCCAACAAGCTTTGCAAGGCATGTGCTGTTGATCACCCAGCCAAAGGAGGATTTGACGTCAGAACTATGGTTGTATTCTTCTTTGTTGTTTATCAATAATAGACAACTATCATTATGGTTCCACTCTTGTTGTCTTTGTAATGATGATTGAGTTATATCCTTTCTAACTGATATATAGTTGCATCTATTGGATTTTATGCTTGTATTTGTGTCATTCTTTGCATGTGCAGGTGACCGTTCACGAGGATCGTGGGGATTGTGACCAGCCAGAGCAAAGGAACGGGAGCGACGACTCTCCTACAAGTACTAGCGTTGGAATCCAGGTAGGCCCTCATCATCGGTCTTTGATTTGCAATTAGGAACCTGCATGTTAGCGTTGTTTGATTGTTGCTAGACCCCATTTGGGCTAGTAGGGATCGCCTCTGTCCGCAGAGGGGATTTACCTCCACAACACCAATGGCTCTCAAGGTACTGTCTAGTACAATCCACGAAGTGTGAAGAATGAGCTGAAGTTGAACACTCGTGGAATCACCCAATTGACAACCAATGATGAAAGTCAACCATCAGGCCCGAAGAACTTGCCATTGAGGCATGCAAGTTCCAAGGTACCAAAAGGGATCTCTAAATCAGTCTCTTGGATAATGAGCTGGTGTCGACAAGAGATGATCCGTCGCAGGAGGGCCATAATGTTTCCCCCATCAATGACACGAGATAAGGAACAAGTAGTAGATGGTGAAACAAAGTATCAAAGGAGGAGGTAAGGATGTGAACTGCAAAAGGATTATACTCTTGAACATGTCGGTGACACGACTCTAGAGGGTGGCGGCATTCAGGTACCAAGGGATCAGAGGCTTGATGGAGATAGCATGGATCAGATGGAATGAGGCTAAATGGCAACCCAAAACCCCGAAAGGCCAAATGACAATGTATGGATATCCCAACCCGACAAGAAGCAAAAGTGTCAATGTTCAAGAGTGACTAGCTACTGCAGGTAACCAATGACAACTTCCAAATTCCCCCCCCCCATTGCTGCCGAGTACCCCAATTATTTTTTTAAACAAGCTTGAAGGGGATAGCATATGCTTGTAATATAAGTTCGTCCTTCAGTCGAATCCAACCTAGTAATAGTTTAACGAGCGTTAGGGAGGAGAAGCACGAGTCTCGTCATGGTGATGAATCCAATGTCGATAGGGTTTAACAAGTCTGAAAAAGGTAAAACTTAGAGTCTTTTTCATGTTTAGAGAGTTTGAAAAAGACATGGAAAAGAAAACTACAGGGGGGTCCTTTTTCATAGATTTGTGTCTCTCGAGCCCAAAAAAGTATAAAACAATACTTGAGAGAACCACTTGACCATTGTGATCAAGGAGTACTTTTCGTCATTAGTGACCTCGATCCGAAAGAGTAGAAAAGCGATCGAAGACATGTCATTTCATAACCAGTATCGAACCTGAAATGACAAAGTTCTGGCGATCTTTTCACATTTATACGGTTGGAAAAGAGCTCAAAGCGGACCGCCTATTAATTTCGTTTAATGAGTCAAAAGGAATAACTCGGCAATCTTTTCGTCTTTTAAGTCGGAAAAGAGCGTTAAAGAAGACTTTGCGGAAAATACGGACCAAGTGTATTCAAAGTATGACATAATCTCGCCACCTATAGTTCTGCACAAAACACGTCAAACATAAGACCCATTCGACATAAATAGATTATATATGTGGAAAATATGGTTACAACCCAAAAAACCCTAATTAAAAATGCGATATAAATGAAAAAACCCACACCTTAAAGTATAATTTTTTAATTTTTTCAAAGAATTACTATAAAAAGGGGTGTGGTAATTCATTTTTTACCATTTACATTGCACATTTTTACCTTTGGCATTTTGGAGCACCAACCTGAGCAAACTTCCCAAGTCGATTCTAGCATCATCTGTCCACGGTTCCTCCTGAAACCTTTGCCAAGTAAGTACATTCTTCCTTGCGCTGCATTTGAGTGGTTTTTTTATGCAATTTAGTGTTAGGTAGGTGGTTTTAGGTGGATTTTCAAATCTGAGTCTGCCTCTCGGTCGTCGCGGAAAAGCCGCTCGGGTTCGCGACGACCGAGCATGGTAACACGCACCACCTTCGTGATCGTCACGAGAAACAGATGTACTCTCGCGATGATCGTGGGAAAAATGAACTATTGACCTTGTGTCATCGCCGTTGTTTGGAAAATAGTCATGACAGTGACGTGAAGTTGAAATTTTTTTATAAATTATGGATTTGAACTTATGAAAAGATTTTTAATTCATTTTTCTTTCAATGCAGGGCATCATGGCTTTTGTATGGCAAGAATGAACTCAGGATATCAACAATGAACAAGCGTTCAATGATGCTGGGCACCGAAATGCTTTACGTGCTTGTGGATTGCTAAAATTTTTCCTCACTCTGCATCTTCGGGCCTAACCCGACTTGTTAGAGTTGCTAATTCGTGCTTGGAACCCAACAGATGGAAAGTTCATTATCCGGGGCAGAGACATTGAGTTCGATGCTACGGATATATATTTCCTAACTGGATTGTCCCGTCTCTGCAAGAGGCCAATTCTAGAGGGCCAACGAACCAATGGCGAATCACTGGACATGCTGATAGCACTGGTGTGCCCAGGGGCAAGTAAATCAAACTCTAGCAGGAAAGTGGCAATCCCAACAGTAGAAGACCTAGTTCTTCACTCGGTTCTATTTATGGTGACGCGAGTAGCGGGCTCCCAAGCCCAACATGAGACAATAAAGACCCACCTCCGATTGGCTTTTGATTGCCTTAACCCAACCATGTGTTGTTGGGAAAAGTATCCAATTCGGAATGCCCCTATCCCACTCTAAGGTGTGATAGTGCCTTAGCAACAAACAAGAAAAACTATCTTCGTATTCTTCTTTATGAAATGTAAATGGAGAAGAAGGATGTAACTAACCGGTGTCTTCCGCTAGTTTGTCGATCCAATCGCTCTCTCCTTTGTTCGCTTCCCGCTGCTTGCTCCTTCGCTGGTCCAGCTTACACCAAGTTCCTGCAAGATCACAAGAGAGGAAAACTACACAAAAGACATAGATTTACATTCATAACTAGTTTAGGATCAGATATAAACTAAATGTGCAAATATAACAAAGCATCATTGATATACAAGCACATAGGAGAAACTCAAATAGTTTTATTGGTATGATAAGAAAGTCCAAGAGGAGATACAACCAAGTGAGTCCCGATCCAGCATCTACCTCCCAGCAAAGGAATCCCTTCCTCTCCTCCAACAAAGCATAAATCACCCAATGTACTAATCTCAATCTCAAACCAACAGCAATTCTCTGCAAAGTACAAAATTCCAGCCCCCTGGACCTCTGGGTGAGAGATCCATATATAGATGTAAGCAGAGAGGATGAGTCAGCTTATGTTTTGACTTGTGGCTTCTCTCTGTCAGTTCTTGCTTCCACTTGGAGGTTGAGAGCCTCTTACTCATCACTAGTCGAATTCATTGAGGCAAGTGTCATTGGAGAAGATTCTGGAAGCTTCCATGGTCTTTCCACCTCGTTGAATGAGCTTGCCATTTGTCATTTCCCACTCAGCGCACCCTGGTAGTTCATTTAGGTGCGTTGCAACGCACCTAGCTAGTGTACTGGGGTGCATTGCAACGCAGGCAGCTAGAAGAGCTTCTGAATTGATCCTGAATTGACTGTTTCTGAGTGGTTTTTGGTGGAGAACTTCTGGGAGAAGCTGTCATTGGTTGACCTTGTTCCTTTAGGGGCAGGAACAACACTTTTAGGGACTTTGGATCCCTTGGATTATGGACATTTCATGCTCAATGCTGTAAGGCACAAAAATGTCTATAACACCATGTACAACTGGGCGGAAGCAGTGACCATTAACATGAAGAGGCAGCTCACCAAATGTCGTCACGAGGAGGCGAAATAGTTTGGTTATGGATCCATTTTGGTTCCGCTCATGCTGGAGCGAGTTTCGTCCCTTCAGTTACAGGACATGGACTTAGACATACCTAGACTACGAGAGACCCGGATCACTTGTTGGGCACATGTCATGCCACGAGGGGGTGGTGGACAACTAGTGTCATGGGGGACACTATTCTGAGAGTGGTTGGATCGCTAGACGATATTCGTCGAGGGCTGGCCATACGTAGGTATGAATTTTCATGGAGACCCCGACATGTCACTGCCTGCTAGCGAGCAGTGGGATGATGGAGGTAAAACACTTGATCACACTATTTTGGTATTTTGTCTTTTATGATGTTTTTGGATTTTTTTATGCATATGTCTTGATGATGTTTCTTATGTTACTTACAGATGTGGGACTAGAGAGGCGTGTGGGACTAGCTCCAGAGGCATGGAGGGATCCACAAGCCATCAGAGAGCTAGCCTTGGTTCCCCCAGCTGACAGTTCAGTGGAGACAGGGGCCCGCAATCTTAAGGGCCTGACAGAGGGGATCCCTGATTACAGGGGGATCAAAGAGGTCCCCATAGAGTATCATATACATACAGTAGGGGTGATACCTAGGGTGCATAAACTCTTGAGGTGAGTCGCACAAGTAGTGGTGTGCTACAGGGAGCATAATCCACCGCAATAGATGCTTAGGTTTTATTTTCTGCTGATTTTTTAGAGACATGTGTCTTGGATGTATGGAGAGCACAGACCCTATTTTGACATATACACTTAATTTTTGAGCGCCTCGGTGCGCCACATGAGATCTATATATATATATATATACATATTTCTATGGTTCATTATTGTGTTTTGAATGCTTCTATATACCGTTTTGATTACGTGTTGCGTAAATGTTTGTCTAATACATGATTTGCTAATGCATCAATTAATGTGTTTAATCTTCTTGGAATGTGTTGATATGTAATAAAATCAAAATTTCTTTCCAATAGTTTAACATGTAAATACAACCTTAAAATGCGATGATCTCTGATAAAATAATGCCTGTTAAGCTGGTGGACAACAAGTTGAGAATCCAGATTTACAACTAATGCACGAATATCGAGGTTGATAGCCTCGGTCAATAATTCAATGACAGCACTATATTCAACGACATTGTTTGTGGTGCAACCCAGACAAACACCTTGAAGGTCTACTAACTCACTGTGAGGATCGTAGATCACCCATGCCGCAGAAGAAAGATTTCGGGTAATGCGGCAGGCACCATCAGCGAAACTAGCGTAAGGTGTACCAGACATCTGCACAAGAAGCAAAAAGACACAATAAGTGGCAATTATGCCTACACACCAAGCCAAACGTGAATGCACACACTAACAACACACTTTCTAAAAACACACGTATGTACAAATCAGATGCACGAGATTCATGCATAATATTTTTTCAGATAAAGCCCATTTCGGGGCTTATCTAGAGGGTTCCCTTCATAATCGATTAGCTCATAGGCCCCTTTTTGCAAAACTCGTTTCAAAATGTAAGGCCCATGCCACATAGGTTCGAATTTTCCTGCCCCCATCTTATGCTTGATCATAGAGTAGGACTAAGTCTCCTTCAACAAAAGAACAAGGATTGATAGCTTGGTTGAAGTGAGTTTTCACTCTCTTGTTCTGCGCTTCAATGGCTAGAGAGGCTATTCGACGAGTCTCGTCTAATCGCTCTAGGTAGAGAAGATGTTCTTCTACCAGAGTAGTGTTGGGGAGTAATTCGACGGCTAATTTAAGAGAAGGGATCTCACACTCAATTGGAAGGGTAGCCTCTAGACCGTAAACCAATTGGAACAGGGTGAATCTGGTGGCATCCTTCACTGAAGTTCGGTAGTCCCATAAGGCGGAGAACAACATCAAATGCTAGTTGGACTTGTGCATGCCGATGGTGTGTTGAAGCATCGTGACCAAAACTTTGTTGACAGCTTCCACTTGGCCATTGGCCTGAGGATAGTACAATGTTGAGCTATCATGCTGCAAGCCTAGCTAGGTTGTTAACTCAGTCATCATATGATTACGGAAATGTTTGTCGTGATCAGTGACGATAGCCTGAGGGACTCCGAATCATGAAATGACATGATTGAATAAAAATTGCGCTGTTGTCTGACCGTCCTCGGATAGTGTAGGCATCGCCTCAGCCCATTTCATGAAATAATCAACGGCAACGATGATATACCCATCCCCCCCGGCCGAGTGAGGGTTACAGGTCATATAATCAATGCCCCATTTGGAAAAAGGGCCGACGGTAATGACAAGGTGCAAAGGAGCAGGAGGTGCGCGCATCTTCCATTGGTAGATTTGGCACTCATGACAAGAGCGAATGGCAAGAATGCAATCCTTAAAAATAGAAGGCCAAAAATAACCAGCACAGAGGATCTTCTGAGAAGTAGCATACCTGGACATATGACCACCACAAGCACCGGAATGGTAGTCATTTAGAACTCATTCAGCTTCCTCAAACATTAAACATCAGCGGAGAATAGAGTTAGCACCGAGACGGTACAGGGTTTCCCCAATAATGCGATAAGGTTGAGAATGATGGCGAATCTATCGCCGAGCATCCTTGGAAAAATCTAGACGAAAAGAGGACGTCTGAAGATAGATAATAATGTCCTCGTACCAAGGATCAAGGGTACTAATCAAGAACAGAGTTTCATCTGGAATATGGTCCTCTAACCAAGAGGGTGCGGTAATGGATGGTAGAGAGAAAAGCAACTCAGCAAAGACGAGGGACTTATTAAACTTGGCTGCAATGAACTCCAAGTTTAACTCTTGAAGGATGATAATCCACTTTGAGTATTTTCCCCCCAGTAACTGATGTGACAAGAAGTATGTCATTGGGTTGCAGTCAGAAATCACCATCGTGGTGCACAATAATATATAGTGGTCAAAACGTTGGACGGCACAAATAGCGGCCAATGCCAACTTCTCGACATAGGCATATCGAGTTTCTGTATCAAGTAAATTGCATCTGAGATAGTAAACTACATGCTCAGTACCATCATCATCATCTTGGACTAGAACCATGCCAATGGTGGTATCAGCAGCGGCTAAATAAAGAGTGTAGTCATGGTGATAATCAAGCGGATGTAACAATGGAGAAAACACAAGGAGGGCCTTGAGGCACTCGAATGACTCTTGTGCAGCGGTATCCCAAAGAAAAGGGGTGTCCCACTTTAATAACCGCATATATCCTTTGGCCACTTCAGCATAATTCGGAATAAATTGTCGTAGAAAATTTGCTTTACCCTGCAGACTCTACAATTGCTACAAAGAAGCAAGGGGAGGGAGATTCAAGATGGCTTCAACTTTAAGGGGATCCAGACAAATACCCTCTCGGGAGACGATGAACCCGAGAAATCTGCCAGATTCCACGCAGAAGACTCCCTTATACAGATTAAGACAGATATGATAGTGTCGACAACAGAGAAAAAATTCGCGAAGTTGGGTTGGATGGTCTTGGCGTTTCGCTGAATGAGCCGGAAGGTCATCCAGGTAAGGTTGCATAATGTGTCGAATATCATGAAATGCATAAGACATTGCACGCTAGAAGGTGGCATCGGAATTTTTTAAATCGAAGGGGAGCGTTTTATAAGCGAAAGTGCCCCACGGACATATAAAGGCGATGTTTTTTTGATCCGCAGGCAAGATATTAATCTAGTTATAACCAGAAAAGTTGTCCATGACTAAATATATCTCTCTCCTGGCACACTCATCAATGAGCTGGTCAATGAAAGGTGTAGGGTAGTTGTCCTTGGGACAAGCACGATTAATGTCGCGATAATCAAAACATACCCTAATAATGCCCTGTTTTTTAGTCATAGGGACAATATTAGAAATCCAATCTGTGAGCGGGATAGGGTAAATGAAGCCAGCCTTAAGAAGCTTTTCGACTTCCACTTTAATAACTACAGCCTTTCGGGAGTGCATGGGGCATAAACCCTATCGGACAGGTTTGGCACCTGGATGCATAGGTATTTCATGCACCACGATGCTAGGATCAATGTCGGGCATCTCTTCGTAAGACCAAGTGAACACATCACGAAATTCGCAGAAAAGATCAGTATAAAGTTGAATCTCCTCTGGAGTACAAGTTACTCCAACATGAATGTGCTCGACAATCCCTGGTTTAACAGAGATGTCGATTGGTTGAGTTTGTGTAATGTTCCCCATATTCCCTTCAGAAGACACTTGATGAACTTGGATGGTTATCTGAAGGGGTTGGGATCGGAGACAAGGATCAAACCGCTCGAGACAAGTAAGTATTTTCTTATGGGTAGGGAGAAACGAGGAACGATGGTGATTATAAGACCAAGGGGATTCCTCAAAAGACATGGTCTCAATAATCGCTTCATCAGAAGGAAAAAATTCCTTTAAAGGATCTGAAGAAGTGCCATCTCCAAGCCAAGGGGATTGAACGTACGAGTCGAGAGCTCTGCTTGAAGGAGCAGGTTCAGGGGATGGAGCCGATATGGAAACAATTTCGACGTAGTTGAGCCTGACAGGACTCAACAGCATCTCATCGCCCCAGGATTCTATCTGATCAACAGGAGGAAGAACCCAAGGATCAAAGTGAACAGAAATAATATTAATGGGAGCGATGTTGGGAGGTGGGAGTGAAAAAAACCCATAAGGGCAGGATCTTTAAAGAGTCTAGCTCCCACACTCTCACATGGAATGGAGGTATGCTCTACGAAAGGCACGTTGCCATCAGAGGAGGAAGAGGTGAAGAAGGACAACTGGTCTACCGTGACAATTTTCCCTTGATGAGGAAAACGAATAACATGAAATAGAGATGAAGCCACGGCTCGCATGGCATATGTCTAGCTTCATCCTAAAAGGAGGTTGTAAGTTAAATTGGCATTGACAACTTCGACCTCCACTTCGACCGTCTTCCCTTCCAAAATAATAGGCAAGCACTGGAGGATACCATAAGGATGAGACTCTCTCCCATCAAAAGCTTCCAAGGTCGTGGGAGACTAGCTCAGAGTTGGAGAACCGATAGCCTTCCAACAAGCAACAGACATAATGCAAGTAGAAGTGCCTTCATCAATGACCGTGCGGTGAATAGTTTTAGAATTGATGATGACTTGAATAAGGAAGGAAATTTGGTGAGGCAATCTTGGTATATGACTGTCTAGGTCAAAAGTGATCAAATCCGAGTCGGTCGGGTCAATGCCACTGATGGCCGATAGCAAGGACTTCCTCTGAGAGGTGTAGCTCTAGAGGACTTCTAATGTGGACATAGCTAATAGAGCCTGGGCTAAGTCCTCAACGATGCTATAGTGCTGAGCAGCACGAGCATTATGGTTGTAAGAAGACTTCTGGAGCACCCCTTTATGAGGAGGTCAAATGATCGCTTCAGTGCTAGGTCGCTTGATATGGAGGGGACCATAACTAGATGGAGGAGCACTAGAAGGAACATCAGTTTCCTTCCCGGTAGGCGACGGATACTCTTTTAACCGAGTACTAATGTGGACGGGAATTTTCCCAACCATAAATACCTAAGAACCAAAGGGAGAAGAGGATTGAGATGGATCAACCACCATTTGAGTTTGCTGCTAGGGAAAAGGATCTTTGAGCACGGTAGGAGTCCTAGAGGCACCTTTTAACAAACGACTAACTTCAGACCACCTGGGGAAATCTTTAGTATAGTGATCCTCGTCAAAAATAAGGCAAGGATACTTAAGCTTGCGTTTGGAACCTTCCTCGGGTGGAGGTTTAGGGGAATCTTGCTTCGTTGATCGACTTTATTCTTTCCTTTTCCCTTCTTTTTTCCTTTTGAAGCTTTTTCTGCCATGGTGGACTAAACAACGTTAACCTCGGAAGTGTTACTAGAATTGGATACGGCCTAAGAAGCGTTTTCATTTGAAGCATTCAACTTTTGCTTCCCAGGGTTTGCGGAAAATTTCTTAGAGGACGTATTGACAAAGGTGATGACACCGTCAACAAATGGTGTTGACGGGGCTTTGGAAGTTCCGGGCCTTGGAGCATCAGGCAAATAATCATATAGTGTAACAGACTAAGAGTAAACCAATTCAAGGTATTGAGCATGCGTGATAGCTTACTCTTCAGTTACACATTCCCCCATAGCAATGTCCTGGGCTATCAGACCGACAAATGAGGTTGTAAACCAGTCAGTCAGAAGCTGATCGGGAATCCAGAACTTAATCAAACAACGACGTCTCCTCCACTCATGGATATGATCGGAGATATGCGTGGCCCTGGTTTGTTTTAAGGATGTTAGGAGATGTGTGCCCATTTCATATTGAATCGACAATTGAAACTGAGTTAAAAACGCCATAGCCAGCGAGTTAAAGTCCTGAAAAGATCCGTAAGCTAGCTCAATATACCATTTAGCAACAGAGCCAGTGAGAGCCCATTGAAAAAGGCGGAGCCAGATTGAATCAGCAAGCCATGAGTATGACAAACACCATAGATGATAAGTCATGACATGGCTTGGGGATCTTCTCCAGCTTTACCATCAAACTTGGGACAATCACCTGAAATTTTAGTTGGAACCGGTGGCCAATACGGATTATGAAGAATGGGATCATTTGTCAGTTTGGACACATCCAGTAATTCCAACGTTGCTAAAAAAGGTAATTGAGGGTTAAAGGACATCTGAGGCCGTGGGTAGGAAGTAGCACTAGAGTTCCACCCAGTTTCTTTTTGCCCCTATTGATTTGGTCTGGACGGATTCGGCCCATAAGGGTTTTGTCCATAGGGATTTTGTCCATAGGGGTTATAACTATAACTGGATGGTTGACCCTGGATTTGACCCCTAACATTCCAATGATTACCAACTTGGCCTACAGGAGCAACATATGGTTGCTGGAAATTCTGATAAGGATTAACCTGTGGCTATTGATAATTTTGGTATGGGGAAAATTGATTTAGCCCTTGGGATTGCTTAAAACCATAAGGTGGCTGGGCTTCAAACTGAGCCTAGGGGCCAGACTGCATTTGATAAGTAGATTTGGATTGGGATCCAACCTGAATTTGGAGACCGGATTGGGTCTAGAGCCCAGACTGGGGCTGAAAACCGGGTGGAGCTTGAGAAGCAACGATCATTTGAGTGCTCAGTTGAGCAAGCCCAGATGGATGTCCTTGAGAAGACAGAGGTTGAGCCATCTAGCTAAAAGGTTGGCCTGGTTGAGGTTGAGGTTGGCCTATTTTCCCAGAAGTTTGGACTTGCTGGGGGTTGCGTTGACCTTGCAGAACCGAACGTTATCCAGACTGAACAGATGGTTGAGTAGGCTAGACAATTGGCTGGCCTTGTTGAATTTGAGGCTAACCAACTTGTCCAGAAAGGTGGCCTTGCTGGGTACCAAGTTGGCCTTGTTGAATGTAAGGTTGTCCTAGGTTACTAGAAGGTTGCCCGAAGTATGTGAAAGAAGACACCACTGAAGGCCAAAGGTTGCCCCTGAATGGGTTGTCCTTGTGGGCCGACAGTTTTCCCTAAATAAGGTTGCCCATAGTACAGTTGTCCGTAAGACTATTGTCCATAAGATGGTTGACCTTGATAGGGTGGTCCTTGAAAATTTGAAGATTGTTCTTGACCACCATGATAAGTTGTGGTACCCCAAGCAATAGACAACGGAACCCAGACCTCAACAAAAGGTTGAGATGTTATGGGTCCAGGGTGGTAGATATGGGTTCCTCGAGAATCATAGTAATTATATGGATTTTGTGGATCCGGATTCTGAGGAATTTCAAGATATTGATCATATGCTCCCCCTGCTGGAATGGAACCAGAAGAAGGTGGGGCACTAAGGCTAGGGTCAACAACCCCGGATATGGATGCCGAAGGGCCACTATGTGAAGGACCTACTGAAGGTCTGGCAATAGTGGTCACAACTGAAGATGCAGTGACAGCACTAACAACGGGGGCTAAGGAAGCCACACAAACGGTTGGAATAGTCAAGACAGATGTCACATTGTGAATCTGGGGAGTGAAAGATCCCGAAGTCGAAGTGACAATACGAGACCACATGGAACTTGTAAGGGGAGACCTAGAACCTATGATATCAGCCAGAGCATTATAGCATAAAGGCAGCATGATACCAAGGGAGGTGATATGAAAGGGTGAAGTTTCCGTAGGTATAGGAATTTCACCAATTGCCATAAAGGACTCTTCACTCGTGACAGGGTTCGTCTCATCCATGTTAGAAGAAGACATTGGGACCGAGACACCAGGAGGAGTAAGGGGAAAATCTTCTTCGAAAGGCTCCCAAATGGGGTTCCAATGAATATTGTAAGGCTCATCTTTCAGAGCACGAGAGTTAAGAATTTGGATACTTGGAACAATAGGAAGAGTATCACTAGCAACCGGTATCTCAAGAGCAAAAGAAGATGGAGATCCTTGGTCGCTTGGAATGGGAGACGAGATCGGTGATTCTGCCAAGATGATTTAACTCAAAAGCCCTAGGGAGAACTAATCAAGTAAGGAGAAATAACCGTACGCAAACTAAAATGCAACCAGATCTAATAGGGTAAGTGTGAACGTGGCCGAATAAATTTTAAGACACAAGAACAGAACTTGACCTTTTCATCTTTAAAGAGTCGAGAAAAGGAAGAAAAGATGACTCTAGTCGCCTTCGAATATTTTACGAGCCTAAAAGGACAAGTGCTCAAATGGACCTTTTCTTTTAAGGAGTTCGAAAAGGAATGAAAGTGACTGCTCTGGAGAAACTAGGCAAAAGGTTTACCAAACATCCCGTAAAACTGCATATACACCTTGGCGATCATATGTAAACCAAGGACTTTCCGTACGACAGTCAATCTTCCTGAATGTTGTGTTTGGTGTGTTACGGTTTGTAAGGTGGCAGACACGGCTTCCCAGGGATATAGGATGATAACCTAGTGGGGTCTCCCAACATATACTCGACGGTACTAGGAGCACAATTCCGTACTAGACTGCTATTGAGTCACAGAAGGAGGAATCACCCAACCTTGAGTGAAAACAATAGTGACTAGGTTTAACGACGCCGGAGCACATCTCTAGCCTAGACCTCTAAATAGTGTGTTTTATGTTCCAATGCATTGTTAAGTTCATTCAATTCATTTTAGAGTTGATCTTGAATTATGTTTCAGATTTCAGGCTTTACCATATGTATACAACAAAACCTAGGATGCAGCTAGAATGAGTAAAACACCTTTTACTTCAATGAACACCTACCTATGGGAGGGTAGAGAGATCATTCCCAAACCAAGAAAACCAAGGTAAGTGAAGAGACACAATGCATAAACACATCAACCCTACAATGCATGGATACTACTGATGATTATAGGTTTTAACCCCGTACAGAAATTACCTGCATATGAATTCTAAAACACAGAAAATAAATAATGCGAGAGCAGAACACATAAAACACATATACACTAAGATTTTCCCCTGGATCCCAAAACCGGGACTACCAGCGTGATTTTTCATTATGTTCCTTTCAATTTTATAATACATATTTATACATGCCGAAGCATCCAATACCATGGACCGAAAACCATCACGTCCAATACCATTGACCAAAAACCATCGCGTCGAAAAAACATGTGCGAAAATCATGCACAAAACCATAGGTGGGTCCGCCCAACCTAACATAGGGTCCAAAACCAAAATTTTCCGGGGCGTTGACCCGGAACTCATAAAGTGGGGTTACGGGTGCCCCTCGAACCCCCTGTTAACTACGTGGAAAGAATATAACACAACCCAACATTCTCCCACTTGTTTTTTTCTTTCCACAGGGGGCCACAAGAGAGCTTAGTCATTTTTCCAGCCCTGAAATGCCCATTGTCTCTCTACACCAAGAGAACTTCTCAGAGCTCATAGATTTTGTCAATGCATTTGCAATATTCTTCAAAGTGTCCACCTTTACCAGCAAAACCTTTTTGTCTTCTATCATATCCCTCACAAAGTGACACTGAACATCAATGTGCTTTGTCTTTGAATGGTATGCAGGGTTCTTTGCCAAGAAAATTGCACTTTGGCTATCACAGTCTATCCTTATAGCTTCCTGTACTAACCCCATACTTGAACACAATCGCTACAACCAAACTGCTTCCTTGCTTGCATGAGTGGCTGCCATGTATTCTGCCTCTATAGTTGATAGTGCCACTACAGATTGTTTCTTACTCATCCAACTGACTACACCTCCAAATAGGTTAAACACATACCCACTTGTAGATCTTCTCTGATCTAGATCTCCAGCCCAATCTGCATCAACAAAGCCACGAATATCCAACACTCTATCCAATCCTAGTCTTCCTTGGTAGCATAGACCATAATCACTAGTGCCACGCAAATACCTGAAAACCCGCTTCCCTGTTGTCCAATGCTCCTTTCCTGGTTTTGACATAAACCTGCTCAATACTTCCACTGCATGTGCAATGTCTGGTCTAGTACAGACCATTGCATACATCAGGCTACTGATTGCACTTGCATATGGAACATGGGACATGTCCTCTTCCTCTTCTTGTGTCTTGGGACACTGTTCAGCAGATAACCTCACACCTATAGGAATAGGAACCTTCATTGGTTTACTATCCTACATATTAAACCTCTGCAATATTGTCTCAACATACTTCCTCTGGTTTAACCATAGCTTCCTCTTTGCCTGATCTCTTTTAATTTCCATGTCCAAAATATAGTTTGCAGCACCAAGATCTTTCATGTCGAATTTGGAGGACAATTGCATCTTCAAATCCTGGATAACTTCTTTGTCATTTCCAACTAACAACATATCGTCCACATACAAGACCAGATAAATAACACAGTCACCAATTAATTTAAAATACACACAGTGATCTGCTTTGCTTCTGGTGAAGCCAATTCCCCGTAATAAATGTATCAAATTTCTGATACCACATCATTGGTGACTGTTTTAACCCATATAGAGACTTCTTTAACTTACATACCAGTTCTTTCTTACCCTTTACCGCAAAGCCTTCAGGTTGCTTCATGTAGGTCTCCTCTTCCAGATCCCCATGAAGAAATGTTGTCTTCACATCCATCTGTTCTACCTCAAAATCAAAAGCAACAGCAACAGATAAAACTAATCTAATAGAAGTTACCTTGGCAACAGGAGAAAAAATATCACCAAAATCAATTCTCGGCACTTGGGAATAACCTTTTGCTACCAACCGAGCTTTATATTTCTCAACTTTTCCTTCTGCATTTGTCTTCTTTTTGAACACCCATTTGCTACCAATGGGTTTCCTTCCAGTTGGCAACTCCACCAGATCCCAAGCCTCATTTTTGTGCAAAGATGCCATTTCATCAACCATGGCCTCTTTCCAAAGTTTTCCATCCTCTGAATCCACTACTTCCTTCACAGATATGGGATCATTATGAGTAACAGACAAAGCAAAATTTGAACAAAAAGCAAATGGAATATACCTTTTTGGCTGCCTTCTTTCTCGAACTCATCTTCTCACAACCGGAGTTTGTGGCTCTTCATCTTCTGATTCCTCCTCTACTGTAGAGTGTAATTCTTCCTCCTTTAGCTCAAACTCTATCTTCTCAGGTTCCTTTCGTTGGACTTCATTTTTAATAACATCTTTCACCCCTCTGACCACTACATCTCGGCTGTACACAATCTTTCGTGTGACTGGGTTCCAAAGCTTATAACCCTTTAAACCATCCTTATACCCAATAAAGATACACTTTTCAGATTTACTATCCAATTTTGTTTGTTTCTCCTTTGGAACATGTATATATGCATCACATCCATATACTCTCAGATGTGAAGAGAGGGTTTCTTACTAGTCCATACCTCTTGTGGAGTCTTATCCTCCAACTCTAATGAAGGTGACCTATTGACCAGGTAACATGCAGTATCCACCGCCTCTTCCCAAAATTCTTGTCCTAACTTGGCACCACTGAGCATGCTTCTTGCCCTTTCCATAAACATCTTATTCATTCTTTCTGCAACTCCATTTTGTTGAGGTGTATATGGGTAGTCTTCTGTCATGCTATACCACACTTCTTACAGAATTCTTCAAATTCCTTGCTGCAAAACTCTCCGGCATTATCTGTCCTCTGCACCTTTATCTTCTTCTCTGTCTGATTTTCCACGAGAGCCTTAAATTCTTTAAACCTGTCAAAGGCTTCAGATTTCTTCTTAAGGAAATATATCCATGTATTCCTTGAGAATTCATCTATAAATGATACATAGTACACAGACTTACACAGTGATGGAACCTTCACAGGTCCAAACACATCATTGTGCACAAGCTCTAATATATGTTTCACCCTCTTACCACCAGAGGGGAAACTCACCCGATTCTACTTCCCGTATACACAATTTTCAAAGAAATCAAAATCCAGAGAGCTATTACTCATACCTTCTACCATACCTTTACCATGAAGTATTCGAAGGCCCTTCTCTCTAATATGTCCAAGCCTTTGATGCCACAACATGGTCTTTTCTCTAGAGACCACTAGATTTTATGCTCCACTTTCAGGAACCACAGAATTGTTGCACCCATTAACAACAGTGCTACCTTGCAGCTTGTACAGAGTTCCAATCCGAACTTCCCTCATCAATACCAGTGCTCCCCGAACCATCTGGCAGGTATCCTTCTCGAACACTGTTTTTACACCTGCATCATCTAGCTTACTAACAGAAATCATATTTTTGGCTAATGCAGGGATATGTAGAACACCCAGAAGTGTTCTAACCCTTCCACCTTGCATCTTCAACTTTACTTAACCACGACCAATGATTCTAGCCTTCTTGTCATCCCCCAAGAAGACATCACCACCATCATATTTCTCAAACTCACAGAACGACTCTCTATGGGGAGTGAAGTGAAAGGATGCACCTGAGTCAATCAACCATGCCTCATGATCTACATGTGTACTTGAAGAGGCCAAGTACACATCCCCACCTTCATCTGAGGTGGTTTTCGCCTCTGCAGAAGGAGCATCATCAGATCCCTTTCCTTTATCAGGAGCTTTAGATTTATAGTCCCTTTTGTAGTGCCCTTCCTTTTTGCATTTCCAGCACACCACCTTTACAAGTTTTCCTGGAGATTTAGATCTCCCTCTAGATTTAGATCTCCCACTCGATGACTTATTTTTGTTTCTGTTCTAGGACCGTCCTCGTATAGACAAGGCATCACCATTCTGGCTCTCCATATTTTTCCGTCTCATCTCTTTCGTCAACAAGGCTGAGACTATTTCATCAAAATGCAAGGCAGTTGCATTGCTACCTATTGCAATAACCATACTATCCCACGAATCTGGTAGAGAACACAACAAACTGATGCACTTATCTTCATCTAAAATTTTAATATCAACAAATGCTAACTGACTTACCACAGTATTAAATGCATTCAGATGCTCTGTCAACGAGTCTCCATCTTTCATCCTCAGGTTGTACAGCCTTTTCCGCAAGAACAGTTTATTCGCCAGAGACTTAGATTGGTACAAAGTCCCTAACTTGTCCCACAAAGCCTTCGCTGTAGCTTCCCCTGATACATTCAGCAATACTAAATCTGAGACACACAATCATATTGTGCTCTTTTCCTTCCGATCCAACTTCTTCCATTCTTCATCGGACACTCCCATTGGTTTAGTACCTAGATCTACTGTGATCCATTGGTCTTATCCACCAACAGATCCTCCATCTTGAGTTTCCACAACTCAAAACTCTAACCATTAAATTTATCGATCTCTATCTTTCCACTGCTTGCCATCTTCTTTCACCAATAGAATTGATCTCGCAGATCTCCCACTGAACAGGGTCTGCCATAGGCCCGAGCGAAACCCCTCAGCAACAAAGGCGTCCCCTTGAAGCCAAATCTGCTCTGATACCAAATGTAGGTTTTAACCCCGTAGAGAAATTACTTTCATACGAATTCTAAAACACAGAAAATAAATAATGCAAGAGCAGAACACATAAAACACATATACACAAAGATTTTCCCTTGGATCCCAAAACCAGGACTATCAGCTTGATTTTTCATTATGTTCCTTTCAATGTTATAATACATATTTTTACATGCCGAAGCATCCAATACCATGGACGGAAAACCATCGCGTCCAATACCATGGACTGAAAACCATTGCGTCCAAAAAAACATGTGCAAAAATCATGCACAAAACCATAGGTGGGTCCGCCCAACCTAACATAGGGTCCAAAACCAAAATTTTCTGGGGCAGCTCATAAAGTTGGGTTACAGGTGCCCCTAAAACCCCCTATTACACAACCCAACAATGATATATTTTATCATTTTCTTTCCAATATGCAAACTTGAAATGAAAATACACTTTCACTTTTGTATACTAAATGGATACAGTCTTTTGATTTTGATTGTTTTGAATTTAAAAGAAACAAACAAGCAAGTGTGAAAACTAGTCGATCCAAACAATTGTGATCTATGTTTGGTAGTGAAAAGAAATCAAATCAATACCAAAGATTGGTTCAATAATCGTCACTAAAATCAACCAAAAAGAAACAAGCAATAAAGAAGGCTCAAACAAATCGATAAGAAGGCTGCAAATGAACCTTGGGCAAACAAGCAACCAAGCCAAGTAATTCAAGAACTTGAAAGAACAAAACTAGGTCACAAAGCCAAAAACGGAAGATTCACTCAATAAACCCAAGAGAGAGCACCTTAACCATAAGCAATCAAAAACAAGCTACTGAGCAAGAGAAAGAAAGCATGGGATCAACAGGACTGGTGAACTTAGGGGGTAGAATTGAAAAAACAATTCTACAGGAATCATCACAGGCATTACACAAGCAACTAGGGATGATCAGCCACTAGCTGTAGCAACAGAGTGACGTCATCACAAGAGTACACGTCTCTTCCGCGATGGGCCGATTTCAGGAGTCGTCGTGACTGTACGACAGGATTTAGAGATGCACATAATTTTACAACAGAGACAAAGCGACATCAGCGTGATTGTTAAACTATTTTCTGCAACGATCTTGAAAACTATGACAGATGAACAAGAAACTCCAAACAAAAACCAGTCACTCCTACAGACAATAGAGGGATTTCCCAGATTGACCCAGGTAATCGAAAATACTGATAGCTTATCCCCAAAATTCAAGAGACACCAAATCAAAACCAAAACAAAAGAAAACAAGAGAAGAAACATGCAAAGGACTCCCCTGCGGAGTTGCCAACTTGTGATGCAAGAAAGTGTTCCCTCTGCGGACAGAGGCAACCCCTCTAGCCCTAGAGTGGGTCTAGTCATAGCAAGGACAAAAAAACAATTAATTCCCTTAAATAGTCATCATTGGAGGACTACCTCAAACCGATGGTCGATGAATTTCTGTTGCGCTGCTCCAGTTTCTGTTTCCTTCTCCTTAATAAGTGATCAACCTGAAACACCACAAAGAAACAACAGAGCACATAACCGAGAAACAACAATGATCTATTTACTCATAAAGTCAAGAAGTCATGAGCTATCAAGTAAATTACATACAAGACATAGGAAATCATCATTGATTGTATTAATAATAAATCAAGAGCAAAGCTTACAACCAAGTCTTGACGTCGCAAGCCTTCTCAGAGGGTCCAACCAGTGTCTTTCTTCAAGAATTCACTCTCAAATATGGGTCTCCCAAATAGCAATAAATCTCTCTCTCTCATTCACAGGCTTTAACACAAGGCTAAGTGCACTCCACACCTTCTTGCAAACTATATAACAATCCCACACTTGTCACACTCACACCAAAACTATCTACCAAACTCAAAAGCAGAAGCAGCACTGTACAACCAAAAGAACTAGCAGATGATAGCAATGGTGAGTGATTTTATAGGAGAAGGGGTCTCCATGAAATGAGGGAGAGGGAGCTTATCCTCAAGGCAAGCAGCACAAAAGATGGAACTACCATGCCAGAAGGGGGAAGGGTGACCCAAACTGACCCAACAACCAGGTCCAGAGACATCCAGAAGGCTGACTGTTGGAACGAATTCGCCCAATCTGGATCGTCGCTGGTGGATAACTAAGCTTTAGTTCTGACATCACTAGGAAGCAATTTATTTAGTAAAACCGTCACTAAAGATAGCAAATAGCCTCACACCAGGGAATGAAATCTGACCGTCACGGGAAGCAGATGTACTCCTGCGACAGGGGCACGACTGGATTGTTTATGACAAGGGTTTGTCGCGTATATTAAGTGTATTCTTGCGATGAGGCAGAAAACTTAGGAAAAGTGGGTCAATTGGCAACATAAGAGAGCACTTGTTCAGTATTATCATTTTTCACTAGACACATGACATAGTAGAAGGACTGGGGTGAAGGTAGTGACAAATTACTGTGTAACAACTTCCAAGAGGTTCTCATCAGATGGGAGAACAATGCTCTAGAAGGGATGTGTAGCAAGGAATCCATTAGAGAGATCTGGTTCCAATGCCCCCAGTACATAATGCACAACATCACGGAATTGATCGTCAGTTGATGTAGGCATGGAACGAGTTGCCACATAATTGACCCATGGTGGGGAAGATACCATTGGATAAAAGGACCATTTAGGGAAGATGGTTGAATGGAAACCATATTTGGACCAGGGAATGAAAGCTGGTCAACGATGACAATTCTGCCTTCATGCGAGAAACACATCACTCGAAAGAGTGTTGAAACAATAGCTCCCATCTCATAAACATAATCACACCCAAGAAGTAAATTTTAATCTGAAGGGCCTAGGACTACCATCACATTGATATAAACCATTTTTTCTCCCAAATTAATAGGCAACTGAGGAAGGATCCCTAATGGTTGACTGGTTTCTCTGTTAAAAGCCAACAGATTCTAGGTAACATGCACAAGTGGCGGTGAACTGAGCACCTGCCAAGAAGTGGAGGAAAGTATCTCACAGATGCACCTTCATCTATAATAGTGCCAGATACAATCATATTATAAACTTGTACCATGATCTGGAAAGGCACATAAGAAGGAAGATGACATCCTGCTAGTTGGTTCCAATCAAAGGAAGTGACTAGACTACTTGGACAGGGTACCGTAAGAATGGGAGAATTACCCCCTTGAGTTATGAGAATGGGAGGATTTTCCTCCTATCTTATGGGAATAGGAGGGTTGCCTCCAAGCTCATTGGAATATGAAGAAAATAAAAGAACCTGAGTGGTATCATACTCACTCTCTATAGGAAAGGTACGACTAACTAAAGGTGAAATCGAGTCAACTATTTTCTCGACTTGTGATTGGTCAGGTATAGACTCATGGGATTCAAATTTAGAGAGATTGGGTTTGACCGACAATTGATTTGTGTTAGTCACTTAATCAACTAGTGAAGGATTAAGGGAGAGTCTCTTGTAACCAGATGGAAGTCATTACGGAGAAGCAGGATGGTTATCCAACACATTTTGGGCTTTATCCAGATAGGGACAAAGGTGAATGGGGTGATTCCCTTCGCATAACCTACAGGGAAACTTAACTTTACCCTTCTTTCCATGAACTTTACTACCAATAGTTGATGGTGTGTCACTAGCATGATCTCCAGAAGTTGATGACACAGGATAATGTGAACGAGAAGACCATTCTTCTAAGATCTAAGGAATACCAGAACAATTTCGAGGAAGATGGTCTCCCATACAAAGTTTGCAAGGATTTCGAATTTTGTGAGGCTTATCGGATGGTTTCTCATCAGAAGTTGCATTTGAAGCAATGGTTTCTTGGTTGCCCTCCTACTAAATTTTCTTCTTCTTCTTCTTCTTCTTCTTCTTCTTCTTCTTCTTCTTCTTCCCTTTCTTCTTCTTCTTATCCACCTGGTTACTAGTGTCAATACTTTCACCAGGCGAAGAGGAAGAAGGGGAGGAAGAAACAACCGAGGAAGAAGGTAAAGGGTCAACTTTAGGATCAACTAGAGGTTAATTTTGTCCAATTATAGGAATATTTAGTTGCGGGGCCAAGGAGGTTGAGAACAACCATACTAGCAAGGTGATGGTAAGTCTCAGAAGGGACAATGTAGCCATATAAGGAGCACTAATATTTTTGAAAGGAGGAAAAGGGCTAGGATTCCCATCAAAAGGAATTCCTTGATCAGTGGACTCTGGAGTTGTTGCCATATGTGTCAACCTAAGATCAAATAAGGAGTGATGTGGAGGATATTATCCATGGTCAATTAATTTTATTTTAATCAAAATAACATAACAAAACAAAAGAGGGATAATCTAGGCAAAAGGAATACCAAGTAACTGTGAACTACAATATACTGCCTCAGTAAACCAACGACTTAACATACGTGCAGGAAATATCCCCGAATGTCGTTTTCGGTGTATCATAGTATACAAGGTGGCCAACTCAGTTACCTATGGATGGATAGCAACCTAATGTAGTCCTCCCAAATATACCCGAAAGTACATGGAGGCCCAATCCTTATTAGCGATGTCTAATGCGAAACCACACAGTGAGAGCATTGCTTTATACTTTTCAAACTATAACACCACCCGATATACCCGAATGTATGTGGCTGAGCTATGATATACTTACGTACGTGGAATGAGGTATCACACTTGGAATGTATCGCATACCATTAGCGACAATAGCTATGTTTAATGATGCTGGAACACGTCTCTAGCCTAGACCTCTAAATGTTATGTGTTAAGTTACAATGCACCATTAGGTTAGTTGAGATAAATTTTAGTTGATCTTGTTTAAAATTTTCCCTTTCAAGTTCACCACATGACGTTTCTGAAACTCCTAGAATGAAACTATGATGAGAAACATTCTTTTCGGTTGATTTAAACAATGAAAACCATAACTAAAGGGATAGAGCAATCAAAATCTGTAAACAAAGAGCATAGAGCACATCTAATGCAACTTTCCCTATACCATTCATACAAGCACACACAAACTTCTAAATGCATTATGCATGTTTTTCTTTTCATTCCTTTAATGTTTAGATGAAGATAAAGAAACTAAATGCACAAATGATTAATCAATGCTTTTCACAAGAAATGAAGACTTTACGATAGTTTCTTTTTCAAAGAAATGAAGGCTTTACGACAATTCTTTTTCAGAAAAGTAAAGACTAATCAATATAAGCTAACTTTGACAATGAATTGATATTGATAAAGAAAACTCTTAAGAAACACTAAACAATCAAGCTCAAAGTAGGGCTAGGAGAGGAAATGCAAGCTGATTTCAAAGACAAAGAAAAACATTGATCTTCAGCAAACAACATCAGAAGCAACTTTGGAAACAATCAAGCAAAGGATGGGTTTTTTGGCTTGACAGGGACCAATACAGTCCTAAGTGGGAGACAATGTGTTGCAAAGCACTATCTCTAAGCCAAGGGTGCTCTACAGAGCACTGTCACTTGACCAAGGTTGCTCTGATAACATAACATTCCTAGAGTAGGCATTCTAGTGCAAATTTTGACCAAAAGAGCTTCAAAATGACTGAAAAGAGATCAATGAAGTCAAGTAAAGTCTACTAGGATGTAATATGATAAGGGTTAATTACCAGGAACAATGGGCATTCCCCAGTGGAGTCACCAATTTGTTATACGGAATTTGAACATTCATTCATCATAGATATAGACAAAATTATTAGAAAAGGAACAAACAACTTTATTGATTGATAGAAGGAGAAGTTACACCCAATGTGGTTCGATCTGATGTCACTCATCCAACTTAGTCCAAGCCCTCATCACACTAATAGCAACATTAATCTAGCAACGTAACATTACTTGACAATGATTTCAAGTCTCTAAACCAACAGTATTTCTCTATAATATCCAATCTCCAACCCCATGATCACTATGATGAGTCGTCAATTTATAGGGAAATGCAAGTGATTTTGTCATAAATAGGTTATTGAATGGTTTTCCATAATTGGATAGTTAGTTTCCATGGAGAAATGGATGAGAGGATAGAGGATTAGATGATCCATAACCTATCCAAAGTTGAGCTCATAGGATGAGATAAGAGCTGGGCATCCTCTAGAATCAAGGAATATTCCCAGAATCATATGCCAATTTCGCTCATTCTCGCCCAACACAGGCTTAAGTGGGCCTAAGTTCTATGCAACGCAGGTCTAAATGGGCCTACCTGCTATGCAGAGTAGTTGCCCCTGACCAAGGCTGCGTTGGTGTCCCAAGGAGGCATTTCAGGAAGGTTTCAAACTAGGAAACTTTTATGGATGAAACCACTCAATGAAGTGGCATGTCTAGGGCATGTAGCAACTAAATTAGGGTTTGATAGACCCTATTTGCACTGATCTGATCGTCGGAAGTGATGTTCCCAAATAGACCTGTAACAGGGGCTCGTTACTACAACTCTATTAAAACAGCATTCAGACCTTCGTGAAGGTATACGATTAGTCTTTGCTAACCTTGAACAGTCATTCTATCTACTTACGCACATCAGAAAGCAATCCTAAATTAGGTATCATGTAGATATATTTGACTTATTCATAAACATCAGAGAGTGTATCAAAGTCTTCATGAAAACACATAGACATGCATTGCATACATAATTAACACTTATTTAGTATAATCACGCAACATTCAACCAATATTTCATAAAACACATCATTCATTGACAACATATAATATTATCAGTGATAAACAGAAATACACAATAATTCTTCGGTAACTGTCTTTATTGATCTTCAGTTCATATTTAGAGACTCGAAGCTACCTTGCACACTCAGCTACAGGGGTTCGCGCACTCAGCTGCGGACTCTACCTAGGCCTTTGTGCACTCAACTATAGAGCCTTTCTTCTCCTATCGGATCACTTATTCGTGCTATCACTTCTCTTCTATTAACCCATTACATCCAATATCTAACATGACATGCCTTAGACTCTTTAAGACACGCCTACTTATAGCCTTTTTCATACAATCCCATGGTCCGCGAACCATGGGTGGGTCTCAAAGCCAACTCAAACTTTACATAAACAAGGGGATAAAACCCGTTTGACTCCTAATCATACGTGCACTCTACATCCACAAATCATGGAGACTTTACATTACTTACAAAAATATATCAAAACTTGGGTTATTTTAACCCCACAACTGGACAATCAAAGAACCAAAAAATTCTACGGAAGGCTCGATGCACAAAGCCACTAGATGCCCTAGGGCTGGAATGTGAAATCGATGGAAAGAGGCAAACACCCGAAGGATGAAGGTCAAAACCAGTTAAACAAAGCTCTGACACACTCCAGTAGTTGAAAAAGATGTGACAAGACAGAAATCCAAGCTCAGAAGGCTTCCAAACAAGCAAACTGGAAAAGTTCACAAGCCTAGCGCGACTGTCAGGCTGTAACTCGTGCTTTTAAGGGATTGGCGTGAGTTGTTTTTGTGCAACATGCGCCCACTGGCATGACTGTCAGGCAAAAAATCGTGCTAATCAAGTTTGCTAGCTTAAAAATAAAAACAAGCAGTCCAAGGCTTGATCAACAGTATCCAGACAAACCAGGCAACAAGAGACAACTAAAAATTCAACCCAGAAAGCTTATCTAAGCAAGAAAAACAAGAGAAAACCAAAGGGCAAGACAAACTCCAAGTTGTTCGGTTCGTAAACCAAACCGGAGATTGACTGAAGTGGCGTTGATCTACTTCGCTAATGCAGAGCAATAGCATTTCGAAGGCTATCTAGCCGTACTTCAGGCTCCGTCCAAAGTTTACAAATCAAACAACAAATAGTATCCCCAGCGGAGTCGCTAAATTATTGACGAGGTAAATCCCCTCTGCGGACAGAGGTGATCCCCACTAGCCCAGAATGGGTCTAGCAACAATCAAACAATGCTAACACGTAGGTTCCTAATTACAAATTAAAGGTAAATGATGAGAGCCTACTTGGATTCCAACGCTAGTACTGTAGAAGAGTCGACACTCCCGTTCCTTTGCTCCGGCCGGTCACGATCCTCATGATCTCCGTGAATGGACACCTGCACATGCAAAGAGCGACACAAATACAAGCATAAAATCCAATAGATGCAATTATATATCGGTCAGAAAAGATATAACTCAAATATCATTACAATGAACAACAAGAGTGGAACCATAATGATAGTCATCTATTATTGATAAACAACAAAGAAGAATACAACCATAGTTCTGACGTCAAATCCTCCTTTGGCTGTGTGATCAGCTACATATGTCTTGCAAAGCTTGTCAGGATTGGGAACAAGCCTCTCTCTCTTTGATTATGAATGCAAAGAAGACTCTTACAGCAATCTCTTAGACTTCTGAAAGTATAATTCTCCCTATGCTTGAACTAGCTTGTCAAATGCAACAGAACAAGCTTTTATACATGGAGGAGAAGGAGATAAGATCAATCACACCATCTATGGGATTGGGTTTATCCTCAAAAAGCTATTATGGATAGAGGAAAGGGAGATAAGATTAATCACGACATCCATGGGATTGGCATTATCCTTAAAAAGCTTCATGAGTCGAAAGGAAAGAACCTTCGCGTGTGCGTTTGTTAAAAAGCTTTCCCAAACTCGGTTGGCGCGGGTATAGCTCTGAGACAGAGCGCCAATTGGCCCGCCCTCTTTGGAGGATTTCCCACATTGGCACGAGTAATACACTGTGGATCCGCGCTAATGGAAAAAGGGAACTTTTTAAGGATATTTTGCAGGAGATGTCTTCAGGGCATATGAAGTCCATACTTAGGGGAACATAATGCAAGTTTTTTCAAGTTATGTCACTTCTCACAGGTCCCGGAATGAGTCCTCCAAAGTGCGGGAGAGGGGTAACAGGGACGGTGACAAATGGTGACAAATTACTGTGTAACAGATGCCCCCTAAAGCATGAGGCCCGAGAGAGAGAGGGGTGAAATGCTTTACAAGAACACATGCAACTGAAAATGCTGCCGCCGGAGAATCTGCATAGAGAGGTACAACTGATATCTCAAGTACATGATATATGTGGTATGGGCGCAGCCATCCATAACAGAGTACATAATAATCTAGATCCAAGGTATGGGTGCAGCCATCCGGTGAGGATCGATGAATAGACTCAGGCATGGTCGCAGCCATCCAGTGAATGAGTCATGTAATAATCACAATAATCCAAAAAATTGCAGCCTGGATTCCAACAGACAAAATCCAGGGTCTTGCGCTCCATCTTGACCCGAACAAAAGTACAAGTTCAAGCATGCGAATACATGAGTTGAAGTCGAACATGCATGAACATCGTCTGATTACCAATCAATAATGAAAACTGTTAACAGACGCGAGAGGTACCACCAATAATTACAATGGCCCGGAAGGTACTATAGGTATAATCTACGGTGTGCGAATCAGTGAGCTGGTGTCGAACACCCGTAGAATCATTCGATCGGAGGCCAATGATGAAAACCTCACGTCGAACACGAAGAACCTGCCATTGAGGCATGCAGGCTCCAAGGCACCGGAAGGGAATCTCTAGATCAGCTTCCTGGATAATGAGCTGAAGTCGACAGGAAGTGACCTTGATTGAAGGTGGGCCATAGTGTTTCCCACATCATCGACACGAGACAGAGGAAGAATGTTGTGGTGAATCAGAATTATGCGAGCTATCAGAGGCAGGTTGTTATTCTGCAGAGGTCAACTTCTCTTGAACATATTGGCAGCACGACAGTGGACTTGGCAGTATTTGATAGCAATGGATCAAAGGTCATGGTGACGAGGCAATGAGCAGATGAGAGGTCAAACAGGATCACCCAAACCCACGGAGGCTGTGAAAAACGAGATGAGATGTCCCCACCCAGACACGAATGCAAATAAAGTGCCATGTTCAAGAGCGACATACTACCGACATGACAATAATCATGGTTCCATTTTCCCCCACCATTTCTAGCGAGTACCCCAGTTATTTTTATTAACAAGCTTGACGGGGATAGCATATGCTTGTAAAGCGTCATCTCGACGGACTCCAATGTCATCAAGTTTTAAAGAGTCTAACAGAGGAAGAACTCGGCGTCTTTTCATGTTTAGAGAGTTTGAAAAGACAGCAGAAAAGAAAACTCCGAGGGTGTCCTTTTTCGTAAAATTGTGTCTCTCGAGCCCGAAAAAGTATAAAACAATGCTCGAAAGAACCGCCCGACCATTACGATCGAGGAGTACTTTTCATGAGTAGTGATTTCGACCTGAAAAAGTAAAAAAGCGATCGAAGCCACGTCGCTTCGTAACCATTAACGAACCTGAAACAACAAGGGTCCGACGATCTTTTCATTTTTACACGGTCGAAAAAGAGTTTAAAGACGACCGCCTCTTATTTACGTTTAACGAGTCAAGAGGGATAACTCGGCGATCTTTTCATGTTTAGAGAGTCAGAAAAGAGCTGAAAGATGACTCCACAGTGACTTTTTCGTGTATTTACCGAGTTCGAAAAAGTATAAAATACAACTCGTTTCACCATCGAAGTTACGTAAAAGACCTGACGCTGCACAAAAAGCAAGTGTAAAATCCATTTTCGACCAAAGATATATTAAAATATTCAAAAAGTAACTTTTCAAACCTGAGTATAAGTCAAAAAGTTATAAATATGGTGAAAATGGTAAAAATATAATTACTTTTACTTTTTACCTCTCTGAAGAGTAGCAGTGGTCTGTTTGGGGAGTGAACTTCAAACGGTGATTACGGCCAATCCGTGCAACCATTCGGGATTTCGTCGGTTCTAGGTAAGAGGCGCTTCCCTTGGCTCCATTTCCATACATTTTTTTATGCCATTTGCTTCCTGATTGAGCCTCAACAAGAGGGTATTGCAAAATTTAGGGCTTCGCCCATTGGCGCGGGTATCCGGCACGAACCCGCGCTAATGGAGCGATTTTTCCAAAAGGGTCACGCCCATTGGCGCGACTGTTTTAGAAACAGTCGCGCTAACCGCGCAACTCAATTTTTCGCTTAAAATTTCCCAATGCATTTTGAATCTAACTGGATTGCAAGCTTACCAATGATCTAATTGTGATTTATGTGTTCTTATGGGTGCAGGAAAGTAGGAAAAATGGTAGTAGAATGGAAGGAACGATAACATGATAACGTGTATGCTTTGGCCCTTGAGGATGAAGGGTGCATGAATGCCCTAAGGGACTACGGGCTTAAGAAATTCTCTCTTACGCCTTACTTGCACGCTCAGCCCGAGCTACTGCAATTCATAGTTGATATGTGGGATGTTAATGACCAAGTGTTCCGTTTACGGGACCAAGTGCTGGAGCTTGATGTGTCCGATGTCTACTTCATCACCCGGTTGTCACGGAGAGGGGTGAGGCCCATTTTGACCGGGAGTATACCTTCCGGGGAGAAGATGACTGAAGTTCAAGACCGAGTGTGCCTAGGGGCACAATTTGGAAGGAACAGTGCAAAGGTGGATATTCCCACTGTTCCGGACTTGACTCTCAGGGTGATACTGTTCACCATTACTCGAGCTGACGGGGTGCAGGCACCCCATGAGGCAAGAAAAAACCATCTTTTGTTAGCCACAGAATGCCTAAATCCTACCATCTTTGACTGGGCCACAGCAGTGACTGCTAACATCAAGAGGCAGCTTACAAAGTGTAAGCGAGGAGGAGTAAAGCAGTTTGGGTATGGCTCAATCATGGTATCGTTTTTCTTGGAAAGATTACCAATTTTTCAGGGACAGGGAGCTATAGTGGCTAATCCTTTGCCACGAGAGCCTAGGATGGCTCGCTGGGCAACATTGATGCCCAGGGGAGGAGGGGGCCAGCAGATGTCCTAGAGGCCCGAGTTCTTTATATGGCTCCGCCGTTAGCTAATTGTGGTGGAGGATTGGCCATATGCAGGTACTGACTTCACCGGAGACCCAGATCTCCCATTGCCCGAGGGAGAGGAGTGGGACGAGGAGCTGGGTAAGATCTCTTTTTGTTTTTGATGTTTTATATGTTTTTTTGTTAATACATGTTTGTCCTAACAACAATTGTATATATATGCAGATGTTGGCCTAGAGCGACCAGTTGGCATGTCTCCCATCACTCGGAGGAACCAGCCCGCTGCCGACCCTCAGGAAAAGGGTGCCGAAGGGGAGGAACTGATTCAAAATCTCAAGGGACTCACCCGAGGGATTCTTGATTACGTTATACTGGCAGATATGCCACTAGCATACCAGAGGCACACAGTGGGGGTGCCTAATTGTGTCGATCGTTTGTTGAGACGCTTGGTGCGCGCGATGTTGTGCTATCATGAGCACCACCGGGACTAGACTCCTAGGTTTCTTTTTCATGCATATTTTTTGAGAGACATGTCGTCTCCGGATGTATTTGAGATGAACATGTATTCTTTTTTGAACTATATGATGCACGTGCTGCAAACATTGCGACACACACATATATATACATATGCCTATTTCTATGGTTTTATTTTTGTGCTTTATATGCTTTCTTGTATGATGTTTGATATATTACGCAAATGTTTATCTAATACATGGTTAGCCAATGCATCAGTTAATGTGTTCAATTGTCTTGGAATATGCTGATATGTAATGAAATCAAAGTTCCTTTCTAACAATCCCACACATAAATATAACCTTAGAATGCGATGGTCTCTGACGAAATATTGCCCATTGAGCTGGTGGACGATAAGTTGAGAGTCTAGGTTCACTACCAATGCACAGATGCCGAGATTAATTGCTTCAGCAAGTAGTTCAATTACAGCACAATATTCGGCTACATTGTTAGTGGTACAGCCCAAACACACACCTTGAAGATCTATGAACTCGCCATGAGGATCATAGATCACCCACGCCGCAGAGGACACGTTGCGAGTACTGCGGCAGGCACCATCAGCGAAACCAACATAAGGTGCATCAGACATTTGCACAAGAAGCGAAAGACACAATAAGCGGCAGTCACGCCTTCAAAAAACACACACACACACACACACACAACACACCTGCTAAAGTACATGTATGTACAAAACAAAGTTTATAAGCATTACGCATAGTACTTTTTCAAGTACAGCCCATTTCGGGGCTTCTCGAGAGGGTTCCCTTCATAGTCAATTAGCTCGTAGGCCCCTTTTTGCAAAACTTTCTTGACAATATAAGGACCTAGCCACATAGGCTCGAGTTTTCCTACCCCCAGCTTATCGTTTGCCTGATCGTATAGCAGGACTAAATCTCCCTCAATGAAAGAACGTGGATGGACAGTGTGATCGAAGTGAGTTTTCACTCTCTTCTTTTGTGCTTCAATAGCTAGAGAGGCTAGGCGACAGGTCTCGTCCAGTCGTTCCAGGTAAAGAAGATGTTCTTCTACCGGAGTAGTGTTTGGAAGTAGTTTGATGGCCAATTTCAATGAAGGGATTTCGCACTCGATTGGAAGGGTAGCCTCCAGTCCATAAACTAGTTGAAATGGAGTGAAACCGGTGGCATCCTTCATAGAGGTTCGGTAGGCCCACAAGGCAGGGAACAACATCAAGTGCCAGTTAGACTTATGCATGCCAACGGTACGTTGAAGCATTGTAATAAAAATCTTGTTGATAGCTTCAACTTGGCCATTGGCCTGAGGATAGTATGGAGTCGAACTATCGTGCCGTAAGCCCAGCTGGGTTGTTAGTTCTGTCATCATATGATTACGGAAATGCTTCTCGTGATCAGTGACGATGGCTTGAGGGACACCGAATCGTGAGATAACATGGTTGAACAAGAACTGTGCCGCTGTGTGACCGTCTTCAGTTAATGTGGGCATCGCCTCGGCCCATTTAGTGAAGTAATTGACGGCAACGATAATATACCCATGCCCCCCGGCCGAGCGAGGGTTACAGGTCGTATAATCAATGCCCCATTTTGCAAAAGGGCCGACAGTGACAACAGGGTGCAATGGAGCGGGAGGCGCACGCATCTTCCGCTGGTATATCTGGCACTCATGACAAGAGCAGACGGCAAGAATGCAATCCTTAAAGATAGAGGGCCAAAAGTAGCCAGCACGGAGGATTTTTTGGGCAGTGGCATATCCGGACATGTGACCACCACAGGCGCCAGAGTGGCAGTCATTCAAAACACGCACAGCTTCCTCGAGAGTTAGACATCGGCAGAGAACAAAGTCTGCGCCGAGGCGGTATAGTGTATCCCCAACGATACAGTATGGTTGAGACTGATGACGGATCCTTCGCCGAGCGTCTTTGGACACAGTGGGGCGAAAGGAGGACGTTTGCAGATATACGATGATATCCCCGTACCAGGGATTGAGGGTGCTAATGAGAAACAAGGTCTCATCCGGAATATGATCCTCTGAGTGAAAGGGCGAGGAAGAAGATGGCAAAGAGCAAAGTAACTCAGTGAATACAAGGGATTTCTTGGACTTAGCAGTGGTAAATTCCAAGTCGAACTCTTGGAGGATGACAATCCACTTTGAGTACTTGCCCCCCAGCAACTGGCGTGACAAAATGTACGTCATGGGGTTGGAATCAGAAACCATGGTGGTAGTGCGCAGCAGAATGTAGTGACGGAAGCGTTGGACGGCACAAATGACGGCCAGAGCCAACTTCTCGAAATAAGCATATCGAGTTTCCGTGTCTAAAAGGTTGCGGCTGAGATAATATATAACATGCTCAGTGTCATCATCGTCACTTTGAACGAGAACCATGCCTATAGTGGTGTTGGCGGCGGCCAAATATAGAGTATAGTTGTGATGATAGTTCGGAGGACGCAACAATGGAGCGGAAACAAGGAGACCCTTGAGACGCTCAAAAGATTCTTGAGCGACAGTATCCCAACGAAAAGGAATGTCTCGCTTTAGCAACCGTGTGAAACCTTTAGCCACCTTGGCATAGTTTGGAACGAATCGTCTCAGAAAGTTTGCTTTACCCTACAAGCTTTACAATTGCTGTAAAGAAGCAGGGGGAGGGAGATTCAAAATAGCCTTGACTTTAAGGGGATCCAAACAGATACTCTCTCTGGAGACGATGAACCCGAGAAGTCGGCCGGATTCAACGCAGAAGACACATTTGTTAGGATTGAGTCTGATACAGTAGTGTCGGCAGCGAAGAAAGATATCGCGAAGGTGAGTAGGGTGGTCCTGGCGCTTGGTTGAATGAGCTGGTAGATCATCCAAGTATGGTTGTACAATGTGGCGAATGTCATGAAAAGCGTAAGACATTGCACGTTGGAAGGTAGCACCGGCATTTTTGACACCGAAAGGGAGCTTCTTATAAGCAAAAGTGCCCCATGGATAGATAAAAGTGGTCTTGTGTTGATCAGCGGGGGAAATATTGATCTGGTTATACCCAGAAAAACCGTCCATAAAGGAGTACATTTCGCTTCCGGCACACTCGTCAATAAGTTGATCAATGAATGGTGTGGGGAAATTATCTTTAGGACAGGCCCGATTAATATCACGATAATCGACACAAACATGGATGGTACCCTGTTTTTTATTCACAGGCACGATGTTGGAGACCCAATCTGTGAGTGGGATAGGGTAAATAAAACCAGCTTTAAGAAGCTTTTCCACTTCCGCCTTAATAGATGCAGCCTTTCGGGGGTGTACGGGGCATAAACTTTGACGAACAGGCTTAGCACCCGGATACGTGAGTATCTCATGCACCACTATGCTAGGATCAATGTCGGGCATTTCTTCGTAGGACCATGCAAAGACGTCACGAAATTCGCGAAAAAGATTGGTATAGAGTCGAATCTCCTCTGGAGTACAAGTGACTCCAATGTGAAGATGTTCGACAATCTCTGGTTTCGCAAAGATGTCGATAGGCTGGGTTTGTGTGATGTTCCCCATATTTCCTTCAGAGGACACTTGATAAACTTGGATATGTGTTTGAAGGGTTTGAAATGGGAGGCAAGGAGCAAACCGTTCGAGACAAGTAAGCATATTCTGATGGGCAGGGAGAAACGAGGAACGATGGTGATAATCATGCCAAGGAGGTTCCTCGGGAGACATAGTCTCAATAATGGCTTCGTCAGAAGGGAATATTTCTTTTAAAGGGTCCAAAGAAGTCTCATCTCCAAGCCATGAGGATGGAGCGAACGAGTCGGGAACCCTGCTCGAAGGAGCAGGTTCAGGAGAGGGAGCCGATGTAGCAATGATTTCGACGTAGTTGAGCTCGGAAGGACTCAACGGCATCTCATCGCCCCAAGATTCTACTTGATCAGTGGGAGGGAGGATCCACGGATCAGAACAAATAGTAATCATATTGACAGAAGCGACGTTAGGAGGTGGGAGCGGAAAAACACCCATGAGGGCAGGATCTTTAAAAAGCCTGGCTCCCAGATTCTCATATGATTTGGAGGTATGCTCCACAAAAGGGATGTTGCCTTCGGAAGAGGAAGCGAAGAATGAAAGCTGGTCTACGGTAACAATCTTCCCTTGATGAGGGAAACATATGATACGAAACAGAGACGAAGCTACAACTTGCATTTCGTATGTCCAGCTACGTCCGAGAAGGAGGTTGTAGGTAAGATTAGCATCAACAACTTCAACTTCCATCTCAACCGTCTTCCCTTCCAAAGAGATGGGCAAACGTTGGAGTATACCATAGGGACCGGATGCTCTTCCATCAAAATCTTCCAAGGTTGTGGGAGACTGGCTCAGCGTCGGAGAACCAATAGCTTTCCAACAAGCAACAGACATGATGCAAGTTGAAGCACCTTCATCAATGACTGTACGATGAATCGTTTTGGAATTAATAATAACCTGTATGAGGAATGCGATTTGGTGAGGCAGTCTCGGCGTATGGCTTTCCAAATCAAAAGTAATCAGGTCCGAGTCGGCCAAGTCTATGCCACCGATGGCCGATAGCAAGGACTTCCTCTGAGAAGGGCAGCTCTGGAGGACTTCTAAAGCGGACATAGCTGACAGAGCCTGAGCTAAGTCCTCAACAATACTGTAGTGCTGTGCAGCACAAGAATTTGGGTTGTAAGAAGATTTCCAGAGTACTCCTTTTGGAGGGGGTCGAATAGGCGTCTTAGTGCTAGGTCTCTCGATGTGGAGCGGGCCTGAACTGGACGGAGGAGCACTAGAGGGGACCTCAGGTTCTTTCTCGGCAGATGACGGATATTCTTTTGTCTGAGTACTAATGTGGACAAGGATCGTTCCAGCCATAAATACTTGAGAACCAAAGGAAGATGGAGGTTGAGAGGGGTCAGCCACCATTTAAGTTTGTTGCGAAGGAAAGGGTTCTTTGAGCACCGCAGGAGTCCCAGGAGCACCTTTCAACAAACGACTAACTTCGAACCGTCTGGGGCAATCTTTGGTATAGTGATCGTCATCACAGATAGGACAAGGATACTTGGGTTTGCGCTTGGCACCTTCCTCGGGTGGAGGTTTAGGGGAGTCCTCTTTAGGTTGATCCGGCTTATTCTTCCCTTTTCCTTTCTTCTTTCCTTTCGAGGCTTTGTCTGCCATGGTGGACTGGACGGCATTGACCTCGGAAGTGATATTCAAATTGGGTGTAGCCTGAGAAGTGTGTTCATTCGAAGCATTTGATTTTTGCTTCCCAGGGTTCGCGGGATTCTTCTTCGAGGATGAGTTGACAGAACCAATAATACCGTCAACAGATGGTGTTGGCGGGGCTTTAGATGTTCCTAGTCTCGGGGCATCAGGCAAATAATCATACAATGTACCAGACTGGGAATAAACCAAGTCAAGGTACTGAGCGTGCGCGATAGCTTGCCCTTCAGTGACACATGCCCCCATTACAATATCTCGTGCTATTGGAGGAATGAACGAAGTCGTAAACCAGTCTGTAAGAAGTTGGTCGGGAATCCAAAACTTGATCATACGTCGACGCCGTCTCCATTCATGGATATGATCAGAGATATGTGTAGCCGTTGTCTGTCTTAAGGATGTCAGGAGTTGTGTACCCGTTTCATATCGAATGGGCAACTGAAAATGAGTTAGAAATGCCATAGCCAACAAGTTAAAATCCTGAAAGGATCCGCGAGTGAGCTCAATATACCACTTAGCTGCAGAGCCAGTGAGAGTCCTTTGAAAAAGGCAAAGCCGAATCAAATCATCAAGCCACGAATTAGATGAACACCACAAGTGATAGGTCATGACATGAGCTTGAGGATCTTCATTAGCTTTACCATCAAATTTGGTACAATCACCGGGAATCTTCGTCAGAACCGGAGGCCAATACGGATTATGGAGAATGGGATCATTGGTCAGTTTGGACACATCCGGTAGTTCTAAGGTTGCTAAGAAGGGTAACTGAGGGTTGAAGGACATCTGGGGCTGCGGGTAGGATGGAACACCAGGGTTCCAACCAACTGGCGGTTGCCCCCATGGGCTTTGTCTGAACGGATTTGGCCCCACAGGGTTTTGTCCGTAGGGATTCTGTCCGTAGGGATTTTGTTTCTGCCCCCCAGCGTTCCATGGATTACTAAATTGTCCTGCAGGAGCACCATATGATTGCGGATAATTCTGATAAGTATTTGCCTGCAGTTGTTGATAATTTTGATATGGAGCAAACAAAGGTTTCCCTTGGGGTTTCTAGTAACCATAAGGCAGCTGGACTCCAAACTGAGCTTGAGAAACAGGCTGAGTTTGATAGACTGGTTGGGATTGAACGCCAACTTGCATTTGAAAACCGAATGGGGCTTGGGGTCCAGCCTGGGGCCTAAAACCGGGTTGAGCTTGTGAGACAACAACCATTTGAGTTCCTGGTTGAGCAGTGCCAGAAAGATGTCCTGTAGGTTGGGCCATCTGGCCGGAAGGGTAACCTAGTTGATATTGAGGTTGGCCTACCTGCCCAGAAGGTTGTACTTGCTGGGGGTGGAGTTGTCGTTGCACAACTGAGGATTGTCCTGACGGACTGGATGGCCGACTTGCCTAGGTGCTTGACTATACTGGATGGTGGGTTGACCATACGGTTGACCAGCTTGTCCAGATGTTGGACCATACTTGACATTAGGTTGGTTTGGGTGAACATACGATTGACCAATTTGTCCAGTAGGGTAACCTTGCTGGATACCAGGCTGGCCTTGTTGAACAGAAGATTGACCTGGGTTACCAGAAGGTTGAGCATAAGAGGTGAAAGATGGACCACCAGAGGCCAAAGGTTGTCCCTGAAAGGGTTGTCCTTGTTGGCTCCCAGGTTTCCCTATGTAAGACTGTTGGTCTTGATTAGGTGGCCCTTGGGGTTGCACAGGCGATACTTGGCCACCATGATAATAGGTGGCGCCCCAATCAATTGACAACGGGACTGAAATCTCAACAGTCGGTTGAGACGACAAAGGCCTACCAAGATGTCATAAATACTGGTCGTATGGCCCCTCTGCTGGAATAGAACCAGAAGAAAGTGGGACGTTTGACGTAGGATCAACGACTCCGAATATAGAGGCCGATGGGCCACTGAAAACGGGGGTCGAAGAAGCTACACATACCGTTGGAATGGTTGGGATTGAGGTAACAGACGTACTGCGACCTTGTGGAGTAAAAGGCTCCGTGGTGGGAGTAAAGAGTTGTGACCAAATAGAACTCGTGGAGGGAGTCCTAGAAGACGTAACATCCTTTAATGCTTTATAGCCTGTAGGTAATCTCCCAGTAGTAGGGGTGCTACTAACAGGTATAGGTTCCGTTGCGGTGGGAATTTCACCGCTCATCGCAATGGATTCTTCAGTCGAAGTAGGGGATACTTCCTCCATATCGGAAGAAAATAGTGGGGCCAAAACACGAGGGGAAGTGTATTCCCAAAAAGGGATACCGTCTTCAGAAGGTTCCCAAACGGGGTTCCAATGAAATTCATAAGTCTCGTCACCTGGAGCACGAGAGTTAATCGGTTGGATACTCGGAATAATAGGAAGAGTATCACTCGCAACTAGTATCTCAGGAGCAGCAAAGGATGGAGACCCTTGGTTACTTGGAATAGGGGACGAAATTGGTAATTCTGCTAGGATGAAAACTTCACAAAATCCTAGGGAAGCTAACGAGAAAGGACCCTACTCAAACTAACGCAAACAAGATCTAACCGGGTAAATGTGAAGTGCGGCCGAATAAATTTTAAGACAAATGAACTGAACTTGACCTTTTCATGTTTTAAGAGTCGAGAAAAGGATGAAAAAGTGACTCTAGTCGCCTTCGAATGTTTAGTGAGACCAAAGTGACAAATGCTCAAGTGAGCCTTTTCTTTTAGGGAGTCTGAAAAGGATCAAAAGTGACTACTCTGGAGAAACTAGGCAAAGGGTTTACCAAACAAATCCGTAAAACTGCATATACACCTTGGAAATCATATGAAAACCAAGGACTTTCCATACGGCAGTCAATCTTCCTGAATGCTATGTTCAGTGCGTTACGGCTTGTAAGGCGGCAGACACGGCTTCCTGTGGATAAAGGATGATAACCTAGTGGGGTCTCCCCATATACTCGACGGTACGTGGGAGCACAAATCCGTGCTAGAACACTATTGAGTCACAAAAGGAGGAATCACCCAACCTTAATGTGAAACAACAGTGACTAGGTTTAACGACGCCGGAACACGTCTCTAGCCTAGACCTCTAGATGTATGCGTTAAGTTCCAATGCATTTTTAGATTCATTCAGTTCATTTTACGGTTGATCTTTGATTAGGTTTCAGTTTCCAGGTCCTACCGTATGTAATCTCTCACAATTTCCTAAATGCAAGCTATATGCCAAAATATATCATTTCATTCGATGAACGCTAGCTACGAGAGAGTTGAGATCTTTCAATCAAACAAAATGATCATAAAACAATCAACAATGACTCTAATGCAGCTAATGGCAATAAACGAAACTTTTCTTTAAAGTCACTAATCACTAATAACAATGAAAAGCTCTAATTTCCATTAACTACTACAACACAAAAGAGATTGTTCGTTTTCTTTTCGATGGCAAAATGCACTAAACAAATTTTGAGAGATAATAACAAAGAGTAAAAGAAACAAATTTCACTCAATGAAAACACAATCAAGTCCCTGAAACACCAAGAGAATCTTCCAAACCAAGAAAAATCACAAAGACCTCAATGAGCTATGTAATCTAAGCCCAAATGAAGCCAAGCGAAATCCAAACGAAAAAGAGGTAAATTGCTCAAAGAACACAATAAAAAGTTTTGACAACCACTAGACAAGTGCAAAAAGTAGCCAAGAAGTCGACTGGACAATCAAAGAACCAAAAACTCCTATGGAAGGCTCGATGCACAAAGTCACTAGATGCCCTAGGGCTGGAATGTGAAATCGATGGAAAGAGGCAAACACCCGAAGGATGAAGGTCAAAACCAGTCAAACAAAGCTCTGACACACTCCAGTAGTTGAAAAAGATGTGACAAGATAGAAATCCAAGCTCAGAAGGCTTCTAAACAAGAAAACTAGAAAAGTTCACAAGCCTAGCGCGACTGTCAGGCTGTAACTCGCACTTTTAAGGGATTGGCGCGAGTTTTTTTTGTGCAACATGCACCCACTAGCGCGAATGTCAGGCAAAAAATCGTGCTAATCAAGTTTGCTAGCTTAAAAATAAAAACAAGCAGTCCAAGGCTTGATCAACAGTATCCAGATAGACCAGGCAGCAAGAGACAACTAAAAATTCAACCCAGAAAGCTTATCTAAGCAAGCAAAACAAGAGAAAACCAAAGGGCAAGACAAACTCCAAGTTGTTCGGTTCGTAAACCAAACCGGAGATTGACTGAAGTGGCGTTGATCTACTTCGCTAATGCAGAGCAATAGCGTTTCGAAGGCTATCTGGCCGTACTTCAGGCTCCATCCAAAGTTTACAAATCAAACAACAAATAGTATCCCCAGCAGAGTCGCCAAATTGTTGACGAGGTAAATCCCCTCTGCGGACAGAGGCGATCCCCACTAGCCTAGAATGGGTCTAGCAACAATCAAACAATGCTAACACGCAGGTTCCTAATTACAAATTAAAGGTAAATGATGAGAGCCTACTTGGATTCCAACGCTAGTGTTGTAGAAGAGTCGACACTCCCATTCCTTTGCTCCAGCCGGTCACGATCCTCATGATCTCCGTAAATGGACACCTGCACATGCAAAGAATGACACAAATACAAGCATGAAATCCAATAGATGCAATTATATATCGGTCAGAAAAGATATAACTCAAACATCATTACAATGAACAACAAGAGTGGAACCATAATGATAGTCATCTATTATTGATAAACAACAAAGAAGAATACAACCATGGTTCTGACGTCAAATCCTCCTTTGGTTGGGTGATCAGCTACATATGTCTTGCAAAGCTTGTCGGGATTGGGAACAATCCTCTCTCTCTTTGATTATGAATGCAAAGAAGACTCTTACAGCAATCTCTTAGACTTCTGAAAGTATAATTCTCCCTATGCTTGAACTAGCTTGTCAAATGCAACAGAACAAGCTTTTATAGATGGAGGAGAAGGAGATAAGATCAATCACACCATCTATGGGATTGGGTTTATCCTCAAAAAGCTATTATGGATAGAGGAAAGGGAGATAAGATTAATCACGACATCCATGGGATTGGCATTATCCTTAAAAAGCTTCATGAGTCGAAAGGAAAGAACCTTCGCGCGTGCGTTTGTTAAAAAGCTTTCCCAAACTCGGTTAGTGCGAGTATAGCTCTGAGACAGAGCGCCAACTGGCGCGCCCTCTTTGGAGGATTTCCCCCATTAGCGCGAGTAATACACTGTGGATCCGCGCTAATGGAAAAAGGGAACTTTTTAAGGATATTCTGCAGGAGATGTCTTCAGGGCATATGAAGTCCATACTTAGGGGAACATAATGCAAGTGTTTTCAAGTTATGTCACTTCTCACAGGTCCCGGAATGAGTCCTCCAAAGTGCGGGAGAGGGGTAACAGGGACGGTGACAAATGGTGACAAATTACTGTGTAACAGTCGCGATGAGATTGCATGAGACCCCAATACAAGATCCCAACCTGGGAGTTCAACAGATTTGTGCAAAGTTGAAAAACTTGTGCCTTGAGATGCAGAGTTTGAAACAAGACAGGACAACCTGCCGAGAGATGCGCAACGAGATATGGTGCATAAAATGCAAGGGCCAGGGGCACGACAAGGACCACTGCCCAGTGTTCGCGAATTACCTTGTGGGAGGAGGGCTAATGCCACTAAGATGAGAGGCACAAGCAGAACTAAGTGTGGCACCTACACTATGGTGCACGATTTGTCACATAGGAGGAAATCATGCTACAGATAATTTCCATCTACTACAGAAGTATACGCAAAATTCACAGCACTTGTTCTATAATTTATGTAGGTCAGTGGGACATGATGAGTGCACCTATAGAAGTTATGAGCTGATGATGGATCGAGCTCCTACTTACAAAGTTTAGGCCGAAACGTGACCCCTTGATCAAAACGTAGGAATGGTGTGCACCGGATTTCAGGGGTGCAGATGAGGCCAAGGGGAAGGGAGACTAGGAAGAGATCACGGAGAGCTGATATGTTACAATTACGGAGGACCAGGGCGTTACACCATGATTGTATGAATCCAACATGACCATCATGCTTGTATTGTATGTTGTTTGATCATGAGATGGAGGATTGTCCCACACTGATAGTGAGGTTGCACGATAAAGGAGCACTCCAACCTCCCCGGACTCAGAACCTGTAAACGCTGAGGTCTGAGCCATGCGAGAAAGACCCTAATGTAAATATCGTGCTTCAGAGTGGAATTACAACAGGGGATAACAAAGGCAAGCAGCCTGAAGAAGGTACCTGGGTTCACAAGGCTTCAATGAAGCAACCAGAATTTGATTTGGAGTGTGCTAAGGAGACCTTCATGGAAGCTAAGAGGAGCCTCGCTAAAGCCTCCACTTCAAGAAGTAAAGATAGACTGGAGCCTGAAATGTACCCATCTATGCCCACTACATTCTTGCAGACATGCATGAAGTTGTTGCATGACAGCAAGGCTATAAAGGGGTTGTAAGAACTCATAACTGGATGCGCTGGGACCGCGCCAGGAGAACTGCGCGTAGTCCGAAAGCTCAAGAAGCACACGATGCAAACAGGAAGGAAGATGAGATTGACCGCGTAGATTAGGGAATATGAGACAGACCAAGTGATTCTAGATCTAGGATCGAACGCAAAAATCCTGCCAAAGAAGACATGGGAGGGCATGGGCAGGCATGTGTTACAATGGTCTCTTATCCAACTGCGAATGAAAAACCAACAAAATATCCTACCTATGGGGAGGTTGCAGGGAATCACAGTAAAAATCGAAGGAGCAAGCACACTAGCAGATTCCAAAGTGATAGAAATTTTTGATGACAGCAATCCCTATCCCCCTCTATTGGGAATAGATTGGGCCACTAACATGAATGGAGTGATAAATCTAAAGAATCGCAAGATGATTTTTGAGAAAAATTATCTGCGCATAGTGGTACCTTTAGACCTTGTAGAAGGATCATGCTACATGGAGCCAATGCTCGACTACGACAGTGAAGATGATCTGGACTACATCTACAAGATAACTGCAGGGGAGTAAGACTGGGTACATCCAACCATGGATGGTCGAATCTCATGGGAGCGTGAAAGCTCATACACATTATATTCTAACAAGGAGATAGAACAATGGCAGAACCGGTTACATGAGGTAACCATGCTCAACTGTAACATGATGACGAGATCATTGCACTGTGTAACAACAGAGGTAAGAGATCTACCTACATATGACAAGTTAAGTGAGGTGGATGACTTCCTGAACAAATTTGAAAGAGAAGTGCTGGAACATCAGCTCTTCGACGCTCTAAAATGGGTACTGCAAGCTACGCCCACAAGATGGTGGGGTACGCACCAAAGAAGTTTTGACAACTGGTGGGACTGCAAAAGAATGATGCACACACAGTTTGGGAAGCCTACGATGCGATTAACAGACAATATTGCAGATGAAATATCTTGCGCACCCACCTATCCAGGTGGATACAAGCATATGGTGTGAAACTTGCACAAATGCACACAGTCCTCATGGTAGGAGTCACGATCATTAAGCAGGTGTGGGCAAGGAAATGGCGCGAACAACCCCTCTGGTTGGGACCACGAAGTATGGAAAGACCAAGTGCGCAGAAGGATATCCACGCATAAGCCTTTAACAAAGTATGCAAAGCAGACTAACTGGGACCTATGCGTACCAGCGGTTCTATGGACTTATAGGACTGTGTATAAGAAACTGACCGTGGAGGCACTTCCAAGGCTAGAGTATAAAGCAAACGTTGTAAGCCCTATAGTACATGAAAATCTTAGACTGCACATGATAGCATCGGTAGATATGATGGTTCGTGGAACCTTGGAAGAAGCAATCCAACAGGGAAATTCTAGGCTCCAAGAACTTGAAGAAGAAAGGGTACGATTAAGGAAGTAAAGCGTTCTGGTAGACGTAGAAGTCAAGAAGCTGGAGGACGAGATAAAGGAAGATGTTCTCAGTACAAATACCAGGGTGACAAGACATGATGCGCACGTTCACACTAACAAGTTTGAGGCCTATCTCTATGAATTGATCAGTCTGATGCCTTGGCTTGGACCACACATTACTAATCGAATCGACCAAGGTAGCACGTTGCAGATGATAAAGTGCACGATGCCGCCCGTAACAATAAAAGGTGGGTATTTTCAAGGAAAAGTGATGGATGACAGGATGAAACTTTATACAGGTGGTGTGACCACCTGACTAGCTGAGGGATGTATAGTCTTAGCGCTCCAAGTAGTTGAAAGGAAGCATGGGACTATAAAATATTCTAGTCGGGAGTTGCGTGATGTTTGAGCTACACACAGAAGCAAAGAGTCACAAGGTCCATGACCACACATGGGGGGCTGCTCTACCGCGTGGGTTGGGCAGAAAGTGACCGTTGAAGTCACTATTCACAATGAGATGCTCGACTTGAGACCAAATGGAGCAGGCGGTAGGCATTTAAGACACTATTTATGGGTAAGATTTGGGAAAATCTGCCACCAAGGGAGAATTAATGAACTGGATTTGGGGGGAACAGTCAAATTCAAATTCAAAAAGTGCTATAAATTACAAAGGGATGCACAGAAAACAACACTTGGTCAATTGCAAATTGAGCTATTGAGCAGAGCCCTATTTGTTTTGTGTTGAGCATTGATTGAGCCCCTGAGTTCACAAGTGATAGATTTTTGGACGGACATGATGGCAGCAACTGAGGAAGTTATGGAAATAAACAGAAATGACCACTGAAGAGGTCGTGCAGGCCCTGACTGTGGGGGATTTCTCGAAAGACGCAAGGATTGTGGCAGAAATCCTGAAATCACCACACACGCCAAGACCAAAGAAGGACAAACAAGCAATGGTTCCTGTACGTGTGTCCCCGCGAAACCCACTGCGCACCAAGTTATCGATGGAGGAGAAGGGGAAAGTTGTTACCACAGAGACCGATGAGGAAGAAGAAGACTTGGAGGACCTTATCATCAAAGAGAGTGAGGACAAAGGCATCGAGGAGGAAATTGAGCTTGCGCACCCCCGACAAAGTTGCCCGCATATGTCCCCCCATGGAAAGAGAAGGCTAAAGTGTCCAAGGACCTTGACGAGACCAATAGCTCGCTCCAAACCCTGCTCCTAAAAAAATTTATTTTTTAGGGCACGCACCTGGGACGGGTGCCGAACTTGAAATTTGAATATTGGGACCTTGCTGACCACGAGAAGTTCCCTCACCTTGAGACCTCGCACCTCATGAAGCCCAAACAGAACACTATGGTGGGGGGGGGGTTATAGAATTAGAGTTGCGAAAGTGGTTGCGCGGAGTGGAAAAGGCCAGGCTACTTAACCTGCTCTGGGTGCCGCATTTCCACCATGCCCTAATAACAATTTTTGTCATCAGGCAACTGCTCTCCCTGGTGCATGATGGGTGTTTATGGCTAGAGGAGCCCATCCCCATCATGGCAGACTTGATTCACCGCATTACCCGGCTTCCATGCAAAGGAGAGGATCCCACAGACATCTCGGAAGGGAAGAGAAGTGACTTGGGCATCACAGAGTCCATGAAGAAGAAATACAAGCTAGAAAAGAAGAAAAGGACCTACACCATATCCAGCATCAATGATAGAGAAGTGAGAGTGGTGACTCAAATACTGTAGGTTTTAACCCCGTATAGAAATTACCTGCATACGAATTCTAAAACATAGAAAATAAATAATGCGAGAGCATAACACATAAAACACATACACACAGAGATTTTCCCCTGGATCCCAAAACCGAGACTACCAGCTTGATTTTTCATTATATTCCTTTCAATGTTATAATACATATTTATACATGCCGAAGAATCTGTTGATGCCTCGAAAATCGCTGCAACAACATTGGGGAAACCACCCGGTCCGGACCTTAGTACAGCTCCTTTTCCGTTTGGAATAGTGGCTCCGACTGGGGATGATGGGACCAGTTTCCCAAAAATATAGATAAATGGGATGGATGAGTGACTTATAGACTATTCTAGCGACAGGCGATGGACTAAAACTATCAGCAGGAATATAACAACTATAATCTATCCCAGGGAGTTATCGATTTCTAAAGCGTAGTGTTTGATAATCTGTGCTTTAAGGCGGGCATATAGATGACTCTAACACTAAAGCATAGAGGTTTAAACCATTTAAGATTGCTCTGCATAATTAGTTATGCAGAGAGATAATAGCGAATTACTACACTTAGTCATTTATATCATTGTTACATGCATGAGTAAAAGAGATAACAAATCACAAAAACATTCAATAGTGAAATGAAATGAAGATTTGCCGTTATATCGCATACATGTATTCAACAATAGCAAAGATACTAACACAGCAATTCATATAATAAGAAAGAACACAGATACAGATAATAGTACCATGTAAGCTGCTCGATCAATCCAGTATATTAATCACTATGTCGCAGTCCTTCCTTCAAATCAGAAAGCATTCCAAACAACAGACAGTAGTGCGCAATTGTATAAAACAGCCTTCTAATCAAAATTAAGAACCGTTGGTCGAGTTTCACAAAAGAATATAGACTGAAGCACAATAGTGCAAACTTCAGCCTTTAAGTCTATTACAAAATTTTACGACCCTTTCCAAAACAATGAAAGGGTCTATAAATACTATACTAATCTAAATATCTAAACAACTGAAAAGCTATTAAATTGGCATCAATAAATGTTTTTTCCATCTTTCTTGGCGATCTGGCAGTTGGCGGCAATGCTTCATTCGGTGGGTTCTTTGCCTTTACTCCTTAACTGACATATCGCCAGCATTGGCTCTACTTCTGGTGGAGTGTTGAGACGCGAAGTTAGCTGGGCATCATATGTAGCATCCTGAATGTCGGGGATCAGGCATCCGAGGGCATCTGTTAAACACTTGAGAGCAGACCTTTGAGTATGTGGCTTGACTAGAAAGAGCCAATATGCATCAGAGGTTAAAGTATTTACTCCGGTAATTAACTTCCTCTGTTCCTCCAAGTCATGATAATTTGTTTGTTCAAGCATATCTGCTGTTGTTATGCTTCCAGGTGTGCACTTGGAGATCATGTTTGCCAAATAAAGTGTATCATTGACTAGGTCGATCATATTGCTGGCAATTATTTTACACCTGGAAGCCGCCCTTTCTGCTTTCATTACCTGAGTGTTCCATTCCGTGAAGAGTATTTCCTTGTATGCTTCATGGATTCGGGACAAATTCGCCGTTTTCCCTTCTTCAGTGTCTTGCCACTCAAGATAATCGGATATGGCTTCTTCGGCCTGATCTAGCTCATTTCTGGCGTTCTCTATTTGCGCACATACTGTTGTAGATATTTCGCATAATGGCTCAGCCTTAGCAAGTTGTTGACATAGAAGTCTGATCTGAGACAGTAATGCGCTATTTTTTTGAGTTGCCTCTGCTTTGAAAACTTTCACATTCTGTGTGCTCTTGATACCTTCGAGCTGTGCTGATAGTTGAGCTATTTGCTCATCTTTCGATTTCATCATCAGCTCATTTTATGCTTTCAACTGTGACAATGCCTCTGACAATTCTTTTGCCTTCTGAGTTTCACTTTGGTCTGTCCTTTGTCTTTCAATTTGCAGTTGCTGGGTTAACAAATTGTTTTCCTGCTATTGAGCCAGCAACTGCTCTTCCACCTGTGCTGCTTTGTTTTTTGCTTCAATTACCTCTGCCTGTAATGCATATATTTCATGGTCCTTAGTCTTCAACAGAAGACTTACCTCCGATGCTTTGTCGATAGTTGCTGCAGAATAAGCTCCTGCGAATTGCGACAGCTTTGTCAGATCATCAGAGGGATCCAAATCCTCCTTCCAGACCATATTTCCCGTGACTGTTTGCTCAGGAAAGATAGAAGGTTGATCAAGCCTTCATCTTTTCTTAGAGCGCTTGATAACGGCTCTATGCTTTGGGCTGTAGAAAATATCCAAGGGAGGAATTTCTTCCACCTGGAGAACAATTTGATCAGAAGGGTCTTTATTGATTACCTCGACATCCTGTGAAATGGGTGGGCCGCTGGTTCCTCCTAGAACCTGAGAAGAAGTGGTATCGGGCGCATCGCTTGTTTTAGAGGTGTCTGTGTCTTTGGAGCCTTCCTTACCACTGATAATGGAATCGAATTGGTTCCATTGTTTAATCAATTCAGGATCGGTGGAGGTTTGCTTATGTTGCTCTGTAGGGGCTTTGCTCCGTTCTTTTTCTTGTTCTAACTTCTACTGTTCTTCAAGTGCTTTCCGTTGTTGCTCCTCTTGCGCTTTCCGCTGTTGCTCCTCTAATTCCTTTTTCTGCCTATCTGCCAGTTCTTTCTTTAGTTTCTCTTCTTCCTTCTTCTTCCTCTGCTCTTGATCCTTCTGTGCCTTTTGCTCTTTTCTTTGCTTTTCTGCCTGCAGCTTCTTCTGCCTTTCCTCCTATTGTTTATCCTGTTCTTTAGTTGTAACAGGAGGTGGATGTATCTGTTGCTCACCTGGCTCGCTTGAGGAAGATGCTGGGGTTGTGGATAATAAATCTAGAGGCAGAGTTTGCAACCTCTGCTCCCTAAGTTTATTAAACTCAGTCAACGCCTCATCGTTATATTTCATTCTTGCAAGCTGTTTGATTTGACTTATTGTATCGGCACCTGCGAACAGGTCATCAAACATATCTTCTTGATGATCAACTTTTGTCAATTTTGCTTGTTCTAGGGCAGTGTAGGCAGTTTGCTTTGGATCATAGAGTCTATTTGGGATAGTGGCCAGGGATAAGGTTTGGAGTTTTGTCGCTTCTTTTTCTGCATGCTTGTAATTAAGGAGAGTAAAAACCCCAATTCTCAAAGGAAAAGAGGGCCAACCTCTCTTCTTCTCCTCTTTGAGAGTTTGTGTGACACTCTCGGCCATAATCTGGTAGCAGATTTCCCGGGCTAACAGTTTGTCTGGGATATATAAAGGGAGGACATGCGGCCTAGCCTTACTCCCAAAAACTATGATATAGGTGAAATGCTCCTCTCCGAACCAACTTGCTACGGCTGGTAAGTCAAAAGAAGCTTCATAGGAAATTCTGGGAATGGGTTTGTCATAAATAGAATAGTAAATGGGCACCATGAAACCATTACAAACTTGGTACAAATGGTCCTTGTAAGAGGACTTCCACAATTTCTGATGGTATAAATGAATGGGTGTTGGATCTTGGGTGGTCCATCTCCAACCGAGGACAGGAAACTCAGAATTAAAACACAGGGTATCCATAATGTAAGCAGTATAATAAAATGGCGGGATTTTCCTTTCGGTGACTATAGTTTTGGCTCTAAATTCACGAATAGCTACGACCAACTTATCAGAAAGAATAGTGGCCCAATCCATAATTATACTATTGACAGCCGCTTCCATTAGGGGAACCATGTCAATATTGATATTAACGGAGTCATGTAATCCCCACAATCTACACATCATAATCCCCGCATAGCAATAGGGAGAAGCCAAAGAAACGTTGGAGTACTTACCCGAACTTTCATGCTTGTGTTTGGCTGGGTTCTGCCTCCAATCTCGGAGGGGTTCGGATGGTGATTCATTTTCTTTTGCAAATTTCTCCACGAAGGCTTTGTTATAGACTAGCTCCGGTTCAGGCAAATGATACATTCGCCTCAGGTCATCAGGCTTGAACGACCCGAAAATCCTTCCATCCCTTGTATGAAAAGTTCTATCAGTGATGGGGATTTCTTCAATTGCCCAGCGCACCACATCTGTGTAAGGGAGGACCTGCTCTCTGGCCGCTATTCTGTGTAAAAAGGAGTCGGCCAAGTCTTTGAGAGTTGCATCAGACTTCCTTAGTACATCCACACTAGCCTTTGTCACTACCTTTTGTGGTTGCTCGGCCTCTAACAGATTATATGTGCCCTGCCATGTGGTCCTAGCAAGACCAGTGCACGTAGTGTCCGAGATTAGGCCTTTCTTCGAAATTGTAGCAGCTTGACCTACAACAAGTGTTGCAGTGGAACCAGCAGTCCTCTTGTGTTTCTTCCCCATCATGTTCAGGCTTTTCTCAACAAACGAACTCTACACAAATGCAAGAGAAATCGTAACACGAGAAATAATGAAGACAAAGCATAATGGGAAAGATATATATCACTTGAAGTGTGGCGATATTAATTTTCAAAAGGTCGTTGCGGATCCAATCATTGGTAAGAGATCGCATATGCATTAATGGTGTTTTTAAGGCCTGCTACCCATTAAATGACCTTTACACTGTTATTCAGCTGAATGACCCCCTGACGCATGCAACAAATACGAAAATGCTTTAGACGCAAGTATTCGTTAATCGAAGGGGCAAAGTTATTAAATACGCATGCATTACCTTATCCCTGCATTTAACGGCATTTTGAAATCTGCGCTTTATCAATCCGGATTTAAATATAATTTTAAGGCTCAAAGCAATCACTTTTTGAGAATGTCGATTACCGATCAACAATATCGCATCGCATCGGGGGAAAGAGTTACACTATCGTTTGAAAGAAGTCTGGGCGAATGCCGATTGCGACATCGCATCGGACTAGCGCGTCAACACATTACCAGATGCATATTAAGTGATTTGCCGACTTTCGATAGCGATATCGCATCGCATCGGGGAAAGACCTGAGCGCCTAGCGAGAGTGCATGGGATTCCGCCGACAGCCGATAGCGATATCGCATCGGGTCGGGGTTTATAACTTAAAGCGTTTTCCCACAAGAGGCAGTGCCGATAGCCGATCGCCGATATAGCGTCGCATCGGGGTGTAAGATATGTGCTCTTTTTGTGTATGCATTGAATACTGCCGATCGCCGATAACGATATCGCATCGGCAAAGACCAACGTGCTATTTAAATGCGTCTCTCTTGTTATTGCGATATGCGATCTCGCGATCGCTTTATCGCAATAACAAAAGATTGTTTTATTTTGGGAACATTGTTATTCGAAAGAGGCTTCAATTCACAAACCTATTTGATTATCATACCTTTTTCGAACAAATTCATTAATGCCAATTAATTTTTTTAAAAGGGACCCATTTCATATGTTGATTGTTATGAATACAGATGATATGAAATGGGGGGGTTGTTGTAGGGCACAACAATTGGCGATTCGTTGGTAGAACCAGTTATCTCTGAAATTAATACAAACACTCAAGTTTTTCAAAAATAGAAACTCAATCAGAAGGAGAAACTTCTAATATAACTAGATATTCATGTGTTCTGACTAAAGTGAACTCCATTTTGTTAACTTCGTCCCATTTAGTTTCAAGAAACCAAATACATAATAAGTTTCAAAAATAAGTCTTTATTGGTTCATAGTGATAGAATAGAAAACTTTCCCAAATCAGTTTTTATAATTAACCCCTTTGTCATAGGTAGAGCCTCTATTGCCAGCAAACATTTATAGTCTCGACAGGGATACCTTTTAACCATAGTATTGTCCACTTTTCCATTCACATAAGAGTGTGATTAACAGAATGAATCCATAAAATGTTTTCATATTTTATTTTTCATCTGTTTTTCTTTGTAATTAATAAGATAAAAAGCCATTGTCCTGGTTTGGTGGCCAGCTTATGACAATGCCATTCACTGGTAATAATTTAACTGATCAAGCTGGCTCGTGATGAGACCCCTTGTCTTGAAATTTCAAGCCATTACCCTGTTTTGGTAGGCAGTATTGGTAATGTCAGTTAACCTATTTCCCTATGAACATGGTAAGCAGGCTTATGATAAGACCTCTTATCTTTAATCTTTTATATTTTAGAATTACACTCTGAGTAATCATAACCTTTAGTGAATGGAGTGAATAATTTTCTCCTTAAGAGCAAATGGATGACAGGTGAAGAGTTGAAGATACTGAAAATGGGTTAGCTTCTATCTTTTAACAGATAACCTTTGGAGACTAGTTTTGAAAACAGAAAATGATTCGGAACTTTTACCTCTTGAGAGGAGTCTTCAAAATTTAGATTATAGTTCCAGAACACAAGGATATCTAGTTTCCTAGAAACTATTTCTTTTGATTGAGGGTTCTATTATCTAAAAAACAAATATTTATATTATTTTTGGGAGACAGCTTCCTCAAACACAACAAAAGGTCAATGGAGATACTCTACAGTTTTATTTCCTACCAATCCTACAAACTACGCAAATCTACAAAAGGAGAAGGGGTTACCTTCTCAATTAAAGAATTTCTTCAGGATCAGGCCATTGACGGGGAGAGAATCTCTCAACCCTGATAAGTCTTGCAATATAAAAGTTGAATGGCCTATCTTTTCACAGATCTGAAATGGTCCAAGCCACATTTTCTGAAATTTGGTATGCTTACCTTTATCCTCATGGGCCTTGTCCCATTTGAGAACTAAGTCACCAACTTGAAGTTGTTTGAAACCGTATGATGCTGAGTCGAAGGATGCTTTGATGATTTGTTGATGTCTGGCATGAGTGATTTTGGCTTTTTCCCTCTCTTCTTCTAATTTGAGAATTTGGTCATGTCTAAATTGGATAGAAGAAGAAGGAGTCTCTTCAATGTACTGTACTAGGGCTAAAGAGGGAAGAACAAGATTCGTAGGCAACACGGCTTCTTTTCCATATACCAGATTGAAAGGAGAGGTTCCTATAGAAGCCTTTTGTGTTATTCTATCAGCCCATAATGCAAAGACCAAAGATTTATGCCAGTTTCTATGATCCTATTCAACAGTTCGCTTAATGATTTTGATGAGATTCTTATTAGTAGATTCGGCTAAACCATTTCCCTGGGGATAATAATTGGCAGAATATTTCAGTTTAAACCCCCTTTTAATAGCAAAATCATATATAGCGTTTCCTGAGAAATAGGAAGCATTATAAAAAACAAGAGCGTTTGGAACACCAAACCTGGTGATGATGAATTGGTCAATGAACTCGATAATTGCCTCTGCATTTGCCGCTTTCAAAGGAATAGCTTCTACCCATTTAGTAAAATAATCAGTAGCAGTAAGAATATACCTATGTTGTTTGGAAGATGGTGGAGTAATTTCCCCGATGATATCTAATCCCCATTGTTCGAATGGTTGTTCAATGTTGACAGGTTGCAGAGGGAAAGCTGATTTTCGTTGTCTTCCACCAGATGTTTGGCAATTAAGGCATTTTCTTACGTACTCATGGCAATCTCTAAATAGAGTAGGCCAATAATATCCAGCATGAATAATCTTGTGAGCTGTTGTGTCAGCTCCAAAATGTCCCCCAGCTGGTCCGTCATGTAGCTCCTGCAAAACCTTTTGAGCTTCAGGTTTCTCAAGACATCTTAACAGGATAGAATCATAATTTTGTTTAAACAACACATCATCAATGAGAGTGAAATTCTTAGCTTTTAACCTAATGGCCCTTTTATTTTTGTAAGATAAATTTGGAGCAGCATAACCGTTCTTCAAATAAAATATCAAATCAGCATATTGAGATTCAGAATCAGTGACACTTATCTGATTGATGGATTCAATCTGATCCTCATCGCTTGATTTGTGAATGTTTGATGCTCCTGCCAATATCCTGCAAAAACCTTGGCCCCTAACAATCTTTGCTGGCTTTATTTCTAAGTCATACTCTTGAAGCGCTGTAACCCAATTAGCTCTTTTTTCACCCAATTCTTTCTGAATTAATAGTTGTCTTACCGCTGAGAAGGAACTATAACTTTTGTGTGGGTTTTCAAAAGGAAGGGTCTATAATGCTTGACTGCTTTGAATACAGCAAAGGCTTGTTTTTCAACGTCTGAATAATTCAGTTCGGCACCCTGAAGATTTGAACTGAAGAATGATATGGGTGCCTCTAAATTGTCATCATTCAATTGTGTGAGCATTGCAGCATAAGATAAGTCGGATGCGATGGTATATAATGAAAAATGATTAGAAAAATTTGGAGTATTCAAGGCTGGGGCATTAATTATTGATTGCTTGATAACATCAAAAGCCTGCTTTTCTTCTGATCCCCAACTGAAGGTTGAATTTTTCTTAATCATCGCTTGGAGTGGTAATACAATTTGAGAAAAATCTGGAACAAATCGTTTGACAAAATTAATCTGGCCTAAAAATGACTGCATTGATTTTTTGTTGTGTGGGAAAGGGATTTCAGAAATTTCCCTAATCCGATCAGGATCAATATAAATGCCATCCTTAGATACAATAAAACCTAAGAGTTTACCTTGGTCGAGAGCAAAGAAAGACTTCTTCGGGTTGAGAGAGATACCATACCTTCTGCATCGCTGAAAAATTTGATTCAAGTCATGTAAATGATCATATCTCTTTTTAGAATATACAGTAATATTGTCAAGATAGACGACTACTGTTCGATTAATCAACCCTCTAAAGGCTATATCCATGGCTCTCTGGAATGTCGCACCTGCATTTATGAGTCCAAAGGGCATTTTTTGATATGCATATGTTCCCCATTTTGTTCTGAATGTGGTTTTAAGTTGGTCATCAGGATGAACCAGAACTTGGTTGTATCCTGAGAATCCATCGAGAAAGGACATCAATTCAGAGCCTGCTGCTGATTGGAGGATTTACTCCATAGTAGGCAATGGGAAGTTGTCTTTTAAGCTTGCTTTGTTCAGATTCCTGAAATCAATACAAATTCGAATGTCGCCATTTTTCTTTCTCACTGGCACCATATTAGAAACCCAGTTTGAGTGTCGGACCGGGAAAATAATCTTGGCTTTCAACAGCTTGTTGAGCTCCGACTTTATCTGGTTTTCCAAGTTTGGATGAATTTTTCTTAATTTCTGTTGAATCGGCTTCTGATTGGGAAGCATAGGAATAGTATGCTGAATAATGGATGTGTCATATGTCTTCAGGTCATCATACTTCCAAGCAAAAACTTGTTTTTTCTTCTTTAACAGTTTAATAAATGCTTCCTTTTCTTCCACGGAAAGTCCTAAACCTAAATTGATATTTTGAGGAGCTTGCTCAGTACCTAGATTTATCAACTCAAACCTAAGGGTAGAACTCTGAAGCTTTGCATTAATTACAGGTTTAAACCTGTCTTTGATATCATAAAGGTCTTCGAGCTTTACCACTGGTTTGGGAATCGCATTCTCTTGAGGTATTTCCTTCATTTGGGAGTCATGCTCGTCTTCTTCGATGATTTGATTATCATAGGACTTTTCAGAGGTTAAGAATTGCAAAATATCTTCATCATGGTTGAAAACCCTCCAGTTAGTGATATTATCAGGAATTGAAGGCCTAAAAATCAATTCTACAGAAAATCTATCAAGGCTGTAGTCTTCAGAAGGCAGAAGTTTGGAGGCTACGTTGGCTAGTAGGTCGGCTGCCGAGTTCTGTGACCTAGGAATTGAGGAAATGTTAAATGCCGAAAAATGTGAGGTAAGATCTTGCACTAGCGATTGATAATGCTTAAGGTGGTTTGAAAGGCAATGAATTGCATTCCTTACCTGCTTCACAATGATCTCGGAATCGCCGAACACTTTAAGATATTGGACTTTAAGGCCGATCGCCTTATACAATCCTTGGACTAAAGCTTCGTATTCGGCAGTATTGTTAGTGCACTCAAATTCCAGTCTACAGGACAGCATTGTCTTTTCTCCCTGCGGACTAACCAAAATACAACCTGCTCCTGAGCCCTCACTGGACTTAGAGCCATCAAAATATAAAGACCAAAATAAAGGAGTATTAACAGACATATTTACAGCTTTTTTATCAATATTAAAACATCTAGACGTATCTGTTTGCGAAAAATTCTCAATCTGGGATGTACAATGATTAACTGAAAAAGGAGATGGTTGGGCAACAAAGTTGCCGAAAAATGATTCTGACGAATAATTCCCCAGAATGTTGTTGTTGAATGCAACAGGCTGATTTTCTTGTTCGAAGTCAGTTACTGTGTGGGTCATATGTTTCTCACGGTCAATCCTTATTTGATTTGGCTTTCCCTTGTAGGGAAGCCACATATGTGACCAATCTGTAGAAATATACCCGTGCAGTTTTTCGGACCAATCTCTGCTCAATATTAAACCATAGAATTCAGGTATGTCGGCAATTAAAATGTCAATTCTTTGTACAACCCTAGGGTCGGCAGACAACCTGATGGTTACAGAATTAATTTCTCCAACAACCTGCACTTTAGTCCTATCCAACTGCACAATATGAGTGGCAGACTTCTGGGGTTCAATATTTAGCTTAGAGCAAACTGAAGCTGGCATTATATTAGATGAAGCCCCTGAATCAATTAAACAGTTGTGCAGGTTTCTATTATAAATCTCATACGTCAGCAGGAAAGGTGGAGTGTGAGAATTTGATTTATCTCCAATCAGAACTGAATCAGTAGCTTCAACCAGACCTGCAGGAGGCTGGCCTTGATCGTTGGCAGCTCTTGTACTAGGAAGAGGAGTAGAGGGAACAGCATTCAATTCTTTGAGAAGTAACTTTTGTTGATGTTTTAATTTGCTAAGCTCAAACATAGTTATATTTGCCTTAGTTTTCTTCATGTCATCAACAATGTTATATTCCATTGAATCAGATATCACTAATGTCTTGGATGTTGAAGGAGAATTAGAAGTTGAAGGCTGATTTTGGGGAGCTACTACAGGCGATTTCTTAGGGGGAAATTTTTCTTTTGCTGTAGAAGCACCTGCACTTCTTTTCTTCGACGTTGCCTGAGCAGGTTCGGAAGTACTTTTACTTCTTGTAGTAACCGGAAAGGCTTCTTCTTCATTCTCAGTATCAGAGTTTGGGAGTATAAAATCCCACATTCCATGGCATTCAGCTACTTCTTCTTCATCATCGGTTTGTAAAGTTGTTTCCTCTTCCTCTTCTTCTTGGTCTGAGTCTGCATTGGATATAACATTGGGCAGCTTTGATTCAGTTTTCTTGTAAGTTCTAAATGGTCTTTTATTTGAGATTTCGGCCACCTGCTTCTTGATGTCAACCATTTCTTTAGACAATGTTTTAAGGACCTTTTGTAAACCTTCCATGTCATAGGGGTCCTTTGGGGTTTTCTTCTTGGAATCTTCTTTAAACGAGACTTTTTTAGCTTTTCGGTCTTCTAGAGCAGCTTTCTTCTCAAGAACATTAATGCGCTTTTCAACAGCAAGTGCTTCTTTCATGTTTTCAGCTAAGGTAGGTTTCCCAGCCCTGTCTACAAAAATAGCTATGTTGGCAGGTAGGGCGGTAATATACCATTCGCTTCGGATTTGTTCACTTGGTTTAGAATCGGTAGGGATTTTATTCAGGAGTTTATTAAACCTGGCATTAAACTCCTTTATTGGTTCCCTGTGCTCTATCCTTAGATTGGAGAGATCGTTTATTAAAGTAGCTAAGGACCTATCATCTCCATACTTGGTAAGAAACTGCTCTTGGCATGTGTTCCAACTGGTAATTGATCTAGCAGGTAAGGAAAAATACCAGGATCCTGCTGATCCTTGTAAGGTATAGGGGAAGAGTCTTACAACAACATCTTGCTCTGTCACTCCTTTTAAGTTAACTGCCAACATAAAATTGTTAATATGTTCTTCAGCTTGGGTTCCGTTATCTGGATTAAATTTAGGCAGCCATTTTTCGGGAGCATTTGGTAGATCATGCAATGGTCCGGGCATGTTGACTGCACCTGGCCTAGTCCATGGGTCTGCCATTATGCTAGCGACAGTGGTTGACACTACTGTTGGAATTCCAGATATTTGGGGAGGTATCACAGATGAAGAGTGAATAGGTTGGGATATTGAGGCTCCTGTTCCCTGATGAACAACAATATGTAATGGAGGAGTGGGTGGTTGACTTTGTAGATGAGGAGATGAAATGGAGGATGTGGAAGAAAAATCCCCACTATCAGATCCTTCAGTATTTTTCTTTGGCTTTTTCCTTTTGGGTAAAGGAAACTCAGTGGGTTCAATACCAAGTTTTTCGCTCTGAAGTCTGGTAAGAGGATGAGTGAGGTTGAACTGCAAAGTCACACTGCTTTCTGATATCTCAGATTTCTGTGGTGAGATCGAGAAGCTCTGAAGTTTATGGATTAGAGACTGGACTTCAAGAGATTCAAGACTTAGCTGTTCTGGGATATGATGGGATTGAGCAGTGGTGGTAGATTCCTCTTCTTCTTGGTTAAGGGCTGGCGAACCAGCATGCAATTGAGAAGAACGAGGAGATTTGGAGGGAGAATTACTCTTAGAATGACTTGCCGATTTGTGTCTGCTTGCCATTCACAGTCAAAGCCCTCCTTCTAGCGCCAAAAATGTTGATGCCTCGAAAATCGCTGCAACAACATTGGGGAAACCACCCGGTCTGGACCTTAGTATAGCTCCTTTTCCGTTTGGAATAGTGGCTCCGACTGGGGATGATGGGACCAGTTTCCCAGAAATATAGATAAATGGGATGGATGAGTGACTTATAGACTATTCTAGCGATAGGCGATGGACTAAAACTATCAGCAGGAATATAACAACTATAATCTATCCCGGGGAGTTATCGATTTCTAAAGCGTAGTGTTTGATAATCTGTGCTTTAAGGCAGGCATATAGATGACTCTAACACTAAAGCATAGAGGTTTAAACCATTTAAGATTGCTCTGCATAATTAGTTATGCAGAGCGATAATAGCGAATTACTACACTTAGTCATTTATATCATTGTTACATGCATGAGTAAAAGAGATAACAAATCACAAAAACATTCAATAGTGAAATGAAATGAAGATTTGCCGTTATATCGCATACATGTATTCAACAATAGCAAAGATACTAACACAGCAATTCATATAATAAGAAAGAACACAGATACAGATAATAGTACCATGTAAGCTGCTCGATCAATCCAGTATATTAATCACTATGTCGCAGTCCTTCCTTCAAATCAGAAAGCATTCCAAACAACAGACAGTAGTGCGCAATTGTATAAAACAGCCTTCTAATCAAAATTAAGAACCGTTGGTCGAGTTTCACAAAAGAATATAGACTGAAGCACAATAGTGCAAACTTCAGCCTTTAAGTCTATTACAAAATTTTACGACCCTTTCCAAAACAATGAAAGGGTCTATAAATACTATACTAATCTAAATATCTAAACAACTGAAAAGCTATTAAATTGGCATCAATAAATGTTTTTTCCATCTTTCTTGGCGATCTGGCAGTTGGCGGCAATGCTTCATTCGGTGGGTTCTTTGCCTTTACTCCTTAGCTGACATATCGCCAGCATTGGCTCTACTTCTGGTGGAGTGTTGAGACGCGAAGTTAGCTGGGCATCATATGTAGCATCCTGAATGTCGGGGATCAGGCATCCGAGGGCATCTGTTAAACACTTGAGAGCAGACCTTTGAGTATGTGGCTTGACTAGAAAGAGCCAATATGCATCAGAGGTTAAAGTATTTACTCCGGTAATTAACTTCCTCTGTTCCTCCAAGTCATGATAATTTGTTTGTTCAAGCATATCTGCTGTTGTTATGCTTCCAGGTGTGCACTTGGAGATCATGTTTGCCAAATAAAGTGTATCATTGACTAGGTCGATCATATTGCTGGCAATTATTTTACACCTGGAAGCCGCCCTTTCTGCTTTCATTACCTGAGTGTTCCATTCCGTGAAGAGTATTTCCTTGTACGCTTCATGGATTCGGGACAAATTCGCTGTTTTCCCTTCTTCAGTGTCTTGCCACTCAAGATAATCGGATATGGCTTCTTCGGCCTGATCTAGCTCATTTCTGGCGTTCTCTATTTGCGCACATACTGTTGTAGATATTTCGCATAATGGCTCAGCCTTAGCAAGTTGTTGACATAGAAGTCTGATCTGAGACAGTAATGCGCTATTTTTTTGAGTTGCCTCTGCTTTGAAAACTTTCACATTCTGTGTGCTCTTGATACCTTCGAGCTGTGCTGATAGTTGAGCTATTCGCTCATCTTTCGATTTCATCATCAGCTCATTTTATGCTTTCAACTGTGACAATGCCTCTGACAATTCTTTTGCCTTCTGAGTTTCACTTTGGTCTGTCCTTTGTCTTTCAATTTGCAGTTGCTGGGTTAACAAATTGTTTTCCTGCTGTTGAGCCAGCAACTGCTCTTCCACCTGTGCTGCTTTGTTTTTTGCTTCAATTACCTCTGCCTGTAATGCATATATTTCATGGTCCTTAGTCTTCAACAGAAGACTTACCTCCGATGCTTTGTCGATAGTTGCTGCAGAATAAGCTCCCGCGAATTGCGACAGCTTTGTCAGATCATCGGAGGGATCCAAATCCTCCTTCCAGACCATATTGCCCGTGACTGTTTGCTCAGGAAAGATAGAAGGTTGATCAAGCCTTCGTCTTTTCTTAGAGCGCTTGATAACGGCTCTATGCTTTGGGCTGTAGAAAATATTCAAGGGAGGAATTTCTTCCACCTGGAGAACAATTTGATCGGAAGGGTCTTTATTGATTACCTCGACATCCTGTGAAATGGGTGGGCCGCTGGTTCCTCCTAGAACCTGAGAAGAAGTGGTATCGGGCGCATCGCTTGTTTTAGAGGTGTCTGTGTCTTTGGAGCCTTCCTTACCACTGATAATGGAATCGAAATGGTTCCATTGTTTAATCAATTCAGGATCGGTGGAGGTTTGCTTATGTTGCTCTGTAGGGGCTTTGCTCCATTCTTTTTCTTGTTCTAACTTCTGTTGTTCTTCAAGTGCTTTCCGTTGTTGCTCCTCTTGCGCTTTCCGCTGTTGCTCCTCTAATTCCTTTTTCTGCCTATCTGCCAGTTCTTTTTTTAGTTTCTCTTCTTCCTTCTTCTTCCTCTGCTCTTGATCCTTCTGTGCCTTTTGCTCTTTTCTTTGATTTTCTGCCTGCAGCTTCTTCTGCCTTTCCTCCTGTTGTTTATCCTGTTCTTTAGTTGTAACAGGAGGTAGATGTATCTGTTGCCGACCTGGCTCGCTTGAGGAAGACGCTGGGGTTGTGGATAATAAATCTAGAGGCAGAGTTTGCAACCTCTGCTCCCTAAGTTTATTAAACTCAGTCAACGCCTCATCGTTATATTTCATTCTTGCAAGCTGTTTGATTTGACTTACTGTATCGGCACCTGCGAACAGGTCATCAAACATATCTTCTTGATGATCAACTTTTGTCAATTTTGCTTGTTCTAGGGCAGTGTAGGCAGTTTGCTTTGGATCATAGAGTCTGTTTGGGATAGTGGCCAGGGATAAGGTTTGGAGTTTTGTCGCTTCTTTTTCTGCATGCTTGTAATTAAGGAGAGTAAAAACCCCAATTCTCAAAGGAAAAGAGGGCCAACCTCTCTTCTTCTCCTCTTTGAGAGTTTGTGTGACACTCTCGGCCATAATCTGGTAGCAGATTTCCCGGGCTAACAGTTTGTCTGGGATATATAAAGGGAGGACATGCGGCCTAGCCTTACTCCCAAAAACTCTGATATAGGTGAAATGCTCCTCTCCGAACCAACTTGCTACGGCTGGTAAGTCAAAAGAAGCTTCATAGGAAATTCTGGGAATGGGTTTGTCATAAATAGAATAGTAAATGGGCACCATGAAACCATTACAAACTTGGTACAAATGGTCCTTGTAAGAGGACTTCCACAATTTCTGATGGTATAAATGAATGGGTGTTGGATCTTGGGTGGTCCATCTCCAACCGAGGACAGGAAACTCAGAATTAAAACACAGGGTATCCATAATGTAAGCAGTATAATAAAATGGCGGGATTTTCCTTTCGGTGACTATAGTTTTGGCTCTAAATTCACGAATAGCTACGACCAACTTATCAGAAAGAATAGTGGCCCAATCCATAATTATACTATTGACAGCCGCTTCCATTAGGGGAACCATGTCAATATTGATATTAACGGAGTCATGTAATCCCCACAATCTACACATCATAATCCCCGCATAGCAATAGGGAGAAGCCAAAGAAACGTTGGAGTACTTACCCGAACTTTCATGCTTGTGTTTGGCTGGGTTCTGCCTCCAATCTCGGAGGGGTTCGGATGGTGATTCATTTTCTTTTGCAAATTTCTCCACGAAGGCTTTGTTATAGACTAGCTCCGGTTCAGGCAAATGATACATTCGCCTCAGGTCATCAGGCTTGAACGACCCGAAAATCCTTCCATCCCTTGTATGAAAAGTTCTATCAGTGATGGGGATTTCTTCAATTGCCCAGCGCACCACATCTGTGTAAGGGAGGACCTACTCTCTGGCCGCTATTCTGTGTAAAAAGGAGTCGTCCAAGTCTTTGAGAGTTGCATCAGACTTCCTTAGTACATCCACACTAGCCTTTGTCACTACCTTTTGTGGTTGCTCGGCCTCTAACAGATTATATGTGCCCTGCCATGTGGTCCTAGCAAGACCAGTGCACGTAGTGTCCGAGATTAGGCCTTTCTTCGAAATTGTAGCAGCTTGACCTGCAACAGGTGTTGCAGTGGAACCAGCAGTCCTCTTGTGTTTCTTCCCCATCATGTTCAGGCTTTTCTCAACAAACGAACTCTACACAAATGCAAGAGAAATCGTAACACGAGAAATAATGAAGACAAAGCATAATGGGAAAGATATATATCACTTGAAGCGTGGCGATATTAATTTTCAAAAGGTGGCTGCGGATCCAATCACTGGTAAGAGATCGCATATGCATTAATGGTGTTTTTAAGGCCTGCTACCCATTAAATAACCTTTACACTGTTATTCAGCTGAATGACCCCCTAACGCGTGCAACAGATACGAAAATGCTTTAGACGCAAGTATTCGTTAATCGAAGGGGCAAAGTTATTAAATACGCATGCATTACCTTATCCCTGCATTTAACGGCATTTTGAAATCTGCGCTTTATCAATCCGGATTTAAATATAATTTTAAGGCTCAAAGCAATCACTTTTTGAGAATGCCGATTACCGATCAACAATATCGCATCGCATCGGGGGAAAGAGTTACACTATCGTTTGAAAGAAGTCCGGGCGAATGCCGATTGCGACATCGCATCGGACTAGCGCGTCAACACATTACCAGATGCATATTAAGTGATTTGCCGACTTCCGATAGCGATATCGCATCGCATCGGGGAAAGACCTGAGCGCCTAGCGAGAGTGCATGGGATTCCGCCGACGGCCGATAGCGATATCACATCGGGTCGGGGTTTATAACTTAAAGCGTTTTCCCACAAGAGGCAGTGCCGATAGCCGATCGCCGATATAACGTCGCATCGGGGTGTAAGATATGTGCTCTTTTTGTGTATGCATTGAATACCGCCGATCGCCGATAGCGATATCGCATCGGCAAAGACCAACGTGCTATTTAAATGCGTCTCTCTTGTTATTGCGATATGCGATCTCGCGATCGCTTTATCGCAATAACAAAAGATTGTTTTATTTTGGGAACATTGTTATTCGAAAGAGGCTTCAATTCACAAACCCATTTGATTATCATACCTTTTTCGAACAAATTCATTAATGCCAATTAATTTTTTTAAAAGGGACCCATTTCATATGTTGATTGTTATGAATACAGATGATATGAAATGGGGGGGTTGTTGTAGGGCACAACAGAATCCAATACCACGGACTTACAATCGGCACAACAAAGGGGGGCTCTGCCCCCCCTCTAACCCCCCCAATTAACTACGTGGGCTAGTCATGGAAAGAATATAACACAACCCAACATTCTCCCACTTGTTGTTTTCTTTCCACAGGGGGCCACAAGAGAGCTTAGTCATTTTACCAGCCCTGAAATGCCCATTGTCTCTCTACACCAAGACAAATTCTCAGAGCTCATAGATTTTTTCAATGCATCTGCAGTATTCTTCAAAGTATACACCTTAACCAGCAACACCTTTTTGTCTTCTATCATATCCCTCACAAAGTGATACTGAAGATCAATGTGCTTTGTCTTTGAATGACATGCGGGGTTATTTGCCAAGAAAATTTCACTTTGGCTGTCATAGTATATCCTTATAGCTCCCTGTACTAACCCCATACTTGAACACAATCTTTGCAACCAAACTGCTTCCTTGCTTGCATGAGTGCTTTCCATGTATTCTGCCTCTGTAGTTGATAGTGCCACTATAGATTATTTTTTACTCATCCAACTAACTGCACCTCCAAATAGGTTAAACACATACCCACTTGTAGATCTTCTCTGATCCAGATCTCCAGCCCAGTCTGCATCAACAAAGCCATGAATATCCAACATTCTGTATAATCCTGGTCTTCCTTGGTAGCACAAACCATAATCACTAGTGCCATGCAAATACCTGAAAACCCGCTTCACTTTTGTCCAGTACTCCTTCCCTGGCTTTGACATAAACCTGCTCAATACTCCCACTGCATGTGCAATGTCTAGTCTAGTACAAACCATTGCATACATCAGGCTATTGACTACACTCGCATATGAAACATGAGACATGTCCTCTTCCTCTTCTTGTGTCTTGGGACACTGTTTAGCAGATAACCTCACACCTACAGGAATAGAAACCTTCATCGGTTTACTATCCTGCATATTAAACCTTTGCAGTATTGTCTCGACATACTTCCTCTGGTTTAACCAGAGCTTCCTCTTTGTCCAATCTCTTTTAATTTCCATGCCCAAAATATAGTTTGCAGCACCAAGATCCTTCATGTCGAATTTGGAGGACAATTGGGTCTTTAAATCCTGGATAATTTCTTTGTCATTTCCAACCAGCAACATATCATCCACATACAAGACTAAATAAATAACACGGTCACCAATTAATTTGAAATAAACACAGTGATCTGCTTTACTTCTGGTGAAGCCAAGTCCCCGTATAAACGTATCAAATTTCTGATACCACACCCTTGGTGACTATTTTAACCCATATAGAAACTTCTTTAACTTGCATACCAATTCTTTCTTACCCTTATTCGCAAAGCCTTCAGGTTGCTTCATGTAGATTTCCTCTTCTAGATCCCCATGAAGAAACGTTGTCTTCACATCCATCTGTTCTACCTCAAAATCAAAAGCAGTAGCAATAGATAAAAATAATCTAATAGAAGTTACCTTGGCAACAGGAGAAAAAATATCACCAAAATCAATTCCCGACACCTGGGAATAACCTTTTGCTACCAACCAAGCTTTGTATTTCTCCATCTTTCCTTCTGCATTTGTCTTCTTCTTGAACACCCATTTGTTGCCAATGGGTTTCCTTCCAGCCAACAACTCCACCAGATCCCAAGCCTCATTTTTGTGAAAAAATGTCATTTCATCAACCATGGCCCCTTTCCAGAGTTTGCCATCCTCTGAATCCACTGCTTCCTTCACAGTTCTGGGATCATCGTCAGTAGTAGATAAAGCAAAATTTGAACAGAAATCAGATGAACTATACCTTTCTGGCTACCTTCTTTCTTGAACTGATCTTCTCACACCCGAAGTGTGTGGCTCTTCATCTTCTAATTCCTCCTCTGCTGTAGAGTCTAATTCTTCCTCCTTAAGCTCAAACTCTATCTTCTCAAGTTCCTTTGGTTGGACTTCATGTTTAATAACATCTTTTACCTCTCTGAACACCACATCTCGGCTATACACAACCTTCCGTGTGACTGGGTTCCAAAGCTTATAACCCTTTAAACCATCCTTATACCTAATAAAGATGCACTTTCCATATTTACTATCCAACTTGGTTCATTTCTCCTTTGGAACATGTACATATGCATCACATCCAAATACCCTCAGATGTGAAAGAGAGGGTTTCTTACCAGTCCATACCACCTTGTGCAGCCTTATCCTCCAACGCTGATGAAGGTGACCTATTGACCAGGTAACATGCAATATCCATCACCTCTGCCCTGAATTCCTGTCCTAACCCAGCACCACTGAGCATGCTTCTTGCCCTTTTCATCAACGTCTTATTCATTCTTTCTGCAACTCCATTTTGTTGAGGTGTATATGGAGTAGTCTTCTATCATGCTATACCACACTTCTTACAAAATTCTTCAAATTCCTTGCTGCAAAACTCTCCACCATTATCTGTCCAAAGCACCTTTATCTTCTTCTCTATCTGATTTTCCACAAGAGCCTTAAATTCTTTAAACCTGTCAAAGGCTTCAGATTTCTTCTTAAGGAAATATATCCATGTATTCCTTGAGAATTCATCTATAAATGATACATAGTACACAGACTTACCCAGTGATGGAACCTTCACTGGTGCAAACACATCACTGTGCACAAGTTCTAATATTTGTTTCTCCCTCTTACTACCAGAGGGGAAACTCTCCCGATTCTGCTTCCCATATACACAATTTTCACAGAAATCAAAATCCAAAGAGCTATTACTGATACCTTCTACCATACCTTTACCATGAAGTATTCGAAGGCCCTTCTCTCCCATATGTCCAAGCCTTTGATGCCACAACATGGTCTTCTCTCTAGAGACCACTAGATTTTCTACTCCACTTTCAAGAACCACAGAACTGTTGCACCCATCAATAACAGTGCTACCTTGCAGCTTGTACAGAGTTCCTATTTGAACTCCCCACATCAATACCAGTGCTCCCCAAACCATTTTGCAGGTATCCTTCTCGAACACTATTTTTACACCTACATCATCTAGCTTGCTTATAGAAATTAGATTTCTGGCCAATGTAGGAATATGTAGAACACCCGGAAGTGTTCTAGCCCTTCCACCTTGCAACTTAAACTTTACTTTTCCACGACCAATGATTCTAGGCTTCATATCATCCCCTAAGAAGACATCACCACCATCATATTTCTCATACTCGCATAACCACTCTCTATGGGGAGTGAAGTGAAAGGATGCACCTGAGTCAATCAACCATGCCTCATGATCTACATGTGTACTTGAAGAAGCCAAGTACACATCCGCACCTTCATCTGAGGTGGTTTTCACCTCTCCAAAAGGAGCGTCATGAGATCCCTTTCCTTTATCAGGAGCTTTAGATTTACAGTCCCTTTTGTAGTGCCCTTCCTTACCGCATTTCCAACACACCACCTTTACAGGTTTTCCTGGAGATTTAGATCTCCCTCTAGATTTAGATCTCCCACTCAATGACTTATTTTTGTTTTTTTTCTGGGACCGTCCTTGTACAGACAAGGCATCACCATTCTATCTCTCCATATTTTTCCATCTCATCTCTTCCATCAGCAAGGATGAGACTATTTCATCAAACTGTAAGGCAGTTGCATTGCTACCTATTGCAATAACCAGAATATCCCACGAATTTGGTAGAGAACACAACAAACTGATGCACTTATCTTCATCTGAAATTTTAATATCAACAGATGCTAACTAACTTACCATAGTATTAAATGCATTCAGATTCTCTGTCACCGAGTCACCATCTTTCATCGTCAGGTTATACAGCTTTTTCCGTAAGAGCAATTTATTCACCAGAGACTTAGATTGGTACAAAGTCCCTAACTTGTCCCACAAATCCTTCACCGCAGCTTCCCCTGATACATTCAGCAATACTGAATCTGAGACACACAATCGTATTGTGCTCTTTGCCTTTCAATCCAACTTCTTCCATTCTTCATCGGACACTCCCGTTGGTTTAGTACCTGGATCTACTGCAATCCACTGATCTTTATCCACCAACAGATCCTCCATCTTGAGTTTCCACAACTCAAAACTTTGACCATTAAATTTCTCGATCTCTATCTTTCCATTGCTCACCATCTTCTTTCACCACCAGAATCAATCTCGCAGATCTCCCACTAAACAGAGTCTACCACAGGCCCGAGTGAAACCCCTCAACAACAAAGGCATCCCCTTGAAGCAAAAACAGCTCTGATACCAAATGTAGGTTTTAACCCCGTACAGAAATTACCTGCATACGATTTCTAAAACACAGAAAATAAACAATGAGAGAACATAACACATAAAACACATATACACAAAGATTTTCCCCTGGATCCCAAAACCGGGACTACCAACTTGATTTTTCATTATATTCCTTTCAATGTTATAATACATATTTATACATGCTGAAGCATCTAATACCATGGACCGAAAACCATCGCGTCCAATACCATGGACCGAAAACCATCACGTCCAAAAAACATGTGCGAAAATCATGCACAAAACCATAGGTGGGTCCACCTAACCCCATAAAGTGGTGTTACGGGTATACCTCAAACCCCCTGTGACACCCCCCCTCCCCCCCGCTACACAATCAGCGCAATGAAGGGGGGCTCCGCTTCCCCCCCTTTAACCGCCCGGTTAACTACGTGGGCTAGTCATGGAAAGAATATAACACAACCCAACAAATACTAGTCAGTAAGGTTATGCGCAAGTGCCGCACGGATGAGGTACCCGCGCCGGTGGTAGCACTTGCTGAACAGTGCACAGAGGGGGTCCAGTTTAACTGGTCTGAGTTCCTCTACAAGGAATTCTTGGAGAATTTCCATGAATATTAGGAACAGGGAAAAACGTTCCATTATGCATGGCTTCTGCTATCCATAGTTCTCGTGGCAGGGGAATTGCCGGAAGATAGTTTATTCCCCACAATTGATAGGGATCTACCAGAGGCCGCGAATTTCACTTCACTCTGGGCCATAAAGGATGCAATAGGATCCACGATAGTAAGATATTCTGGTTGTTCATGGAGATGAACCTCAAAATGGGGATCAATCACAAGTCATGGTTGTTGCCCATTATCTACAACAGCCTGAGATTTTTGCAGAATTTAAAGCAGACATCCATAGCATATACATCAAAACATGCAAGGACCTAGCCAAGCAATGGAGAAAGCTACCCTTGGTAGCCATGGACAATGTCATCTTTAACGTACTGGATGCATGACCGCTAGAGTGGCACGCTCCAAACATCGCAAAGATAGAGAAGTCGACGACGCAGAGGAAGAAAGAGGAGGCCAAACTGCACATGGCACAGTTGGCAGAAAAGAGAAGGAATGAGGCAACAGTAGCAAAAGAACGGGTGGCACGCGATGCAACACAGACAGAAATTGAAGAGGAAAAGGCCGCAGAAGCAGCAGCAACGCAGGAGGCAACTGCAAATGCCAAACGTCACCTTCGCATGGGCAGGAAGCAAAGGAAGAAGAGGGAAACATGGACCCGCAAGCCACATCCAGACAGTTGAAGCGCTAGCACTCGACCGAGTGGACAGGACCACGCAATAAGTTCAAGGCATCGAAGTTGTCTATTGACCTGATCACCCTAACCGAGGGTGATCTACACGACATCAGCGAGATAGTGCGTGATGTCACCTCCGAGGCCCTCCAAAATTTTATGCAAGAGAACCAAATTGTGTTGGGGGCCCTCAAAGCGCAACTGCAGGAGTTGCAGGTGCATACTCCTAAGGCTGGCACACTTTTGACCAGCCTTGTAATCGAAACAACGGTAGCAAAACAGATGTTGCGCGCTCGGGTGAAGAATACCATAGTGCTGCTAGAAGGGGCACTAGTGACAACAAATGAGGCTAACAGGCCTATGGTTAGCATGTTAAAGGGTCTCAGCATCAACATGGCTACACTCTCGTGGGAGACCTTATACGTTCTGCGGGATGGGATAACTACAGAACTGCAAGCTAGGGAGATCCGTGCACTACAAGTCCTCAGCAAGAAGAAAATCAACATGGAATGGTTGAGCTTGTAGAGTGACGAAGTGGTGTTGCAGAATCGATAGTTGGTACAGGTACTAGATGAAGCTTGTCAAAACATCCCAGAGCTGGCCACCCCAACAAACACACCAATAGAGGCGTGCATCCACAGGTTAGTAGCAGGGGTGCATGAGGCGTGGGAGTAAATGACAAAGGTTCAGCTGGAGCTGAACCTTCAGATCGCCGAATTACGGTTAAAGGTGTAGCCGTCCACCCCTCCAGAAGTCAGAGAATAGCATGCTAGTGCTATTATAGCGGGAATGGATGAGATTGGCAGTACAGTGCGAGACTGCACCAACATGTTGGAAGATTCATTTGAGGCCCTCACAAATCTGCAGGAGGACCCCAACATCTAGCGTTCAGAGACAGAGGCGCAAGAACTCCAACAGTAGTATGACAATGTCAAAGGAACTGCACAGATAGTGGCCCTGACTTAGAGGCTCGCGTGAATGCAATAAGCCAAGGCACTGAAAGAACAGGTGGATGTGGCACAACACAAGGAGGCAATCCTAAACGCATGCGTTCAGCCTTCGATCAACAAGGCCTTCACCATCACAGCAGAAATTGAACGCAAGCTCACACAAATGTAGGGAATCCAGGCATAGATGTAGAGAAGCACTTCCGACACCGTGGTCTCGAAACAATGCATGCAGCAGATCCATCACGCAGTAGCTCAGTGCACTGCCGACCTTGCAGTAGTTCAAGAATAGTTGGAAGGACTCCGTGTGAAGATCTCCGCACCGATAGAGTGACTCGAGGGTGAGTCACAATGTTTGTGTTGGGGGCCTGTTGGGCATGGAATCCACCCAAGGCATGTTTTGGGGCTTAAAGCCCAAGTTTTGACCAAATCCTTTGTAAAAGCTCCAAATTGTGGGTGCGGAGCGCGAAATCATAATAGAGTCACAATGTTGTTCGCCCTAGTTTTTGTAATGTAATGTCGGCTGGATAGACCTACCCATGGTCTGTAGACCATGGGATTGTATAAATAGAGTGAGGCTCTAAGTATAGAAGAGGGAAAAAGGCATATGGGCATGAGAAGTCTAAGTGATTGAGTAAAAGTGTAAAGTGTGTTTTGGGGTGGTAGAGTAGGGGAAGGCTCTGCAGCTAAGTGTGCAGAGGCCTAGTAGTCCACAGCTGAGTGCGTGGACCCCTACAGCTAAGTGTGCAAGGTAGGTCGAGTCTGTAACCGTTGGAAGAATCAATAAAGAGAAGTTTACCATATTTTTGTGCATCTTTTCTTGTTTTAATATATGATTGGGTATAATTTTCAAGTATACTGTTTATTTGCTGCGTGAACTTATATGAATGTTTGGTATAAATAATTATAACGTAATACATCCAAGTACATGGAGGTAATTAACTAGTATAGGAAGATAAGTAAGATCTCGAGTAATAGTGCATAGCGCAACTCTAGCAACGTGGAAGCTCCACAGCCCCTGGTTAGGGGCGAAGGCAGTGTATCAGGACATGAGGAACAGGGAAGTGCGCGAAGTGACCTGCATGCAGGGACAAATAGTGGGACAAGTCGAACCTCTCAAACATCTCAAGGGTGCAGAAACCTGGTTCTAGCACCCTCCCATACTACTTCGGGTGAGACCTCAGTCCGCGCTCCGCGGACTTTTGCCGAAAGGACTAGTAGTACAAGCATTTGTTTGGCTAATTAACTCTGAACTTGGGTCAAGCCCCAACAAGCCAACAGCCTATAACATCTCTTTTTCCTTTAGATCCTATGTCTTTTCAATGAACATATGCTCATTTTTCACTCTATACTCGCTGATGAGGTTGATAGTGCGCTGCTCCCGAGCTCTCAATTCCTTTGTCATCCCTACATGCAGCGCATGGAGGATCTCATTGGGGAGCACTGCCATATTTAGCCCGATATTCTGGATTGTGTTCAGGATGATGTGATCACCAGTTGATTCCATGCGAAGGGACCCATCTGGCAATGCAAGAGTCCTAAGTTCTAGGGTCCTTACCAACTCGAATGCTTGGCTCGTCCCAGGTGCTAGGCTTGCTTGTTCTACACTCACTTGTCCTTTCCCACCTGTATTCTACTAGCCTATATCTGTAGCATGCACAAATACTTTTGGACACTCCCTAGTGTCTACATATATTGCTACTCAAACTACTACAGCACTTAAATCATGGTATCCTTGATTTTATTCCCGATCTCATCGAGATCTCCTTCTGGCAAGACCATGGGATCACCCTGCGACTTGTCTAATTTTTGCTTCTTCCTTGTACCTCCATGTTGTTCCTTACCACGTCTCTTCAAAATAAAAGGAGTGCTCTGCCCCTCATCATCATTGTCACCTTGCCCTGAAATTTCCTCCTCTATTTCTGGCGAAGGTGACTTGTCACTTTTTTGTGACTCGCGTTGCTCCTGTTCTTCCTGCTCCTTTGCAGTGCGCTCTTGCTCCACTCAAGCCTTCTCTGCGGCTTCCTTATTTTTCTACTCTACAAGTCTACATGTAGCTTTCTTAGCTACCTCCTTTCTCTTCTGCGCTGTAGAACTTCCCATGCCCTTGCTTGTTCCAGCATCTAAGTCTGAGGGGGCGCGCCACTCTGCAGGCCATCTCGCTATCATCTCCTACACATCTGTTTCTATCACCAAATATGGAAAGTCATGCAATTTCTGTTACGGATCCTTCCTCGCTTGAATGTACACTCTGTGGAGGTTAGACTTTAATGTTGTGTAGGCTGACAACTGCATGTACAAGGTTGGGGACAACCTAGGACACTACTTAATGGCCATGCGGAGACTCATTTCCATCAGAACCTAAAAGATCTTCATCTCTGTGATCTGCATGGGGTTATTTGTAGCCCATAAGGAAGTGAATTGCGCTACCTCCAACAATTCTTCCTCAAGCAGAGGAAACTGGCTGTCCTCTAATAATTCCAATGCAACAAGTACAATGAACAGCAACAACCAAGCGTAGTGAAACAACTCTAGGCCTCAAAGCAGTTCGCGAGGAATTCTTGGCACAAGTACCTTGACGAATTAAATTGTATTCCATTCGTGCACTATGCAGCCAGAGAAACTACAGGCACCGGAACTTCATCCACGCGGCACTTCCTCATCACCTTTCTTGCCAAGATCTGGGTGGCTAGTTGCACTGTTGAGTCTGTTGTCGATAGAATTGAATACCCTCGTAAATTCTTCACGAGGCCATAATCTCATTTCATTTTTTCATAAAGGTCCTTCTCCCCCGTCTTTCCTCCAAACTCCTTAGCCGGGTTCAGGCCTTCATATGGCAGGTGCGTGATTCTATGAATTAGCATATCTGTGATGGGTATAGGCCCTCCTAGCCATAGGCACCCATCATGCACCAATGTAAGAAGCTGGCACACATAAATTGTGTTAATTGGGGTGCGGTGATAATGGGGCACCCACAACAGATTAAGTAACCCCAAGTTCTCAACACCGTGAACCCATTCCACCGTTTCTAATGTGGTAACACCTGAATCTGCATAGTAGACGTGCTTCATGTACTTATATGTCACTAATTGTGGAAACCTAGCATGATCTGCGAGGTCCCAATCCTCCATTTTTAGCAGTGGGATCCGCGCAAGCCGCGGACCTTCAAAGGGAACCTGGTCAGGTAGCCAGGGTGTAGAAATGGTAAACTTCTTTGAATTTGGGTCCTTTGTGATCTTTTCCTTTCCCTTTCACAAAGGGATATAGTCGGGTAGCTTCGTTATAGGTTCCACTCCTTCAACATCAATATCTTCCGTTCCCTGGCCTTCTTCCACCTCCAAGTCGACGACTTTCTCTAGCTTCTTGTCTTTCTTTTGTTTTTGCGCAGCAGAATGCTTCTGGAGGACTCGCACACTGACACTTGCCTCTTTTGCTTGTCCTTCTTCGGCTCGGCTGTTTGGATTTCTCTAGCAAGGGTAGGTTTCAGCCTAGGCAACCTCACCACCGTAGGCATAGGAGCCAGAGTTTCCATACTCACAACTTCCAGGGAAGCTCCTTCAAAGGCAACATCACCACCAAGACTCACAGTTTCTGTAGGGCTTGGTCCACGAATTTTCTCTAGAATGAACTTTTGATTTAGCTCAGATCACTAAGAAAATGCAAGGCTTGGTCCAAGCATTTTCTCTAGAATGAACTTCTGATTTTTCTCATATCACTTAGCAAACACAAGACTTCCAACTAAATGCTCCCAATACGATTGGTTCATAGGGACAGACAATAAATCTCACTAGAAATTTTAAGAGCGCAAAGTGTTATTTGTTGGTCCGGCATGTGTATTTTATAGGGGTTTTTTAATTCAATTCTGACCATTCCCCCCAATTTCTGACAATTAATGTTGTTTTGGCGGCAGATCTTCAAATATTTTTTCCTTAAATGATGCCATCCTGCTCCTCTTAACCGTCTTCTAGCCATCAAGTCATGAACAGTGACTCCAATGGTCACTTTTCCGTTGTGTTGTGCGACACCTCCCTCCATGGTGCAGCATCCTGTGTGCATCTTCCTAGGTTTCAACTTCACTATTTTCTTCACAGCCTGCCTTCTGCGTAGTCCTCCAAACCTGGCAATGTAGTGTATAATCCTGCACTCCCTTGCAACTTCCTGGAGCACTAAGACTGTCCTATAACCATATAGTCATTGGGCAGGATCCCCTATATACAACTTCAATCTACTTCCATTCACTCTTCCCGTAAAAGGTTCCCCATTCAGCTTCGCAAGCTGAACGACACCTCCATCTATAATTTCCTTGATAATATATGGCCCTAGCCAATGCATTTGGAATTTCCCTGAAAAATTAGTAAATTTACTATCATATAACAAGACAAGATCATCTACCTTGAAAGTGTGAAGCTTGATGTGGCGATCATGCCATGATTTTTTGCATTCCTTTTGTACTTGTTGATGTGATCCTGCCCAAAATCAATCCTCTTCGAGCTCCATCAGCTGCGCCATTCAGTCCTCCAAGGCCTCGTGATATGCCATACCTATGAGGGCTGCTATGCGTATACTAGGCACAATATACTCCATCAGCATTACAGCTTCAACACCATATACCAATCTGAATGGCGTTTTCCCCTGTCAGCTTCTTACAAATAGTCCTATAGGCCCATAGCACTGCAGGTACGTGCACATCCCAGTGATTTTGATGCATGTTATAGATCTTCGTCAGCGTGTTCTCCAAAATCTTATTGAAGGCTTCAATAGTTCCATTGGCCTATGGGTGATACAGTGTACTCTTCTGATGGTAGACCTGGAATTCTTATGTCAATGCATTGATTGTTTCGTTCAGAAAGTTTGTACCTTGTCGCTCATCAACACTTTCGGGAAGCCAAATCTGGTTAAGACATACTCAAACAAAAACTTCACTAATGTAGCCCCTGTGAAATCCTTAACCAGTTGTGCCTCTACCCATCTGGTCAAATATTCCATCACGATGATGATATAGCGCGCACCAGTTTTCTTCCCTGGGGGTTGAATTGGCCCAATGAAATTGATCACCCATTTTTCAAATGGCTACAAAGATACTTGAGGTTGTAATGGAAATTCATCCCTTCATGATGGTCTGTCTGTTCTCTGACATGCATCACATGCCTTACAGTACGCCTTGGAATCCTTGTGCAATGTTGCCCATGTCGTGGCGGAAAAAGTCGTTTGTGCGGACACAACTGACCTCCCTAGGAGTCTAAACTCTCTAGCGACAAACAAGACAAAATGGAGTAATCTTTCTCTAAATATACCTTTTAAAACATGAAAACTACAAGTGTTTAGGCTTACCTTATTCCAAAACACTGTTGTTGTAGTCCGTCCTTGCCGATCTGGATGAGCTCCTCCTTCACATCAATTCCTGCAACCACAAACAATCAAACAATTACCAAGCACTTGCATTTCATATAATAAAACATATATTCAACATGCAGACCAAGGAACACATGAAATAACTCATTAACACAAGCTATTGAGAAAAATAAACCAGTTTGTATTAATAACGAAACAAAGAAACTCTTACAACCTGGCCTTGGTGTTGTGCAAGTTCCTCCCAGGGTCCATCAAGGGTTTTCCTCTACTTTGACAAAGCTCACCCACTTCCAAGTAGAATCAAGCAAAGACAATCTCTCCTCACAAGGTTCTAAATGGGAGTCCTAATTCCTGTAGCATTTACCCAAAGAAAATGTATAGCTCCAACCTCTCCTCCCTCTGGCTCAATGTCTTTATTTATAGTGTTGTAAAGAGGTTATTCAGGTCCACCATCAATGGGATAATCCCCCTCTTTGGGTGGGATAGCTCCCTTATTGATGGGATAAGTTCCTCCTTAATAGAGATACATGAACCAACTGGAGGCGCATCCAATTCATCAAACCGACCTCTAGAAAGTTCTAGAAGTAACCACAAGTAACTTTTTTAAGATGAAACTCGCGCATTTTGCCTTTTACAGAAGGACGCACCTGTCCCTTAACATACAGAGCGTCCATGGACGCAACTTTTGTGAACATTGTGAGCGTCCCCGCAGGTAAGGCTAGAGAGAACCTGCGACCCCAGAGATAAACACATTTTTTACAAGACTTTCTCTCTTCTTTGAGTTTGAGATGGATAGCAGAGGCATAAGACTTGCCTAAGAGGGTAGCATGACTGTTGATTTGAGCCATACTAACTGTAAATAGTCATGGTGACATTTTTTAGTGTAACAGATTGCCCCCTAAAGTGCGAAGCCTGGAATAGATTAGGGTTTTGTAATTCTAGGAAGGGTGAAGCGCTTTATCATTTCAAGGATTGTCTTGTGGATGACCTGGTTGGAACCTGCAATTTTCAACACAAAATACATGTATAAGATTATATCATCACTGAGGTAGGCATTCCCATACTCAGATTCAAAACTTTAACTAATGGACTAACTATTCTGATACAGGAATGATCTTGCAGTACATCATTTTATAGACTTTTGTAGACACAGTATGGACGCAGCCATCTGTTTATGATTAGTCTACATAGATAATGAATACAAAACTCCTCGCAGCCTGGATGGTAGAAACTAGATCCAGGGTCTTCACTTCTACTTCCCGAATTGGTACGATTCTAGCCATGTGATTTAAATGATTTGATGTCGAACATGTTAGAAACCACTTGATTACCAGTCGATGATGTAAACTGTTAACAAGCGTGAGAGAGACCACCAGTAATGTCAATGGTTCTCAAAGTACCAAGCACAACCCGTGAAATGTGAATAGATGTTTTGATGTCGAACACTTCACGGAATCCTTTGATCGAAAGTCAATGATGTAAACTGACGTCAAAGGCGAGAAACCTGCCATTGATGCATGCAGACTTCAAGGTACTGTCGATTTCTAAGTCATCTTTCTAGATAATGTGTCGATGTCGATAGAAAGCGACCCGTTGCAGGCAAGCCTGCAACACGAAATCATTGTTCAAGTTGAAGAAATGTTGCTGTAAGGACTGACTCAGGGATGGTCAAATGGATGACAAGTATTTTGCAGATGAAAGTTTTGCTTGCAGACCTCTTGAACACATAACGACACGACAGATGGCTTGGTGACGAATAACTCAAAGTTAATCCCCGGAACCCGGTTAAAGACTTTCAAAGTGGTTTGGTCAACTGTGAGGTAAAAGATTTCCCAACCCAGGTGAATGAAAAGTGTCGTGTTCAAGAGTGGTAATAAAGTTTCTTTTGAGACAAAAGGTAACAAACAGGTTCATTCTTCTCTCTTTTCCCCCACCATTTCTGGCAAGTACCTCTTTATTTTTAACAAGCTTGAGGAGGATAACATATGCTTGATTATAAGCTCATCCTTCGGACGAGTCCAACCTAGTTTAAATTCGAACCCTAGGAAGGAGTGGTTCGTTCCTGTTTGTAATTGAACAGGTCCTTTACTGTAAAAGTTTAACGAGCCCAGTATAGGAGAAACTCGGCGTTTTTCATTTTTAGAGAGTCTGAAAAAACAAAAGGAGACTCCACGTTGAACTTTTTCGTATATTTGTGTCCCTCAAGCCCAAAAAAGTATAAAATAATACCTGGGGGAACCGCTTGATCTTGCGACCAAGGAGTACTTTCATAATAGTGTCGTTGACCTGAAAAGTAAAAAGCGATCAAGGACACGTCGTTTTATTTCCTTATCGAGTTTGAAACGACAAAAACCCGGCAATCTTTTCCTGATTTTGCGGTCAGAAAAGAGCTAAAAGGGGACCGTCTTTTAATTCGTTTTAACGAGTGTAAAAGAAACGCTCGGCGATCTTTTCATGTTTTAGGAGTCAGAAAAGGGCTTAAAAGATGACTCTGATATTTTTGTTTGTGAAAAATGACAATTTCCCTCGAAATCCCTTTGTCCTGCACAAAAGCAACACATTACTCATACCTGTTTAAAATAGGCAAAAATACATCGAAAAACATCTTTTCATGGTAAAAAATGAACTAATTCATCCAAAAAACCTATAAAAAGACCTTTTACCATGTCATTTTTACCGTTTCACTGTTGAGGTTGAAAAAGGAGCTTTTGACAAGAAACTTCCCGTGGTCGCTGCGGAAAATCCGACCGTCGGAATCGAACGCCGTCTTATCCAGGTATTTTACACATCCTACTCTGCATTTCTATCCGTTTAGAATCAATTTTTAGGTCTTAGTTTCATTTTTTGGGGGGGTTTTGGTTTTGGAATGCGCCTCTCGGCGGACGCGGGTGCCCTTCGGGTGACCCGCGTCCCCCGACTTTTTCTCATACGGGAAAACGGTCGGAAGACGCGGCCCGCCTTCAGGCCAGCCGCGTCCGGGCGCCCTGTGCTACAAAGCCGGGGTGCGTCTTCCGAGAAGTGCGCATTTCAAAACCCCAACTCCCTCAAAAAACTACCAAAAATTCCCAAATCAATTTCTAATTGCTATTTTTGATGTGCAGGGTATTAACCATGTTAGATTGGAGAGAAAGAGAGCATGTAGAGGATGATGAAGTTGCAATAAATCATCAACCTTCCCTGGATGCCCTAAGAGCATGCGGATTATACAAATATTGGACCATACCGGGCATGAGGGGCCAGGTAAGATTCTTGGAATGGCTGGTTGAGCGATGGAACGTTCAAGAACAATGCTTTTACATAGGAGGGCACCAGCTCGAGATAGAGCCCTCGGATGTATACTTTCTCACTGGCTTGCCGAACAGAGGTGAGCAACTCAGTCTTGCGGGGACTAGGCCGGGTGGCCAATCCCTTGATAGTCTCCGCGACGAGTGGTGCACACCTGGGGCTCACCATTCAAAAGGCATAGAGATAAAACACATCACTCTACGTGAACTCAAAGTCATAGCGTTCACGGTTACCAGAATTTGCGGCGCGGCCGCTTTACACATTGCTTCCGGATCCCAAATGCGGATGGCAATTGACTGTTACCAAGGCACCATTTTCAACTGGTGTGAAGCTGTGTCGGCTCATATGAAGAGCCAACTGACCAAGGCAAAGAACGGACGACTAAAGACTTTTGGATATGGGCCTCTAGTCGTGAGCTTTGCCTTGGAGAGAGTTCCAATGCTGATCCCTCAGCAACTCACTGTTGATATCTTGGGTCCTCGGGAGCCAAAGCTGATACGATGGGTTGCGGTGATGGCCCGGCATCCTGACGAGGGTGCGACAGTGGTTCGATTCTCAGATAGTTACTTTCACTGGTTAGAGGACCAGGTTTTTTTGATACAGGACTTTCCGTATGCCGGAGTGGATTTTAGAGGTGATCCGGACATGGTTCTTCCACCGGGAGAACAATGGGATGACAGAGGTACTTTTATTTTCACAAGTTCTCTAATTATGTTTTTTTTTTTTTTTTCATATATATCGTCTCAAAACTAACAGTAAAATTTTCAAAATGCAGATGTTGGTCCACAGCGTCCAGCCAACCTCCGGCCTTTTGATAGACTACATCCAGCTGCACCGGTACCGGCCCCACAGGACGCGGCTGCAGAAGTACTAGCTGAGTTGGAGCATGATCTAGAGCGTCTCACGGCAGATATACCTGAGACTACTATGGATGACATTCCTATCCGGCTTCAGCGCTTCGTAGTCGCGGTCCCTGGACCGTTTAGGAGATTTTTGCGTAAGGTAGCCCGCGCAGTGGTGTCATACAGAGAGCACCACCAGTGATTGACTAGTCACTTTTGTAGTCACATGTGACATTTTGACTTTTTGTACTATCATTTTGCCGATCATAAGGTGTTTTCAACCTATGATCGAAGACGATGTATATATTTTTTGACACACTTCTATCTATATATATCACTATTACCGGCTTATCTTGTTTAACATATATGATGAAATGTTTTTAAATTTACTTGCATGATTATCGTAAATGTCTGTCCAACATTCGAGAAGCAATTGCATCTGCTAATGTATTCAAAGACCTTGGAATATGTTGATATTCAATGTAATCAAATTCACGTTCCAAGAGACGCACTCTCAAAAACAACCTTAATAACACAGGATTCCTAATGGCATAAACTCTATTAAGCTGTAATACAACAAGTTCAGAATCTAACCTCACTATCAAACGTCGAATTCCAAATGAAATAGATTCGGATAATAATTCAATCACTGCACTGTATTCTGCAATGTTGTTCGTTGTTTGACCGAGGCTTACCCCATGCATAGAAACTAACTCGTCAGAGGGCGAATAGATAACCCAAGCTGCGGAAGAGATGTTCCGTGTACTACGACAAGCACCATCAGCAAATCCAATGTATGTTTGGAGAGGCGTCGACATCTGCAATATCAAGAGTAAAACCAAGATAAGCCAGAATAACGACGAAAAACCACACTCTCTAAGCTAAGCACACTGACTAAACTAACACACTTGCTAGCTAGAAAGAAAATCTAACCTATCTAAAAATTTCTCCATACCCATCATTTAAGCATAATACCTCTTTAGGTAAAGTCCATTTCTGGGTTTACCCAAAGAGTCCCCATCAAAGTCAACTAGCTCATAAGCCCCTTTTGCTAGCTTTCGCTTTACAATGTAGGGCCCATGCCACATGGGAACGAATTTTCCAGCACCTAGCTTATCGTTAGCTTGATCATATAATAGTACTAGGTCTCCTTCCGAAAAACTTCGAGGGGTTACATTTTTATCATACTGAGCTTTCATTCGTTTCGCGTGAGTCTCGATTGCCAATGTAGCGTCACGTCGAGTCTCATCTAATTTAGCCAAGTACAATAAACGTTTCTCCTCTTCGGAAGTAGCTGGAAGTAATTCGACAGCCATTTGAAGTGATGGGATTTCGCATTCAATGGGTAACACAGCTTCTAAGCCATAAACTAGCTGGAAAGGAGTGAACCCTGTTGAATTTTTCACTGAGGTTCGGTATGCCCATAGCGCTGAAAATAACATGTTGTGCCAATTCGACCGATGAACACCAATGGTTCGTCGGATCATGATAACTAGAACTTTGTTGATAGACTCAACCAAACCGTTGGCTTGCGGATAATAAGGAGTAGAGCTATCGTGGCGCAAACCAAGCTGGCTTGTAAGCTCAGTCATCATGACGTTTCGAAAATGGCTCCCATGGTCAGTAATGATTGCTTGTGGGACACCAAACCTAGTTATGATATGATTGAATACGAAAACTGCAGCTGTTTTGCCGCTTGCGTCGAATGTAGGCATCGCCTCGGCCCACTTAGTAAAATAATCAACCGCAGGATGATATACGCATGCCCCCCGGCCGAGTGAGGGTTACAAGTAATAAAGTCGATACCCCATTTGGCGAATGGACCAACGGCAATTATAGGGTGGAGAGGAGCAGGTGGAGCGCGCATCTTGCGATCAAACACTTGACAGTTGTGGCACTTCCTGACTGCAATGATACAATCTTTAAACATAGACGGCCAGAAATAGCCAGCGCGCAACACCTTCTGAGCTGTGGCATACCCAGACATATGACCGCCACATGCTCCAGAGTGACAATCATTCAAAACCCTCTCAGCCTCTTCGTGAGTTAAACAACGTCGAAAAACTAAGTCTGCCCCCCGGCGATAAAGTGTATCTCCAATAATTTTGTATGGCTGGGATTGAAACCGAATTTTTCGACGTTCCGCTTTGGAAGCTTCAGGCCGAAAGGTTTGGGTTTGGAGATAGATGATTATATCCCCGTACCACGGATCTACAGTACTGATAAGAAACAAAGATTCGTCCGCAATGGACTCCTCTGCCACAGTCTCTGTGTCAGCACTCGGGAAATCACACATCAATTCCGCAAAAACTAAGGATTTCTTAGACTTGGACTTCTCGAACTCCAAGTCGAACTCTTGCAGGATGACAATCCATTTAGAGTACTTGCCCCCTAGCAGTTGTTTTGTCAAAATATAAATCATAGGGTTGCAATCCGAAATAACTGTAGTTTTGCGGAGAAGAATGTAGTGACGGAAACGCTGGACAGCTTGAACGGCTGCCAGGGCCAATTTCTCCACATGCGAATATTTTAGCTCAGTGGGATTCAAGGTCCTACTAAGATAATATATCACATGCTCCGCTCCGAATTCATCTTCTTGAACTAACACCATTCCAATGGTGGAATGCGAAGCTGCGAGGTATAAGAAGTAGTCTTGGTTGTAGTTGGGAGGATGCAATAACGGTGCATGGGTCAACGCGTGTTTAAGTGCATCAAAAGATTGTTGGGCAATCTCGTCCCAAAAGAATTGTGCATTCTGTTTCAACAACCGTGTAAAACCTTTAGTGACCTCGGCGTAGTTTGGGATGAATCGGCGTAAAAAGTTCGCTTTCCCTTGCAAACTTTGGAGTTGGCGCAAACTCGAAGGAGGAGGCAATTTGATGATAGCCTCGACTTTCGAGGGATCGACGCGAATGCCGGCTTTTGAAACAACAAATCCCAGCAATCGACCTGTTTCTATACAGAAAACACACTTGTGGGGATTCAACCGAATTCGATAATGCCTACACCTCATAAAGATTGCTCGTAGGTGGACAAGGTGATCAGCTCGATGTAAAGAATGAGCAGGCAAATCATCGAGATAGGGTTGCACAATGTGCTTGATGTCATGAAATGCATAAGACATCGCCCGTTGAAAAGTGGCCCCGGCATTCTTAAGCCCAAAAGGTAACTTGCAATAAGCAAATGTCCCCCATGGACAAATGAATGCCGTTTTTGGTTGGTCGGCAGGTAGAATATTGATTTGATTATAGCCCGAGAAACCATCCATGAAGGAAAACATTTCACTTCCGGCACAATCATCAATAATTTGATCGATATAAGGCGTAGGATAGTTGTCTTTTGGACAAGCTCGATTTATATCCCTATAGTCGATACAGATTCTTATTGTTCCTTGTTTCTTATTGACCGGAACAATATTCGATACCCAATCCGTTAACGGGATCGGATAAATGAAACCTGCTTTCAACAGCTTTTCGACTTCTGCTTTAATCGCAGCCGCTTTTCGAGGGTGAATTTGACGCAACCGTTGCCGGACGGGTTTAGCATCCGGGTAGGTCTTTATTTCATGAACAACAATGGCAGGATCAATTCCCGGCATTTCCTCGTAAGACCAGGCAAACACGTCGCGGAATTCTTGGAATAGGGCCTTGTAAGTTTGGATTTCTTCTTCAGTACATGCGGCACCTATATGAATGTTTTCCTCGATTCCGGGCTTCACTGAAATATCAATGGGAATAGTACGAGAAATATTCCCTAAATTCAACTCTGAATCAGAATGTTTCGTTGGATCCTGAGCGTCTTTGACATATTCAGCGGTAAAGATAGATGAAAAATCATTTTCAAATGCATCATCCTTAGGTAAAAACGAAGATCTGTGATGGAGATCCTCCCATGGTAGATCATCTACACTTAGGATTTCGCGAAGTTGTTCGTCAGATGACACGACTTCGGGAAACGTTATCCGTTCTAAGGGTGAGGTGAAAAGTGACTCTTCACTGACCACATTCATTTGGTCGACTTCGGTTGAATGAAAGTCAGTAAAAGACATGAGAGCTTCATAAGCAATTTCATATGGACTCAAAGGCATAACATCACCGAGTGAGTCTATCTCAGAGTCAGATGGGACGAACCAAGGATCATCATAAATAATGTTTTCTGATGTAATCATATGAATGGTTGCAAACGAAGGATCTGCGCTGAGTGGAGGGAGAGGAAAAGTTCCCAGTAAACCGGAATCCTTAACTAAACCTACACCAATGTCCCTATAAGGGATTGTCGTCTTACCAACATGCTGGATACTCTCTGAAGAGGCTGGGTCGGATGAAAAGTATGTCAGCTGATCAATAGTCACGATCTTACCGTTATGTGGAAACTTAATTACTCTGAAGACCGATGAAACGACCGCTGTCATAGCATATGACCAACTTCGACCCAAAAGAAGGTTGTAGTCTAGAGGGGCATCAACCACTTCCACATCCAGACTAACGGTTTTACCTTCAACCCCTATAGGCAATTCTTGTAGAATACCAAACGGACGGAACCCACGGCCATCAAAGGCCTTAAGGATGGTGGGGGATTGGTTCAACGAAGGAGAACCAAGCGATCTCCAACATTGAATCGACATAATACACGTAGAAGCTCCCTCATCAATCACAGTCCGATGAATAGGCCTGTTTTTGACTATCACTGGAATTTGGAAAGCCATTTGATGGGGGAGACGTGGTGTACTATTTTCTAGATCAAAGATCATTAGGTTCGGGTCCTGAACATCGACAGCTCCGATAGCCGACAAAAGCAATTTCCGTTGTGCTGGGCATGATTGCAGCACTTCGAGTGCCGACATTGCTGAAGGTGAAACAGCTAAGTCCTCAACAATGTTGTAATTCTGGGCTGCTCTCGCATGTGGATTGAAAGCAGACCTTCGAAGTACACCCTTGGCGGGCGGCTTAATCACTAAGTCTGGGTTAGGTTTTTCGATCTGTAGTGGATCGGAACCAGGAGCTGAGGTTGATGGGTTAGAGTGAGAAGATTCTGCTTCCTTGCCATCAACAGGAGCCTTACTACCATAATCTTGCGATCGAGTCGCAATCCTCACATGAGACATCATCAAAATGGGTTCTTCACTGGCATTCGAAGAAGAACCTATCATCTTATTCTCCTGCTCTGGAAATGGATTCTTTAACACAGCAGGAGTGGGAGAACCTTTGACTATTTTTACAACCTCGGCCCGATGAGGGCAATCTCTCGTAAAATGATCCTCTTCACAAATAAGACAAGGATATCGAGGTTTGCGTTTTTCGTCATTGGTTTCCGACTTTTCAGTTTTCTCCTTTGGAGCCTTGTCTGCTTTAGCCTTCTTCTTTCCTTTCTTCTTTCCACCGTTTTTTGGTTTGGCCGTAGATGACTCTACAGCGTGAATGTCGGCGGTAAGTTCAGGAGAAGACTCTCCTGTCGGAGAATCAGGCAAAGTGATAATTGGAGTAGTTGAAGCCTTGGAAGACTTCTTCTTGCTCTTCGTAGTCACGATACCAATCATACCATCAGCGGCATGAGATCCCGAAGGAGCAGCAGCGATTTGATTCGACTTTGGAAGATCCGGAATCTTCTCGTGTAACGTACCCGACTGAGTGTAAACTAAGTCAAGGTATTGTGCCTGAGCAATGACTTGCTCCTCAGTAACTACTCCGGCCTTAGCTACATCTTCAGTAATCTTCGGTAATAATGATTTGACAAACCATTCAGCTAAGATTTGGTCCGGGATAAAAACTTTCACTAATCTCCTTCGACGTCTCCACTCATGAATGTGATCAGAAATATACGTGGACGTCGATTGTTTTAGTGAAGTTAATAACTCCGTGCCATTATCGTATCTGACCGGCAACTGAAAGTGAGTTAAGAACGAGGTAGCTAACTGGCTAAAGTTGTAAAAAGAGGCCCGTGGTAACTCAATGTACCACTTGGCCGCGAGACCAATGAGTGTACGCTGGAAAAGACGTAAGCGGATGGAATCATCTGAGATAGAATTCGAAGCACACCAGAGGTGGTAAGTCATCACATGATTGGACGGATCCTCTCCAGACTTACCTTCGAACTTGGGTATATCGCTGGGCAACTTATTTGGCATTGGCGGCCAGAACTGAAGATATTGAATTGGATCGTTCGTTAGGCGCGTCAAGTCGGGTAAATCCAAAGTTGCAATAAACGGTAACTGCCGGTTAGGATCTCTAAAACTCTGGGTCACAATACCAGCCCCAGGAGGAGGATATCCAGGATAACTAGGAACAGGAGTCGCATTTGGGATATTATATCCTCCTGGAAAACCAGGATTAACCGGACCGTACTGGGGTTGTTGAGGTTGTTGATAAGTGTACCCAGGATACGGTTGATACTGGTAAACCGGTTGTTGGACAGCTTGCCCAGGTTGGTACTGTCCCTGGTACGGAGGTTGAACAAATTGAGGTTGAGTAGTCACAACCGTACTTATACCAGGCTGACCTACAGGCATCTGGACCGTGGTTTGAATCGTAGATCCAGACAACGGTAAAGATGTCTGAGGTGTGGTAACAGGGACAGTAGAAACTGGAGCCGTCGATACTCCAGAAGTAAGTATGGTAGATGTAGCGATAGTTGCAGCAGCCGTTTGAGATGGAGTACTAGGTGCAATTGACGGCTGAGTAACTACCGAAGCTACAGAGGTTTGAACATTTGGCTGGACAGGTTGCGGTTGCTGGGTTGGACCAGAAACTACGGGTTGTCCAGCTTGAGGAACCATCTGTACACTTGGCTGCAACACCTGTTGACCCTGTGATGGATCCCACACTAACATTCCAGGGTACTGACCCGTAACAGGTTGAGGATACTGAGATCCATAACCAGATTGAGGGTAGGATTGATAATTGTAAGGTGCAGTTCCCATACTTGGAACATATGACTGACCTTGAGGCGGTTGATAACCTTGACTTGAGTATTGACCTTGAGGTTGATAACCTTGAGGTAAATACTGATACTGGGGTTGACCTTGACCTTGAGGTTGGTACCCTTGAGGTTGATAACCTTGGGGTTGATACCCTTGAGGTTGCCATCCTTGGGGTTGCCATCCTTGAGGTTGATATTGATACTGAGGTTGACCTTGGGGTACATATTGAGGCTGAGGTTGACCTTGAGGCAAGTATTGCACCATAGGTACATACTGACTTTGAGGTTGCCCCCCAGACACGATTTGTGTACCTTGAGGTTGCCCCCCAGGCGTTAACTGCGGTTGCCCCCCAGGCGGTAATTGGCCACCTTGAGGTTGGGAAACGGGAACTGAACCTGACATCATGTAAATGTCTCCTACACCCAATGGTATATTACCACTGTTTCCAGCAAATAACCCATGATCAACGGGTTGAGGAGATGCCCCCGCAAAGGTACCAGAAAGTGACTGATACCCAGTGGGAACAGAAGGACCGCCGTGTAAAAAAGATTCAGGACTTTGTGTAAACACGGACGACTGACCAGACATATTTACAGGAGTATGAATACCTCCAGGTGGAAAAGGAGTACGAGGTGTAGAAAAACCGACTGAGTTGTCTAAAAAATTGGTTAACGCAAGGTACCAAGAAGTACTTCTAGGAGGACTGTAAAAGATGGATTCACGCTCCCTTAGATCAATAGTAAGTTGACCTTCAAGGTGAGAGACACCTATATCTTCTTCTGGAGCAAGTTCTTCTATAGCAATCAAACCAGAAGGTAGATTTTCGGTGATAATTCTTTCTATTCTCGGTGAATCAGGGACACTAGAAGTTGGAGTAACAGGTTCGGAAATTTCAGGTTCTTCGCCTGTTTCACTGGCAGATGAAAAACTACCAGCAAGCTCGGAAACTGTAACAGTTTCGGGATTGTAACCTGTTTCTAAACTTTGGTAATCTGGATGGACTACCAAGGAAGATTCTCCTTCTTCAGGTGAACCTACTCTACTGTCACTAGGAGGAGTTACAAGGACCTTTAACCCTTCTAAATTACCCGGGTCGTCTCGAGGAGGGGATCCCCTAAGTCTACGGGATCTTCTCAACAATTCGGCCACAGAAACAACTTCAGGAGACTGGCCCCGAAGTCTACGGGACTGTCTCGGTAATTCCGCCACAATTAAAGATTTTTAACTACAACACACGAAAACAAAGTAAAAATTTCAAATCAAACCACCTAAAGTCTTCTAAAGAAGCAAACAAATTTGAAGCACACGCCTAAAGAATCTAGAGCGTCAAACCAAACACAAACAGTAGTCTTTCGGACCAAAAGCGCTAGTTGGTGATTAGGCCCAACCTCGCAGGATTCAGTACAGAAATGGCGGGTGGAACAGTTACCCCGGCAACCTGCTTAATGAATAGACCGGCACAAGTTCCTCCACTTTAACCGTCTCGAAGTGAAGTGAACCCCCCGGAAAATCCAAGTGAGTATAACCGACGTCTGCTCCAGGTACAGTGGGACCTTCCCTCCACCGTCACCTCGGTAGAACCCTAAAGATTATGGTCACTAAAGTTACCAATCACAACAATTACACCTGGGGGAACAGTCTAAACTCCGACAGCACGCAAGGGCAGAGTAGCAAGCTCAATCCCCTTACCGGCTCCTTGACAATAATCCAAGGTTTACCGATAAGTGACCCCTGGCTCCTCGACAATGGTTAATCCGAGGTTTACCGTTTGTAATACGTACTGTCTGGCGTCGTTCCCAACGAGGGGGGAATGATCCCCTCACTGGTTCGGACACGAGCTCGTGCTTCTCCTTTAAGAGGAGCTTTCCCAGAGTGCAACTGAAACAATTGGATTTAATCTACTCAAGATAAACTATCTGTTTGGTTTTGTAGTCTTGGAGAGTTAAGTACTCACCTACTCCAAGACCCTAGCCTAAGCTATGTTGGTGTTTCAGAGCCCTAGAAAAATAAAAATTACTAGATTGATTTTAATTTAAGCGTTACTTTTAAGGTTGTTTCTTAAGTCAAAAGGTGATGGAAGTGAAACCAGTGGTGTGTTGACTCGACTCGAAACCACTACAAAATGCACCTAGGATGATTTACCCACTACTTTACTTTTTCGATGAATTGCTTAACTAAAAAGTTGAGAGAATGCAATCTTTATAAAAGCAACTTCTTAATTGAAGACAATCAAAGAAACAATTCGTTTGTCTTTTCAAAGCATAAAAACATGACCGCTCTTTACATGCACGAAAAAACTCTTTTTCTCTTTTCAAAAACAAAAGGCTACTTGAAACAAGACTTTTAAAGAAGATGTTTTTGTATTTTTCTTTTAATAAAGCAAATAAATCTAATATAACCAAAAATCAATCTTAACAACTATTAAAATCTACGAAAATTCACTCATAAGAAAACTAAAAGGTAAATTTACTCTAAGCAATCTTAACGAGGCCAAAACCAACAATGATTATTCTAAGGTGTTTTACTTGATCACAATCAAATCAAGGACTAGCTTATTGCAGAACCAAAAACTAGCCAAAACAAAACTCTAATCTTTTTGTTCTTTTGTAAAATGGAAATCAACACTTTATAAACAAGTAATTCGAAATTTGACCCAAAACAACTCAAATGGCAAGCTGCTCACACAAGGAGACTTTACGACAGGCCCGACTTCTAAGAAGGTTGACTAACCAGAGAGATCTAAGGCTGGACAACTTTCTACCGTCAAAGTCACTACAGGACCTATTGAAAAATCAAACCCTAGGCCTAAACTTCGTTGAAATCCACTAAAACACTCAAAGCTCACAAAACAAGTTCAGGTGAAAATTCTTGACAGGGTACTAAAGGATCTGGGCAGAAAACACTAAGAAAAATCAAAATCTAAAAGCAATTAAAGCAAAAAATGGAATTTTCCCAAATTTTACAGGAAGACGCAGGCGACCCGTTATAACAGGTGCGGGCCCGCTCTGTGCAAACGGCAACAGCGCGTCCAAAGACGCACTGTGCAGTACTCAGAGGGTGCGTCCTTCTGGAAAAGTTAAGAAAAACCAAATCTAACTAAATCTAAAGCTAAGCCACCCAAATACTAATTCTCACAGTCAAAAACCAGAAAATAAAAATGATTTTCTCAGAGCAAAGTTCACACAAAGGAAAAGACTTTCTCATTAATGGAATCCCCAGTGGAGTTGCCAATTTGTCGTGGCGGAAAAAGTCGTTTGTGCGGACACAACTGACCTCCCTAGGAGTCTAAACTCTCTAGCGACAAACAAGACAAAATGGAGTAATCTTTCTCTAAATATACCTTTTAAAACATGAAAACTACAAGTGTTTAGGCTTACCTTATTCCAAAACGTTGTTGTTGTAGTCCGTCCTTGCCGATCTGGATGAGCTCCTCCTTCACATCAATTCCTGCAACCACAAACAATCAAACAATTACCAAGCACTTGCATTTCATATAATAAAACATATATTCAACATGCAGACCAAGGAACACATGAAATAACTCATTAACACAAGCTATTGAGAAAAATAAACCAGTTTGTATTAATAACGAAACAAAGAAACTCTTACAACCTGGCCTTGGTGTTGTGCAAGTTCCTCCCAGGGTCCATCAAGGGTTTTCCTCTACTTTGACAAAGCTCACCCACTTCCAAGTAGAATCAAGCAAAGAAAATCTCTCCTCACAAGGTTCTAAATGGGAGTCCTAATTCCTGCAGCATTTACCCAAAGAAAATGTATAGCTCCAACCTCTCCTCCCTCTGGCTCAATGTTTGTATTTATAGTGCTGTAAAGAGGTTATTCAGGTCCACCATCAATGGGATAATCCCCCTCTTTGGGTGGGATAGCTCCCTTATTGATGGGATAAGTTCCTCCTTAATAGAGATACATGAACCAACTGGAGGCGCATCCAATTCATCAAACCGACCTCTAGAAAGTTCTAGAAGTAACCACAAGTAACTTTTTTTAAGATGAAACTCACGCATTTTGCCTTTTACAGAAGGACGCACCTGTCCCTTAACATACAGAGCGTCCATGGACGCAACTTTTGTGAACATTGTGAGCGTCCCCGCAGGTAAGGCTAGAGAGAACCTGCGACCCCAGAGATAAACACATTTTTTACAAGACTTTCTCTCTTCTTTGAGTTTGAGATGGATAGCAGAGGCATAAGACTTGCCTAAGAGGGTAGCATGACTATTGATTTGAGCCATACTAACTGTAAATAGTCATGGTGACATTTTTTAGTGTAACAGCCCACCATAGACTTATGCGCAAAATCTTCTGCACAATCGCCTTTCCTGCATAATGGCCTTCAGCAACTCCCCCATGAGCTTCAGCAAGAATGTTATCCCTCTCAAAATCTAGCACATATCTCCACAATATTTCATCAGCACCCATCTTATACAATTATCCCACAATATCTGAAAAGTTTGTTGCGTGCACTATGAGTTCCTTCTTTTGTTGATTTGTATACCCTTCCGATGTCGTCCCCATAGTCAAGAAGTGAATAATATCTACAAAATGATTATCCGCTACGTGCACCACAAAGAGTTGCGCATCATGCAACCCTTCCTCTAGACCATTGGGCTCCTCTCTTGTTTCGATCCGCGGCAGATGGTCATGTCCCAAATTTAACCTCCCTGGCTTCACAATTACTTCAAAGTCATACTCCTGGAATAGTAGCAACCACTTATAGATCTTCCCCCCAAACACAGGCTTATTGACTAGGTATTTCAAGGAAAAATGATCTGTGTACATTTTGAAATGCCCTCCTAACATATAATTCCTGAACTTCTGCAGCGCGTACACCATGTCCAATCCTTTGCGCTCAGTCATGGAGTAATTCTTCTCGACCTTTGATAATTTCCTACTCATGAAGGCTATAGTATGGTCCATTTCTCCTTCATTGGCTTGCATTAACACTGCACCCAATGCAATGCAAGAGGCATCCACATGTAAGTGAAATTCCTTTTTCCAATCTAGGAATACCAAGATCGGCATGGTGACCATATTTTCTTTCAATATATCTAAGTTGCGCTAAAATTCTTCGTCCCAATAGAATGTTGCTTCCTTCTTCAGCAGTTTTTCCATGGGCACAATAATTTTAGCATATGCTTTGATAAAATTTCGATAATATCCCATATGTCCCAGTGTTGCGCGTAGCTGCTTAACATTCCTTGGGGCCTCCAAATTTACAATCACTGCAATCTTTGTAGGGTCCACCATCAGCCCTTGCTTGCACACTACATGACCCATCAAGATTCCAAAGGGAACACAGAAGATGAATTTCTTCAAATTCAATGCGATTTAGTATATGTTTCATGTATCCAACATCAGGCGCAAACTGGCTACATGGCGCTTTACTAATCCGAACATTGTCCAGTCATCAAAGTACACTTCCAGGAACTTGTGAATGAACTCTTTGAATGCTACAATGAATACGCGAGAAAATATCGCAGGCACATTCTTGAGTCTGAACGGCATCACAGTGTATTGAAAACATCCCCGTTCTATCACAAAGGTCATTTTTCTCTTATCCTCTGGTGTGGTCTTAATCTGATGATACCCAGAGAACCCATCAGTAAATGAGTAAGCCTCCTGCCCTCCAACATTATCTAGCACTTCATCGATAAATGGTTTTGGGAATGGATCATGGATGCACGCATCGTTCAACTTCCTCAGATCTATGCAAACCCTTATCTCACCGTTATGTTTCTTCTCCTGAACCACCATCAGGCTCACCCAATCAGATTCTTCAACTAGTTCTATAATGCCTGCCTCTAGCATCTTATCAACCTCCTGGTGAAATTTTTCTTTGTATTTAGGATTAAGGCAATATGGTCTTTGCTTAATAGGCTTCACGTTCTTCTTCAGAGTAATCTTCATAACACCGAAATCACCAATTATGCCCTTAAGATCTAAAAACTTTGTAGGGAAGAGATCCTGATATTCACGGAGTAACTCTGCAACTTTATCCACAGCAACGTCGTCCCAATAATATCGAATCTTTGCAAACTTTGGTTCCGCTTCTGTGCCAATATTTACCTACTTTGTCTTCAACGGCACAGTGATGTCTGGGTTTTCTATTCGTGGGCCCTCGACTTCGCAATTCCATTCTGCCTTCGGAATGTTAATGTTTCTCAGATTCATCCTCCTCTTCTATTTGTGGACCCACTCCATAGGTTCTTGTGGCATTCTGAAGATAACTGCCTTAATCTCCTGTAGGGCTTCATCGATGCTGATGAAGCCGTCTTCAAAACTGAAGGTCAATAAGAACCATTCCCTCAATATAGCCCACTTTGTGGTACCATGGCAGAGCTCTGTTTCTAGATACCAGTTCATGGGAATTGTATCCAAAGTATGGCAGAATAGGTGTACCCACTCTGGTTGCGGTTTTGTTCCGCATTCTTTAGTCCATTTTGCTAAGTGGTCACACAGATCATCCTTCCCGCTATATTTCTCAATCAATCTAGTGTTAGGTCGCCCAAACCTTAACCTCGTCATTCTTCTGTAATCTCTCCATCCATCAAAACTATCCTTGTGCGTACCCCACCATCATGTTTGTGTAGCATGCAGTGCCAAATCTAGTGCTTGGAAGCGGTGATCCTTAGGGACTTCATGCTCAAATGCATCCAAAAACTTATCCACGTCAATTAAACCATCATAATAGGGTAATTTTCTTACCTCCGACGAAACACAGCACAATGATTTCATCATCATATTGCAGCGTAGTGTAGATACTTCATGGAAATGATTCTACCAATATTCCAACTCTTTGCCTAAATCAGAGGTGTAGGAACTCTCCCGGTCCCATGAAATCCACCCATCTACCATTGGATTGATCCAATCTTGGTCTTGCGTTGTTATTTTCTAGATTTGATCCAGTTCATCCTCACTTTAGTCATAATCGCGGATTGGTTCAGTGTACTGCGCCCCTTTTGCAAGGTCCAACGGCACTACAACCCGAAGTGCTTTCCTTTCAAACGACCTTGCCGGCTTTTTCATATTGATGACCCCATTCATGTCAATGGCCCAGTCAATTCCCAATAGTGTGGGGTATGGATAGTTGTCATCAATTATCTCTATCACCTCAAAATCAGCCATCACACTCACACCTTCTATATCAAAGGTTACTCCATATAATCGTCCCATAGGGATGATCTTCTGCTGGTTCACCATTCTGAGCTGAATCAAAGACCACTGTAGCACAGTTCTCCCCATCCTTTCACATGTTTTCTTTGGAAAAACATTCGCATAGTTTCCAAGATCCAAAATGACCTAGTCCATCTCATAATCTCCTATCTACGTGGTGAGCCTCATCTTGTGCCATGTTCATGCCTTATCTTTGCCAATTTTCTTAACTACGCGGTGTCCATCAAAGACCCTATCTTTGCTGGCACATTTGTTTATTAACTCCTGCAGGCCTTCCACAGCTTTGCTATTACGCAGCATTTTTATGTAGGTCTCCAAAAATGTAGTAAGCACAGAGGGGTCAACCTCTGCACCCATGGTGGTTTCTTGCACCTTGTCCTGAATTCCTAATGTGGATTCCTTAGTGAAGTTTTTCTTGGCCTCCATAAATTTTTCCTTCGTGCACTCCAGATCAAAACAAACTTCCTTCTCTGGGGCCTTACGAATCCTGCTGTCCTCTTCAGAGTTTTTACCTTCATCATCACCAGTCGTTATTCTGCTTCTAAGCACTATATTGATGCTTTAATCTTCCTCGCAGGGCTCAGCTCTCATCATTTGTAAGTTCTACATAGGTTTCTGATGTTGTGCTTTCTTCTCTTGCATTTTAGCTATCATCATCGGGAATTCCTCTAGAGTATGGTCAAACTAGATGCAGTATTGACATGACAGGCATTTCTGATTCTGTAAGTCTCGCCTGTAGTGCCCTAGTGTTCCACAGTTATAGCAGATGAGCTTACCACAACATCTACCAAGACCTCCCCCTCCTCAACCTCATCCTCTTCCCTGATAACCTCTGCACACCCCTCTAGCACCTTGATCTAGAGGCTGATTTTCTGCTTGCATCCGATACGTAGGTGTTCTTTCCATCATCAGCTCATAGTTGTGACAGTGGCATTCATCGTGGCACACCGATTTACAGAAGTTGCAAAACAACCGCTGAGGTGTCTGGAAAAATTTTTGAAGTAAGTGACAATTATTTGTTGCATGTTGTCCAGCAACTTGACAAATAGCACACCATAGCGCAACCCCCATGCTCATCCCTTCTGGAGCTTCTGGCCTTAGGGGAATTGGTCCCCTTCCTATAATATAATTCGAGTACACGAGACAGTGGTCTTTATCGTGCCCCTGGCTCTTGCACTTCAGACACCAGACTTCTGGGCATACCTCTAGTTTAGTCTCCTTGTCTTTCTTCAATCTCTGCAATTCTAAGCAGAGGCTCTATAACTGAGAGTGAATCTGTTGTACCCCCAAGTTCGCATCTTGAATAGGTGTTACATGCAACCTCATCACGATTTCCAAAGCTTCCGCCTGTGTTCCTATCTTTTGTTGCGACAAGGCAATCCTCAAGTGGGGCAGAAGCCAAGCTATAAACCATTGTGATGCGACCATCTGTGAGCTACATGTTAGCTTCTAGAATCTGACACTTCAACCTTTGATCTAATTCCCAAGGCTTCTCATCGACCCTCATCATGATTTCTTTAAATCCAACTACTGGTTGTGAGTTAGACTTAGGCTTACTAAATTCCTTGTTTAATGCAGCCTTAGTTTCTACTAGTGATGCTAGAGGATTATCAGAATAGTACTTAATATACCAATTCATCGCACAATCCTGCAGAGCAGTAACCAGTTGTACCTTCTTTATATTGTCATCAGTAATATGCTGCGCTGTCCATATAGCATTCACAACAAACCAAAACTGCTATGTATCTTCACTCCCTATGTCTTTGAAAATCGGCAGCTTCATAGTGTTTTTCATGATGAATGGAGGGGGTGGAGGTGGAGGTGTGGACGAAGGTGTATGTGGTGGAGGTGGAGGTGGAGGTGTGGACGAAGGTATATGTGGTGGAGGTGGAGGTGGAGGCAGAGTGGATGGATGATGTGGTCGTGGAAAACCCTATGTTATCATCTGGACAGCACTCCACGGTGAGGCTTGTACGCTCTCTCATCGTCACTCGAAGGAGGTTTGATCAATGGGCTATATTCTGTACCTGATCTCTCTTGATCTCTAAATATTCTTCCACTTTTCCTAGCTTCGAACATCAAGGTAATGGCATAACTTGTTTTTCACATAACAGTATTTTAATCCAAGTATTCAAGGATCTTAAATACTTACCTCGTGGTCCTTTGAAAAATCTTCGTTCCACTTCGTTGTAGCTAACTAAGGTATCAACCAAAAATTTTGTAACAAATCCTCCCAGAATCCAATTGATTCAATGATCAATAGCCCACACAATCTAGTTTTCAGAGGCTTCTAATCGTCGCACTAATTCAGGAGTCCACACTATAGGATTATCAAGCTTCCACCTTCCTTGGTTGTCTATCAATTTAGCTAACCACTCGTACAGTTCAATGGGAAAGGTGCAGAAGAAGATCTCGTGTATCTCTGTATATAGATACCTATTCAACCACTATTCCTTTGATAGGCATGGATTCCTATTTTCTTGCATCGCGAACTCATGAATCTTCTGATCCAACCACTTTTCAATTTCTTTCTTGGTCGGATTCCAGTGATGCGACATCACACATCTCTTTCAAGAAAATCCCAGTCCCGGCAATGGAACCATTTGTTGGCTTAGGGGGTCCTAACCCAAGTTCAAAGATAGTTGCGCCAACCAACAAAACCCTACACTACTAGCCCTTTTGGCAACAACCCGCATAGCGCAGGCTGCAGTCTCACCCGAGCCAATATGGGGGGACGCCAGAACCAAGTTTATACATCCAGAGATCAGTGTGATGTATTTTAGAACCCTAGATCTGCCTTCACACAGATCGATAAGCCCTTAGGGCTCATTACTACAACTTTGTTAAAACAACCTTCAGACCTTCTTGAAGATATACGATTGGTCTGCTAACCTTTAACAGTCAATCTATCTACTTGCGTGCATCAGAAAGCAGTCCTAAATTAGGTATCACACAGATATATTTAAGTTATTCGTAAACATTAGAGAATGTATCAGAGTCTTTGTGAAAAGACATAGACATGCATTGCGTACATAATTAACACTTATTTAGTAGAATCTCGCAACATTCAACCAATATTTCATAAAACACATCATTCATTGACAGCATATAATATTATCAGTGATAAACATAAATACACAATAATTCTTCGGTAACGTTTTTTATTGATCTTCAGTTTCGATTTACAAACTCAAAGCTACCTTGTGCACTTAGCTACAAGGGTTGTGCACTCAGTTGCGGACTCTACCTAGGCCTCTATGCACTCAATTGCAGAGCCTTTCTTCTCCTATATGAAAACTTCTCTGCGCTATCACTTCTCTTCTATTGACCTATTACATCCAATATCTAACATAACATGCCTTAGACTCTCTAAGACACATCTATTTATAGCTTTTTTTATACAATCCCATGGTCCACGGACCATGGGTGGGTCTCAAAACCAACTCAAACTTTACATAAACAAGGAGCTAAGACCCCTTTGACTCCTAATCGTCTGTGTGCTCCACATCCACAAATCATGGAGACTTTACATTACTTACAAAAATATATCAAAACTTGGGTTATTTTAACCCCATAACTGACCCAGGGGACCCCATCCCAACAGCACACATCATAGATGCAACATGTACAACATATACAACATATGCACAACAGTAGTACCACACCTCCAAAACCACATTGTCCTTGCCAAGAAACCTTGCTTCCAATGTCTTATCCATGCTTATCCTAGCATGTCACAGACCACACTACTTTCATTTTGTTGATGTATCCCTCGGTATAACATGTCCATAACATAAGCATAGGCATAATACAAGCATAAAATATAAATTCATATTCACATGATACTGACCTCATATATTTGTCATGACTACTCTTCCCACTTGATTCCTCATAGTGAGGAACTTATTCATATCATTCACCTGCATAAGCAACCATTCTACCACAAGAACAATTCTTGATGATTTGTCAGACAATGAAATAGATACATGGATACATACATACATATATTTAAAAATTATCATAAATGATCATGATCCTATCATACATGACATACATACACACCGACATGTATACATATATAAAAATTAGTATAATCGTGATCATAACATAATTACCAAATAACATAAGGTCTAGGTTAAGAGAACTTCCTTATTTGTGCACAACAACAGTTCCCAGCATAGCCAAGGCATCTGACACCTCAAATATATTTACTTTACCTTTTTGGTTACCTTTCTCATGACTTTACTGCCACCGTCCATTTACCACAATGGACCCAGCCAGTCCAACCGACTATCATAGTCTTACCTTCTGCTACGCTTACTCATGCACCAAGCTTCATCTGTGTCTTACATTACCTGTTGGGTACCACACAACTCTCCCCAAGCTCCATTAACTTTCCTCTTTCCCAACCAATTCCCAAGACTCAAAACAATAAAAGGAAAGAACGGAAACAACAACAAGAAGACCATGAAAACCAAAAGCAATATGACACCACAACAATGTGGCACAACTATGCACCAGACACTGTCAAAATCGCAAATCGAGCACAAAAATCTCAAAAGACCAAAATCACAAGACTAATAATAGACACTAGGACCTAATCCCCATGGTTCCCAAGGAAAGCTCAACCTGAGCCTTCTTCGAGATTTGATGGAAACCTCTCTTGCCATGCAACTCCCTGCATCATGTTGTCATTAACACAAAACTGTTAGTGCATAATAAACATAGCAATACACCAATTACTTTACCTTGCTATGCCAAGCACTTTTCTTGCAACTGAACACATCCATGCAATCTCTCAAGGGACTCCAATCCTTTGACAAATCCACTTGTAACTAAACACTAGCTAATATACCTGCCAAGTACATTTTCATGAATCTATCACATATTCACATATTGTTAAACAAAATCAAGGTTAAGAAGAATTCATGTATGCAAAGAACTCATTCATTTGGAATTAGGGTTTCCAAACATAGCCAGAAGAATTCTTGCCCAACTCCTTTCTTTTACCTTTTTACCTTGTTGCAATCGAGGCTTAGTTATATAAACACATCAACTATTACCTTGTCATGTTAATACATGTTTCCTGCAACTACTCACACATGTCAACCACATGTTCCAAATATCAAGACAATCATATCTTTCAATATGAATTCAACATTTAGCAGGGCTAACAATCATGTCATAATCCATAGTCAACTCATAGTCATTAGATATAATTCTACAACTATCACCTACTTACACACAAGTACATATCAAGTGTCTCAACACACATGTATTATTACAAACATCTTAAAACAAGATCATTTCTTCATGCAGTCCTATAGACTCATACTCATATCATGCAATTAATCAAACATTCAAGCAAGATATGAACACACCATGTCAGATAAATCAACTAGATGACATAATAGACACCAAGCACTCAGGCACCAAATAGACGACATAATCAGCAATGAAGCACCCATTATACTACATAAGCAAACTCATACCTGAGTGTATCTCACAGGAGGCTATCTTGTCTGCATAATGATATAAGTTAGCATGATAAAACTTTACAACATATCAACTCAAACATAAATCAAGATATCCATAACAGTAACTAACTAACATGTTCACATCATAAGCTCATAAGCATTTGTTGTTCATGCATAACAATCACATATGTACAATCAATCTAGATTAGTATGACACCATATCACAAATATGTTGGCTCATACCTGAATATCACAACCATAACCATCTGCATAGGTTAAACTAGGTTAACACAATACATATAACATCAATATATTCAATGCAATGAACATAACCATCACACATATGACCAATCCAAATTACAACATAAAGATCTCAATGAAATAACCCTAATCATCAAGTTAATAGCATATAATAAAAATAAGCTATATATCATGCTCATCAAAAACATATAACCTAATCATCAAGTTATCTAACATAAAAAATTTAATAGCAATACATACAACCACAGGTTACCATCATTCTTGACTATCCGACTCATGTGCATATGACTGTGCTAATCAACTATCATCTATCATGTACGTAACCATAACATCAAAATACATGTACGTAAACCTAATGTATATAACCCTAATGCATATAACAATCCTTAAGCTACATACATGCATGCCTAATTACAAACATGTATGATGACATGCTCTTGCCTCGAGGTCCAATGTTGCAGCTTCGTTTTGTTGATCTGCATCTCCTACTTTACCTCATTCAACACATTAGCATCATAACATACCAATGGCACCATGATGACCTAAATTGCATACCATGAATTCAGAAGGCATGTTTGACCTACTATCCATGCATAACTATAACCAAGACCATACATGCATAACGACTACATATAGACATATAACACATGAGTACAAAACCATATACACATCATTCTAGCTAGAGTCCAGTCATCAATGCATGACCATATCAACTCCACAAACCTTGAACTCATGCATGAAAACAACCATTACTCCATTGTACACATTGCCACAATGCAACCATCAACATGCATAAGCAATGCATAATCAACTACACATACGCATGAATGCATGTAGTCGAGCATAAGCGATCAATACTTGTAAGCAACCTACAAGATTGATGCATGTAATCAAACATACAAGAATGCAACCTAACATACAAGGATGTAATCAAGCGACATAAAACAACATGTAAGTGACATATAAAAATATGTAACTAGTTATATAATCATGATGATGCAATCCACAAAATCAACATCAAGTTCCTCATGACAACCTTAATATAACCATGATCAAAATTATGCAATGCAATAAGCACATTGAATGCATTTGTAAGAGACACACATGAAACTGACATGCATGCATGACCAACACACACTGCCCATCTAGCCTAAGGGGTGAACCATGCTTTGATACCACTCTATAACACCCTCCTCCTACATCTACCCAAGTAACTAGCCAACCAGGGTAAACATGTGATGAGAGGCTACTATGATTGGATTTGACCTCCTATGTGACCTTAAGGAAGTGGAATCAATGGAAATATCACACACAATCATCCACATCAACTTCAAAATCCTCAAGAGACATGTCATCCACTCAAACAGCATGTCCATGGGTCCCATTGATGTTCTGGACATCTTAGGCCCCAGGCGCTCCCATGTTATAGCCAAGAGAACGTCCAAAAACCCAAATTCTCTCTCACGAGCTTGTCTGCAAGTGACCATAGACTAAAATTTCTAGTTATGTGCCAATCACCCTGGGATTTAAGACACTTTTTCAAGCCCGGAGCCTAGGTCACTACCTAGAATGGAGTGATAGCTTAAAATTAGTAAAAGTACAGGGAAACAATGATGCAAAAGCAATAGGTTGAACAAGACCTTAACCAGACACCTACTAGCCATGACAAGCATTTCATCAAACATATCACAAGCATGTAATCTATAGGTGTAATCAACAGAATTCAACATAGGGATCTTGTACTTATCTGAGAATTGCTAAGAACCATTGTTCCCTCATGTCATTTGCTGCATTATGTTCTATTAAGTCATAGACAGTATCCATTCATTTACAAGTAAAAACATGTTGAGATCCATACATAGTTGTTATCATAAAAAATAGATATAACCAGCATAATAGGAACAGAAATATCATAAACATATTAGCCATAAAATCCACATATTCTTTAGTACATTTACACATGAAAATCAAGGGAATGAATTTCTCATTAATGAATGCAATAAACCAACCGAAGATGGGACTACCACGTTCCACCTGACCATAGATTAGCTAAGCCAAGTCTCTCTTCAGCCAATCACCCTCATTCCATATTCCAAGAATGAATGTGGGACTCATATAACACACCAAAGAACACCAACAAGCATGGATGCAACTAGAATTATTCACTTACACCATGAGGAATTTGAGTGCCTCCTAGTGTCTCGGGCTTTACCGCAATCCATAGTCTGATCCAGGGGTCACTAGTCCCTACACCGAGACATAATCTCCAAGCTTTACCCTACATCCCATCCTGGGACTACTAGACCCAACAGAGAGAAAAATCCACCTCTTGGCTTTACCATATATCCCACCATTCACTAGCAAGGATTCCTAGGCCCACCGAGGCACACAATCTGGCTTTACCACAACCAGTAGCCTGGTTCAGAGGTTACTAGGCCAATGGCTTTACCATGACCCATAGTCTGGTTCAAAGACCACTAGTCCATGTGTTTTTCAGTTCGGAGATCCACCCCACTCAGCCTCGAATCTAATCTGGCCATCCCACATTAACCGAATGTGAGAACCCCATCTCATCAAAGCTATCAGGAAATGGCAAGGCTAGGCTGAAGAACATTGTCACACCTGGAAAAACCCATGCCATGATATGAAAGAACCACATGCAATCCCATGCATGCCCAATATAGCAAGGAAAATACACATGCAAGTTGATAACTGCAATGAAGCCTATTGTAGTTGCTTGATCTTGCCTTTCCCTACCTGATCTTTGCTTCCTCTTACCTTCTTTGCCTTTCTTGCTCCAATTCCAAAGTGCTCCAATAAAAAATCTAAGGGTCCAAGAGTGACATAGAGAGATAATAATGAGAGAGCTCCAAAACTAAATTGAACAAGTCTTGCCCACTAATCCTCAAAAGCCTTTTTATTAATGACTCCTCTATTTTCTTAATTTTTCATTATTTTCCTTCATTTTCCTCCTCGCATGCAACCTGTGACCTTTCACCTTCCTTTTCTCCTAATTTCCATTATTTTCATAAATAAAATGCCAATAAATGCCTCATGTCTTTCCAAATCCTTTGTCATTTCATTTTCCAATTTCCTTAGCCATAAACAGCCAAATGAACACCCACACTAGGATGTCTTTCCCACCATTCAGCTTGGAATACATGTCCCATCAACCGTGGTCTTATATATTTTTACATGGAATTTTCACCATTGTTGTTACATTTATTGGCTCTTTAACTAAATATGACTCTGACTAGGTGTTAACGGGAAAAGTGTCTATTCAGAACGACCCTAACCCACTAAGGTGTGACAGTGACCTTAGAAACAAATAGGGAAAAACTACTTTCGTATTCTTCTTTATGAACTATAAATGAAGAGGAATAGGATGAACCAACCTGTGTCTTGCGCTAGTCCTTTGATCCAATCTCTCTTCTCTTTGACAGCTTCCAGCTACCTGCTCCCTTACTTGCCCAGCTTCACCAAGTTCCTGTAAGATCACAGAAGAAGAAAACTACACAAAGACATGGATTTATATTCATAAATAGCTTAGGATCAGATTTAAGCTAAACATACAAATGTAACAAACATCAATGATACACAAGCATGTAGGAGAAACTCAAATAGTTTTATTGATATAACAAGAAGATCCAGGAGGAGTTACAACCGATGATTCCTGATCCAGCATCAACTTCCCAGCATAGAAATCCCCTCTTCACCTCCAACAAAGCATAAATCACCCAATACTCTGATATCTATCTCAAAACCAACAGCAATTCTCTGCAATACAAAATTCCAGCCTCCGGATCTTTGGGATGAGGGATCCATATATAGATGTATGCAAAGAGGATGAGTCAGCTTATGATTTGACTAGTGGCTTCTCTCTGTCAGTTCTTGTTTCCACTTGGAGACTGAGAGCCTCTTACTCATCCTTGGTCGAACTCAGTGAGGCAAGTGTCATTGGGGAAGATTCTGGAAGCTTCCATTGTCTGTCCACCTCGCGGAATGACACTGCCATTTGTCATTTCCCGCTCAACGCACCCTGGTAGTGCATTTAGGTGCGTTGCAACGCACCTAGCTAGTGTACTTGGGTGCTATGCAACGCAGCTAGCTAGTGGAGCAGCTGAAATGATCCTGATTTGACTGATTATGAGCAGTTTCTGGTGGAGAACTTCTGGGAGAAGCTGTAATTTGTTGACCTTGTTCCTTTAGGGGCCGAAACAACACTTTTAGGGACTTAGGATCCCTTGGTTTATGGACTTTTCATGCTTAGATCTGTAAGGCACAAAAATTTCTATAACAGTTGCCCCCTAAAGTATGAGGCCGTTTATCGGGTGAAATGCTTTATTAGGAGGATCCGAAGTTCTTTCAATGCTAGGAGGAGACCTGTAATAAGATACAATACAATACATTATCTTCATACTGTTTTCATGATCTTGCTGAGGCGGGCATTCCCATGCTCAGCTTTATAAATTCATTTTCATGTACATAGGACAGACAATCGTCTGATGGTAGACTGATGATTCTGATAGAGCCATCATCCTTTTGGTAGGATGATTATCTGTGCTGCAGTGCTGTACATTTCAATGTCTTTATTTTCTTGAATATATATCGCAGCCCGGATGGATGAAACTAGATCCGGGGTCTTCAATCTTGTCCGATCTTCACTCGAAGTACAAGTCGATCCATGTGAGAGATGTCTTGAAGTCGAACATGGAAAGACATCGCTTGATTACCAGTCAATGATGTAAACTGTTAGCAAGCACGAGAGGAATCACCGATAATGATGATGACCCTCAAGGTACTGCAGTACAATTCACGTGGTGTGAATAATGGACTTGGTGTCGAATACCACGCAAAATCTTTCGGTCGAAGGTCATTGATGTATACCTGTCACCGGAAGTGAGAAACTTTCCATTGAGGCATGCAAGCTTCAAAGTATTAAAGGGGTTGTTCCTAGATCAACTTCTTGGATAATGAGCTGATGTCAACAAGAAGTGACCCGTCAAAGGAGGGCCTTAATAAATCCCACATCAATGACACGGAACGGAGCAAATGATTTTGATGGAGGTGAAAACAATCTGATGATATATGGTTCAGGATGGCAGTCATGAAAGAATGAAGTATAATGTATGGTAGTGGATGGGACACAGGTCACTTCTCTGGATGACTTCTCTTGAACATGTCGGCGACACTTATGTGATGGATTGGTATCATTTACCCCAAATGTGGATGGTATGGCGTGACCATGGTGATGTGACCGGTGAATGAAACAACCCAACCCGACTCAGGCACGGAGTGGAAGTGTCATGTTCAAGAGCGACTCGCTACCAATAAAGATTCTTTGAGTTTTCTTCCCAATTTTTCCCCAGTCATTTCTGACCAGTACCTCTTTATTTTTGTCAAGCTTGAGGAGGATAACATATGCTTGTTCTATAATTTACCCTTCGGGCAAACCCATCGCTATGTTTTAACGAGCCTGGCGATAGTGAAACTCGTTCTCGTCTAAAGACAAGTTTGTCGCTATTAATCTTTTTAACGAGTCTAACGACAAAGATAACTCGGTCCTTTTCATTTTTAGAGAGTCTGAAAAGGTACGTAAAGTTAACTCCAAAATTCCTTTTTCGTCATCTAATCCCTTAAGTCCGAAAAAGTCTAAAACAATATAGAAGGGATGAATTTTTGATAGTTTTAACGAGCTGAACAAAACAAGCGCTCGATATTTTTGTGCAATAATCCCTCAGGTCCAAAAAGATTAAAATCTAGAGGAGGGATAGCACTTCCAGTCACTTTAACGAGCTGGAAGGCCAAAACTCGGCAATCTTTTCATATTTACGAGTCAGTTGAAAAGAGCTTAAAGAAGACTCGTCTTTTGAGGAACGAGTGATAAAATGGGTAGCAGCTGATTCCAGGTAAGGTTTGGAATTTTCCAATCACGGCATTGTCACAAGGATGGCTAGTGAAATCACTCTTCGCAGTTGTTCCTCAAAATGGGTAAACAATCAAATGGAGGTGAATGATCGGCCAATGGAAAAGTGGAGGTGACGGTGCAAACACGACCAAGGCTTTAATGGCTGAAATGCTTCATTCACGGTGGTTATTTACCGGGGAATAGTTCATTTTTTAACGAGCTTAAACGCGGATTGAAACACTTGCTCATATCTTATGTTTATTTTTTAACGAGCTTGAACTATGTGCTAAAACTGCTCGATTAATCCAGTCATATGATAAGAATGTCTCATATAAAATTGGCAATTTTTAGAGTTTTGCCCCACATCCTTTCTTTATGTGAGTTAGGAAACGACTAATCCAAAAAACAGATAAATAATCGCTCTTTGCTTGCACTCCAAAAGGTTTGCATGCCCCCAGGTATAAAATATGGTTTCAAAGTTACCCCTCAATTTGCAGACAAAACATTTGTTCTATCAGGAAAGGCCTACCTCTTACAGGTTACCCAAAGATTGTTCTATTCGCGGTGCAAACAAAACACTTCTTCGGCGATGTCTACCGAGATAAACAAAGGTGAGCAACGACGTCCGCCACTCACATAACTTTGACAAGAGAATCTTATTCTAGAATAACCCCTCTTCCACCGACGGATGGGGTACAGACTAGTCATATTCTCCCGCGGAAACCTACCCTATACCCGAAGTTTTCCTGCCGAAGCAGACCAGGACGCATGCCCCCTGGGTTTCAGTCATATCCCTCCGAATTACTCGCGCTCATCGGGAGGACAGACTGGGGATTGAGGCATTTCTTGCGTGAAGAGACCATTTAGGGATGGTATATGACTATTTGCTATGCGTGATCCGGGAAATGAAAGCTGGTCCACGAGCTTGACCACTCTTCCTTCGTGCGGAAAACACATTACTCTAAAGAGTGAGGAGACGATGGCTCCCATGCAATAAATATAGTCTCGTCCAAGGAGTAGGTTATAATCCAAGGGTCCTTGAAGAACCATTACGTTCATTTGAACTATTTTCCTTCTCAATGTTATGGGCACATCGGGAAGGATCCCTAAAGGTCGACTGGTTCCTTTATCAAAGCCTGTCAGATTTCTCATCTCAGGAAAAAGTGATGGTGAACCAAGCGCTTTCCAAGCAGTAGAGGAAAGGATACTCACAGAAGCCCCCTCATCTATGATGGTACCAGCCATAACCATTCTATATATTTGAACGATAATTTGGAATGGTATGCTTGCTGGTAAACGGGGTCTGCCTAGTTGATTCCAATCGAAGGAGACAACTAGGTTGCTTGGAGGTGGGACCGAGTAGACGGTCGGGTATGGCTCTGACAAACTTCCCTCCTGCAGTAAGGGAATGGGTAGATTTCCCCCATGTTCGTCGGACTCTGTGTTGATGAAGAGAATTTGGACGGTGTCATCCTTGTTCTCTTCAATGACTGTATCATCCGAAGATAAAACCTCTGAAGGCAAGACCGGGTCAACTGCCGCCTCGACCTTTTGACTTTCGTCTAGTATGGATTCAGATGGTTTATCTTCGATGATAGGCGCTTCAGCCGACCACTTGAGCGGGCCAGCTGGATTCTCAACTAGCGACGGACTCGGCAAGAGTTTTTATATCCAGGAGGAAGTTGTAACGGTGAAACCGGACGATCATCCAAAACTCTTTTTGCTTCATCTAAGAAGGGACAACAGTGGACGGCATGATTGCCTTCGCACAGTTTACAAGGAAATTTAGCTTTCCCTTTTTGTCCTGGGGCTTCACTTTCGCTAGTTGACGGTGTGCTTTCAACATGATCATCAGAGGTTGATGACACCGGATTGTGCAAACGAGGAGACCAGTCCCTTAGTATCCGAGGGATGCAAGGACAATCTCTGTGAAAGTGGTCTCCTTTGCAAATGACACATGGCGATTTAGGCCTGGTCGGTGCAGTGTGTGGATTTTCATTAGACGACACTCGTTTTCCCCCATTCGCCTTTGGCTCCTTCTTCTTCTTCTCTTTCTTCTTCTTCTCCTTCTTCTCCTTAGGAACTTGACTTTTGGCTTTGCCAGCCCCATCAAGCGAAGAGGAAGGAGGAGAGGAAGAATTAGAGGAAGTAGAAGGTTGGTGGGCAACTCTGGACTCGTCTAATTGCCGATTCGATTGTTCAGGAATGGTGGTGTTCTGAACGACATTGGTTGAGAAGAGCCATACTGGCAAGCCAATTGTCAGTCTTGGAAGCGACAATGTGGCCATATGGGGTGCACCAACATCTCCCCAAGAGGAGAAGGGACTAGGATTTCCACCAAGGGGAATTCCTTGGTTGGTAGACTCCATTTTCTCAACCCAAAGATCAACGTAGGAAAAGGGTATGAATATTCCGTTTAAAATAAATTTTAACACGGTTTGACACAACTTGCTTTTTCAGTTTTAAAGAGTCGAGAAGAAACAAAAGATGACTCTAGTCTCCTTCGATTTTTAATGAGCCTGAAGTGACAAGTGCTCAGATGGACCTTTTTTGTTATGGAGTCTGAAAAGGAATGAAAGGGACTACTCTAGAGGTCTAGGTAGAGGGAGTACCAAACCAATCGCAAAACTGCAGAATACTTTTTACGGTACGGCAGTCAATCTTCCCGAATGCTGTGTTCGGTGCATTGCGATCAGTAGGGCGGCCGACACGGCTTCCTATGGATAAAAGGTTTTAAGCCTATAGGGGTCTCCCAATATATACTCGACGGTACATGGGAGAACAAGTCCGTACTGGCACTTATCGTCTCAAAGTGGAGGAATCACCCAACCATCAGTGAAGACAACAGTTACCAGGCTTTACGACGCCGGAATACGTCTCTAGCCTAGACCTCTAAATGTTGAGCATTAAGTTCCAAAGCGTTGTTAGATTCATTCAATTTATTTTAAGTTGATCTTTCTTAGAAGTTTGCCTTTTGGGATCACCACGAGATGTAGATGTAATTCCTAAAATGCAATCTAAAGATGATAAGCAAACTTTTATCTCTTTTCAGCAATGAAAATCCTAGCTACAAGGGGAAAAGAAAGACACAATCTTTTCTCAAAGAGCAAAGAGCACACTGTAAATGCACTTTTCCTAAATCAAGCCAAACAAACTATCAATATGCAAATGCACATGTGCATGTATTTGTTTTCACTTTCTTAATATTGATGCCTAAAAAGAAAGTTGATGTACAAATCTGAATTTGTTTTCAAGTGACAAACACAAACAAGCTTCTTTTCGAAATCAAAAGGTAGAGATGATTACGACACTTTATGATTTTGAAATAATTACTCGTTTCGACACTAGAAATTCACAAATTCAAACCAAAGGCAAAAGTAAAAGCATAATCGACTGTCAACAGTAAATAAACTTTCTCCTATGATCAAAATCGACACTTACGACAGATCTAAATCAAAGGACGACAGTATGACTATTCTACTTTTTCAATGGAAAATTGTAAATGATGTAACAAACACACAAAAACATCTACAATCTTTTTGTACAAAGGAGGCGGAATTAAGGCAAAGAAAAGGGGTTTTTAAACAGACACATACACTGATCACAGGCTGCAAAAATCAGAGACAAAACTGAAAAATGAAGCAAAGAACCTCAGCTGCACAAGGCTAGGCTGATCAGCGCACCTGTTACACAGAGAAACTGGATTGCAGCGCAGGTAGCCCTCTCAGGAACTGTGTTGAAATGCAGAATCTCTTCACAGAGCCTGCGCTGGGGCAGAAACGAGAATTCTATCCGGGTTCTGGGTCACGGTTTGCAGTTTAATCTATGGTTTTTGGCCGAGTAAAAGCAATCAGTAATGCACAATCAGAGGGTAGATTTAAAGGAGGTCTAAGAGCTATCACAAAGGGCAATCAGATCATTTGTGAATCAGCTGTTCAAATCATAAACAGATCCAGTGAATGGATTGAAGCAGCAGATGTCTACTTTGCATTTGTAAATGGCAAATGCAGTTCGATTGCTACTTCTAAGTTTATGAAACAAACAACAAGATAAACACAAACAAACTAACTAGACACGCTCCCCAGTGGAGTCGCCATTTTGTTAACGGGAAAAGTGTCTATTCATAACGACCCTATCCCACTAAGGTGTGAGAGTGACCTTAGAAACAAACAGGGAAAAACTACTTTCGTATTCTTCTTTATGAACTATAATAGGATGAATCAACCTGTGTCTTGCGCTAGTCCTTTGATCCAATCTCTCTTCTCTTTGACAGCTTCCAGCTACCTGCTCCCTTACTTGCCCAGCTTCACTAAGTTCCGGTAAGATTACAGAAGAAGAAAACTACACAAAGACATGGATTTATATTCGTAAATAGCTTAGGATTAGATTTAAGCTAAACATACAAATGTAACAAACATCAATGATACACAAGCATGTAGGAGAAACTCAAATAGTTTTATTGATATAACAAGAAGATCCAGGAGGAGTTACTGATGAGCCCCAATTTTGGTACAATTCGGGCTCATTTTGGCCTATTCTATTTGCTCAAACCATTCACTTTTTACTGCTTATGCATGCATTTCTTAGTTTATTCGTGTTGTTTGTAGGAATAAGGGTAGACACTTTATCTACGTGACTAATGCATTATGATTTCAGGTTTTTTGCATTAAAAGGGAGAAAAGACCACGTGAAAAGGAGACAAGGAGGCAATGAGGTGGCACTGCTGGTTTTGAGGAGAGGATGTCCACGGTCTTGGGGACATTCCTCGTGATTCCCACCAAGAACTCCGAGCTCCAATCCATCTTCCCTCCGAGCTTAGAAGCAGCCAGCTGTTCTACAAGAACAGCAGTTATAAACTGCTCTACAGGAACAGCAGTTATGACCGTCCTACAGGATCTACAGTTGAACTCTAGTTGGACAGCCGAGCTCCTAAAATCAAGGACACCTGTTGGATAGTCGTTTTTGCATAAATACTGAGGTCGTAGCCTTGTAGAGGAGCTTTTTGAACCTTGGCATTACTCTTGTAATTGGAAAGTACGAGCTAGAGCTCAGTTTTTGTTCCTTTTTGTAAGCCAATTTGGCATAACATCAGATTATGAATAAAGAAGGCAGATTTTGATCTAGCTCTGAGTTTTCTTAAGGAGACCATAGCTCTCAGGTTAGGGCCCAACCTGAGAGCCATAGATCCCTCTGCTGTAGTGTTGTTTCCATTTCGTTTCAGCACTTTGAGTTTTCCTTTTCACATGCAATTCGAATTACAGGTTGCTAATTTAGTTGTTTTCATGAGTTTAGATAGGATTTGCTTATGGTGAATTGGTTTACAGTTGCTTAGGTTAGAAGAGGATAGATACAATCTATTGGAGCTCCAACAAAAAGGTTGTTAAGGCTCACTGCCATCTCATTTGGGATTGGAGTGCAGTCCATGACTAACCACCAAAAATACGCATTTCTTTATTCCATGATTGCTGCAAACACAGTCACGTTATGTTAGATGCTTCCACATGATTCACACCTGCACCACACTCCCTTACCACAGCTTCATGCACATTCTCCTTCGCGTTTAGATTGTTGTTCATTGAATTTATAAGCACAAGTAGTCTAAGTTAATGCATTTTCGGTTTGGTGATAGTCACAAGCATTTGTTCCATTTACACTGCTTTCTCTCGTTCCATTTCTTCGTCCTCCATCTTGATCACGCATGCAAACACATCTTTGACCTCTGCTCCGCTCTGTTATCTCCCAAAGTCTTTCACTCCTCACGTACTTCCATTCTCTAGCCCTTTCGTTGACCTAGCCCTCTATCTTCCAACCTACTCCCTACATTCACTCCCTATCCTATTCCTCCACTTCTACAGCCATCACCAGCCTCATTCCTACCTTACACATCTCCCCCTACCATTCCATCACTCCTCCATCACTTCAAACACTCACGGTAGGTCATCCTGTAGCAGTTTGTAGACATCCTGTAGAAACCAGAGTATCCTGTAGGATCCCCTGCAGACATCCTGTAGGAGGCCACTCACTCGGTTGCTGAGCTTCTGAACGTGAGGAGCCTCTGTGGATGGATGCTAAGGATCCCTAGGGACCTCTCCTAGCCTCCCCAACCTTTCCCACGCTTTCCTTCCTTCTCCATCCCATCTGCACAACCAAACCCTAGTTAGCACAAGATCACAATCATTCCACACACTTAAAGGAAAAATACAAAAACATATCTTTCATGATGCAAGTAGTTTAGATCCATGCATTTGCACTTATTAGAGGTAACAACAGCATTGGTAGAAGTTTCATTCACATTTTTTGCATTGTAGAGGTTAGACTAGTTAAATTAGGGTTTCCTAGGTTTACATGCTTTGATTTGCTTTCAGTCCATTTTGTCAAGTAGAGTAGTTTCCCTTTGAGAATAGCTTTCGTCCATCAATTAGCAAGCTTCTTCTGAGAGCCTATAGAAGTTGGCTTGAGCCCTAGCGGACTTGTGCCAGCTGACCAAGTGACAGCTGCGACAAGAGCTAGTACTTGTGCATATAGCACCGTCGCTTCCAAGTTTGTACGAACTACTGGGTTGATAAAATGAGAGACAGGAAGCCCCAGGAGTTGTAGCATTATTGCTACAATACTGGAGCTCACCATCTTTTTGGCGCCGTTGCCAGGGAAGCGTCAAAGTATTAGTAATTGTTGCTTTTCTTCTGCTTTCGTACTCTTACTTCTGCTCGATAGTTTATTTCATTTCCATTCTGCAAAAGTAGCTTAGCATTTCCTGCTTTCCTAGATTAGCATTTCCTGCTTTCATAGATTAGCATTTCCTGCTTTCCTAGATTAATATTTCTTGCTTTCCTAGACTAATATTTCTTGCTTTCCTAGAGTAATTTTTCTTGCTTTCCTAGATTAGCTTTCCAATTCTGCAATTTCATTTGAGCAATATAGTGAGTTGTAGATCACTTTGTTTCAGTTTTGCAGGTACCAAAGAAAAAGCAAAAGCACTCAAAAAAGAAAAGTCCTTTCCATTTCATGCCTCGTAGGAACCGAGATAGATCAGGCAAATTCCTACCAAACACCCCCACCACATCACTGAGTCACCCTTCTCTCTTCTTTGGTGACAGTGACCCAGAGGAACCTATAGGTGAACATCCTGAGATATACCAAGACCCTATAGAAGAAGAAGAGTTAGAGACCACTCCATCTGAAGCCATGGCTGATAATAGGAGAGAAGATGAGAGAATAGAAGGAGCTTTCCCCATCCGAGAGACCAATGGAGATATGAAAATGAAAAACATTAGCCCCTCCGCCTTGCCTCACTTCCATGGACTGACCACTGAGGATCCTGATACCTTCTTGTTTGAGTTTGCTGTCCTTTGTAGAACCTATGACTATCCTGAAGATGAGCAAAAGCTGAAGCTTTTCCCTTCCACTCTTAAGGATGCAGCACTACGCTGGTTCATGGGATTACCTGGGAATAGCATCGCTACTTGGGCTCAGATGCAGCAAGCCTTCAATACCAAGTATAGGGATTATTGTAGGTCCAAGGAAACCAAGGGAGAGATCTTTCGAATGACCATGGGGAATGATGAGTCTTTAGAAGATTATGAGGAGAGGTTCCAACTTAGCTATAAACGGGCCAGGTGCACACTTGACCCTGAATCCCTCAAGTTGGTTCTACTCCGAGGAGTCCCTGAAGATCTCTTAGACACCCTTCACATGTTAGCTGGGGGGGACATTTACCAACTGCCTTATGAGGACATCAAGACTGTGTTTCGAAATCATTCCAGGGCAGCTAGAAAACGAGGTAGAGGAAATCTCCTCTCCACTGGTGTCCCTTTCTCCAAACATGAGTTTACAAACCAATTAGAAGATCTTAAGAGTGAGGTGAGATAGACCATTGCCATGCAGCTGGACACATTCAGGATCTAGCAGAAGAAAGAAGAAGCTGAGAGAGCCTTGGCTGTCTTCTGTCCTAGGTGCACTAGAAGACACCCTAAGAACGAATGTCCATTGCATTCGGTTGAAGTGTGTTTCGTTTGTGAGGAGGACCACCCAACAAATCAGTGTCCAACCTTACCTGGGTTTAAATCCATGTACCAAGGAACCGAAGCCCCCACTGAACCTCTCTACTTCATCAACCAAAGGAGGCCTCAAGGATCTAGACCTTATCAGCAGGGGATGCAAGGGGCATCTCAAGCTTATTACAACCCCAACCACTCGACTCCCATGCCTTCCTGGGGTCCCCCTGCTCATCCTTCTTGGTCTATGCCTCCTCCATGGTCTTATCCACCTCAGTACCCTACTCAACCTACTTCTCATCCATATCACTCACATACCCAGTCGCAGCCTCAATGGAGTGCTCCTTAGTCGGGGTGGAGGCCCCAATACAACACTCCTCCTGCCATTTTGCCTCTACCACCAGTTCAACCTCAGCCTTTACCTCCTGCTCCTCCAAGGCAACCTCAGATGCCTGCTCAACCGAACCCGAACCCCAACAATAGACAGGCTCAGCAGGTATATACTGGGGAGACCTCATGCCCTACCTATGCTATGGAGATCCAGGAGATCAATCTTAGATCTGGAAAGACTCTTCCAGATCGCCAACCTCCTCCCCCAGAGGATGAGGAAAACCATCAGGAGAGTGAACCAAAGCCTATTCCACCCTTTCCTGAGAGACTAACAGCCACCACACAACCTAACCCAGAAGAAGATGAGCTTTTGGGTGAGCTCAAGCAGTTGTGTGTAAAAATCCCACTTCTCCAAGCCATCAAGGATGTGCCAATATATAACAAGCTGGTTAAGGAGAAGTGTTTCAAACACCCAGGCAGACGGAAGAAAGATGCCTCAACTATCAATGTCATAGGACAGTTGTCTGACCTTATGCTAGGACAAGTCATCTGCCCAAAGTACCTAGATCCTGGAAGTCCTGTAGTAGATGTTCACATCAATGGCACCATTATCCCCCACACCTTGATTGATCTGGGGGCGGCCATCAATGTGATGACCAGGGATACCATGCTTAAACTCAATCTTCAGGGTTCCTTGAGGAAGACCTCGACAGTACTGCAATTAGTAGATCGCTCCACCGTGACTCCTGAAGGGATTGTGGAGGATGTCTTGGTCTCTATCGATTCTTGGGAATACCCTACAGACTTCCTGGTTCTGCAACCAAAGGCCAAGCTTACTGGATATCCTCTCATCTTGGGAAGGCCTTGGTTAGCTACTGCAGATGCTTACATAAGTTGTCGGGCAGGAAACATGACCATCAAAAATGGTCCCATGTCCAAGCAGCTAGTCCTATACCCTCTTGCCCAACCTTCTTTAGAGCATGATTTACCACTCTGGTTGGAGGAAGGAGAGGAAGACGAGGTGTACTCTACACCTCTGTGCACCCTAGATACCACTAGAAGAGACCCTCCTACCGAGGATGATTTGATTGAGACCCTGATCCAAAATCCACCTTCCAGTGCACTATCTTTAGAGAAGTTGGTGGAGGATGCCCAAGCTAGCACCTTAATGGACCTTTGTACAACCAGCCCTGTCACTCCCAGAGTCAAAAGTGTGGAGTTCGGCCCTGAGAGAGCATTAAAGATCAGCTCCTCCCTATCTCCTTCCCAGGAGAAGGAGTTGTGTAGCCTATTGGCCAGCCACTTAGATGCTTTTGCTTGGAGCTATAAGGAGATGAAAGGAGTCCATCCCTCGGTCTGTACCCATCATATATACATCAAAGAGGATTGTAAACCAGTTAGGCAACCCCAGAGGAGAATGAATCCAGCCCTTAAAGACATTGTCAAGGAAGAATTGCAGAAACTGTTGGATGCTGGATTCATCTACCCCATCTCAGATAGTGAATGGGTGTCCCCTCTGGTCTTGGTTCCCAAGAAAAATGGGAAATGGAGAATCTGTGTAGACTACCGAGAGCTGAACAAAGCTACCAAGAAAGACCATTTCCCTCTGCCTTTCATAGATCAAGTGTTGGATGGACTGGCAGGAAAGAAGTTCTTCTCTTTCCTGGATGGGTTTAGCGGGTACAACCAGATTCAAATCAGCCCGGAAGACCAAGATAAGACCACCTTCACTTGTCCTTGGGGTACCTTTGCCTACCGTGTCCTTCCCTTTGGGCTATGCAATGCTCCTGCTACCTTCCAGAGAGCTGTCTTGAGCATCTTCTCGGAGTTGGTCCATGATGCAGTAGAAATCTATATGGATGACTTTACTCCTTATGGGGCTAACTTCCAGGAAGCATTGTCCAACTTGGGAAAGGTCCTAACCAAGTGCATCGAGATGAACTTGTCCCTTAGCCCTGAAAAATGTGAATTCCTAATGACTGAAGGGACTGTGCTAGGCCATACCATCTCTCGCCAAGGGTTACAGGTGGATCCTAACAAAATCGCTCTAATCAAAAAGGTTCCACCTCCACAAAAGGTAAGGGATGTTAGGAGTTTCTTGGGATTAGCAGGATATTACCGAAGATTCATTAAAGATTTCAGCAAGCTAGCCTCGACATTGTTCGGTCTGTTGGCAAAAGATGTGGAGTTTAATTGGACTGAAGATTGTCAGAAGAGTTTGAATGAATTAAAAGACAAGTTAGTGTTAGCTCCAATCCTGAGAGGTCCAAACTGGGCCCTACCTTTCCACATCCACACTGATGCCTCGAACAAAGCCATAGGTGCAGCCTTAGGACAAGTTGAGCAAAAACTTCCATATGCCATTTACTTCGTTAGCAAAAACTTGTCCAAAGCAGAGCTGAATTACACTGTAACCGAGAAGGAATTCTTAGCTGTGGTCCATGCACTGAACAAGTTCCGACATTATATTACTGGTTACCAGAATTTTGTACATACTGACCATGCTGCTATTAGATATTTGATGAATAAACCAGATGTGAATGCTCGTATTATTAGATGGTTACTTTTATTGCAGCAGTTTGATCTAACCATTGTTGATAAACCAGGGAGAGAAAATGTTGTTGCTGACTTCTTGTCTAGATTGGATTTGTCTGCAGATGAAGATGGGACGATGGATGACCAGATGCCTGATGAGCATCTGTTTGCTATCTCAGTACTCTCTCCATGGTTTGCTGATATAGCAAACTACCTTGTTTCAGCTCAGTTCCCTCCGCACCTCTCTTCAAAAGAGAAGAGAAAAATCATCAGAAAGAGTGCCTCATTTACATGGATTGGGGGCAATCTGTTCAAGCTTGGCCCCGATCAGATCTTAAGGCGTTGTGTAAGGGAGGAGGAAGTCTTTGACATCCTCTTCACCTGTCATGATGGGCCTTGTGGAGGACATTTTGCAGCAAAGAGAACTGCCTTCAAGATCCTGCAGGCAGGCTACTATTGGCCCACACTTCATCAAGATGTCAAAAGATATGTCAGCTAGTGTGACCAATGCCAAAGAATGGGGAAACCGACCCAAAGGGATGAGATGCCTCTCCAACCTCAAGTGACTCTTGAGCCATTTGAGAAGTGGGGCATGGACTTTGTGGGTCCAATCAATCCCTCTTCGAGGCAAAGATCCTACATCATTGTGTGCACTGACTACCTGACGAAGTGGGCAGAGACCAAAGCAATCAAAGAAGCAACAGAAGAAAAAGTGGCCGAGTTCCTAAGAGAGAACATCTTCTATAAGTTTGGCTATCCAAGAGAGCTGGTCACCGATCAAGGGAGCCAGTTCACCTCCCACCTGGTTGAAGATCTCCTAGCTCATCACAAGATCAAGCATAGAACTTCCACTCCCTATCATCCTCAAGCAAATGGGCAGGTGGAAGTCACCAATAGAGCATTAGAAGGGATCTTGACTAAAGTGGTGAGCAGCAGCAGAAAGGACTAGGCAGATCGCCTGGTTGAAGCCACATGGGCTTACAACACCACTTGGAAGACCACCACCGGCTTCACACCTTATGAGCTGGTCTATGGGAAGAAAGCTTTGCTGTCCATTGAGTTTGAGTATAACACTTTGAGGATGGCAGCTCAGCTGGATCTAGAGCTCAGCCATGCACAACAAGAAAGGCTATTGCAGCTTAATGGACTGGATGAGCACCGCATGCAGGCCCTCCTTCACTCAGAAGTGGTTCAACTTCAGAGGAAGGTGTGGCATGACCAGCATCTCCATGACAAGCAATTTCAGCCGGGAGATTGGGCTTTGTTGTATGATTCCAGATACAAAGATTTCAAGGGGAAGCTGAGAACCAGATGGCTAGGGCCATATTCAGTGGAAAAATGTCATGACAATGGATCTGTTCTTATCCGGACCATTGATGAGGAAGCCATCCCCATGCTTGTCAACGGGCATCGATTGAAGATCTACAGGAGGCCTCCCTCCAGACAAGAGTTCATCAAAACTATGGAGAAAGCAGTATTGGTCATAGAGAAGGGTCCTGCCCCTGTTTTGGGCACACCCTGAAGAATCTAAAAAAAAAAAAAAGAGAGAGAAAAAATAATAAAGATCCTTGGGTGAAAACCTTCCTGAGGCGCCCAAGGCAGGTGGTAGGGGTGAAAACCTCATCTGAGGCGCCCCTGCTATCTTTAAAAAAAAAAGAGAAAAAAGAAATAAAGATCCTTGAGTGAAAACCTCTCTGAGGCGCTTAAGGCGGGTGGTAAGGGTGAAAACCTCATTGAGGCGCCCCTGCTATCTTTCAAAAAAAAAGAGAAAAAACAAGATCAATAAGCTATTATGTGAAATTTGCATGCAGATTGCAGGTGTTCTATGGAGGAGAGGAAGCCTCTCAAGTCAAAGTCAAAGGTCCTTCTCATGCAGCCAGGACACCTCACAAGCTCCTCCTCCAAGAATGCTTATGTTTTTCAAGGTATGTGCAATTTTATCATGGTTTGAATCTTCTACAGGAAACTGCTGTCTTTCTACAGGAAGGCACAGTTTTTCTACAGGAAGGCGCGGATTCTCTACAGGAAAGTGCAGACTCTCTACAGGAAGGCCGAACTTTCTACAGGAAGCTCTGTGTCTACAGGAAACTTCCTGTAGGAGTTTTGGGCGGCCAGAATTCGTCGTAAAAGGAGATTTCGCGACCATGGCTTGGTTTGGATGCATGCAAGCCTCTGTTAAGCATCCTTGCACGTTGCTGTCACCATGCTCCACCACCTGTGTCGACATGCGGCCAAGTCCCTGCACAAACAAAGGAAATCGATGAGTTCTCGTGAGAAAGCCATTTCCAAATAGAAAAATGATGGGATCTCATACCACAGGCATCAAGAGCTCCGGGATCGTGATCAGAACCGCCATCGTGCAGCATGCACCCAAGGAGAAAGGACTGTTACGAGACCCCTCGCGGGGATCCTGTAACAGTTCAACCTGCTCAAGTGGATGCCATTCACAGCACCGTCATCTGAGATGAAGCGCAGGCGCATGCAAGCAAATCCGTCCACTCCAGCGTTGGCATCCGGTTACCACGAGCTTCCGGGTCTGTGTACGCCGCATGCAGCAGGTAGATCCGCTCCCCGTCGTCCAAAAACCGAAAAATCATGTGCAGCCGCACGCAGGTAAGTGTCTTCCCCTTCATTCCATCAAATCGCATGAATCTAACTTTGAATTTGTTTGCAAAGCGTAAAATTGAATGGTTGAGCAGCTGTATGGCCAGTCGACTGGCCACGTCGGCTAGTTAAAGTGTAATTGGGTGATTGGGTGGCGGACATGACAAAGAGAATGAACGGCATGCACGTGGGAGCACTCTCGTCAGAAGCATGAGTTTAACAGGAAAGGTGGCGGAAAATCTAAGGAAATGAATGTAGCAGTGAGTGAGAACGCAGGCGGAGGATGGATGACATCGCCCAACGCTCCACGGGGACAGCTCATCCCCCACGCCATGGATTGCGCCGGTTCAAAATCCAATCGGCTAAATCAACCGCACGCATTTATCATCCAACACTTCAACTCGGCTAAGCCATTCTGATTTCTTCTGCATTTTGATACGCCGAGTTGTTGGCTACCAGAACGTTGGTCAAGCACACAGTGAGCGCGGCCAACTACAGTCCTCCCCGAGAATTGCGCGTGGCTTCTACAGGAACGCAATCCTACAGGAAGCAGTCTCTACAGGAACGCGGTTCTACAGGAAGAGGAATTCCTCACGTAAGAAAAGGTGGCAGAAAAAAGGTAACCCTGAAACTCCTTCCGCAATTGGCTTTCAAAGGTGGCAAGATCATTATTCACAGTCTGGTCATAAAAATATCGGATTGTTGTGCCTATACTATCGCTTCTACAGGATAGCAGTATCATTAGACTGTGTTTTGTGAATTGTATGCATGCTCTGCCTGGAATAGACCGAATCTCCTTTGCATTTGTCACCTTTAGTCAAAACCCCCGTGTCCATCATGCCGGGTGGGTTTATAAGACGAGAGCCCACTGATTCAAATACATTAAGGAGAAACCTGGCAGTGGTTGAGCTCTTCACCAGAGCACAATGGATGCCTTTTTGTGATAAGCTACAGGGCTACGATGATGAAGTAGCTGAGGAATTCTTGCAGGCTCTGCAGCCTAAGTCCCAGACACTGGCCACAGTAACCTTCAGAGGTCTAAGCCTCAAACTCACCCCAGAACACATCAGTCGGATCACAGAACTTCCTATGGGCCTGCCGTGGGACAAAGATGAGAGAAAGCTGAGTCAGCAAGCCAAGAAGGAGTTCTTCCCACCTGAGGAAGAATTCTCTGAGGATAAAAACGGGGTGAGGAGGACCAGCCTGTCACCACCATGGAACGAAGTCAGTTTTCACATTATGAAATATATTACTTCTGAAGGTCGGTTCAGTATCGTGTATGCATATCACTTCCGGCTCCTCACTGAGTTAAGGCACGGAATTGACCTTCCTGTAGAGCAAAAACTAAGCATCCCTTATTATCTCCTGCAGTCCCTAATGGAGTGTGCTACAAAGCTAAGACAGGGCATCCCTGATCAGATAGCCCATCATGGGTTAATAAAATTGCTTGTGGAGGATGCACTGCACTCATATAAAGTTCCCCTCTCCTGGGAGTCATTTAGGAATCTAACACGAGATGGGGACATTAAAATGTTGACCGAAGATAGTGGCTCCTCCAGCACTGAAGACAAGGAAGCGGTGGCTGAGGAAAAGAAGGCTGAAGAAAAAGCTGACTCCCCCATCCTGTCAGCAAGAGAAATAAGGTCAAAAAGCAGAAGAGACAAAGTTGGGGCAGGCCATGTCAGCCCAATTACCTCTTCAGCACTCACAAGCAAACAAAAGGATCAAACCCCTGCAGCAAAGCAAGTAAAAGTAAAGACACCTGCCACTACAGGAAAGAAGAAGCGAGCTTCTACAGGAAGCCCGAAGATCAGTGAGAAGCAGGCTTCTACAGGAAGCCCAAAAGCAAAGACCACGGCTTCTACAGGAAGCCCGATAACAGCTTCTACAGGAAGCACAAAAGTGCAAAAACAGGCTTCTACAGGAAGCCATGCAAAACCAAAATCTGAGAAGCAGAAGGTGGATGTTTTAGCCAGAGAGGCAGCGGCTGTATTAGCTGGCCTCAGTATGCCACCTAAGCCAAAAGGAAAGAGGAAGAGGGACCCTCCTCTCTACTTCAAAGCACGGAGAAGTGTTCGGATAAAAACAGGGAAACCACAGCAGCAGTCCAGCAGCCCAATTGTCATTGAGGACACCCCTGCTTCTCCCAAAGAAAAATCCCCCTCAAAGGTCACAGTTACCTACGAAAAGGGAATCCCGAAGAAGAGCACATGGCAAGACCGAGTGGACCTGTTGGAAGAGAAAACTAGGCTACAGGAAGCTGAAAACGTCCTACAGGATACCTTGGCTCGACTACAGGAAACCGAACAAAGAGAAGAAGGAGGACCCTCATCACCAAGGGCGGATGAGGCAGAACTACCTGAAGAAACAGCAAGAGAACATATACCCGAACCTAGCCCTTCGCCCAATCTGAATTCATATTATACCTTCTTGGAGGCGGGCAAGATCATCCCACAAAAATTTACTGTACCCCTATTCTTTGAATTAGAGAAAGAAAGAGTCTGCTCCCATACATGGATGCAAATTGCCAAATCAAAGGGGGTGGGGGACATAGGCCCTCTACAAGATCAGCTCAGGGAGGTCAGGAGCGAGTTCACCATGGCCAAACATGTGGCTAGTTGCCAGCAGGCACTTCTACAGGAAGAAAACCAGAAGTTAAGGTTGCAGCTACAAGAACTCAAGGCAGGGGCAGAAACATCCTCCAAGGGCATCACAAATGAACAAGAAGGCAAGAAGGAGCTGACCACCAATCTTGAAGGGCCAAAGACACTTCTACAGGAAGAAGAACAGCAGATAAGAATTGAAGTGCAAGCCTTAAAGGAACAGCTGCAACAAAAGGAAACACAATTGGCTTGCATGGCCAGTTGGGCCATGGAGGCCCTGCAGTGCAGACATCCTGCAAAGTCTTATGGGTTGTACTTAAAGGATCAGTGGTTGCAGTTCCAGATAAACACACTAGCACAAAGAGGTATTGAGCAAATCCATAACCCACAGCAATTTGCTGAAATATGCAATACTAGCTCAGCAGAGGACAAAGCCAAGCTAGCAGAATTCTACATCCACAATCTGGTTTTGCCCAATGAAGTCTCTTGGGATCCCAATATCGCCTTGGGCGATCTACAGTTGATGGCTTTTGCTTCATGGCTGAATCATGAGGATCAGAGAGCCACTGAAGAAAAATCGGTCATGAGCCGAGAGGTGAGTGAGCCACTGTACATTCGGGCAGAACCAGAGGATCCGGTTGCCCTCATCTCAGCCCGCCAACAGTTATCCAATGATCCCACAGCTTCCTTGAGATTTATGGACCAGCAAGCCCAAGCAATAGCCCACTTTGAAGACATGGACAGATTATTGGGAGAAACTGCTGCCCAGGCTTGTGCACGTAGGTGGCATGCCTTGGCACATAGTTTGAAGATCCGGGAATACCATACCCCGACCAGAATGAGGGAAGCATTGGCAAGAGTGGACCTTTACAAGAAATCCGTGCAAAGACTTCAGGCCAGCTGGATTGGCCTTAAACTCAGCCCTCCATTGCTGCTAGGATTGGCTGAAGGAAGTACAGGAAAGGATGACCAGGCACAATGGGAAAAAGTGGAAAACACAGCAGGGTTTCATATCGACCAAGAAGACATCACCACAGAAGCTTGGGATGTAAGAGGAGCAGTGAAATCCATGAAGGATGAGGATCTTGACTAAGTTGCTCAAGGATGAGCAAATGGTTCAGCTGGGGGGTGATGATGAGCCCCAATTTTGGTACAATTCGGGCTCATTTTGGCCTATTCTATTTGCTCAAACCATTGACTTTTTACTGCTTATGCATGCATTTCTTAGTTTATTCGTGTTGTTTGTAGGAATAAGGGTAGACACTTTATCTACGTGACTAATGCATTATGATTTCAGGTTTTTTGCATTAAAAGGGAGAAAAGACCACGTGAAAAGGAGACAAGGAGGCAATGAGGTGGCACTGCTGGTTTTGAGGAGAGGATGTCCACGGTCTTGGGGACATTCCTCGTGATTCCCACCAAGAACTCCGAGCTCCAATCCATCTTCCCTCCGAGCTTAGAAGCAGCCAGCTGTTCTACAGGAACAGCAGTTATAAACTGCTCTACAGGAACAGCAGTTATGACCGTCCTACAAGATCTGCAGTTGAACTCTAGTTGGACAGCCGAGCTCCTAAAATCAAGGACACCTGTTGGATAGTCGTTTTTGCATAAATACTGAGGCCGTAGCCTTGTAGAGGAGCTTTTTGAACCTTGGCATTACTCTTGTAATTGGAAAGTACGAGCTAGAGCTCAGTTTTTGTTCCTTTTTGTAAGCCAATTTGGCTTAACATCAGATTATGAATAAAGAAGGCAGATTTTGATCTAGCTCTGAGTTTTCTTAAGGAGACTATAGCTCTCAGGTTAGGGCCCAACCTGAGAGCCATAGATCCCCTCTGCTGTAGTGTTGTTTCCATTTCGTTTCAGCACTTTGAGTTTTCCTTTTCACATGCAATTCGAATTACAGATTGCTAATTTAGTTGTTTTCATGAGTTTAGATAGGATTTGCTTATGGTGAATTGGTTTACAGTTGCTTAGGTTAGAAGAGGATAGATACAATCTATTGGAGCTCCAACAAAAAGGTTGTTAAGGCTCACTGCCATCTCATCTGGGATTGGAGTGCAGTCCATGACTAACCACCAAAAATACGCATTTCTTTATTCCATGATTGCTGCAAACACATTCACGTTATGTTAGATGCTTCCACATGATTCACACCTGCACCACACTCCCTTACCACAGCTTCATGCACATTCTCCTTCGCGTTTAGATTGCTGTTCATTGAATTTATAAGCACAGGTAGTCTAAGTTAATGCATTTTCGGTTTTGTGATAGTCACAAGCATTTGTTCCATTTACACTGCTTTCTCTTGTTCCATTTCTTCGTCCTCCATCTTGATCACGCATGCAAACACATCTTTGACCTCTGCTCCGCTCTGTTATCTCCCAAAGTCTTTCACTCCTCACGTACTTCCATTCTCTAGCCCTTTCGATGACCTAGCCCTCTATCTTCCAACCTACTCCCTACATTCACTCCCTATCCTATTCCTCCACTTCTACAGCCATCACTAGCCTCATTCCTACCTTACACATCTCCCCCTACCATTCCATCACTCCTCCATCACTTCAAACACTCACGGTAGGTCATCCTGTAGCAGTTTGTAGACATCCTGTAGAAACCAGAGTATCCTGTAGGATCCCCTGCAGACATCCTGTAGGAGGCCACTCACTCGGTTGCTGAGCTTATGAACATGAGGAGCCTCTGTGGATGGATGCTAAGGATCCCTAGGGACCTCTCCTAGCCTCCCCAACCTTTCCCACGCTTTCCTTCCTTCTCCATCCCATCTGCACAACCAAACCCTAGTTAGCACAAGATCACAATCATTCCACACACTTAAAGGAAAAATACAAAAACATATCTTTCATGATGCAAGTAGTTTAGATCCATGCATTTGCACTTATTAGAGGTAACAGCAGCATTGGTAGAAGTTTCATTCACATTTTTTGCATTGTAGAGGTTAGACTAGTTAAATTAGGGTTTCCTAGGTTTACATGCATTGATTTGCTTTCAGTCCATTTTGTCAAGTAGAGTAGTTTCCCTTTGAGAATAGCTTTCGTCCATCAATTAGCAAGCTTCTTCTGAGAGCCTATAGAAGTTGGCTTGAGCCCTAGCGGACTTGTGCCAGCTGACCAAGTGACAGTTGCGACAAGAGCTAGTACTTGTGCATATAGCACCGTCGCTTCCAAGTTTGTACGAACTACCGGGTTGATAAAATGAGAGACAGGAAGCCCCAGGAGTTGTAGCATTATTGCTACAATACTGGAGCTCACCAGTTACAACCGATGATTCTTGATCCAGCATCAACCTCCCAGCATAGAAATCCCCTCTTCACCTCCAACAAAGCATAAATCACCCAATACTCTGATATCTATCTCAAAACCAACAGCAATTCTCTGAAATGTACAAAATTCCAGCCTCTGGATCTCTAGGATGAGGGATCCATATATAGATGTATGCAAAGAGGATGAGTCAGCTTATGATTTGACTAGTGGCTTCTCTTTGTCAGTTCTTGTTTCCACTTGGAGACTAGGAGCCTCTTACTCATCCTTGGTCGAACTCAGTGAGGCAAGTGTCATTGGGGAAGATTCTGGAAGCTTCCATTGTCTGTCCACCTCGCGGAATGACACTGTCATTTGTCATTTCCCACTCAACGCACCCTGGTAGTGCATTTAGGTGCATTGCAACGCACCTAGCTAGTGTACTTGGGTGCTATGCAACGTAGCTAGCTAGTGGAGCAGCTGAAATGATCCTGATTTGACTGATTCTGAGCAGTTTCTGGTGGAGAACTTCTGGGAGAAGCTGTAATTTGTTGACCTTGTTCCTTTAGGGGTCGGAACAACACTTTTAGGGACTTAGGATCCCTTGGTTTATGGACATTTCATGCTTAGAGCTGTAAGGCACAAAAATGTCTATAACACTAGGCCCCTTAGGCGTATTAGATAAATAAATGGGTTAGCTTTGGACCCTAACCTACCCTCCCCCATCAAACGTAGCCTTCTCCTCAAGGCTGAAGCTGCAGAAAATACTAAATTATAATGGTTGGTTCCCATGTCACATCTTCTAGAGAGGTGTCTTTCCACTTGATGAGGAATTTCTTAATGGATTGCAGATTTCTGTGGTTCGGTTTTTTAGAATCTAAACTCGGATAATCCATAGTCTTCATTTTTCTTTGTCGACGTTTCGAGTCTAGACCAAGACTCATCATCAGGACTTTCTTAATCATGTGGTCATGGAGCTTTCGTTCACGAGTATTGAGGACCTTATCTGGTTCAGGCCAAAGTGAGCCTTCCTCATCCAATTTTGGCAGACTTGTTTGGACCCTGCAATTATTTCCCACCACTTTCTTAGGGCACGATACATGGAAGACTGGGTGGATTTTTTAAGTAGTTGGAAAGGCCAATTTATAAGCGACTGCTCCTATATGTTGAAGTATTTGATAAGTCCCATAAAATTTTGGTGCTAGTTTCTGGCATCCCTTTTCTTTGAGAGAGGTTTGCTTGTACAGTTGTAGTCACAAGAACACCTGGTCCCCTACTTGAAATGAGTGCTCAAAACAATGTTGGTCAGTCTGTTGCTTCATTCTGTTCTAAGCTTGATGTAGATTATCTTTGAGATGAGTGATCATGGTGGCATGATTATGTAGGAACATAATAACTTCCTATACTTTGGAACATCTGTGGAGATAAGAAACTGGTGAAGGTGGGAGTTGGCCATACACTACCTCATATGGCATCATCTTGGTGGCTTCATGATAGTTAGTATTATACCACCATTCGACTAAATGGAGCCACTATACCCATTGATGTTGCTTGTCTGAAGTGAAGCACCTCAGATAGGTCTCCAAACATTTGTTGACTACTGTTTGACAATTTGTTTGGGGATGATAAATTGTACTTATTTGTAGTTGCGTTACCTGGAGCTTGAAAAGTTCCTGCCAAAATTTGCTAGTGAAAGGGGAGTCTCAATCAGACACAATGGAAGTTAGAATGCCATGCAGTTTGAAGATTTGGTCAAAGAAAACTTTAGCCACCAATGTTAAGGTAAATGGGTGTGGTAGAGCACAAAAATGAGCATATTTGGAAAGTCTTTCAAGAACCACCATGATGGCTGATTTGTTTCCTGATTTTGGGAGACCAGTAATGAAATCCATGGAAATATCCATCCAAATAGAAGCAGTGAGTGGTAATGGTTGTAAGGTTCTCAGTATCTTAATCGTTTCCCCTTTCTTACATTTCCATACATCGCATTCAGCTACAAAAGTAAGAATGTTGTTCTTCATGCCAGTCCAAAAGAAAGAATGACGTGCTCTTGCATAAGTCTTCTGAAAACATAAATTTCCTATAATCGGAGAGGATTGCAACTCATCCAAGATGCAGGTTTTGAGGGTGGAGGTAGGGGGATAGAACTACCCAATCCTTGTAGTGAAGAATCTCATCCTTTCAAGAGTAGTATTCTGAGGAATCAAGATCTTCTCTTAAGTTATTAATGAGCTAGGACAGAGAGGGGTGGGAGAACCATTCATTGTGGCCTCTTCAATCCAATCTGGTATGGGTAGAGAGAGTGATAGAAGGGTGCCCTCATCCTCAAATTGGCACAATAAGGCATCAGCCACTACTTTGTCATGCCCCTTTTTGTAAATTATCTCATAATCATATCCCAGCATTTTTTCAAGCAATTTATTTTGTTGTGGTGATGATAGATGTTTCTCTAGAAAATATTTTAGTCTATGATGGTCCATGCAGTTTTGGAAACATCGCCCCAATAAGTATGGTCATCGGGGGTCTACTACATGTAAGATGGCCATCATTTGTTTCTCATATGTAGATTGACCTAGATGTTTTCCACGGAGTTGTCGACTGGTGAAATCCAATGGTCTACCTTCCTGTATTAATATTGTGCCAATACCCAAATCTAAAGCATAACATTCAATCACAAAAGATTTGGTGAAATCTATTAAGGCCAATACTGGAGTGGAGCACACAGCTCGTTTAAGAGCCAAGAAGGCCTGTTGAGTTGCACCAATCTAAAGAAATGATTTTTTCTTGAGAATATTAGTTAGGGGCTGAGAAATGCATCCATAATTACAGACAAATTTGAGATAGTAGCCTGTGAGACCCAAGAATCCTCTCAAACTATTCAAAGTTTTTGGTTGGGGCCAATATTTCATTGCTTGAATCTTTTTCGGATCAACCCTCACTCCATCACGGCCCACAATGTGTCCCAAATTCTCTACTTCTTCCATGCCAAAGGAGCACTTGGACAATTTGACAAATAATTTGTGATCTTGGCGAAATTGCAATATTTGGTCAACATATTGAATTTGTTTATCCCATGTTATGTTGTAGATGAGAATGTCATCAAAGAATACCAGGACAAATTTTCTGAGATATGGTTTCATAAGGTGGTTCATGAGGCTCAAAAATGTGGATGGAGCATTATAGAGACCAAATGGCATGACCAAGAATTCATAATGGACTTCATGGGTTCGAAAGGTTGTCTTTGGAATGCCAACTTCCTTCATGTGTATTTGGTGATAGCCTGAGTGAAGGTCTAGCTTGGTAAAGAATTTAGCACCATTCAGTTCTTCAAGTAAATCATCAAACCAGAATAGGAAATTTGTCCTTGATAGTGAGCTTGTTAAGTGCCCTAAAGTCAGGACACATGTGCCATTCTCCATCTTTCTTGAGAACCATGACCACTAGATATGAATAAGGGTTGGCATTGGGACAGATAACATTGGTTTCGAAGAGTTCCTAGATGATTTTTTCAATTTCATTCTTTTGTGCAAAAGGATATCGATATGGGTAGACATTTGGCGGTTGGTCACCCGGGACCAAAGGTATGTTATGATCATGTTCACCCCTAGAGGGTGGAAGCTCTTTAGGTTTGTCAAAGACCCACTAGTGGTGATCTAATACATGTTGCATCTCCAGATGAATATTAGGAGTAGTGGATTCAATGGCTTGGATGGCATTAAATTGGTCCACTACTCCACGATGGCCCTTTTTTAAAAGCTTCTCCATTCGATGTGAGCTTATGATAGTAGGAGCACCTACCTGGAGTCCCCTCAATGTATGAGTGCGGTCATTTTGTTTAAAGCTCATATATAACTCCTGTAAACCCATTGTGATAGGGCCTAGTGTACGAAGCCATTTAGAACTAAGGACAATGTCGCAACCACTCATTTCAATGGAAAATATGTAGGTTTTTAGGTGGTAATCCCCCATCTAAAGCTTAAAATTTTCATAGTGTCCTTCACATTTCATGGTCCCCCCACCAACAATAAGGACTTGGAAATTAGATATCACTCATAGAAAGAAATGAACAATTTCTGCTACTCTCTTATGGACAAAGTTATGAGTGTAGCCACTATCAATGAATACCACTACTAGTCAATGTTTAATAAAACTCGTATTTCGAGAATCTCGGGTGAAGAAATTCCAGCCAAGGCATGTAGTGATATAACCAGCTCATCTGGTGTAGTTGTGAGATCATTGTTTGAGTCAGTTCAGTTTTCATCCACTTCTTCCTCAGGCACTTTAGGGGGTGGAGCTTCATCAGCTGAGTTGTTTTCAGTAGCATCAATTTGAAATAATTTTGGTTCCTTGCATTTATGTTTTGGGGAGTACTTGTCATCATAGTAGTAGCAAAATCCTTGTTTCCTTCTTGAGGCCATTTCTGTCGGTGACACCTTTTAAGCCTTAAGTGTTTGGGTGGGGCCTGGAGTTTGGGTGGGACATTCCTTAGTGGTGAAATTTGGGCGATTGGATTGGGAATTTAAGGTGACTTCCAAATCTAAGGCCTTACGATATGCATCCAACCAAGTAGTTGGGTGATGCATTCAGAAATGGGATTGGATGGCTTCCTTTAGGCCACTGATGAAACATTTTGTTGACAGTGTTGGACCCACCAACATTCAAGGGATCTTCCCGGTATGAATTCCTAACTAGACCTCACACCATTTGGTGTGGGAGTCCCATCCAGAATGATGGCCCGATTGCCACTATCTTAATGATTTTCCTCGACTCTTTCTTGTCAGCACATGAGAGTGGTTTGATTTGTCTTTGAGAAGTGAGGTTCGTGTGCCTCATGAGTGTAAGTGTACTTGTGTCAATGGTTCTTTCACTGTGAGAGGAAAAGGTGAAGATGAGTTCTAGGTTCAAAGGGATCAGTCCCAACTCGTCTAGGAACAAAAACACAAAGGACATTCATAGCGTTTGGTGGAGCAGTCCACTCGAATGTGGAAATCATAACATACAAGGTAATATAACACGTACATCACTCATGGATCAGTCCGAGATGATCGCCGCGGTTGTTACAGCAAAGTTCATGTGAAAGGTATGTCTGATGTCCGGTAGAGCAGTCGACACGAACAGGACAGCATTAACAACATATACAACACATTTCCATTAATATATTATGCATTACAACAAATGAATCAGTTCAGATGTAGAACACATGTTTAAAGCAACATGCATTACAAGTGTTAAAGATCATTCTTACAACAAATACAATACATGTGTGAAAACGTGTTGGCCTGTTAACAGGCTTCTGAATTAAGCGAAAGTTCCAAGACACATCATTACACCATACATCACTAACCCTGTCAGTGGGGCATTGGAGCCACTACTTACTCCTCAAATAAAATATTACAGACTCTCTTGGCTATGTGGGAGGATCTAAGGTGAAAAGTCCTTTCATGTACAAATGAGGGGGGTATTTATAGCCAAGGGTGAAACTAACCCTTATGGTTGTTCGACTACCCTCATGACCGTTCAACTTCCATGACTATTCGACTTACATGACTCTATGTTCAACAAGTGGGTCTCTTGGACATCCACGTTACATCACATTGATTGACAACAAGCCCATAGTAGAGATGCGGGCAACATGACTCATGACTTGACTCGACATGACTTGACATGACATTGTTGGTACATTCATGCTGCCACTGGAGTGCATGTCGAGCTAGAGTGTTGCTCAGTGATGGATGTCTTCATGGTGTACCATAGCTTCACCTCCGGATGGCAAAGCAGGCGGAATCTTCGATGGTCCTTAGTTCGCTTGATGAAGCTTTAGCATGTTGTTCCTTGCTTTCATGCTAGAAGGCTTGACAGGCTCACTTGTTCGCGAAGGTGCATGTTCGTCACATTCATCCACTTCGCATGGTTTTCTTGTTTGTCCGTTGGTGAACTTGTCCATCTACATGTACCCCCTTCATTCATCTCATTCATTGCCTTGACATGTTTGTTGGTGTACTTGTACCTGCATTCACTCATGATGAGATGACATCAAATCCAAAACCTCCTAGTCTACCATGACACATGATCATTTGAATGCAAGTGATTGGGATAGGTAACAGGACTGTGATGTGGGATGATGGCTCCGGGCAACTGCTGGTGAAAACTGTGCAAGAGTCACTGAGATATGGAGATAGGCAATCTGAGTTGATGGTGAATGACTACAAGGTTTGGCTTGGCTGGGAAGCAAAATTGCGCAAATTTTGGGAGGAACAATCTGGGCTGCTAGAAGGCAAGGTAGGCATGCTCTATGCATTTTCTATAATGAACATTCAGTAGGGGCTAGACAGCCAAATTTGTGCAATTTTCCATAGGAATAGGTCGGGCTGCCGGAAGGGTCAATAGGCAGGGATTACGCACTTTTTCTGTGGAACTGCCCGGGAGACTGGCAGCCAGATCTATGCAATTCCCAGAGGGAAATGCCAGTTGGTTGCTGGGATCACTGGCAACCAGATATGTGTAATTCCCAAAGGGAACTGCCAGTTCACTGTTGGGGTCACTGGCAGCCAGATCTGCACAATTCCCAGAGGGAACTGTTAGTTAGTTGCTTAGTCACTAGCAGCAAAAACTGTGCAATTCCTAGAGGGAACAGGAAGTCTACTGGCTAGGAAAATTGCATCAAGGTCGGGAGGTCGACCTTCTCATCATCTCTGCACACTTTCTGAGTTGAGCTTACTGATGGGAAACAGGAAGCCTACTCATGAGAACTACTCAATTTCTTATATGAACAGTCGGTCGACTGTCCGAGTGGCCAGCATGAGTGCTGATTGAATTGCTTGCAAGAAGCACAGCTTGAAAGAACTAGCTTGGTGCTTCTGCGTTGTTCTAGTTGACAGTCGATCGAGTCGAAAGCAGGGTGATGTTCTGGCTGTCAGTGAGGAGTCTGGTCATCAGAACTTCAGCAAAAACGACTAAGTGTGTGAACAGTCAAAAGATGCATAGGTGATCATATGGACACACACTCGCATGACTTCACGACGAAACAACCAAACCATCTGGATACACATGTTCAACATGACTAACTGACGATGCAAGAAACAAGTGAAACACTCATGATTGATCTTTCATGATCGAGACGACGCTTGCGCGACAGTGAATGTGACTCCAGGTGTAAGTGCGACAGATGCTTTCATGGAAAACACATCAAACACATATGAAGCAAAGACTTTGATCATAACCAGAACACGATCACAAGCATGACTTAGACATCAACATGCAGAGACTTGAGTGCAATAAACAAGCAAGGTGAATGTAAAGACTCACACGGGCTCACGGAGTGAACCCAGGTGTGTGCAATCATCAAGTGAAACTCTTCAAGGGAGGCTCCGAAATTGATTCAGGCCAAAATTTTGGAGGGTGGTTGTAGCCGCTACAACACTTGGCGACACACTGGTAGGACTCCAGCTTCTCTGTTTCGATTCGTTGCTAGCACAGGGTCTTAGTATTTCAAGAAATATTGAATCATTGTGTGGGTTTCTTCATTTTCCCCATGGACATACATGATTCACCCTTTGCCAACTTAGTTAAACAAAATCAAAAGTTTAGCTTAGATCTCAATGTTTCAAATCTAGGAAGGGTAGTTTAGTTCGTGAGTTGAATATTTTCAAAGTATAAGTTTTCATCTCTGGTGTTGCTCCACTGCCAACAAGCCTAGATAGTACCCCGACGGAGTCACACAGGAACACACACATTGCTCCACTGCCAGCGAGCCTGGTCAGTACCCCAGTGGAGTTGCATGCTTCACCTCTTTGCGTAGGAAGCCTTTCTTTTCTTTCACCTTTATATTTTTTTAAGAATATTGTGCATAGGCACTTATTTATTTTTAGGGTGGAAGAGGGATCCTGACTTATTGAGAGCAGAAGAGGTTGTTCCTTCAGAGAAGCATGTAAGATCTCTAACATAGGTTTGCTCGTTTAGATTTTGCCCCTTCTTTATTTCTACTAATTGGATTAGCTTCAACACACAGAGTAGAAGGTTGAGTACATGCATGAGGCTTCCCAGTGTGGACACAGGTTCACAGTTGGACCAAAGCTTCCCTTACAGATGGCTCATATTTTCCATCAGGACTTCGTCGGCCAAAGGTTGTAACCAAGCATAGAGAAAATGGACACAAGACTAGCCAAGTGTTGCAGTGTCACAAGTCTCTTCAAATTTCAACCACGTACTCTATTCAAAAGCTAGAACATAGTAGTTGGCAGCACTAATTTCAGGAAACAAAAATAGTAATATGTCAAACAAACAAAATGTACATGAACAAAAAGAGTAATCAAAATAAAACAAAGCAAAAGCAAAGATAATAAGAAAAACAAGCCAAATGAAACAACAAGCAGCAAGTAGACTATGTACAAGGCACGTGCATGACCCGGCCTATTGAACTAATGTTTGAGGACTTGGCCTTTTGACAGCAAGATCATCAATCCTCCCATCAAGTGATTGCAAATGATAGGTGTGTGAGCCAAGTTTCTCGTGGACCGGTGCTTGTCCACTAGGCTCCGCCACCAGAACTTAGTGGCATTCCAGAAAACCTTCAAGTGAAGACAACACTACTTTCTCAGGTACTATGTGTAGCATGGGCTCGGCTGATGGCACAGGGTAATTGTTTTTACTCCAGGAAGCGTTCAAGTTTCTAAAGTCAATTCGTAAGCGGATCTTCCCAGATTTCTTATGTGGAGGATTTAAATAAGAAAACCAAGTGTGATGACGAACTTTGCAAGTCCAAGCACTTAAAATGTTAATCAATCTATTCGGTGAAAGGAGTAAAAACAACATGTTTGTGTTACCTATTCTTTATTGTAATGGATTGTCTTCTCCTTTACCTAGAATCTCATGTTAGATTGTTCGCATATAGTGGGTACTCAGGTCATCATTACTTGTGCAGGACCATGCTAGTACTGTTCGATCAAGTGGTCAACAATTGATCGTTGCTGCAATGTGTAACTTGTACCGATATTAGCCATCTTCGAATCATGGTGGATCCCCAAGTTGCTGTATTTGCTCATAGTGTTGGTATTTTGTGTTTTCAGCATGAGTGCTTTAGCATCATTGTTTGTGACTTTGAACTTCAAACAGCTTGCAATTGTGCATAGTTCCTTGTTTTGGATGACTGAGATGCACTCGGTCCTTGATTTATCAAGACTCATGGTCCACAAATTGTCTATACATGGAAGATATTGTACGTGTGGGATCATTTTGACTGCTTTCTCAAACTTGTGAGTGATGGGATGAACGGAGCGAAGGTGTTGATATGAAATCTCGTGTTCAATTCTAGGAGGTGAGGAGTAACCAACTGTTGAGTCGTGAGAGAGGGAATGCAAGTCACTGCCTTGACCAGATGGTTGATGAGTGAGTATGAGGGGAATTTCAGCCATATACAACTGGTTTCCCTCCTTCTAGTGCCAGAAATGTTGACGGTGCTGGACCTACCAACATTCAAGGGATCACCCCGGTATGAAGTCCAAACTAGAACTCAAACTGTTTGGTGTGGGTCCCATCCGGTATGATGGCATGGTTGCCATTGTCTTAAGGATTTGCCTCAACTCTTACTTGTCAGCACAAGAGAGTGGTTCGCCTTATCTTCGAGAAGTGAGGTTCACATGCCTGGTGAGTGTAAGTGTACTTGCATCCATGGTTCTTTCACTGTGATAGGAAAAGATGAAGATGAGTTCCAAGTTGAAAGGGATCAGTCCCAACTCATCTAGGAATACACAACACAAAGGTCATACACAGCTTCTGGCAGAGTAGTCCACTTGGATGCGGCAGTCATAACATACAAGGTAAGATAACACTTACAACACTCACGGATCAGTCCGAGACGAGTGCCATGGTTGTTATAGCAAGGTTCATGTGAAAGGTTTGTCTGATGTCTGGCAGAGCAGTCAACATGGACGGGACAACATTAACATCATATAAAACACATTTCAGTTAATATATTATGCATTACAACAAATGAATCAGTTCAGATGTAGAACACATGGTTAAAGCAACATGCATTACAAGTGTTAAAGATCAGTCTTACAACAAATACAATACATGTGTGAAAACGTGTTGGCCTGTTGACAGGCTTCTGAATTAAGCGAAAGTTCCAAGACACATCGTTACACCATACATCACTAACCCCATCAGTGGGGCGTTGGAGCCACTACTTACTCCTCAAAGAAAAGATTACATACTCTCTTGGCTATGTGGGAGGATCTGAGGTAAAAATTCCTTTCATGTACAAATGAGGGGGGTATTTATAGCCAAGGGTGAAACTAACCCTTGTGGTTGTTCGACTACCCTCATGACCATTCGACTTCCATGACTTTCCTACTTACATGACCCTATGTTCAAAAATTGGGTCTCTTGGACTTCCATGTTACATCACATTGATTGACAACAAGCCCATAGTAGAGATGTGGGGAACATGACTCATGACTTGACATGGCATTGCTGGTACATTTGTGCTACTGTTGGAGTGCATGTCGAGCTAGAGTGTTGTTGAGTGATGGATGTCTTCATGGTGTACCATAGCTTCACCTCCACATGGTGAAGTGCACAAAGTCTTCGATGGTCCTTAGTTCGCTTGATGAAGCTTTAGCATGTTGTTCCTTACTTTCATGCTAGAAGGCTTGACAGGCTCACTTGTTCACAAAGGTGCATGTTCATTGCGTTCATCCACTTCGCATGCTTCGCTCGTTTGTCCATTGGGTAACTTGTCCATCTCAGGGAAAATTTTAAGAACCAACCTAAATTTATATGTATAATAAATGGGCAAATCCCCATGATTCATAGGAAAAATGGGAGGCGATTTTATCAATAATATAATATGTATATATAATTTTTTTGGCGAATCTCTCACCAGATTATATTATCTTGTAAAGTCATGGTGAATCTTTCATTGAATTATAAAATCTTGTAAGATCTTCGCAAATATTTCACTGAATAATAAAACATTGTGAAGTTTTGGTGAATGTTTTGTTAAAGTATGAAACCATATATGATAATAGGAAAAAATATTCATTAAACTGTAATATACTAACATACATGTTTGGAAAAAAGAAACATAATTTTCTCTTCCTACAAACAATGTTGCAAGTTTTAGTGGCCGTGTTTGTCAAGGTTCTTACTATACACTCTTTCATATCCTTCAACTATTTCAAACCTTGTCACAATTGCATATATATTCTGTAAACTATATGAATGATCTTTGTAGGCCTTGGATAGAGTGTAATAGAACTTGGTCATAATTGTAGGGTGTAAATCCATAGCTTTGTCTCTATTTACGATTTCAATTGTTCATAATGCCAGCTCTTGATATATTTTCTTAACTCTTACACACCCTGATTTCCCCAAAATCCATCTTTGAATGGACTCAAAGTGGAGCAATGTTAGCCATAAGTTTTATCAACTCTATGTCATGGCCAATTTCAAGTATATTCTTACACCAATCAACTATTTCCTCCTTTTGTTCAATTAACATTGTAATAACCCCTTTCTTCTTCTTCCTTGCATGAGGTATTTAGCCAATAATGTATTAATGCTGGTGAGGTCCATATTTTCTCACTGTAGCTCTTATTAAGCATCCATTGAATTCAAAATCATTAATTTCCTTCATCATATCCTCTTTAGTTCAACCTCTATTAACACTAATATTCTTGGTTAAACTTGCACCTTGCACTATAATTCATGTAGAATCACCACCTTCAACATCTACATCATATGCTCTTCAAATTTTATATCATTATGTTCTTCAAAACCTACCGGATTTAACTCCTCATTTGAGGAAGAGTTTTGTAGATGATCAACCGTTTTCACTTGCATTCTTACCCTCACAAGAGCAACACTATTTCCTCGTGCATGATAGAAAAACATTAAACAAACAAATATTGTAGAATAATAGAGGTTGATGCAATGCACAGCAACAAGGAAATGAAAAACTTTAAGGTAAACATAGGTGACAAGAAACAAAACTTTAAAAGGATAGAGTTTATGAAATAGTGTTGATCCCTAACTAAAGATTCATGGTGAGAGAAATGTTTACAGTGACCTATAGAGAAGTACTGTAAACTAAGTTGAAGTAATGGTGCTTCCATTAATGATGGTTTAGATTTATAATGCTCCATTGGAAATCTTGATTGATGAGTCCCAAGAATAAAGATATATTGTATGAAATTCTGACAGTCATCTAGAGAGCAGTATTGTAAACTAAGTTGCTGCAATGGTGCTTCCATGAATTATAGATTAAATGTATAACATTCCAATGGAAATTTGAGTGGTGAATGGTCATCGACATGGATTTCATATGCAGAATGATGATATCTGTGTCTAGGATTGATTTGATTATGATCTAGGGGCTCTTAGTTTCTCCTATCCAATGCTGGTGCTTCTAATGTTCTTGAACATTAATGGGATTCTTTTTCTTCTACATGAGGGGAATGGCACAGATAGATAGCATTAAGATAGATCCAAAAAAAGTTCCATCTAATATAGTCATATTTTTAATCAAAAGGGTGAAGTGCAGAGAAAATTAATAGCATCAAATCACCTTGTGCGTTGTAGTTGTTACTACATCATAAAAATTGAATGGACTAGCCATTATAGAAGCAATGATGAGACCATTTATGTGTGCCATGTCCATCATTAAGTATGCCCCAACTGCATTGGCAATCTTCCCAAACCACAAACGTTTTAGTACTAAAAATCAAAAAAAAAAAAAAAAATCCAACATTACATACTATAAGAACATATTAATAAAATATGCTAGAATAAACATTGCTGGAAAGAGAAATTTGTGAAAGGAATGCCATTATAAGATCTATAGAAATACCCATCTTCAATACTTGCCTCATGCGAGGGTAATCAATATCACTTCCCCAAAATATTGGTTCAATATTTGTCAATGATGGAACTGTTTCCCTCCTAATTATTATTAGACTGGAAATGTGATCTCACCTGTGGACTCATCTAGATGATATGGCATTGATTCAAAGTAAATTGATGTAGCATATACTCATTTTTTTGCTATCATGAATCCATGAGACATATGCCCTCCAAGTGGTAAGTACAAACCCTAAACGTTGCAAAGAAAATTTTCACATGTTACATGCCCAAATAGGAATGATAATCTTATCAAAGGAGGTTCATAGTTCAGAATCATACACACCATAATGCGATGATGTGGTTGGAGGAGAGTTGTATAAAAAACAAAATTAGCTGGGGAAGATGGAATGCTTCTAGGGCCCTCTGTCAGCAAAGCCTCTCGCTTTGGTTAATGAATTCATTTCCAGCATATTATATGCATGGCATAAATCCCAACCCAACACAGTAGTGAATAAATATAGAAAAATTTCCAATAGTTGTATCCATCATTGTGATAACAAATACTCATGCAACAACTACAGGTCTCGACACTTAACGCAAAACCCAGAAACCATTACACACATGTCAAACTTTCAAACTAAAAATTACAGGTCCAAAAGCTAAGAGAATCTGAGTTGTCACACGGAATAGGTCGATCTTGCGGACAAGATAGACCTTCCTAGAATCTAAAGAAGACCTAATGACAAGCAAACCAACCAGACACTATCTTTCTCTAAATATGCTTTTATAAACAATGGCAAACAAGTGTTTTTAGGGCCTACCTTAGGTCCAACACAAGTTTGTGGATGCCCTCGCTCCTTCGATCCAAATGAGCTCCTTTGTCGCGAATCTGCAAACACAAACAAGGCAAACAAATTAAATAGCACCTGAAAAGCCAATATCATAAAACATATTTAACATGAAAGTCAAGGAGTTCATGAAACAAATAACATGAGATACTTGTTGAGAAAAATGAGTTTGATTGTATTAATTCAAAAGAAGAAGAACTTTACAACCTGTGCCTTGACGCTGTACAAGCTCCTCCCAGGGTCCAGCAAGAAGTCTCCTCTACTTTGATAAGTTTCACTCACTCCCCAATGAAGCCAAAAAGGTATGTGATCTCTCCTCTTAAGCTCAACTAGGAAGTCTTGATTTCACCAGCATTTACCCTCAAAAATGTTCAGCGTCTAACCTCTCCAGCAACCAACCCAATGCCTAAATTTATAGTCCAATGGAGGGAGGTTACTAGGTCCTCCTTCAAAGGGATAAAGCCCTCCTTCAAAGGGATAGCTCCTCTCATCAAGGGATTAGCTCCTTCTCTTTTGGGGTGCATGAACCACCTAAGAGCGGCAAATCCACGTCAAAATTCCTTCTAGAATCATCTAGAATTAACCCAAAGTGAGTTTTTTAGAATAAACTTGCGCCTTTTTGACTTTCACAAGGGTCCGCACCCACACCTTTAGGGACAGAGCGGGCAGGTCCGCAGTTTTTGTAAACATAAGGTGCGGGACCGCAGGTAATAGTGAGAGAAAGTGTGGAACTAGAGTTTCATTGATTTTCAATGTTTTTCTCTCATTTTCAAAGCTTGACTTGAAGAGCTGAGGTCTGAGACTTGCTTAGGAGGACAGTACAAGTGATGATAGACCCATACTGACAGCAAATAATCATGGTGACGATATTTTTGTGTAACATGAGTTTAACAAGAAGAACATACCAAGTGGCACGAAGAAACTACCAAGCATCTCAGACACAATCACAATCATGATGGTGTCATTCTTCACATTCCAAGTTATATCATCAGGCACTTACCTCTTACTAGGGAGTCCTTCTAAATACTTGTTTGTTAGACATGATCCAACAGCTTCCATAACCGCCCAAGATGTAAAATTTTTAGAAGAAATAGGTTCCAAGCCATTAAATTGCGACTACTTTTCTTTCTCAATTATCACATTCATTTCGGGATCGAGCTCACTTAGAGGAGGATATACAAATCTCTGCTTTCCCTCTGCACATAGCAATTTACAAACTAGATAAAGAAATCACAATAAATTTATTACCCTTGGTAGCTGAGGCACAGTTTGACAGGAGCATTATTTGTATTATTGAGGTCTACAATTTATGTTTGCTAGCATACGAGGGGAATCCACATCAAGAACAAAGTCTTTATCAATACATTCACTAACCATTAACTCAACAAAACTATAAATAAAATCGAGGTATTTGACATAGTTCATTAAATGAAGATAAGAAGCTTATTTGCAACAACTCAATTCACAAATGAATCTTCTAAACACATCCAAGTTAAATTATATTCGACTATGATCTGTGCTTTCTTCACTTGGTCTTCAAATGGCAAGATTATCAAGGATGTCACACAAGCTATCTATACATGTAGAAATTTCAACCAAAAACAAATACATAAATAAATAAATCATAGCATGAATTGTGAACAACATGCACACCTAGGAAGTTGCAAAGTTGTGCCAGCATGAATGCCAAAGGATTTCCCATTGTCAAGCTTGTTGTAATACAAAAAAGGTTTATACTCAAAGTTACAAACCTCCCAATTTTCTGCTTTTTTGTCGCCAGGGAACCCCCAAAACTAGTTGTGAAGTTTTGGGCATCAAATTTGCAGTTGGGTTCAAATTGTATTGACCCAACAAGCCCATCCCTATTGCTCCACTACCCATTATGACCTACAATGAATATGTTTGCACCTGAAACAAGAGTTATCCTTTGTGCCCACTTCAAAATGTGAAAAATAATCAAATATCGGGAGACATGTGAATCCAGAGCTTGATGTATTGTGGATAATTCTCTAGCAAAGGTAGACATGAAAGACACCAAAAGTAGCAATAGTTCGAATTTGCCTCCTACATGTTGCTAACTTGGGTTCGAATCACAGATAATATACAGAAAAAGAATATCACACATGCAGGATTAGTTGACTTTGGTTCGAATCGCAGATAATATATAGAACAATAATATCACACATATTCGTAGATAATATATATAACAAGAATATCACCTTAGCAATCACCAACAAAGAAATGCCATGGGTAAGTTTTATCAACCTCCATATTGCAACCCACCTTGGAACTTTAACCTTTGGAGTCATTTTTATGCCTTCATATAGGTATTTTATTTGATGATGTACCTGAAAATGAGGGATCTCCTTGTCTACAAAATTGTTATTCCTTCTTTCTTGTCCAAATGGCTCTAGAGACAATCAGGGGCAATGATCTATGTTATTTGAGTGCTCTATCGTCAAACATTCCTACAAGTAAGCCTCCTACCAAGTACCCTATCCTAAATAAGGGGAGAATAACACCCCATACCTCCTGAGAAAAAATACAAATGAACACCAACATGTGGTTTATTGTTTCCCCTTCACATTTGCATAGAGTACAAATTCCAGGACCCTACCTTACCCTATTTTGTAGAACCTCTCACGTCAAAACATCATTCGTTAGGGCCAACCACATAAAAATCATAGATTTCATTAAATATTTAACTTTCCAAATCTTCCCCACCACCAAGCTACTACTACTGCTTCATCATCAAAGATAGCCTTGTACCGCAAGCTAGCTGTCAACAATCATATGGCAGGATTAATGGACCATACAACCTTCTTGCGTGAAGAAGACATGAGGACAACTCTTTGCTCCTAAATGCAACCAATGTTGCATTTAAATAAAAATGCTTGATTTTGTACTAGGAAACAACAAAATATACAAAATTTCCTTGTGACGGAGTTTCTAAGATGGAATCTTCATCTACAAACATTTACCTATCAGGATGAGAAAATGCAAATCAAATTTCTTCCTTATTCCATAGAATCCAACTACGAGATAAAAAAAAACACATCAAGTTTGTTTACCCCAACACGCCAACAAGTAGCAAGCCCCAACTATATAATATAAGAAAGTAGTAGGTATCCCAAAGGCCTAAAGGGGATCTAATGGAAATAAATGACCATTGTCAGAAGCCTTCCAATCAATATATAAATGTAGATTTATTATTATTTTAATTGGAAATCTTCAATTAAATAATAAAATTTAATTACGTCTCTCCCAATCTAAATTACTTATTAGCATAATTCATTACCTTCATACGTCTTGCATTTTTTAATAGTGTTGTAACATGTGGATTAATTTCCTTTTTGGTGCACAATCTCCGCCTTTTAGGAGAATATGGTGCAGTGGCCCAACCCCTACAGATCATTACAACAAACTAAGAATAACAGAGTGTAGAAATTTCTCTATAGATCAGCTAGCTCTAATACCATGTAGAATTTCCTGCAAATTCTCTACAAATCTTGCTCTGAGGCCTATGTAGAAAATCTGACTGTAGATTAACCCGATAATGCGATATACCAAAGCAAAATACTATAATCTACTTCTCCTATCAAACTTGTAGAATCTTAATCGATTTAAGAAATATCAAGTAGAACACATATAACAGAGAAGAAGAATCAATACACATGAAACACAGAAAATACTCAGGAGAAAGCCTTAGCTAAAATCCCCACTATCTCTATTATCATACAAGGTGGAAATACATCAAGATTATACAAATCTTTAGCTCTCACAGCTAGCCAGCTCTCAGTACAATCCTCCTGGATACTCACAGGCAAACAAAGCTTCTCAGAAGCCTTATCCTCTACCCTCCAATCTCCTATTTCCTTACACATTTACCTCTAGGATGATCTCCTTCACCCAATGTAACACATCTCTCACGCACTGCTCTAACACACTGTCAGAACTGCGCAATCCTCAAAGAACCTTGTTCCTTCTACATGGATGAGTTTCCTTTATAGGAAAATTCCTCCAAATGATAGTACAATGTCCCTGTCTTTAATCTCAACTGGCTCTTTCTCAGAATAGACATGCATGAGTTATTTATGAGAGAATCCTCAGTTATCTGGAGTACACTAGTTGCATGCATGCATGCATTAACTGACTGAACTCGCAATTATTTCCTCAAACTTTTTGGAACTAATTTAACTGGACTTAACTCAGTTAATTGAGCTAACTAATTACAACTCATTCTTATCTCCTTAATTAAGGGATAATCTCCTTAATTTAAGGGATAACTGTTGCATGACTTCACAAAGACTTCTAGCTTGAATTTCTCCAACTAATTAACTCAAGATGAATTAATTAATTATTTTTCAAGCAGCTGGTGAGACTAAATTCGAATTTTAATTCTCAATTTTAATTCAAGGACAAATTAAAATTGGAATATTCTAAATGTTATTTTTAGCATTTCTGTTTTTAGCATTTCTTGTTGTTATTCTCAACATAGAGAAGATGAAAGGTTGTACAAACCAACATATTTCTCAACCAACTAATCCAACATCAGTACCTTAACTTTTTCATGAAGATATCGTATTGAGAACGCTTGAAAAATGGTGGGAAATCTAGGAAGCGACTATCTCTCTTCTGCAAGGGTGATGCGAAAAGAGTGATAAGATTTCACTATTTTGAATTTTTCTTTGTGTTAAATCGGAAAAACCAATATTAATGGAGATATTGGTATTTTTTACTAAATTTTGTGAAGTGATTAAATGTAGCTTTAACCATTCACCTTAAGATGTTTTTTACAATATAATTTCCTAAGTCTATTTAATATCTTCATTATCATAAAAACCAACCTATATCCATCTTAACTCCACATCTACCAAACTCTTAGAGGGATGAAATCTATTTATCCCTCTCAGCACTTGGTAGATCTAGAATTAAGATGGATCTAAGCTAATATAATTTCCCCTTTAAATAGTCTATGCTCACATGAATACCATGGTATTACCATGGGTTATCATAACCCTAGAGCTTAAAATATACTATTAGTAATTTATAAAAAAAAAAAAAATTAATAATTGATTTATTTTTTTAACCGAGTTAAAATGTTTAAGTGATATTAAATTACAAGATCCATTTTTACTCTTGATCTACCAAGCCCCGAGAGGGATCAAATATTTTTTCACTCTATGCTAGTTTGCATATCACGATATTTGATCCCTCTCGGGGCTTAGTAGATCCAGAGTAAAGATGGATCTATGTTGGTTTAATTCCCCACTTTAAATATGCTACATTCCATGTGAATACCATGGGTCAATACCATGTGCTATCTTTATTTTTATTAATACTAATATTAGGGTTAATAATGCTTTTTTGCATGGTATTAATAATAATTTGGCCCATAGGCTTCACCTAAATATAACACATTTTTTGAGTGTTCGTAAATATAAGGTGACTTATGGAGTACATATAAAAAGATGTTTTATTTATTTACCATACCTCTTGTTTATTTATATTTTTATTAATTTACCATACCTATTTTATAAATATGGTATTTGGCCCATAGGATTCACTTAAATAAAACCTTTTTCTGAGCCTTCTTAAATAGAAAGAGGGTTATGAACTAAATATAAAAAGAGGTTTTATTTATTTACCATGCCTCTATTTTATTTTTATTTTTATTTATTTACCATACCTTTGGAGTAAGTATAAAAAGAGATTTTATTTATTTACCATACCTCCACTTTATTTATATTTTTATTTATTTACACCCTTTCCATCGATGAAAACTAGACTTGAAAACAGGGAGCCGTTCACAGAAGAAATCAGGGAAATTGGGACCAAATACAACCTCCCAAACCAAAAATGGGCGATTACAAACGAATTTAACATTGCAAAGCAGAAAATCAGGCGATTGTAATGGAATATAACCTCCCAAACCAGGTGAAGAGGGTCAAATGAGTATTTTCATAGTTTATCCACCCCTTTTTTTGGGCTATAAAAAAAATAAAAATAAAAATAATAAAATAATAAAAATAAAAATAAAATAAAAATAAAAAAATAAAATAAAATAAAAGTTGGGCTAAATATATGAAATGGGTATCTTATAAAAATTTCACCCCTCTAAAATGAAAAACCCCTTAAATTTCACCCTTGGGCTAAAATTCACCCCTAAAATTTACCATGGTCGATCTGCATGTGCTCCCTTTGTTCATCCCGTTCGTCGCCTTGACATGTTTGTTGGTGTACATGTACCTACAATCACTCATGACGAGACGACATCAAATCCAAAACTTCTTAGTCTACCATGACACATGATCATTCGAATGCAAGTGACCGAGAGAGGCAGCAGGGCTATGATGCGGGATAATGGCTCTGGGCAACTGCTGATGAAACCTGTGCAAGAGCCACTGAGAGATGGAGACAGGAGATCTGAGTCGACAGTGATTGACTACAAGGTCTGGCTCGGTTGGGAGGAAAAATTGCGCAAATTTTGGGAGGAATAGTCTAGGCTGTTGGAAGGCAAGGCAAGCATGCTCTATGCATTTTCTAGAACAAACATTCAGCAGGGGCTAGACAGCCAGATTTGTGAAATTTTCCAAAGGAATGGGTCGAGATGCAGGAAGGATCAACAAGCAGGGATTGTGCAGTTTTTCTGGGGAACTGCCCGAGAGACTGGTAGCCAAACCTATGCAATTCCCAAAGGGAACTGCCAGTTGGCTGCTGAGGTCACTGGCAGCCAAATCTGTGCAATTCCCAAAGGGAACTGCCAGTTGGCTGCTGAGGTCACTGGCAGCCAAATCTGTGCAATTCCCAGAGGTAAGTGCCAATTGAATGTTGGGGTCACTGGAAGCTAGATCTGCGCAATTCCAGAGGGAGCTGCTAGTTGGTTGTTGGGGTCACTGGCAGCCATATCTGCGCAATTCCCAGAGGAAACTGCCAGTTAGCTACTCAGTCACTGGTAGCAGAAATTGCACAATTCCTGGAGGGAACAGGCAGTCTGCTATTGGGAGTTGCTGGCCGGGAAAATTGCATCAAGGCCAGGAGGTCGGCCTGCTGATCATCTCTGCGCAATTTATGAGCTGAGTTGACTGACGGGCAATAGGAGGCCTGCTCATGAGCACTGCACAATTTCTGATATGAATAGTCGGTCGATTGTCCGGGTGGCCAACATGAGTTCTGATTGAATTGCTTGCGGGCGGCATAGCTTGAAAGAACTAGCTTGGTGTTTGTGCATTATTCTAGTTGACATTCGATCGAGTCGAAAGCAGGGTGATGGTCTGGATTTCAGTGAGGAGTCTAGTCGTCAGAACTTCAGCTGAACAGTCGAAATATGCATAGGTGATCATATGGACACACACTCGCATGACTTGACAATGAAATGACCAAACCACCCGAATACACATGTTCAAAATGACTGACCGACGGTGCAAGCGACAAGCGTGACACTCATGATTGATCATTCATGATCAAGATGAAGCTTGCGTGACAGTGAATGTGACTCCATGTGTGAGTGTGACAGATGCTTTCATGGTGAACACATCAAACACATATGAAGCAAAGACTTTGAGCATAACCAAAACATGTTCGCAAGCATGACTTAGACATCAACATGTAAAGACTTGAGTGCAATAAACAAGAAAGACGAATGTAAAGACTCACACGGGCTCACGGAGTGAACCCGAGTGTGTGCAGTCATCAAGTGAAACTCTTCAAGGGAGGCTCTGAAATTGATGCAGGCCAAAATTTTGGAGGGTGGTTGTAACCACTACAACACATTCCAAGTAAAATTCATCTCCTAGACCTTTAGTTCAGATGGCCAATTGTTCAAAGGCTGCAACGTATTCCTTTACTATACTTATTTGCTTGAGCTTAGTGAAATGACCCAAAAAGTGAGATTCCTGATCAAAGCGGTCACATATGGATTTTGAGAACATATTCCAAGTTTCCCTTCCTGGATAAAATTTCTAATGCAACTACCACGACTACCATTTTTATTGGTCCAAGTAAAGGGCTCCCACATGTAATTTAGTTCCATCTTCCCATATATTATTAAGTAGGAAATATTGTTCCATTTGTGCCACCCATACAGCAGGGTTAGAGCCATCAAATTTGTACATGTCCAACTTGTGTGTCTGGTGGCTCGAAGTGACCGACATGGAGATGATTGTGATGGTTGTATTCTCCTTCTACGCGTGCACCAATGCTAGGTTCTTCCCTCATGGGTTCACTGGACATCTTCACGTCATCCAATGCTTCATGGATGTAGCTAAGTGATGACTCGAAGGCCTCCATTTTTTGCTCAATGACTTCGACTCTCTCCATTTCCTTCTTTGCATCCATAACTTGAGACTGGTACCGTACATACACTAGTCCTAGTCAAATTTTGAGCTTACTTAAGAGTAGTATGCTTAGAAAGAGGGCAAGCTCAGGACTCTAGTGACATGGGTCACTTGAACGCGCTAGGAAAAAATTTGGGCCGCTTGAAAATTTGGGGCTTACAAGTGAACATTACCACTCCAACCAGCTCGTTGTCATGAATATTATGGGCTAGGTCTCTTGCAAGTGTCCTAGGATGGCCTCTAACTTTTTTGTTTAACTCTAAAAGGAGTTTTAATCCTATCTGATGAATATTGCAATGGCTGAATTCCAGAAAGATTGATACTGCCAAATATCCTATGAAAAGCGGGCATGGACTGTGGTGACACCAACCCCAAATGCTTGGTACAGCAGAATGTGTTGTAACAATCAAATCTGGACTATGGCGTCCAAAATCCCTACTGCACAAGGAGTCTGATCTGCACTGCGAAAACCACAACTGCTGAATTTGATCTGTAATGTGAAGAAAAAACCCCATTGTTGGATCTGATCTGGACAGCGGCAGTCGAACCCCAACAAATGGATCTTATTTGGAAGAATAGGTAGCACACGGTCTTCAGATAGTCAAGGGAACTATGGTCTCAAAGGAGTGTTAGGTGCTACCGATCGCAATGTACACAGGGGTCCAACAATAGTACTATGCCCAATCTTTCAGGGTGTTAACTAAGGAGGATCGATCGTACCCTCAGTCAGACTACCCAACTACCCTATTGTACATGCAAGTAATCTCCCTTAGCGTTATTCTTAGTGTACTGTAGTAGCAAGACAGTCAACAGCTTAGCTAATGTTAGGTTCAGGTTACCTTAGGGAGCTTCCAAATACCCAAGGGTACGTAGAAGTGCAATTCATGAGCGGTTTTGTCTAATGTGCTACTAACCGAAGGGGTACCCAAAAGGGTTACAAGGAAGTCTAACAAGCATGACCACCTCTTGTAGTTCTTGCATGCATGCCTCCCCAAATCTGCAGGTTTATGTGCTCAAAAACATATATCGTGGTTTAAAGACGTTAGAACATGTCTCTAGCTTAAAAAAAAATGTGAAAATTGGAGGTACAGTTGGCCCTGGAAAGTGCTCGGATACCACTTGCTATTTTCTTAACCTGCAAGATATCCAGAATACCATAAATATGAAGCAATATAGCCCAAAACACATAAATATCACATGAAATGAGACAAGCTGCAAAGATATTTTATTATTCAAAAGTAGGATACAATGTTCGCTTGCCTCTTCAAGGGGGAAACCTCCAATAGATCATAGCTCAATTACAATAAGAATTGATGATTCTTTCCTTACTATCTAAGACTATCTGTAGCTTAATGGCATCGAAAACCCTAACTACTAGTGGTCCATTGCATAACAACGGTTAACCACTTTATTTATTAACAATGGCTCGTTTATAACTAATTCTGGTCTCTTTCCTATCATGCAAGTCAACAACTTACAATTATTATTAATGCAGATAACCACTTACAAGCTTTATTGACTCTCTAACTAACTATGACTTTGACCAGGCCCCTTGGGCTTATTAAATAAATAAAGGGGTTAGGGTTGGATCCTAACAGAAATAATCTTCCATCATTTATTAGTAATCAGATTTTGTAATCGTTTTAGGTGTTCAACAATGTAAACTATCAAACGGGAACTGTAAATTCAAAATGAGAACTCTAACCAAAAAAACAAGAAAAACATCCCCAAAACGAAAAATGTTGGTGATGGAATAATGTTTTTTTCTTTTTTCTTTTTTTTTAACAGGGTAAATTTTCAACAAATTTTAAAAATTGCATTGAAACCCCATAAAAACCATTTTTTTGGTGCAAAAAACACAATGAAAACAAAAGGTGTTGATGCTGGAATAATGTCTTTTTTTTCAAGGCAAAATTTCAACATTTTTCAGCAATGGCGTAAAGGATAAAATATCATGGCTCTGAAAAACCTTAAAATTTCAGCGATTTTCGAGGATGACATTAAAGATAAAATATCACATCTTTGAAAGCCTTAACATTCCAACTATTTTCAGTCATGGTGTTAAAGATAAAATACTTATAATTGTTTTCAACCCTAGCATTAAAGATAAAATATCATGACTTAGAAAAAACCTTAAAATTTGACAATTTTTCAACCATGAAATTAAAACCAAAGATCGTGACTACAGAAAACCTTAAGTTTTCAACATATTTCAACCATGGCATTATGGAAAAATTTATGAATAACAAAATTTAAAAATGAACACTTGAATGAAAGAGTCATTATCCAAAGAGTAATTTCTTTTTTAAATACTAAAAGTATAACGACTTTAAAGTTTTAGCCTAAGACAACATGACACATTGCAACAAAAATTTAAAAATCAATCATCAATTTGATATGCAGTGTAGACAAACGTGCCTATCATAATGAAAACTTAAAGACCAATGATGAAATTGACACATTGTGGGGGTGGATTTTATCTATTATAACAAAAACTTTAAAATCAACTATTACATTGACACATAATGGGATCAGGTTGCTAGTCGAAGATCGACATAGAACCTGCATATATATATATATATATATATATATATATATATATATATATAATATATATATATATATATATATATCTATATATATCTATATATATATATATATATTACAAAAAAAAAATGAAAACATTGAAAAAATAAAAACTAAAACAAAATAAAACACAAAAAGTTAAAAAATAATAATAACAAGTAAATAAAAATATATATTAAAACATAAAAAATGAAAGAAAACATGAGAAAATAAATTAAAACATTGAGCAAAATAAAAACTAAAACAAAAAAAAACACAAAAAAATTAATAAAATAATAGGAAGTATATATATATATATATATATATACACACACACTAAAACAGTAAAAAATTTAAAAACATGAACAAAAAAAACACAAACAAACAAATATATAAAAAGACAAACAAACAAACTTAAAAACAAAAAAACAAAAACAAAACAAAACAAAAAGCAAAAAACAAAAAACAAAAAAACAAAAAACAAAATACAAAATACAAAAAAAAAATACAAAACACAAAATTAACTTATAAAAGATAAAAATTAAAAATAAAAGATAAATTAAAAATATAAATAAATAAATAAAAGAAAATATTTCCAAATGAAAATTGCGGTCTCATGGGCCCAAGGCAGGGCAAGGCTAACTCTGAGATCAATCATTGCCCCTTCCAGGGCCCGAGGGATCGTGGACCTAGTCGGGGGAGTTGTGTGCAGCTCCCACCACCCAGGCCTATGGCCCCACAGGTCCCCCGCCGAGGGCCCATGGGACCACAGGCCTGGGTGGTGGGACTTGCACGCAACTCCCCTGCCCAGGTCCACGACCCCAAGGCCAATTAGATTTACCGCGCCTAGGCCAAGGCTGGGCGGGGGGGATTTGCATGCAACTTCCCTCTAAGGTCGATCCTTGGAATTGACTTTGCCCCGCCCAGGGCTTGTGGGACTATAGTTTTTTTTGTTTTAAATGTGTTTTCTTAATCATTTTTTTAAATTGTATATTTTATTTTTATTTTTTACATATTTTTTTGTTATTTTTACTTAAAATTTTATTTGAATCATTTTTTTGTATATATATATATATCATCATCATCATATTTGGATATAAAATTCATTAAAAAAAAAAAAAAAAAATCATAAAATTTGTTGTTTTTCTAACTTTTTTTATTCAATTTTTTCATAAAAAAATATATTTAACATGTCATTTTTAGCGAAAGAAGTCCTGAAATACGTATATATATATATATATATATGCCAAAAGTGTATTTTTTGTCCAAGGTTTAAAATTATTACTTTTTAGTGACAATTATTTTATGTCTATTGAATTATTAATTAACAATATAAATATATAAAAAATCATAAACCTCAAAATATTAATGTTACTATTTTTTTAACTTTGCAAAAAAAAAAATTAAAATTTTCATTATAAAAAAGTATTGCAAAGAAAAACAAAAAATGCATGTTTGAGAAACCTTTAAAAAACAAACATCTTAGGATGAAAAATAAGAAGAGGAATGAGACAAGTTGAAAAATGGTTAAATAATCAACATTTTAAAAAAAATTGTGCATACTTATGACATAAGAAAATTTAAAGTGTCAAAAATATGTCTTAAAATAAATGTTGATGTTTTTCAAAATACACATGAAAATCACCAACATTTAAAAAAAAAAATCCACAATACATTATAAAATTTAAAGTGTCAAAAGTAAGCCCTCTAAAGAAAGGGGTTGATGTTGCATCAACATTTTTCAAAATCAGCATGAAAATCACTAACATTTAAAAAAATATGTTCATATTTGATACATAAGAAAATTTAAAGTGTCAAAAATATGCTCCAAAAAAAAGGTGTATTCTGAATCAGCGCTTTTCAAAATCGAATGATTTTTTTCTACCTCAAAAAAACAGGTACTCGATACAATTCTCATTTGATAGTTTACTTTGATATTCCTTAATCTGTCAAACAGGATGCTTTCATGTGGTAGATTTAGCTTTGTTTCTCATCTTATGTCCTGAAAAAAATAATTAAAAACAAAAAAGCTTTGTGAAACGAGAAAGGTATTCAATAACCGATTCTTTTAGCAAATTGCATGTTTATCTTGTATTACAAGTGTCAGGCTAAAATTGAAGTTCTTTCTTTGCAATCACTAGGAAGTTTCAAAGAAGTAGAGTAAAGAGGGCGTGAAGAAGACCCCCAAGACCAGCAACAATATATTTACATGAAACGTATTATAGTTTCATAAAAGTGAGCAAACGTTTGAACTGTTTTTGTTTGAAAATGGAGGTGAGGTCAGTTGATCGGAGGTTAGGGTGTGTTTAATTGAAATATAAGCCATTGCAATTTGTGACTTATTTAAAAGAAAAAAAAATGATGCTTGGCACGGAAACTGATAGAAATATATTTTTATTCGCAATCAAAGTTGAAGAGATTAAGGTAATCAGAAGTCGAGATAAAAAAACTTAGAACTTTTTTGCATGGGTGGGCCTGACTCCGACCTAAAACGAAGTCAAGGTAAGATAGTTGTCAGGATTTGGAGGGTCAGGTGTAAATAAAGTCAGGAGTCAGAAGGTTGAGTGTAAAAATGATTTTTTTTAAAGGAGAGGGAAAGAAAAAAACTATTGCAAAGGTCAGGAACAGAGCTCCGTTGAGAGCCTGTCACCCTAAAGAATGTGTAAAAATTAAAAAAAAAAAAAAACATAGGTTTGCGGCATAATTAAAGTTGTTACAAATAATGTAAAAGAAATTTTAACCTTGCAGCGCAATGGGAACCACTAGAAAACAACAAAAATGGTTAAGGCTTGAACAAGCATCCAGATTTTTTACCTGTAACGTTTCCAAAAGACATAATTGGGGTCTTGAGACTAGGAACGGAGCTCTGGTGAAACCCTGACAACTCCAACGAATGTGTAAAATAAAAAAAATGAAAACCTCGTAGCATAATGCAAACCCCTTTTATGAACAATGACGTAGAGATTTCTGTGGTCTTCAGGTGTTATACTTCACCTGGTGGAGGATTTCCCTAGAAAATGGTCATGGTGGCACCAACAATGTTACAATATAACCATAATTTAGTGTCGATCGAAGTGAATCTGAAACAAATGTAAGATGAGAATGGAAGTTAGAGTACGGAAGAGGGTTTCCTTGCCTTTGGTATTGTTAGAGAGAGACCAAAGCCATGAATAGGGTTCTAGTAGCATCATTGTTAATGTGGTTGTGGAGTAGAGGGGAAGAACCAAACCATATGACAGGTCGGAAACCTAGGTTCGCTCTGTGAGAAAAAGAGTTGACAATGAATGAGTTAACAATCCTGCAAGACAATTGTCGCGAGCATAGCGAATTTGAAATAAATGTGAGACAAGAATGAAAGTTAGAGTTAGTCAAAGGGTTTCCTTGCCTTTTCTATTGTCAAACATGAACCACATTAATGAACATGATTCGTGAAGAATAATAAACACAATTAACACACATAAAAAAAATACCAAAGACATAGAAATGGTGGAAAAGGCCAAAGCCTCATTGTATTCCTCTCATAATGTAATCCAATGTACAAGAATGATAATAGTACAAATAAATACATGAGGAAGTTTGTCTCAAGATAGTACATCTATCTTGGACACTATGGTTGAGAAAATATCTCAACAACACACTAATTTAGGAACCTAACTAGTTGGAGAGAATCTCTCAAACAACTAAGCCTAAATTGACTCCTAACAATGAGGAACAAACTCAATCTAGAAATGTAGGATTAAATCCAACTTTCTTGATTTTAATTAATTTAATTGTTTTGGGCTTATAATTGTTTTCATCACATGAGAGTGAGGCTAACATTCCCCCCCTCAATGATAAGTCCAAAATAAGAACTAGGAACCATCTTCCAAGTTCTCATGCTGAAACTATTGATCCTCAAAAAACACTACCTGAAAAACCGCCAAAGTTGGATGCTGAAAAAACTCTAATCCGAAGAGAACATGAATCAGCTACAAGTCTGATCATCTCTGAAATTTTTCTTGACAACTCCATCATGTGCCAAGCTGCAAAAGGATCCATCTGTCCTTTGCTTTCAATCAGCATCCTTTGTCCACTGACAAAATGTTGATGATGCCCACTGGCGAATTTTCTTGTCCACTGACAAAATATTGAGAACGCCCACTGGCAAATTTGTTTATGATGATCGCCGACTGGCTAATGACATTGAAAAACAACTAACTATTGCTTTTGTTGTGTTTGAAAACTGCTCACTGCTGACTTTGATGTTGATCGACCACTGGTGAATTTGTTGATGCTCACTCGCTGATGAAAATGCCCACTGGCTGCTTTGTTGATGTTGTCAAGACTTTCAATCTGACAACCACTGTCAATTTCATTGACATTTCCCCCCTTTTGTCAGCTGAAAGGTTTCTGAACTCCCCCCCCCCCCCCTTCAGGTGTAGGAGTGTTTCACTGGTGTACTCCCCCGTTCAACTCCACAAGAGTACCATCTTCATTTTTTATTTTGGCTACAAAATGTGTGAGTGAATTCAATTGTAAAACTTATACAATCTTCTGACTGTGGATGACCATTCCTAGGGATCAATCCATGAATAATTGATCTTCAATCTGGTTGATTGTTGTTGTTTGCTGCATTGTGCTGATGAATGATTTGACTTGCCACAATGGTGACAAGGATGGAGATCAAAACACTGATCTTCTAGATGACCGGTTCTTTGACAATGAAGGCATTTTGGTTTGACTGCAACTTCAGTTTGTGTGTATTTTTGTTTGTCTTCAACTTTCTCAAAACTAGCTGATGTGATTTGTTCAAGAAACCCTGCACTGACAAACTTAATGGTCCTTGAATAATCTAGGATATGCAACTTGGCATCATCTTTGACATATCCTAAGCCTCGTCGATTTTTGTTACTTTGAAGTTCTTCCCACAGCTTGATGATTGGTTTGGAAGAAGCAAGTTCAAGTTGATCATGGACAACTTTTACACTTGAAGTTGTTTGGATCAATGACTTGAAATCAACAACTTTATCTTCATCTGTGTGGTTGAAATAATTGGAAGCATCACTCTTTTGTTGCAACTCATCTCTTTGTAGTTGTGACTCTAGTTGAAGGAACTCAATTGTTTCATGTGCTTGTTGTAGATTCATTGAAATATCAGCAAGAGTTGCTTTGTTGATTTGTACCATGTCTTCAGTAGTTGAGAGGATCAAATTGTTAAGAATCTTTAATAACTGAATGCTTTTCACCATGTTAACTTGTGGAACTCACGCTCGCTTTCTTGCTTTAACTAGTTTTAGGCTCGCTTGATTTTGTGAAATTTGCACTTTCTTGAACTCACTCTCTTGATTGATCAAAAGAAGGGTGTCAAATACTATCGAAAATGCACCCAAGAGAAACACTTACAATGATTTGAATGACTCAGTTAAAAAACAATGGATTCACTTGGTTTAATTGATTCTCTATCAATTCAAAGCTTGGGTGTAGGTTTTAACCGAGAATGCACCCTTACAATTCAACTCAATTTGACTTTGATTACAATCCAACTTACAAATTATGATTTGCAAGTTACAGTTTTTTATTAAGCTTATTAAAAAAATAGTGCAAGTTAATTTTCCAAAAATTGCTTTTGAATTGATGCAAATGTTGAGTATGTAGATGAAAACTTCATTAACTTGATTGGATGTTGATGTAGAATCATCTTTGACAACTTAATTATGTATTGTTGCTTCTTGATTGTTTGTAGTTCGCTTGATTACATAAGCTTGAATGAAAATGATCATGTGCATGTAATTCGCTGATTTGTTGTGTGCTACATATGTACCATATTAGAAGGATACCACATGAAGGTTAGTGTCAAAACTAGACACAAAACAAAAACAATATCAAGAATCACACATGATCACAAACACTCTCAAAGTGTACCTAAGATCCCCTTATTCAATTTCGGGCAGATCTAGGACACTTCAACACCACACAAAAATTATGTCTTTATTAAGTATTGAAGTACATCAACCTTCACAACATTGTGATTGAAATTTCTCAAACAATGAGAATTCCAAGCTAACAAATTCTTGAAGTAACTTGTCTTCAAAATTAAAAGGAACTTTTCAAACCACGAGTTACAACCTTATCACTCCAAAAATTTATAAATCACACCTTATCACTCCAAATTTCAAAAATAAATTTACCTTATCACTCCACAAAAGTTATACAAATTAAAAAGCATGCCCTTATTACTCCATTAACTTTATCATGATTGCAAATCTTTAAAAAAAATCTTCCATAACCTTATCTCTCCAAAAGCTCCATACTTTAACTAACTTATGCCCACTTAAAAACTCAAACATATTAAAATCTGTAGGAGAAATTGGAATTCTGAAAATTACCTGTTTGAGTGCACAATTTTCACTTGTAGAGTGCACTTTCTCCTTTTAAGCACTTTAACATACTCAACACTGTGGTCTTCTAAAAATCAGAGGACATATTCTACGTCGATCTGGCTTCCATTTATTTCATCACGCCATTTGTTTTCTGAGCCTTGAAAAATCCTATCTGGGGCAAAGAATAATGACCAATGAACTGAGTTCACACCGCCTCTGGTGAACTTGATTTTATAGCTGCAACGACGTTGTTGGTGATCGAAGTGTTCTTCATCACAAGATCGTTGCTATGAAAATGTTGGCAAAACACCCAAGTTAGCAAGATGTTTAAAGGCTTACCGAGATTGCCTTCTTCATGCCATTATTGGATGATTGAGATCATGTCCTAGGCTCTACTGCTTAGGCCTCTTGTCAAATCTCACAATAGTCAATCAATATTTCCTTGGGATCTTCAGTTTCTTGTTCTCATCGCATTCTAACTAGGTGTAAATGCACCTTTTTTTTCTCCTCAACGCAAATTAAGTAACTCTGAGAGCGCCCTCTTTACAGTGCAATTCGATCTCCTTTCTATGCACACTTTTCACCCTTGGATCCTTGGAGTATTAGTTGTCGGTCCATCGGATCCTCTGTCTCATTTGATCGGAATTCACCTCTCCCTTATCACGCTGAAACACAGGCTCTTCACCTCTTATTACTATGCAATTTCCATTGGTTGACAGGTTTCATCGTGAATTTGGGAGGTACTTTGCTTTGGAATAGTCAACCACTAATTATTGTGCAGGTTTCCTTATTCCACGCAGCCTTATGATTCATTTCAATTTAATTCCAGAACACTGCACCATCGATTCCTGTATTTATGGTATTAGCTTCAACACCAACCAAATGGCCTCACATTTTCTTCCAACAAGAATGCAATCATCATTCTTTTAAAACTCAAAGAAATGGGCACAATCACCCTTACGGCTTCAGCGCACAACCAAGTATCGATTGGTCCCTCTTCGCGGTGACTCTAATATGCTTCCACATAGATTTTTTCCCCTTTTTACTCACACAATAATCTTTCTATGATGTGGAATCAAGGGAAGAGTTCACGATAATTGCAAGACTTCGAGCCTGTTAACAATCCCCTGTAAAATTCATTGTAATTCATACAAAACACACACATAATCTTTTCTGAAAATGAATACAGAGGATTTGTACAGGAAAATTGCAAACCACTGTCATCACGATCTGCTCCACGATGTCTCAAAGCTCCTTGGTGCGGCTTCTTCTCGGGCTTGTACGCAGCCTCTACATGGCTCTGGTTCCTTACACTTGGTTTCAAGCACAAACCACGTTGTATGCAATACTGTACAAGCCTCTAAGCCTCTAGCTCTGATACCAATTGAAGAAATCTAATAAACTAATAAAACACTCATAAAATAAATAGCAGAAATATACCCAAACCATACATGGCGGAAAAGGCCAGAGCCTCACTGTATTATATTCCTCACGCTCTCAATATTAATCTAATGTACAAAGAATGATAATAGTACAAATAAATACATGAGGAAGTTTGTCTCAAGATAGTACGTCTATCTTGGACATTATGGTTGAGAAAATATCTCAACAGCACACTAATTTAGGATACTAACTAGTTGGAGAGAATCTCTCAAACAACTAAGCCTAAACTGGCTCCTAACCATGAGGAACAAACTCAATCTAGAAAGGTAGGATTAAATCCAACTATCTTTATTTTAATTAATTTAACTGTTTTGGACTTATAATTGTTTTCATCACATGAGAGTGAGGCTAACAATTCCATTGGTGTCATTGTTAATCTAGTTGTGGATCAGGGGGGAAGAATGAAACCATATCACAGGTCGCAAACCTAGTTGGACTCTGGGAGCAAAAGAGTTGAGAATGAATTAGTATTAGGTGGTTACCCTAGTGGTAAGCAGTTGGAGACCAGGGCAAGGATTTAGGAGATCACCAGATGTAAGGGCACGATGAATTGAATAGAATAAAAAATTTATGCAAATTCGAGAATCATGAGAAGTGAAAAAAAATTAATGGTAATTTGACTGAGCTTGCAATTTAACATATAACATTTGTCATAATAATGTTATCTTTAAAGAAAAAAAAATTGTTGCCAATAATGTTATTTTACAAGCAGGTTATTTGAAATAATGTTATTTAATAATTTTTTATTTTTTCAGCAATGCAATATTTTGAGAAAAGTCTTTCAGTAGAAATCACACAACAGAAATTTTTGGACGACAATCCATAATGAATTAAGAAAAGTCTTTTGGTAGAAATCACATAAGAATTTTTTGGCCAATACAGAATTACAACTGTTAGAATTCTAACAGTTGTAATTCTGTATTGGCTAAAAAATGCAATATTTTTTTAAATGATATTAATTTTTCAATGTTAATTTTTTTAAATTATGTTATTTTTTAAATAATAAAATATTTCTAATAAAGTTAATTTTTTTACATGTCAAGTCCCACTGGCACAACTAGTTGAGGATGGGCCTCATTAGCAAGGTGACCAAGGATCAAACCTCATGGAGGTTGTTGCGCCCATGCTAGGGGAGAAGACATGCTAAAATACAATCAACTTAGAGATGGTGTGGCCTAGGCCGAGTGCAATCCCTGGGGGAACATAGACAACTTGACAAACAAAAAAATTGTTAAATTTTTTAAATAATGTTTTTTTAAATAATTTTTATTTTAATAAATAAAAAAATAAAGTGTTCACGAAGCATATTTCTAGCATGTTCAATATCATAATTTTCATGTTTAATAAGATAATTATTTTTAAAGATTTTATCCTTTGCAATGTAACATACAATATTTACTTTGTTTTCAGGAAAGTTGTTGATTTTGTCATGGATCCAAGTATTTGGAAGCTTCTGCCATTTGAGATTGTAAAGTTTATATTTCATTGAATTCCTTTATTGGTACTTATAAAATTTCAGTTGATTTGTAGAATGGAGTGTTCTATTGGAAAACCTGATTTTTTTTGTTGCTTGCAATCGATGTGCCAGCAAAGAATTTGGGTTTATTTCTTTTCCGGTTGATATCAAGCATAACTGCTTTGTTGGATCTTACCTTAATGATAAAGGACACATACCTCCATTGATTTTTCCTTTTCTTCATTTTGGATACAAAATTCAATGTACAGTTGGTTCGATGATTGTGTTCAGTGCGCGTGGAAGTTCTTCACATTCTAAGATTTATTTCATAGTAAACCCTTTTACAAAGACCTTTAGAAATCTTGGAGGTCTTAGTCTTAGAGAGTGGGTATTCTTCTATTTGTTGGAAAAATTTAGTCCATGGAAATATGATTGGGTTATGCTAAAACATGTGTGCAAAAATATGGAATCACATTTTTTTATCTACAGTTGTGTAGACATGGTTTGCCGAAGGATGAAACCTCTTTTTGGTGGTGTAACACTGCTAAAGGAGGGTATATTTCATAAAGGAAAAAAAATGTCTTTATTTAGACAAATAGTATGATGATTACCCTTCCTATGGTTAGACTATCTATTGGTTAGATCTTATGAGAAACGAGTGGGATTTTTCATTTTTTCATATCATTGAAATACAATGTATGTCATTAAGATTATATAAGAACTAGTTGCTTTGTTTTGTAAACAATGGGTCTAAGTTTGTTTGGTGAATTAAAGAGATAGAAAATTTTGAATTTGGCCAAGCTTCGAATAGACATAGCTTAGAATATTTTGAAGATGATTAGGGGTTCATATGGAGATTTCTTAATACCATCTCAATGGATATAAATAGTAAATTCCCAAGCTACCTACCTTTTCATGTAGTTGAAGGGAAAGTGCTTATGTTGGGTTACATGGAAGTGGGCCTTTTGATATCATAATTTAGCCTTTTGATATCATAATTTAGCCTTTGAGGCTCCAAGATGGCTTTTTTCTAGACATTGTTGCAAATTTCATGTTTGTTAAATCTTTCCAAACATATTTTGAAGATTAATGTAATACGAATTTGGAATATTTACTAAGATTACTTGTGTTGATATGTTATTTTGGAGATCGAATAATGCACTTATGTGTCAACTTTTGTTATCTATCTGTAGATTGTATAGATTTTTTTGCTATTGTTTATATGAAATCATGCAATTAATGGTTCTTTGTGTATTGTGATATTTGAAATATATTTTTTTATTTATATCTTTGTGATTTGAAAGGCTAATTATTAGTATTTAAACTTATTTAGTATAGGAATTTAGTTGATGTATAAAGTTAGTGAACATTAAGATTTGATCTTGTTCAAGATGTAAGATGAGATGTAGGATTGAAAATGGGAATAGAAAAAGAATAAAAATGTGTTTTAGAAATATTAAATGAAGGAACAAGCAAGCATACTTTGAAAAAAAATTGATCTTTTGGTTTGTGTGAAAGAGTGAATGAATATCACCAGCAACGGTATCAGCATAATAAGGACGTGATCAATGCGCATAGAAGAGCCATGTATCAACAAAAGAAAAGAACTTCAATAAATCGTCAACATGATGAAGTCATTAATCGTAAGTATGGGAACATGAGTAGTACCATGGGAAGAACGTTTCCTTCAAATGTTCATTTTCATAGATGTTGAAGATGTTCAAATTTTTTCACTACACCAAATTTTGCTAATAATAGTCTTCTTTGGGAACATTTTGTTTACAAAGAGAGTGTTCGTACAAGCGAGAACCAATGCTCCTCTATAAACAATGCAAGAAATGGAATATTCGAAGATGGGCACAATGATGCCAATGAACAATCAACAGCATCTGGTTTATTTGGTGATAATAATATGCTTGCTGACATGGTTGAGAATTTGGAAGATTCTGCTAGCAATGTGGGGTGGGGCATTCCTTACAGCTACTATATAATGAATATCATCATCCCTCTGAGATTTGTGTGCACTCGGTGTCTTGCAATAGAATGGGTGCTTCAAGTATTTTTTATTTTCATAGGATTTATACATCTCAATGGAATATATTAATTGTTGTATATTTTTTGTGCAAAACAATGTTCCAATGAATATTGGTCCAAAAATAGAGTCAGAACAAATACATCCTTTATTTACTGCTCAAGTTGAACCTCGACCATTTAACTGTAAAACTTCATAAATCGTGAGAATGATGAACTCTTTAACTGCAACTATGAAAAGTTGGGTGTTTTGCAGAAAGAACATTTCGTTGAAATATTTGTTTCCCTCAAGGTTGTCCATCTCCTAAGTTTTCATTTTTTGCAAACATTGTTGATATTAATCTTCTTTTGGGACATTGTGTTTCTATAGAGAACCTCCATGGAAGTGGAAATCGTTAGTGCTATAAAAATGATGGAAGAGATGTAAGAATGCAAAATAGGCACAATGATGGCATCCAACAATTAGCAACATCATATATTTTTGTTGATCGTAGTATGCTTGCTGGGATGGTTGATAATTTGTGATGTTCTGTTGCGAATCTTGGAACAAGCGTTTATCGATGAAACTCTGTAGACAATATTGTTATTTCTATAGAATCTATGCATTCTCTGACTCTTTGGAGAAGATAGGTGCTTCAAGTGGATTTATTTTCATAGGATTTGTACATTTCAATGTATATTTTGTAATTAGTGAATGCATCTTATAATAAATGTTTTTTTGCAAAACAATATTCCAGTGAGGAATGGTGGAGAAATAAATTCACAACCAAGGCAACCTTTGTTGGTTTGACAAGTTTAGCTCGAAGGGTGCAATTGGAAAGAAAATATATATGTTTTCTAAGTTCAACTTATTGTTCACATGAGAAACTTAAATTTCCTTTTTTAATATGTGACATTTTATCATTATGATTAAAAGTTTATGTAAGAAGAACAATCCCAACTACAACCAATATAGAAGAATGGATTCACATCATTTTATGGAAAAATGTTCAATTCAGTGTTGCAATTGGGCAAGTTGTTTCACATCATCCTCAATCTAGATCATTGTTTGGCAAAGAAAATGGAAGTGTTGCCATCATTTTAGCAGAGAAATGATATAGGCACATAAAAAATTTCGGTGCAAGATTGATCATTTTTATGTTGTGAAAATGTGTCAAGTGTGTAATAAATGTTATCTTGGTTACAAGTTGTGAGATGGCATGAAGGACACATATGTAAAAGATGTAAGAGTGAGAAAGGTTCTCACTATTTCTCTCGCTTTAACAACATGGATCCTGGTGAACAACCTAAGGTTCTAAGAGTTTTAACGCAAGTTGAGGAAATGTTAATAGCATGAGTAAACCCAATATTGCAAGTGACACATGCTCATGGAGGGAAGTATAAATATAGTGGCCATACAATTAGTTTTCCACAAGTCATATCTTTAATTACAAAGAAGCTTCCACAACAGGTAGAACAAATTGATTTTTTGATTGTCAGAAGATCTAGTGTTGACTCCAAAAATTATGAATGTTATGTGAAGAGACAATATGTGATGGATGCATTGATTTACAAAATTCAAATGGATAATATTACAAGGATGTTGAAATTGATATGGATTATGTTTCTGCTCTCCCAGAAATACCTATTGATGTGTCAAGAAGGTTACAATATGTAGATAGTGATCTAGATAAAACAAGGAGAGCTGATGAGGACATTGAAACGTTGGGGGCTAATTGTTTGCACTCTCATCCATCATCATTTATTTCTTGCATGCCTAATGAATGCAAGGAAGTGGATCGAACAAGGAGATTCATTGAAAAAGAAGATTCTAAATGTGGTGAATAAGTGGACTGGCTAGATATTGGTACATCTTTGATCAACAAATATAATATTTAAGAGTTGCTAGACATGGTATTCTCTACGTTATTCCCCAATGGTGATGTTTATTGGTTGCATCCATGCATTTGTAATGTTTAAATGCATGAATATGCTTTACATCTACTTAGGTATTATGCACAAATATTTACAAGCCATCCTTGATTTCAATATTTCCTGTTGCATATGATTATGTGGCATCATAGCCAAGGAAAAAATTCTTTCTTTTTGAAGAAGAATATCCATGTGAATGCACCTGCAAATGTTTAAGAGTTGTGTCAACAACTCGGGGATCTTCCTGACAATAAATTGGCCAAGAAATTAATGAATTTTGGTTGTTGTCTTAGGGGTACAAGGGAATATTAGACAAAGTATCATTATGAATTCATTGACATGATCACATAGTTGGGATTCCCATCTTTGTTTTTACATTGAGTGTAGCTGACAAAAGCCTAACTTGGATTGTCTTATGCCACACTGTCATCCACAAAATGAGCATACAGATAAAAATTTAAAATGTTATTTAGTACTCGCGTATATTTTCTATGTATATGCATCAAATATTTAATATATTCTATGATTTGGTTCTTCATAAATATCTTGGAGCTAAAGACTTTTGGTATAGGTTTGCCCTCGTTTCTTTTTGTTGTATTGTTTATCAATTTGGATCAATGCATTTATTATTCTGGTTCATTTATATATATTAAGTACTTCCTTTTTTTCCAGGTATGAGTGGTAGCATAGAGGTTCAATGCACATCCACGGTTTCCTTTGGTTTCTAGGATCTCTGTATATGGAAACACTGGACTGGTCGAACCCTTTGAATGTTCATGCAGCGAAGTGATACTTTAAAAAATATGTTATAGCTCGGAATCCTCGTGATGTCCACTGTTGAAATTTCATGGTTCCTCGAAGTCTTAATGATGACCCCTACCTTTTGAAGAGCTCGCAAATTTTTTTATTCAATACTTATGAAGATTATGAGCATTTGGTGAACAGAGTCCAAATACACACAAAATGTAGTGTTCATTCTTATTCACGGATAAAGGGGTCTATCATTTCATGTAGTTACAATGCTCCATGGCAGGTCCATGATGATTCTATAATGTTCATAGATGAAAAATGAAAAAATAAATATGAAGTAGCACGGAATGATGATCGTTTAAATGTTCGCAATGTTGATCTTCTGAGAATGTGGCAAGCAAATGTAGATTGTCAACGAGTTGTTTCTCAACATACAGTTTTGAAATATATTGCAAAATATGCTTCAAAGGCAGAAAGAAGATCTTAAATTTATCATGAAAATTTGTTGACAAGGGCTGTGAGTGAAATTAGATCTGACGCTCCCACATTATCTGCATATAGAAAGTTTGTTGCAGAAATGTTTGTTAAGCATGACATTGGAGTGCAAAAAACCCGCCATATGTTATTAAAGCTATGTATTGTTGTGTGTAGTTGCAAATTTTTTCCCTTGAATGATGGCAATAAATTATTCCAAAAACTATTGGTGCATTCTCATGAAGTTTCATGTGAAAACAATTGTGTTCAATTTTATCAAAACGGCCCCCATTTTCTACAGCATTTGTGTTTGATAGAAACAACAAGATCATGGAGTTTTGATGTCAGGCGTAGGTAGTAGCCACAAAGACCACGAGATGTGCATGTTATTATTCGTGTGAGATCATGGTTTTATGTTATTCCAAATGAGGTGTCAGAAGATTTTGAAATATTTTTCTAGACAGAATTGCTTTTGTACAAGTCATTTCGTGACATTTCTTCAAATATAGGGCTTTCAAGTGAAACTATCATTGAGAATTGGAGGAATTTAAGATATCGTGCATGGCATGTTGATGAAGATCCTTTTCCAAATGAGACTAATGAAGAATATGTTGAGTCCCTTGTTCATGAAGAAAATGTTGATAAAGATTCTGAAGAGTGGCAGGTTCTTTTGTGGATTATTCCTCCAAACAATGTTGGCATTTCTGACCTTGAAAATCTTGGTAGAAGGGACTATGATATTCATTATAATTGGTAGGAAACAATGGTGACAAATGAAATTATAGAGTAGGCTATTCATTTTATAAAAGATTCCCAAGATGCAGGTCTTTTTAATGGCGACTCAATTGGAGAGCCAATAGTGTCACCTTCAACCTTATTAGAGAAACAACGAGATGCTTTTGAAATCATTATACGCCAATTTTTCGATGTTAGAAAAAATGGTGCTTTGAAAATGATTATTCAAGGAACAGCTAGAATTCGTAAGTCTTCTCTTATACACTATAATTCTCATGTTCTTTCTGCCTCTACAATGGATGGTAGAAGTCCACTCTTATTGCTCGCTCCAACTGGTATAGTTGCTTTTAATATACATGGAAAAAAAATACACTCAGCTTTAAAAATTCTTGTAAAAGATATGAAGTCATTGAATGGCCAAGCATTGGAAATGTTTCAAGAAGAAATGAGACACATTCGATTTTTTTTATTGATTAAATGAGATTTATAGGGCCAAGGTTGTTTATACATATAGATTAATGTTTTCAAGAAGCCCTTCCTAATAATAAGGCTTCTCCTTTTGGTGGCAAGTCAATGATTCTTCTGGGTGACCTTGGGAAGTTGCCTCATATTAACGATAAACCTCTGTATGCAGGTAAAACATAAGGCATTAGAGGAAATTTCAGCATAAAAGTGCCCATGAAATTTTCACGTAATTTCCATGTCATAATATGTAAACCAATCAAAATCCTTTAAATCTAAAAAGAGGTACATGTAAATATTTTGGAGGGAAAAGAAGAAACACTACTTTTTTTAATTGTATTTTTGGTTTATCACCATATAGTTTCACTCACATTTCAAGTGTAGACACTCATTGGATGCGGAATTAAATTCCGCAGCCAACCTGTACCCATTATGCATACTTTTGAGAAGACCCACATTGCTACAAATTGAAGATACATTAAAAAAATGTGTTTAAGACGTTTTTTTTAATATATCTTCAATTTTTATCATTATGGATCTTCTCAAAAGTATGCATAATGGATAAATTAGATGCAGAATTTAATTTTGCAATGAACAAGTGTCTACACTTGAAATTTGAGTGAACCTATAAGGAGAGAAGCCCAAAATACAATTAAAAATAGTAGTTTTTTCCTTACCCTCCAAAATTCATCTCTCTTATTTTATTATTTTATTATTTTTCCTTAGGAGGCCACTTTTAAGCTGAAATTTCCTCTAATGGAAAGTGTTGTGACAAAGCTTCAAAATTGTTGTGACTTTGGATAAACTTTTTACGCAACAAAGGTATGATCCTAGACAAGCCACTTTTCAAAATCTTTTAACTAATATCAAAAATGCATAACCTTTTCTGCATCATGAAAATAGTTTATTTGATTCTTCGGTTCACTTGTTTGCAATGAATAATTTGGTCAACCTACACAAATAGAAGATGCTAAAATCATTAAATTTTCCAATTTCAAGGGTGTTGCAGAGCGCACCAGAAGAACAAAACTAATTGACAATGATGATGATGTGTTGGACCATGAGATCTTGTTATGTCATGGAGAGTGTGTCATGTTGACATTTGATTTGTGGGTTGAGGTAAGGCTGGTTCTGTGGAGTACTGAAGAAGGTATGTTTTTATTGATTATTTTGTCATCTTTTCTTTAGAACTCGTAACCTCTTTGCATCATGAACTAGGTAGATAATAAGAAATCATGACAAAATCTATAGGATTTATACGCAACACGAAAACACTAATAATTGCTATTTCTTATGCAGGAAAAGGGAAAAACGAAAGATTTCCATTCCAAAGAAAAAGACAGGGCCAAGTTAACTGTTGTCCCTTTGGCGAGGAACCATATGCAAACAAGGCGATCTAAATTAAAACATATCAGCCAAGGAAAGGAAAAGGAGATATCGACTCAGCGCAAGAAAACAAACGGATAACTGGGAATTAACAGTTTGGCGAATCCCTCAAGATCCTTTGATCCTGAGGGATCGTTGCCTTAACTATTTTTGCATTCTTTATATCTCCGCTTTAGCTGTTATAAAAAGGGGCAGCACTGCTAGCCCGGGCGACGATCTGCTGTTATCTTTTCTATGGAATTTTTCTCTGTATTTGAAACTTTGATCATTGACTCTCGTTGAGAAGTGATTCACTGTAACTCTATTTTAATGCTTTAATATAAATCTGGTTGTTGTTCCGTCTTTGATCCTGGAGTAATTTCAAGCGGTGTGTCCTTGGAGGCTAAGGGCTCGGCCTTGGTGGAACACTTGCTCCTGTATCATTATCTTTAGTTCATGCATGGTTTTCATTATCAGCTGTGGTCGGTAATCTGATGTGTTTTGTTATTTTACATCACGACTCTGTTATAATTGATTCATGTTCAACTTAGTAATATCGTTCTCTGTGACAGGAATGTCAGATTGTTCATTCTGACTCTCTAACGCATTGTTGTTCCTTTAATCATTAATATAACATTGCCGGTCTTTACAGAATGCTATTTCTATTCAATTACAGAGTACCCGTGTTGTAACAGTCATAAATTGGTATTACTGTATTCATCTATAGATTACATTTAATTGCAATTGCTGATTCAACTGATATTGTTGTTCCATTATGAATTACAATCGTTATTCTTTATAACTAAGATTGATATTTGTAGTACCGAAATTAGATTACTATTTTTCTCAATACTAAGGTGTGTCGTGTGTGTTATTTAGCTTAGTTTATTGTGCATTTACATTTGGTTCCAAGTGTTGTTCTATATTTCATTACTAATCAGTTGTCGTTCTATTTCCGTGTGCTGTCCGATTTATTCCTAGAGTAAAGATTGCTATTTGATTTCTGTAGGATACGATTGCTGCACTTATTCCTGTAGATTAAAGTGTTGTTGTTTATAAGAATCAGTTGCTATTACATTTTCTAGTTGTTGTTCCATTTCTTAGTTGATGTTCCATTTCCTAGTTGCTGTTCCATTTCCTGTTAATTGCGTTCTCATTGCTTTGGTGTGCAGAACGATCTGAAACTGTAGTGGGCATTGACATTTGTTGTCTATTTCCCAGATAGATGATCTGTTCCTTGATTATCTTTAATTACATCAGTTTACATAGGGATGAGTTACTGTTACTGGACCCTTGACTGATAAACCGCTTAGTTTTCTGAATGCATGATTTAGGCTTTAAAGTGCTTTGCTGTAAGTAGATCTTGTTTTAATCATCCGTTTACTCTTGTATTCTGAGCACTATACTACTATCATTACTCTGGCAAATGACAGCCTCAAACTGCGTACACTCTTTGAAATAACAAATCATTCCTAGATTGACAAGTTAATGTGAGGTAATTAGAGGTGAAAAAGACCCTTTTTACGGCTCGATAGGTTCAAAGTCGCTTGAGCTTCCAGTGTTCGCTATAGTTATTTTTGAAAAGTACACGGCTGTACCATTTGATATAAATAGTCCAACCATTGTGCCTGTAACACATGTTTTTAGGGGGAACCTTAAACAAATACCTTTAAAAATTGCATGGGCCTTCACTATATACAAATCGCAATGGATGAAATTGCAACAAGCTACTGTAGATATTAGAAATAAAAAGAGGCAGGGTTTGACATTTACAACTATATCAAGAGTGAAATCGTTAGATGGTTTACGAATTTCACCATCTTTTTCTTTTCAACGTTTTTCTAAAATGAAAACAATGTATATGTCACACAAGAAGAAAGAGGAGGAATGATTAAAGTTCATATCATTGTAACATATATATTTTTTTATTTATAATAGTTTTTTAAAAATATATTTGCATGCAACGCCATAAATAAATTACTTCAAAATAATTTTTGTTGAAAACAAGAAGAATTAACTGCATTATAGTTTGAATATCAGGCTTCACTGTCATAGATATGCAATCTCACAATAGATAACAATTTGTATTAACTGACAAAATAGACTGTAATATATCCAAAGAAGTGTTTAACAAAATATCCCAATAATTGGGCATAGATAAACATGAATAAAGTTAAGAATTGAGCACCAGATACATCCATTGAGAAATTAAAGTGATAGAAATCAATGGCATAGCTCAATACATATTTAACTCTGAAGTTTGGTCTTGAAAAAAAAATCACTTCAAAAATTTATTGAAAAATACAAGTATTTTTTCAAAAATATATTTGCATGTAATGACACATTTAAATAACTTGAAAATAACCTATCTTGAAAACGAGAGCAATTTAGTACACTATACTTTGAATATCAGGCTTCACTATCAAATAGATATGCAATCGCATAACAGATAGCATTTTTCCTTGGAAGAGCAAATAAACTATAACATATCCTAAGAGGTGTTTAATAGAATATCTTAGTAATCAGCCATAGATAAACATGAATAAAGTTAAGAATTGAGCACCAGATACATCCATTCAGAAATTAAAGTGATGACAGGAAATCAATGTCATAGCGCAATACTCATTTAACTCCAAATTTTGGTCTTCAAAAATTTTTCACTTCAAAAATTCATTGAAAAATACAAGTCTTTTTTCAAAAAATATATTTGCATGTAATATCACATTTAACTAACTTGAAAATAACCTATCTTGAAAATGAGAGCAACTAAGTGCATTATAGTTTGAATATCAGGTTTTGCTATCAAATAGATATGCAATGAGAGTAAAGTTAGAAAATTGCTTTGAGAAACAAAATAAGGTGCAACATTTTGTTAGTAGTATTTAACAAAATATCATAATATTTAGCCAAAGATAAACATGAATAAAGTTTAGAATTGAGTTGCAGATACATCCATTAATAAATTAAAGTGATGACAGGAATTAAATCTCATAGCTCAACATGCATTCAACTCTGAGTTTTCGTCTTCAGAAAGCTTTGACTTCAAAAATACATTGGAAAATAACAATCTTGAGCTTCATCCACTTATGGACCCTTACTAAATGTAAGAGGTCATATAAATACTTATGAAAATAATTATCTTAAATCACAAAATCTACAAGATTTTCTCTCATAAAAAATGAAATAAAATATTTTAAAAAACCATATATGTGTGTGTGTGTGTTCTAAAAATTGTTTAAAGGTTTTTCTCCAGAAAAATTTATCAGGCCATTCAAACTTCTTCCTCCTCATCAGAGTCTTTTTTCTCCATGCCGAGCAGATGCGGTGCATTTGTCTCGATATACTTAGCCCAATCTGAGTACAATTGAGAAAATGTTGAGAAGTGGATAGGATGAAAATGATTGATATTGAATTGGCACATTGATATTAGATTTTGAACAACTCTTTTCTTTTTTTTATATTTAATTCTAAATTTAGAACTGAGCTTGATTTGCTCGAAGGGAAACTCATATATCACTGAAATTTTTCTTTACTCCAGGTTTTAAGGCCATCTATGACATTCTTTTCATTTGTAGCGTTTTCTTTCATATGATGTTTCATTGACCTGGATATTGCTTCTTTCAATGGTTTGGATCATGATAAATAAAATTCTTCTATAAAATGTGTTCCCATCTCCCATACTAACAAAGAATGTTCAGTGGTCCCTTTCATACATTCTTTGGTTTCTTTGGCCTCAAATTTTCATTGGTTCAAAGAATCATACATATATTTTATCCATTTTAGATACTTTGAAAATGTTTTCAAGCTAAATTTGTGTTCCCCATTCAAGGATTGATGTAAATTTTTCTTTGATGTACTTATCTTCTTTGACTAAAAATTCAATTCTCTCTTCAAGATCCAAAGTATCTTGATAAAATTTGCAAGTTTTATCCATTTTTTTATAAAATTTTGCATGGTATTTCCTCAATATTTGGCTAACTTGTATTGCTTGTTCCTTAAAAACATTCATGTGCTATGTTCTGTTGCATGACTTTGACTTGATTGAGACTTAATAGTTTTGATTTCTTCCTTCATTCCTTTGGTCATGGTTTCGATGTTGTTGTCAGATTCTTCCTTCAATATTCTATTATGGTCTTCATGTGCCTTTTTTATTACCTCGATCTCTGTAAAATGATTGAGTTTCAACTCATTCAATTCATTTTGAAATTGATTCTGTAATTTTTCTCTTTCAATGGTGAACCCTCCTACAAGCGCTACATAATTGTTTTGCCAACTTTCTTCACTAAATGCTTTACTCTTTTCTATTTCACTTTCCAGACCTTTGATCTTCTATTTTTTTTTCTCTTATAGGGCATGGAAACTTCACCAACATGGTGCTGATTATAATTAACAAAGGATCCTAGAGCCTGTGAGGATTCTTCATCTTTTTCATCTACATTTCTTGTTGCTTGCTAGCTGAATTATGAAATGGTTTCAAAACTTTCAAACTTTATTTTCTTAGTTCTTCTCACAACTGACTTATTTTGAGCATTAAAGTAATACTCAGTCAAGGATGGAACAGTTTCATCCTCAATCACATGTTTAAATAAAAAATAATCGAGGAATTTTGGTTGAAATATCAGTCATGGAAGTGTCATGAGAAGTATGTGGTATAGAAGTTTCAGTAGTTTTCTCTTGTTTCTCAGCACACTCTTTTTCTCTGGCAGAGAAATCAATCAATGTTGACTGAGGGGTGCTAGTAATTTGCTCATATTTATTTGTATTAATCAACATATTTTTTGACTTGCTCATCAATTTTTTTGGACTTTGTATTTGCCTGAATGGTGTCATCTAGACTATGAATAATAATGATACCCTTGGCAGAGGAAATTTGTTATTCTGTTACTTGTTCTTTCTTTGGTTTCTAATTTTTTTTATCTTTGACTTATGTGATCCTTTGGCCCTGCTAGCCTATCTAGATATCGGGTTCTTTTCATTTAGTAGTGTTTTCTTTTGTTGTGCTTATCTCTAGGGTTGTAAAGGAAACATTAGGAACAATTTCAACTAGAGATTCTGCTATTTTTTCAAAAGAGGGAGGAGGGTCTAAACTGATGTGATTGAAATTTTATTTCAGAATCTCAAGAGATTTCAGTTAGTATGAAGACTCTTTTGTTTAAGGAATCCCTCGTATATTTTCTCTAAACCCTTGCAGTTTACTTCTATCCTCCCTACTCAAAATGTGTCCTCTTTCACAAGCTTTTTGAAAATTATCAATAGAAATGAAGATCTCATCAAAAAGATATTACTGGTGTGTGTAGGTTTTGATGAAGTTGATAGTCTTATAATGTTCAATAATTATTCCTCTAGGATCATAATCATAAAGGGGAAATGAATAAAACAAAACATGGTGGAACTCTTCAGCATCCTTAAATTCATGTCCTTGGTCCTTGAGGCAAGTTTTTCCAAAGATAATTAGGAAGTTTAGCAAGATTTTCTTCTGAATTTTGCTCATTTTCCAAGCTTGACCATTCATAGTAGTTTTATTGGCTACCTTCCTTAAAGCAATCCTCTTTGGAATATATATGCGAATAAGATGAGGACCAACTTCACTTCCATAGACTCTCATATATGTGAATAATTATTCCACAAACCAGTCTCCTATTTCTTCTTACATCTCCTTAAGGGCTTGGTTAACCCTAGGAAGGTTTTCTCCCAATAAAATCTCATGGAAAGGGATCATCACAAAATTACAAATGTCATTAAAATGGAATTTGAAGTTACTCCCCCAAAATAGGGGCATAATTTTAAACAGGCATTTGGTGATTAAGTGGGTAATTCTATTTCATCAAAGGAAACAGAACATAAGCAATTATAATATCCATAATATATCTCGACATGCAAAACATGTGTTCATATCATGGTGGAGATAAAATGGATAACTTTGGGGCATCTCTTAAATTCTGAGAAAGAATTCTAGCCTAATTGAAATGTTTTGAATCATTGAGTAGATTGTATATTAAAGCCATCCATTACAACTTGCAATGCTCGAGGTCTTTCTCTCCATATAATTGGGACAACATTTTGATGAGGAACCTAATGGGTCTTTTGAAAATGGCAACAGGATATTATTTTGATGACTTAAGTTTGAATGCTTCTATAGCTTCTCGTAACCAATGTTTAACAAGTTTATCATAATTCCTTTCACAACTCTTGAATGCTATGTTGTTGAAATTATCCAGAAACTGAGTGGATAAGAAAACTTCGAGAGGGCTAAGCTTATAGATTGTTGAAACTATTTTGGTTTCCAAGAGGTTATAACATTGTTATTGCAGTCTACTATAGTGTGGGTAGAAATATACAAATGTCCCATAATCCATGCAATCATCTCATAGTAAGGAAAAAATTTGGCTCTAACAATGACTCTGTGAGGTTCCATACCTCTAATTTTTTCAAACTAAATGCTTTTCTCTATGGTCGAAGTTTCTGAATTTAACCAGGTTCTATTCTCAAATAAATTATAAATTTCTTCCCACTTTATCATACCTATCATCTGAGTTTTGAAGGTGGTGTCAGAAATCAGAGTTCTATTAACATTGTAATCTTCTGGTTGCATATTTTTTGCTCCCTTTAGTCATTCCTTAATCTGTTGAATAACCTGCTTTGACGTGGTAGATTTATATTTCTTACCCATCTTATGTCCTAAAAACCAATTGAGATTTTTGTAAGCAATATCGAATTTATTAATGGAATTATGTATCAAAGTGCATGTTTTCCAGAAATTGAAAGCCTTAGAGTGAATTTGAACTTGTTTCTTTGTAATCAAAGAGAAGTTTCAGGCAAGCAATGTAAGCAGGGTGTGAAGAACACATTGGAAAATAGAAAGCAGAAAGGAGGAAACATGCTAAATTTTGTTTAAACCCTCAGGATGAGCAACAATAAATTCAGATGAAAGGTGTTAATTTTTCATTAAAGTGACGAGATGTTTCAACTGCTTTCATGCAAAAATCAGGTGAGGTTGGATATTCAGGGATCAAGGAAGGTTTTATTCAAACATAAGTGATTGCAATTTGCGACTTGATTTAGAGAAAAAAAATAGAAAACTAAAATGAAATGATGGTTGGCACATAAATAAATAAATAAAATATTTTATTCATAGTCGCGGTACAAGCCAATCAGAATTCGACATGATATTACATATATCTTTGTGGTAGGGGTGACCCCAACCACAACATGCAATGCAGTCAAGGTAAGACGGACGTCAGGAGTCCGAATTCGAGGGTCAGGGTAAGACGAACGTTGGGAGTATGACGGACATGGGAAGTTGGGGCTTGGGAGTCAAGATTCGGGTGCCAAGAAATTTGTTTTAATATGTTCGAGTATGAAGCTCAACCCCACTATAGTTAGAATTCGAAAGATTGGGAACAAGAGTGCTATTTTTAGCAAATACAAAGGCCCAACCTCCGACTTTCATATTTTATAATGATTTTTTTTTACATTTTATGTTATAATTTTTTTTAGATTTATTGAAAAAAACAACTATTTACAAAAATAAGGGGCTCTTTTTAAAGAAGAAAATTTTATATATGATGTCAGTTTTATGTTCTTTCTTTTATACAAAAAATAATGAAAACGAGGTTGTACGATGTTGCATTGTGAAAAATATTTTCTCAATATGAGAATCAACCATGCTCGAAAGTTGAATTCTGATAAATATTGTCTTGATATGGAAATCAATTATGCTCAACCATGGTAGGCATGGTCGAACCCACCATTGTAACAAAGATTGTCTCGATATGGAAATGAACCATGATCAATGATGATGAACCATGTTTATTTAAGGGTTTATAATGTTTATCTCGGGGTTTAGATACCTTGGGTTTATAAAATAAATTGCTTCGGTTTATAAAATAAATCGTTTGGGTTTAATATTGTTCCCTTAGATTTGTAATCCCTTGCGTTTTTAGTATTGATCCTTTGTGTTTATTATTCCCTTCGGTTTATAATATCAATTGCTTGAGTTTATCAATCTAAGGGTTCATATTCGGAGGGTTTATTAATCTTAGGGTTTAATATAAATCTCTTGGGTTTATAATCATGGTCAATGATGGTTAACGATGGTCCAATATCACATTGCAAAAAAGATTGTCTCAATATGACAATCAACCATGGTACGAAATCGCATTGTGACAAAGATTGTGCAAATATGAAAATCAACCATGGTAAACCATGCTCAACCATGTTTATTTTAGGGTTTATAATATTTATCTTAGGGTTTATGTACATAGGGTCTATAATTCCTTGGGTTTATAATTCCTTGGGTTTTAGTATTAATCCCTTGGAATTATTGTTTCCTTCGGTTTATAATATGAATCCCTTGGGTTTATTAATCTAAGGGTTCATATTATTAGGGTATAATATTATTCATATGGTATATAATATTTATCCTTGGGTTTATGATCCAAGTGGATATTTGTGGCCACCCGCCTATTCCACTTAGACCCCTACCATTGTTTCTTTTCATTTTGCTTAATTGTAGCACAACTTACTATTTTTGGAAGTTTTTTGGGTATTAAACTTTCAAAGTTGTTTTGAGGGACAAAATGACATTTTTAGGGAAAACAGAGAGACTAGGAAACTCCCAATAAATTTTACATCTTTCTTTTGCAGTGTCCTCTTTGAGATCTTCCAAACGAGGTATTATGATAGCCAAAAGGAGATCGTATGCCAAAGTTACAACCTTGGGAAGTTGATGTACCAATTTTCCCAAATGGGTAACACAGTTTTGGTGCTTCATCTCCTAGGGTTATGTTTTTGGATGTTTAGGGTTTTCCATTGTTTCTCAATAGTAAATAGGCCTTTGAGACTCATTGTAACACAATTCAGAGGCATGTATCCACCACATCTCTTCTCAAAGATAAGATACCATCACCCGAGCTAGTTTATTTCCATTTATATATGTAAGCATATTTCAGTTCTTTGATATTAATGAAATGAAATATTATTTCTACTACATCTCTATGTTTATGTGTATATCTATATTTTGTTGCATTCTTGCATAGGTCTAGATCAGTGGTATCAAAGCGGTCTTCTCTTTATCTATTTTTATTTGCATGTCCCCAATGAGATTAGAGTATAAGGAGTTAGGGCTCTGACTTATTGAACCTTTGCAAGACCAGCCTTGCAAACCTCGGTGGCCTCCCATGGTGGAAGAAAAGAAGGATGAGGGGGCGGGATATCCTTTCAAAATATTGCTTGAGGAAGCACTCGAGCGACAAAGGAACACCGTGATGGATAACTTTGTCGAGATCCTTCGGCAACTACCCACAGGCGACACTTCTTCATCCAACAGCCACTCTGGAGGTGCCACTCCTTTTAAGGTACAAGTTAACTTTGATATTCACATATTTGAAGGATAGATAGATGCTGACATCGTAGATAGATGGTTAAATTTGTTGGAAGGATATTTTTCAATTCATGACTTTTCCAATCAGGAAAATATTACTTTTACACTCCTCAAAGCCACCCCATGTGTCAAGGACTGGTGGGAAACCTACTGTTAACAAAAGGATGAGAGGGAATCCTCATTGTTTTCAGCTACACCCACTTGGAATTATTTCCGAGACGCCATCATGGAACAATATTACCTTGTTGGGAACTGTGAAGATAAATACATAAAGTGGACCACACTACGGTAGGGAAGGGACCAAGATGTGTCAAAGTTCACAAATTTTTTCCTTGCCCTTCGCACGAAGCTTGGTATCAAGGATCCTGAGTGGAATTTGGTATTCAAGTACCGTGACTTTCTACACAAGTACATCCAGGATGACATGGAGTTCCTAGATATATCCTCGCTTGGCACCGCCTATCGATACATTATCAAGATTGAGAAAAAAAATTAAACGGAAGAAGAGAGACTTCAATCCGTGAATCCAAAGCAAGGGAAAGGCGCCCCCAAACCGTAGAAAAAAAGGACAAAACCAAGGCGGGGCGACCCAAGAATACCCACCGAAGCCACAAGCAAAGAACAACACCATGAAGGCAAAGAATGACACAGGGAAATGGTGTGAGTTCCATAAGAGCCCCACTCACAACACAAGTGAGTCTCGAGCCAAGCAGTCACTGGTTGTCAAGATTAAGGCTTCCGAATCAGGCGCTGAACAAAATCATTGTCCAGAATAGGTATCCAATCCCACAGATTGATGACCTTCTGAACTAGCTCAAGGAGGCCAAATATTTCAGCAAGATTGACTTGAAGTCTGATTATCACCAGGTACTGATCGAACCCTCTGATGTGTGGAAGACTACCTTCAAATCCGAGGGCCTTTTTGAATGGTTGGTCATGCCTTTTGGGTTGACAAATGACCCCGCAAAATTTCTGAGGTTGATGGGAGACATCTTATGACCCTTGACCAACTCATTCATCGTGGTGTATTTGGATGACATTCTGATCTTTATCCATAGTTGGGAAGAAGACCTCCACCTTATTTGACAAGTCCTCCAAACCCTTCGGAAACACAAGTTGTGTGCCAATTTGGAGAAACTCACTTTTGGTATGACCCAAGTTCAATATATGGGGTACATCATTAATGAGCGAGGTGTTCATGTGGACCCAACCAAGATATAATTCATTCAAGATTGACCAGCCCCAACCACTCTAACAGAGCTCTGCATATTTCTGGGTCTTGCCAACTTATACCGCAGGTTCATGTGTGGGTTCTCTCATATAACTTGGTCTTTGATTCAAGTCACCAAGGGAGGATTGAAAGAAAATTTATTTCGGTCTCAATCCCCACAAAAGACATTTACCAAGTTGAAGCATCACCTCTGCTCTACACTAGTGCTCACATTACCATACTTGCAGCAACCACTTGAGATCAAGACAAATGCCTCTGACTACGTTATTGGTGCAGTTCTTACTTAGCATGGACATCCAGTGGCATATCAGAGTGAGACAGTTTCAGACACAGTCCGAAAGTATCCCACCTATGACAAACAAATGTATTCCATTGTGCAGGTCTGCCAATAATGGAATAATTACATTTTGGGGAAGGAAACGGTCATCCACATAGACCACCGACCCCTTCAATTCATACAGGCACAAGGGAAGTTGCAGAATAATCGCCATCAGAAACAATCCACATACCTGCAACAATTCCATTTGAACATTAAGTACAAGAAGATCAGCACCAACAATGTTGCAGACTGCCTCAGCTGGCCACTTGTCATGGCATTGACCACTGTGCTCGACTCTTATGGGCACAAGACTGTAGGGTGGTTGCATCTTGACAAGTGGCATCCAAATTTCAAAGAAACATACCATACGCTCCTGGAAGGCAATAAAGTTCCAAATTTTCACCTACAGGAAGCACTATTATGCCACCTAGGGAACCTCTATGTTCCTTCAAGTGAGCATGCCATGATGATTTGGGAGGCGCACTATAGTCGGGTTGCTAGACATTTCAGGGTAGAGAAAATAGTGGTAGTGTTGCAGAAGTCCTTTTATTAGCTGAACCTTCAACGGGATGTTGGGAAGTACATCAGATCCTACACTGCCTGCGTCATTGCCAAGTCGACCATCAAGAAGCAAGGCCTATATACTCCCCTACCTACTCCTAGTTGACCTTTGGAATCCATCTTCATGTATTACATGCCAGGCCTTCCTTCTATTAAGCATGGGAACAACTGTATTTTCGTGGTCATCAACAAATTCTCTAAGATGGTCATTCTGGTGGCCTGCAAGAAGAGTATCACCACAGAAGCCACTACTAAGATCTTCTTTGAACAAGTGTGGGTACATTTTGGGATCCCATAAACAATTATCTTAGATTGGGATAGCAGGTTTCTAAGTACATTTTGGTCAAGTCTCTAGTCGATGTTGGATACCAAGCTCACTAAGTCCACAGCTTTCCACCCCCAAACTGATGGTCAAACAAAGGTCGTCAACAGGATGATCATACACATTCTGCATATGTACAACTCGAACCATCCATGAACATGGTATGAAAGCCTCCCCTATGTCTAGCACAGCTACAACAGAGCTCTCCATATCTCAACTGGGCACATACCTTTTCAAGTGGGGTTGGGCTTCCAGCCACTATGTACCATTGATGTGGCGATACTGCTTGCAACTACTTAAGAATATTCATTTCATGTCTAGTATGAAGCTGACAAGGCTAACATCTTCATTGAGCACATTCAACACATCCACTAGCAGGTCCATGAAATATTGGATAGAGCCAATCCTAAGTACAAGCAGCATCATGATCAGCGTCAGGTGCCACACAAGTTCTAGGTGGGTGACAAAGTTTGGTTACATTTGCATAAGGAGTGCCTCATTGGGCCCCACCACAAGATTCGCCCGCTTTGATATGGGCCTTACACCATCACTAAGGCTATAGGGGACAATGCTTTCGAGCTTAGCGTTCCACCATTCATTATCATGCACTCAATGTTCAATGTGGATCGCCTTTAACCATACTTTCCACCATCATTGGACACATCAGACATTACATAATAGCTCATACCAACAGAGTTAAACCACGATTGCATGGAACAGGCCACAACTGATCGGATCATGGACACGTGGATCAAGAACACTCGCCAGGAAAAGATCCAACTATATCGGGTTATCAAAGCTGGACAACTCCTGCACCAAGGCAAGTGGCGCACCAAGCCAAGTGGCGCACCAAGGACAAAGTTCAGCAAAAGTTTCCCTATCTCATGGGGGCACTCAATGCAATGGGGACCATTGCTTCCTAAGGGAGGAGGCATGATCCAAGTGGATATTGGTGGCCACTGACTATTCCACTTGGACCCCCACCATTGTTTATTTTCAGTTTCCTTAATTGTAGCACAACTTACTATTTTTGGCAGTTTTGGAAGTTTTACACATCTGGAGCCATTTTGAGGGACTAAAATACATTTTTAGTGAAAATGGAGAGACCAGAAAAGTTTCAAGCCAATTTAAAATTTTCTTTTCAGCCTCCCCTTCGCAATATTTGAAATGAGGTATAATGATAGAGAAACAGAGATCGTATGCCAAAGTTACAACCCCAGGAATTTAATGTACCAATTTACCCAAACGGGGAACACGGTTTTGGTGCTTCATCTCCTAGGGTTAGGTTTTTGGATGTTTAGAGTTTTCCATTGTTTCTCAAAAATAAATAGGCCTTTGAGCCTCATTATAACACAACTCAAAGGCATGTAGCCACCACATATCTTCTCAAAGATAACATACCATCGTCTGAGTTAGTTTATTTACATTTTTGTATGTAATCATATTTCAGTTCTTTGATATTAATGAAATGGAGTTTGATTTCTATTGCATCTCTGTGTTTATGTGTATATTTGTATTTTGTTGCATTCATGCATAAGTCTGGATCAGTTTATAGTCGTGATCAACCATGATTAATATTTGTCATTTGTCATTTCGTAATACGAAAATAAACCATAGTGTAATGTGGCATTGTGATAACGATTATCTCCATATGAAAGTCAATCATAGTCAACCATGGTCAAACATCGCATTATTAGAAAGATTGTCTCGATATGAAAATGAATCATGGTTCATCATGGTTAACCATGATTATTTCAGGGTTTAATATTAATCCTTTGAGTTTATAATATGAATCCCTTGGATTTATTAATGTAATGGTTCATATTCCTAGGGTATAATATTATTCATAGGGTTTATAATATTAATCCTTGGGTTTAATATAAAACCTTTCAATTAAATTAGAGAAAAATAATATTTAATGTATTGAATAATTATTTATTCAATAATTTAAATATTATTTTTTATAATTTTGAATAAATGAAAATTAACAATAAAATAATAATTAATAATAAAAAATACTAATTAATAATGATATTAAATTTAATGAAAAATATTATTAAATAATAATTATTGTATATTTATGAATATTAATATTAATATTGTCATCAATATTACATCTATATTATTAATGTTTATCGAAGTTTTCAACCACATTTATTAATATGATTATATATGTGATTGATCTACCTTTATGACCTATATAAACTACATGTTATACTAATATATTCACTTTAAAAAAAATATGGAAAATCACAAATGAACCAAAGTCTAGAATCCAAAAACCTATTGATAATGAACCTAAAAGTCATAAATGATCTATTTGTAAATGAAATGTGTTATAAACATTAATACATATTCATATGTGATCTAAAAATGGGGCTCTTAAGTGTCTTGTCTAACTTACAAGAACCTTTCCCACTTCCAAAGCTTTAAATTTTCCCAAATCTTAATGATTAACCAATGTGGAAACAAGAAATGCTTGAAAATATATGTGTATGCTTGTATTTGTTTTTAACTGTTGAGTGCTTATGTTCATTTGCTTATGCTGATAACAGTAAATAAAGTAGTAATTCAACAAACCCATAAGACAACAATATAATATGGAGTTCACCCTGATATCTTGGGCTACGTCTCCTTGAGCTCTAATCAAATCGATTAAACTCTCTGGGATTATGGCTTCAATTCTTTTATAAGTGCTACACTTAACTCCATTGGTTTTCAGCTGAACCAATGGGCTTAGAATGCCATCTTACCCCTGGCTGTCCTTGTTCTGCAGACAGGTCTAGGCTTCTCTAGACTTGACTCCTTCAGTTAGTGCTATGAGCTTCTCGAGCTTCTGGCTTCTCTGAATCCCTCAGAATTCTACATTTGTCTCTAGAACTCCTTCTCTTGTCTTCGACACACCTCAGACAACCAGCCACAGCTCGATCATTCGATCTCCTGCTATGCTGCAACTTCACTGCAACCTCGTGGCTCTTTAGAATTCTATTAGAGCTCTCTAGCTCTACGGCCCTGCCTCCAACCTCTGGTGGCTCTGCCTATTACAGTGAGCTAAATTTGAGTCTCACACAACAGATACAATCAGTAGGATTGTACTTGGATCCCCCAAGTCTCTCTGGAGTACACAGACTCTCTGACTCCCTTTGTCTCTGTCTTAACCCTGGCTCACTTGCTGCCTTTGCTTCTTCAGGTCAGCTTGGCTCTATTTTCTCTGCTTCCAAGTCTGCTTACTGCTTCCCCTTGGGCCTTTGCTTCAGCGAGTCTGTGGCTTTAAAGCCAATCTACTTTCTCACTGTTCGTTTCTGCTTCTCAACTTTCTGGTTCCCTGCCTCCAACCGTTCAAATCCCTTCTTTCGGTGGTTACAGTAACTACATAACACCTTATAGGGAGGTAGCCACCTATTCCTTTTAACATATGAGCGTGTCAAGTTCAACAGAAACACTCGATTGTTTGAAACAGCCGTTATTTCCGTTTACTCCAAGAATTCCCGTGAAACACGAATCTTTGCCAACTCATCGTCCATGTCAGACTTCAGAATCCCACACAATCTACTTTATAACTTCATCAAATCCATTCATCCATCGGGTCGTATCTCCGTCGTTGATCTAGACCCTCCAGATCCTACAGTCATCGCACATATCGGGAGGATAACTTGCTCGACGTTTACCCGTCCAATGTGAGCGATTTTCTCTCTCTTCCACCGAACGCATGTCACTCGTTGTGTGGCATCAGGCGAGACTCGGTCTAAACTGCTTACCGCTCAAAGCCCTTCCGATATCCTACCAGTTTCTGTGGAATACCGCCTCGGACGAAACCGAAACACTTTCCGCTGCATTTCGTGATTTTTCGGGTCTAGGCGCATGTGGCTCTCCTTCTTTGAGGGGTTTGCCCTGCGATATGGAATTAGTGACTTGCAACTAATCACATATTAGATTCCTCCCCCGTTGACTCAAACCATCACTAACTTTGCTAATTCGAGACAGCATGCGTTACCATGGTCCGTCGCTCTGCGTGCTTGATTGACGGCCCTTGTTGATTCGCGCTAACCGCAGTTAGAAACTGTCATGAGGATTCCTCTGATAAGCTTGATCTTCACAAGATTTTTAATCTTTGGCATAAATTATAGAGCGTTCATGAAGACTTAGAGAGTTTCAAGATCCATTTTGGATCACGCCTTCCCATTAAAACAACTTTTGGTCCACCAAAAGACTGATATACTGATCTGAGCAGTAAATGAGAGTAACAGCACCCTCATCTTTAGCCTCCCTACACTTGCCTTTGCATAGTTCCTCTGAACCAAAATCTCTGACCACTTTCCTTCTTGGATGGGTTGGTCATCTCAGGAAGAACTGTTTTCTTCCTTGACATCATGCAGAACATCTGCTGTGAAGTTTACAGAAGGTAGTTTGAACTTCTTTGCCTTGATCATTGATCCAAGGTGGCTCAAACGAATGTGAAGTAAATCTGGTCCACAAAACTTTCATCTGTACCTGTTTGAAAAGCTACCAACAACAACTGTTAACAACAGCAGGCATACAGACAACAACTAGATGGACTAACTCTTGCTTCAACAAAGAAACAAATTTCACATCTTGTGAACCCTTCCACATCTTATATCTGCATACAAATGATTGATAGATAACCAGCCAATAAAACATGCCTTTACCACAAATGACTCTTCAAGTCAAGCATGTAGGAAAAAGACCCTTAGGAATCTTTTCCAAAAGATGAAACACTTCATCATTATCTCCATTTTGGAGACCAAGTTAACTTCTCCCAAGCCAACATCACATGCATCTCATGCTCATGCATGCATTCCATCTTTCAACTTTCGCTTAAGTACACTATATTTTCGAAGCTGAAATGAACATATTGTTGCAGCAATAAAGTGAGTTTCCTACTCAACTTATTTCCATTTACCATTTTGGTAAGATCCTACAACTTGCATTTATTCCACAAATAAATGCAAACAGATGCATCAATAGACATGTAGTCTTAATTGGATAATAATTCTAACCATTTCTTACCAATCCATTTCAAAGGTCCCTCCTTTTTTTGCACATCAAAATCAAAATGTGAATCATCCTGAAGCACATCAATCATGGAATCCTTATTTCCATCCCTACCATTTTCTTTTTCCACCTTCTCCTTCAGCTTTGGTGGAAGAAGTGCTGGATTCAAAGTCCAACACCTTTCAGCAAGATGCCCTTGCTTATGGCATTAAGTGCACCGCATGTGCATCCTCTTGACAGCATGATTTACCTTGTCCTATGGACCTTTGGCTGCTTGCTTCTTTTCCTTCAAAAGTTTCCTATATGTGGCCATCCTCTTCCAACATCTAGAAACATAATGGTTATCCAAACCACAAAAGGAACATGCAATTCTTTTTCCATGCTTTACAAAATCAAAAGGAATGTGTTTAGAACCAGATTTATACCTGCCTCTTTCACCTTTATTTCCTTCATGAGGAGGTGAAGCAAATGAAGAAGTGACTCCCTTTGGAACACCATCAAACTCTTCAAGGTCATTAGAGTCTCCCCAACTCTCTGGTTCAAGCATGTGCTTCTGAACACTTGTATCCTGCAATTGATGTTTCAAGTTATTGCATTCCTCTTGGATGCAACTTTCACACTTCTGAGGTAGAGGACTTGCAATGAAACTCCTTTTTGGAACTTTTTCAATGGCCTTCATGGCAGCTTTGGAACTCTCTCCATAAGACTGTCCATAGCCAAGACCCAAATACTTAGGCCTTTCCTCAACCATTATTGGCTCAACAATACCTTGTGCATGCTTTCCCAAGTCCTTTCCTTCATAGCCCATCTTGGACGTTAGATTGGAACCTATGCCTTTAGTATGTTTCTCAAAAGAACCAATACAAGTATTCTCTGAGGAATTTGAAGACAAACTAGAATGGTTTACCTCTTCTTCAAGTTGATACTTCACCAAGGCTTCTTTGGCAATAAAGAGTTGTGACTCCAGCTCATGCATCCTTTTCAGGTTCATATTTGCAATATGAAATTGCCTCTCCATTTCCTGCAATTTGTAAGAAAGCAACTGCTTCTCTTGCTCCACAGAATTCAACTACTCTCTAAGTATGCTGCTCTTCCTACCATCCTCATACATTTCTCTCACCATATCCATCATGGTGGACAAGTCTTGCTTCATGTCTTCATCAAAGACTCTTGGGAAGAAAGAAGAATTTGAGGACTCACTTGTAGAAGTTGTCATTATGCCAATGAGCAAAAAAACTTCAAACAAGATTAATAAAGAACTTATTCAAGAACCCTTTTGCAACGAACATCTTGTGCTTCAAGGATTTCTTTGAGGTCCTTTGGGATAAGAAGAATGCCTTCAACCCTTCTTCCTTCTTGTCCTTCCTAGACTGAGCTATCAATAGCTTTCCCTTCACCTCTGCAAACTCAAACAATAGTCAATCTACAACCAAGCATACAATCAATGAGGCAATCAATCCTTGATTGTCCAAACACCTTTCAGACAAGCAATCTTTGCCCTATCAATCAATCATTTTGATACAACCTTCTTTGAAGGTGGGGTTAATCAATCTTAAGCTCTAATACCAGCTGATCTGAAAATGGGGCTCTTAGGCTTCTTGTCTAACTTACAAGAACCTCTCCCACTTCCAAAGCTTTAAATTTTCCCAAATCTTAATGATTAACCAATGCGGAATTAAGAAATGCTTGAAAATATAGGTGTATGCTCGTATTTGTTTTTGACTGTTGAGTGCTTATGTTCATTTTCTTATGTTGATAATAGTAAATAAAGCAGCAATTCAACAAAACCATAAGACAACAATATAATATGGAGTTCACCCTGATATCTTGGGCTACATCTCCTTGAGCTCTAATCAAATTGATTAGACTTTATGGGATTATGGCTTCAATTCTTTTATAAGTGCTACACTTAACTCCATTGGTTTTCAACTGAACTAATGGGCTTAGAATGCCATCTTACCCCTAGTTGTCCTTGTTCTGCAGACAGGTCTAGGCTTCTCTAGACTTGACTCCTTCAGTCAGTGCTTTGAGATTCTTGAGCTTCTGGCTTCTCTGACTCCCTAAAAATTCTACATTTTTCTCTGGAACTCCTTCTCCTGTCTTCGACACACCTCAGACAACCAGCCACAGCTCGATCATTCAATCTCCTGCTATGCTGCAACTTCACTGCAGCATCGTGGCTTTGTAGAAGTCTATTAGAGCTCTCTGGCTCTACGGCCCTACCTCCAACCTCTGGTGGCTCTGCCTATTACAGTGAGCTCAATTTGAGTCTCACACAATAGATAAAATCAGTAGGACTGTACTTGGATCCCCCAAGTCTCTCTGGAGTACACAGACTCTCTAACTCCCTTTGTCTTTGTCTTAACCCGACTCACTTGCTACCTTTGCTTCTTCAGGTTAGATTGGCTCTAGTTTCTCTGCTTCTAGGTTTGTTTATTGCTTCCCCTTGGGCCTTTGCTTCAATCACTCTGTGGCTTTAAAGCCAATCTGCTTTCTCACTGTTCGTTTCCACTTCTCGGCTTTCTAGTTCCCTGCCTCCAACCGTTCGAATCCCTTCTTTCAGTGGTTAGACTAACTGCATAACGCCTTATAGGGAGGTGGCCACCTATTCCTTTTAATGGATGAGTGTGTCAGGTTCACCGGAAACACTCGATTGTTTGAAACGGACATTATTTCCGTTTACTCCAAGAATGCCTGCAAAACACGAACCTTTGCCAACTCATCATCCACGTTGGACTTCAGAATCTTTCACAATCTTCTTTATAACTTCGTCAAATCCAGTCATCCATTGGGTCACATCTCTGCCATTGATTTGGATCCTCCAGATCCTACGATCATCACACATATAGGGGGGATAACTTGCTCGACGTTTACCTGTCCAATGTGAGCGGTTTTCTCTCTCTTCTAACGAACGCGTGTCACTCACTATGTGGCATCGGCAGGACTCGATCTAAACCGCTTACCGCTCGAAGCCCTTCTAATATCCTACCGGTTTCTGTGGAATCCCGCCTCAGATGGAACCAAAACACTTTCCACTGCATTTCGTGATCTGGTCCGGGCGCATGTGGCCCTCCTTCTTCGAGGGGTTTGCCCTGCAATATGCAATTAGCGACTTGTCACTAATCGCATATCAGATTTCTTCCCCGTTGACTCAAACCATCACTGACTTTTCTAATTCATGACAGCACGCGTTACCATGGTCCACCACTCCGCGCGCTTGATCGATGGCCCTCGTTGATTCGCGCTGACCGCAATTAGCAACTGTCATGAGGATTCCTTTGATAAGCTTGATCTTCACAAGATTTTTAATCTTTGGCATAAATTATAGAGCATTCATGAAGACTTATAGAGTTTCAGGATCCATTTTGGATCAATATGTATTCCAAAGCATGAGAGCCGAGAGCCACAGGTTTGTGACCTTATTCAACCAGCGCCCTCCTTCCACGTAGCCTACACAATAGCTCCCTCTTCAACTCAGCTCTCTCTGCCCTCAAGAACTATAGTCGTAGCTCCCTTCAAAGAAAAAGTTAATGACAAAAACTCGATCTACGAGTTCTTCCATACCCTTCTTGTCAACATTCTTTTGATCCCATGAATAAGAAATTTGTCTAGTAGTGTGGAGTACTTTTCTAGACCCTTCTATTGGAAATTCTTTTGAGCCCATGACTAAGAAATTCATCTAGAAGTTTGGAGTGTTTTTTAGTTCGTTCTAACAAGACAAAATAAGGACAGCTGAGGAATTCAACCATTTAACACCAAAAGTAAACAATATTTGAGCCAACCTGAGTCGAGCTTCCTTGAATTCGACTTTCGGATTCAAATTTAGGGTAATTCAAGAAATTTATATTGTTCATATTTTCAATTGCCAAAATTTACAATGCCATATTGAGATATCTTTGACATTTGGAATTCAATGAGATCATTATCATTGCATGAAATGTAATGTTTTCTTTGGCACTGCAAGTCAAGGGAACAGTTTTTCCTGTTCAATTCTTTGCCTAAGCAAGAATTATCACTCCCTATTAAAGTAATAGGACTACTTCCTTCTTGAATTGATGTGACATCTTCAGTCTCATACTTGTACTTATAATTAGTTTGTCATATTTTCAATCAGGCTTTTCAATATTGTGTGATTGAACTGCACATCATGGAAATATTCAACAATGTAATTTGGTAAGGATTCCCAAGAGATTGGACAACTAGTATAGAAATACCCCTTTTTAAAAGTGGAGACATTAATAATCCTTCCAACTATAAAACCATTATGATCAATCCTTTGTTTGCAAATCTCTTCAGCAGCATGGTGGAAAATAGAATCAGTAAGTGGGCGGAAGTCAAAGAAAAGAGGGAAAAAGCGCAAGCAGGTTTTAGGCCAAAGCATTCTACAGTAGATCATGGTATCATGTTGAGACACATTATTGAAAAGGTTTGGGAGGGAAAAGAAGAAGTATTTTGTTGTTTTGTTGACTTCAAAAAGGCATTTGACACGGTCCCTAGAGATAAGTTGTGGAGTAGAATAGAAGAACTTGAAATTCCTTTGCATTGTAGAGTTGTTGTCCATAGGCTTTATGAAAAGGTGAAAGTAAAAATTAGAACTTCAGCAAGAATTTCAGAAAGATTTAGAAGTGACGTCGGAGTCAAGTAAGGTTGCCCTTTATCCCCTACTCTTTTTGGTTTATATATTGATAAATTGGAAGAGTGGCTAAATCTGCAAGGTGGGGATGGTGTTCGATTGGGGGAGTTTGTGATAAATCTTCTTTTATATGTTGATGACCTTGTATTGATTTCTAAATCAGCCCAGGGATTGCAGATGCACCTTTATGCCCTTAAGGATTTTTGTAAAGCAGTGGGGATGCAAGTCAATATCAGCAAGACCAAAATAATGATTTTCTCAAATAAAAAGAAGCAGAGCCAGCATATGTTCTTCTTTCAAGGCAACATTCTTGAAGAAGTAAATGTATACAAGTACCTCGGGATTGATTTCAACGACAAGCTCAATTGGGAGCACAGTAGAAAGAAGAGAATTTTAGGAGGATGGAAAGCATTATATGCTCTTCAAAATAGATGTAGAGACGCAGAATTATGGGATTGGAAAACAATTAAAGTGCTTTTTTGGCTCCTAGTTTGTCCAGTGATATTATATGGGTGTAAATTTTGGGCTAGCATCATCCCTCTCTCAAAATGGAAGAAAATTGAGAAAATCCAAAAACGCTTGATCATGAGCAAGTTTAAATAAAAAGATTGGTTTCTTATGAGATAATTCTAAGTGAAACAGGAGAAACTTCCATTGAAGAAATTTCTATGGTGCATCTCATAAGCTGTCTTCAAAGAAATGAGAAAATGGGAGAAAATAGATGGCCTAAAGTTATCTTCAATGAAGGAATGAGTGAAAGAAAGAAATCATGGATGAGAAAAAACAACAAATGGATGCAAAAATGGAATATTTACCTCAATGCATGTCCCACAAATAGCAAGGATTTAAAGAGTTATGTTATGGAGAAGTTTCGTATGCATATATGGGGAAAAGAGTTGGGTAGAAAGAAGAAGTATTATGTTCAAGAATTCAACCCCACGTGTGATCTCCATCAAAAAGAGTACATTGGAGCTAGCATTCCATGGAGAGAAAATATTTGTATTGCTTAATTACGAACTAAATCACATCAACTACGGTGCCAAATAGGTTGGTGAAAAAGACCTAAAGAAGCTTGGGAAGAGAAAATGTGTACTTTTTACACTTCTGGAGCAGTGGAATCAGAAAAACATTTCATTTTTCAATGTGATTCTTTCAAAGACATTAGAGATAGTTACAGCAGTATGTTAACATCGGTTCCTTAGTGTTTCCTTTTCAGTGAGGGCACTGTTAGAAGTTTGGGTCAACTCATCATTAATTTGAAATAAGAGGATTGAATTGAAAAAGGCAAAAAGAAGGGAAGCTATTGGTCCCATAGACTATATCTAGTCTCATGGACATTAAAATTTCATTCATTCATTCATTCATTAATATGAAAAAAACCAATACATGAAATACATGGATGTAGCATAGACTGCATATGCCCTCATAGAGTTCATTTACACAATTAGTTACAACTCCATAACTTTTTAACTCTCCACTAATAAGTATCAAAATTATCCGTCATATGGGACACTAAAGAGAAGTTCTACTATTAACGATGCCAAAGATAAACTAAGCTTAATGTGTTCAATCTCAATGGGTAGCAAAATTTAGCAAATCGACTACATATAAACAAAATGGATAGAATCTGATAAAAGGAATAGGGAACAAGTTATCTAATCAATAGTGAGCCCTCTTCCCAGAGTCCTCCATTGTTGTGGACTTTGAAATGAAATGAACATGGCATTACACCAATGCCCCTTTTGGAGAGGGAGTTTGTGACAGAATTTAGCCCTCTAAAAATGTGTCTAAAGGTGATACTAGTAAAGGATCCCCTCATATTCGCAATGTAGTCCATCCATTTCATAAGATTGGGAATGCAAATTTTTGCCTTACCATTCAACCAATCTATGATGACCTTTGCATCTTCTAAGATGTTGACGTGCTCCATATTCATCCTTTTGGCAAAGAACATAAGTCCCCACGTTGCAATTACTTTTTCACGAGTGTTGGTTCCTTCTCATTTGTACTAGGAAACATGAAATTATTGTTCTAAGTCGATAATAATGATGCTCCACATCCACATCGATTTTGTTGTGCTACCCCATCAAAATATCCAGTAAGATATACCAGATTTAGGTGGTTGTCCAAATTCCTATAAGGCTTACTTTCTCGTGTCTTCTGGACATATTCACCATAGTGGGAACATATCTAGGATATTATCTTGTTGATCTCTAATGGACAACCCTCAAAAATCATACCATTTCGTGCATGCCAAATTCCTCATATTATGAACTAAGGGAGGGATCAGAAAACCCAACTGTACAAAAATCAATGTACAGTTGGTTCAATGATTGTGTTCAGTGCGCATGGAAGTTTTTCGCATTCTAAGATTTATTTCATAGTAAACCCTTTTGCAAAGACCTTTAGAAATCTTGGAGGTCTTAGTCTTGGAGAGTGGGGATTCTTCTATTTGTTGGAGAAATTTAGTCCATGGAAATATGATTGGGTTATGCTAAAACATGTGTGCAAAAATATGGAATCACATTTTTTTATCTGCCGCTATGTAGACATGGTTTGAAGAAGGATGAAACCTCTTTTTGGTGGTGTAACACTGCTAAGGGAGGGTATATTTCATAAAGGAAAAAAATGGCTTTATTTAGACAAATAGTATGATTATTACCCTTCCTATGGTTAGAATATCTATTGGTTAGATCTTATGAGAAACAAGTGGGATTTTTCATTTTTTTCATATCATTGACATACAATGTATGTCATTAAGATTATATGAGAACTAGTTGCTTTGTTTTGTAAATAATGGTTCTATGTTTGTTTGGTCACTTAAAGAGAGAAAATTTTGAATTTGGCCAAGCTTCGAATAGACATAGCTTAGAATATTTTGAAGATGATTAGGGGTTCAGATGGAGATTACTTAGTACCATCTCAATGGATATAAATAGTAAATTCCCAAGCTACCTACCTTTTCATGTAGTTGAAGGGAAAGTGCTTACGTTGGGTTGCATGGAAGTATAATTAAAGCTATATGATTTACATACTAGATTATGCATAGCAGCAACTGTCGATGGTGTCTCCCTCTTAGAAAGATCTAGGTTCCAGGTGCAATTGGTTGAAGGTTTCAATGATGTTATTGAAAATGGAAATGTTTTCTCACTTTTTCCAAATATAGATTTATTGTTGATATACCGCTACTGCCTTTTGATATCATAATTTAGCCTTTGAGGCTTCAAGATAGTTTTTTGCTAGAGATTGTTGCAAATGCCATGTTTGTTAAATCTTTTGAAACATATTTTGAAGATTAATGTAATATGAATTTGGAATATTTCCTAAGATTACTTGTGTTGATATGCTATTTTGGAGATGGAATAATGCACTTATGTGTCAACTTTTGTTATCTATCTGTAGATTGTATAGATTTTTTTTGCTATTGTTTATATGAAATCATGCAATTAATGGTTCTTTGTGTATTGTGATATTTGAAATATATTTTTTTATTTATATCTTTGTGATTTGAAAGGCTAATTGTTAGTATTTAAACTTATTTAGTATAGGAATTTAGTTGATGTATAAAGTTAGTGAACATTAAGATTTGATCTTGTTCAAGATGTAAGATGAGATGTAGGATTGAAAATGGGAATAGAAAAAGAATAAAAATGTGTTGTAGAAATATTAAATGAAGGAACAAGCAAGCATACTTTGAAAAAAAATTGATCTTCTGGTTTGTGTGAAAGAGTGAATGAATATCACCAGCAATGGTATTAGCGTAATAAGGACGCGATAAATGCACATAGAAGAGCCATGTATCAGCAAAAGAAAAGAACTTCAATAAATCGTCAACATGATGAAGTCATTAATCGTAATTATGGGAACATGAGTAGTACCATGGGAAGAACATTCGCTTCAAATGTTCATTTTCATAGATGTTGAAGATGTTCAAATTTTTTCACTACACCAAATTTTTCTAATAATAGTCTTCTTCGGGAACATTTTGTTTACAAAGAGAGTGTTCGTACAAGCGAGAACCAATGCTCCTCTATAAACAATGCAAGAAATGGAATATTTGAAGATGGGCACAATGATGCCAATGAAAAATCAACAGCATCTAGTTTATTTGGTGATAATAATATGCTTGCTGACATGGTTGAGAATTTGGAAGATTCTGCTAGCAATGTGGGGTGGGGCATTCTTTACAGCTACTATATAATGAATATCATCATCCCTCTGAGATTTGTGTGCACTTAGTGTCTTGCAATAGAACGAGTGCTTCAAGTATTTTTTATTTTTATAGGATTTAGACATTTCAATGGAATATATTAATTGTTGTATATTTTTTGTGCAGAACAATCTTCAAATGAATATTGGTCCAAAAATAGAGTCAGAACGAATGCATCCTTTATTTGTTGCTCAAGTTGAACCTCGACCATTTAACTGTAAAACTTCAATAAATCGTGAGAACGATGAACTCTTTAACTGCAACTATAAAAAGTTGGGTGTTTTATAGAAAGAACATTTCGTTGAAATATTTCTTTCCCTCAAGGTTGTGCATCTCCTAAGTTTTCATGTTTCACAAAAATTGTTGATATTAATCTTCTTTTAGAACATTGTGTTTCCATAGAGAGCCTCCATGGAAGTGGAAATCGTTAGTGCTATAAAAATGATGGAAGAGATGTAAGAATGCAAAATAGGCACAATGATGGCATCCAACAATTAGCAGCATCATATATTTTTGTTCATCGTAGTATGCTTGCTGGGATGGTTGATAATTTATGACGTTCTGTTGCAAATCTTGGAACAAGCATTTATCGACGCAACTCTGTAGACAATATTGTTATTTCTATAGAATCTATGCATTCTCTGACTCTTTGAAGAAGATAGGTGCTTCAAGTGGATTTGTTTTCATAGGATTTGTACATTTCAATATATATTTTGTAATTAGTGATTGCATCTTATACTAAAAGTTTTTTTTGCAAAACAATATTCCAGTGAGGAATGGTGGAGAAATAAATTCACAACCAAGGCAACCTTTGTTGGTTCAACAAGATTAGCCTGAAGGGTGCAATTGGAAAGAAAATGTATATGTTTTCTCAGTTCAACTTATTGTTTTCTTGAGAAATTTAACTTTCCTTTTTAATATGTGACATTTTATCATTATTATTAAAACTTTATGTAAGAAGAACGATCTCAACTACAACCAATATAGAAGAATGGATTCCCGTCATTTTATGGAAAGAAATGTTCAATTCAATGTTGCAATTGGGCAAGTTGTTTCACATCATCCTGAATCTAAATCGTTGTTTGGCAAAGAAAATGGAAGTGTTCGCCATCATTTTAGCATAGAGATGATATAGGTGCATAAAAACTTTCAGCGCAAGATTGATCATTTTTATGTTGTGAAAATGTGTCAAGTGTGTAATAAATGTTATCCTGGTATACAAGTTGTGAGGTGGCATGAAGAACACATATGTAAAAGATGTAAGAGTGAGAAAGGTTCTCACTATTTCTCTCGCTTTAACAACATGGATCCTGGTAAACAACCTAAGGTTCTAAGGGTTTTAACGCAAGTTGAGGAAATGTTAATAGCACGAGTAAACCCAATATTGCAAGTGACACATGCTCATGGAGGGAAGTATAAATATAGTGGCCATACAATTAGTTTTCCATAAGACATATCTTTAATTACAAAGAAGCTTCCACAATGGGTAGAACAACTTGATTTTTTGATTGTCAGAAGATCTGTTGTTGACTCCAAATATTATGAATGTTATGTGAAGAGACAATGTGTGATGGATGCATTGATTTACAAAATTCAAATGGATAATATTACAAGGATGTTGAAATTGGTATGTATTATGTTTCTGCTCTCCCAGAAATACATATTGATGTGTCTAGTAGGTTACAATATGTAGATAGTGATCTAGATAAAACAAGGAGAGTCGATGAGGACATTGAAACATTGGGGGCTAATTGTTTGCACTCTCATCCATCATCCTTTCTTTCTCGCATGCCTAATGAATGCAGGGAAGTGGATCGAATAAGGAGTTTCATTGAAAGAGAAGATTCTAAATGTGGTGAACCAGTGGACTGGCTAGATATTGGTACATCTTTGATCAACTAATATAATATTGAAAGGTTGCTAGACATGGTATTCTCTACGTTATTCCCCAAGGGTGATGTTTATTGGTTGCATCCACATATTTGTAATGTTTAAATGCATGAATATGCTTTACATCTACTTAGGTATTATGCTCAAATATTTACAAGCAATCCTTGATTTCAATATTTCCTGTTGAATATGATTATGTTGCATTGTACCTAGGGAAAAAATTCTTTCTTTTTGAAGAAGAATATCCATGTGAATGCACCTGCAAATGTTCAAGAGTTGCGTCAACAACTCGGGGATCTTCCTGACAATAAATTGGCCGATAAATTAATGAATTTTGGTTGTTGTCTTACGGGTACAAGGGAATATTAGACAAAGTATCATTATGAACTCATTGACATGATCACATAGTTGGGCTTCCCATCTTTGTTTTTACATTGAGTGTAGCTGACAAAAGCCTGACTTGGATTGTCTTATGCCTTTAAAAGCACACTGTCATCCACAAAATGAGCATACAAATAAAAATTTAAAATTTTATTTAGTACCCACATATAGTTTCTATGTATATGCATCAAATATTTAATATAGTCTGTGAGTTGGTTCTTCAAAAATATCTTGGAGCTAAAGACTTTTGTTATAGGTTCATCCTCGTTTCTTTTTATTGTATTGTTTATCGGTTTGCATCGATGCATTTATTATTTTGGTTCATTTATATATATTAAGTACTTCCTTTTTTTCTAGGTATGAGTGGTGGCATAGAGGTTCAATGCACATCCACGGTTTCCTGCGGTTTCTAGGAGCTCTAAATATGGAAACATTGGACTGGTCGAACCCTTTGAATGTTCATGCAACGAAGTGATACTTTGAAAAATATGTTATAGCCTAGAATCCACATGATGTCCACCGTTGAAATTTCATGGTTCCTCGAAGTCTTAATGATGACTCTTGCGTTTTGAAGAGCTCACAAATTTTTTTATTCGATACTTATGAAGATTATGAGCATTTGGTGAACAGAGTCCAAATACACACAAAATGTAGTGTTCATTCTTATTTACAGATAAAGGGGTCTATCGTTTCATGTAGTTACGATGCTCCATGGGAGGTCCATGATGAGTCTATAATGTTCATAGATGAAAAAGGGAAAAATAAATATGAAGCAGCATGGAATTATGATTGTTTAAATGTTCACAATGTTGATCTTCTGAGAATGTGGCAAGAAAATGTAGATTTTCAACGAGTTGTTTCTCAACATGCAGTTTTGAAATATATTGCAAAATATGCTTCAAAGGCAGAAAGAAGATCTGAAATTTATCATGAAAATTTGTTGACAAGGGCTGTGAGTGAAAGTAGATCTTACACTCCCACATTATCTGCATATAGAAAGTTTGTTGCAGAAACGTTTTTTGAGCATGACATTGGAGCACAAAAAATCTGCCATATGTTATTAAAGCTACGTATTGTTGTGTGTAGTTGCAAATTTTTTCCCTTGAATGATGGAAATAAATTATTTCAAAAACTATTGGTGCATTCTCATGAAATTTCATGTGAAAACAATTGTGTTCAATTTTATCAAAACCGCCCCCATTTTCTACAACATTTGTGTTTGATAGAAACAACAAGATCATGGAGTTTTGATGTCGGGTGTAGGTAGTAGCCACGGAGACCATGAGATGTGCATGCTATTATTCGTGTGAGATCATGGTTTTATGTTATTCCAAATGAGGAGTCAGAAGAGTTTGAAACATTTTGCTAGACTGAATTGCTTTTGTACAAGTCATTTCGTGACATTGCTTTAGATATAGGGCTTTCAAGTGAAACTATCATTGAGAATTGGAGGAATTTATGATATCATGTGTGGCATGTTGATCGAGATCCTTTTCCAAATGAGAGTAATGAAGAATATTTTGATTCCCTTGTTCATGAATAAAATGTTGATAGAGATTCTGAAGAGTGGCAGGTTCTTTTGTGGATTATTCCTCCAAACAATGTTGGCATTTCTAACCTTGAAAATCTGGGTAGAAGGGACTATGTTATTCATTATAATTGGTAAGAAACAATGGTGACAAATGAAATTATAGAGTAGGCTATCCATTTTATAAAAGATTCCCAGGATGCGAATCTTGTTAATGGCGACTCAATTGGAGAGCCAATAGTGTCACCTTCGTCCTTATCAGAGAAACAACGAGTTGCTTTTGAAATCGTTATACGCCAATTTTTCGATGTTGTGGACAATGATGCTTTGAAAATGATTATTCAAGGAACAACTGGAATTCATAAGTCTTCTCTTATACACTATAATTCTCATGTTCTTTCTGCTTCTACAACGAATGGTAGAAGTCCACTCTTATTTCTCACTCCAACTGGTATAGTTGCTTTTAATATACATGGAAAAAAAATACACTCAGCTTTCAAAATTCCTGTAAAAGATATGAATTCGTTGAATGGCCAACCATTGGCAATGTTTCAAGAAGAAATGAGGCACATTCATTTTTTTTTATTGATTAAATGAGATTTATAGGTCCAAGGTTGTTTATACATGTTGATTAATGTTATCACGAAGCCTTTCCTAATAATAAGGCTTCTCCTTTTGGTGGCAAGTCAATGGTTCTTCTGGGTGACCTTGGGAAGTTGCCTCCTCTTAACGATAAACCTTTGTATGTAGGTAAAATAGAAGGCATTAGAGGAAATTTCAGCATAAAAGTGCCCATGAAATTTTCACGTAATTTCCATGTCATAATATGTAAACCAATCAAAATCCTTTAAATCTAAAAAGAGATACATGTAAATATTTTGGAGGGAAAAGAAGAAACACTACTTTTTTTAATTGTATTTTTGGTTTATCACCATACAGGTTCACTCAAATTTTAAGTGTAGACACTCATTGGATGCGGAATTAAATTCCGCATCCAACGTGTACCCATTATGCATACTTTTTAAAAGACCCACATTTCTACAAATTGAAGATACATTAAAAAATGTGTTTATGACGTTTTTTAAATGTATCTTCAATTTTTATCATTGTGGATCTTCTCAAAAATATGCATAATTGGTACTAATTAGATGCAGAATTTAATTCTGCAACCAATGAGTGTCTACACTTGAAATTTGAGTGAACCTATAAGGAGAAAAGCCCAAAATACAATTAAAAAGAGTAGTTTTTTCTTTACCCTCCAAAATTCATCTCTCTTATTTTATTATTTTATTATTTTTCCTTAGGAGGCCACTGTTAAGCTGAAATTTCCTCTAATGGAAAGTGTTGTGACAAAGCTTCAACATTGTTGTGACTTTGGATAAACTTTTCAAGCAACAAAGAGATGAATCTAGACAAGCCACTTTTCAAAATCTTTTAACTAATATCAAAAATACATAACCTTTTCTACATGATGAAAATAGTTTATTTGATTCTTCGGTTCACTTGTTTGCAATGAATAATTTGGTCAACCTACACAAACGGAAGATGTTAAAATCATTAAATTGTCCAATTGCGAGGTGTGTTGCAAAGTGCACCAGAAGAACAGAACTAATTAACAATGATGATGATGTGTTGGACCATGAGATCTTGTTATGTCATGGAGAATGTGTCATGTTGACATGTGATTTGTGGGTTGAGGTTGGGTTGGTTAATGGTGCACTTGGATATATTGAAGATATATTTTAATTCCTGGTTCAAAGTCACCTAAGCTTCTAGTGTTCGTTACAGTTATTTTCGAAAAGTACACGGGTGCACCATTTGATATAAATAGTCCAAGCATTCTGCCTGTTACACATGTTTTTAGGGGGGAATCTTAAACAAATGCCTTTAAAAAAAGCAAGGGCCTTTACTATATAAAAATTGCAAGCGATGACATTACAACGAGCTATTGTATATATTAGAAATAAAAAGAGGCAGGGTTTGACATTTGTAGCTATATCAAGAGTCAAATCGTTAGATGGGTTATGAATTTCACCATCTTTTTCTTTTCAACATTTTTCTAAAATGAAAACAATGCATATGTCACACTTAAGAAGAAAAAGGAGGAATGATTAAAGTCCATATCATTGTAACATATATATTTTCTTTATTTATAATATTTTTTTTTAAATATATTTGCATGCAATGCCATAAATAAATTACTTGAAAATAAATTTTGTTGAAAACGAGAAGAATTAACTGCATTATAGTTTGAATATCAGGCTTCACTATCATAGATATGCAATCTCACAATAGATAACAATTTGTATTAACTGAGAAAATATATTGTAATATATCCAAAGAAGCGTTTAACAAAATATCCCAATAATTGGGCATAGATAAACATGAATAAAGTTAAGAATTGAGCACCAAATACATCCATTGAGAAATTAAAGTGATGATAGGAAATCAATGGCATAGCTCAATACATATTTAACTCTGAAGTTTGGTCTTGCAAAAAAATTCACTTCAAAAATTTATTGAAAAATACAAGTATTTTTTCAAAAATATATTTGCATGTAATGACACATATAAATAACTTGAAAATAACCTATCTCGAAAACGAAAGCAATTTAGTACACTATAGTTTGAATATCAGGCTTCACTATCAAATAGATATGCAATCACATAACAGATAACATTTTTCCTTGGAAGAGCAAATAAACTATAACATATCCTAAGAAGTGTTTAATAGAATATCCTAGTAATCAGCCATAGATAAACATGAATAAAGTTAAGAATTGAACACCAGATACATCCATTCAAAACTTAAAGTGATGACAAGAAATCAATGTCATAGCGCAATACGCATTCAACTCCAAATTTTGGTTATCAAAAATTTTTCACTTCAAAAATTCATTGAAAAATACAAGTCATTTTTCAAAAAATATATTTGCATGTAATGTCACATTTAACTAACTTGAAAATAACCTATCTTGAAAATGAGAGCAATTAATTGCATTATAGTTTGAATATCAGGGTTTTCTATCAAATAGATATGTAATGAGAGTAAAGTTAGAAAATCGCTTTGAGAAACAAAATAAGGTGAAGTATTTAACAGAAAATCATAATATTTAGCCAGAGATAAACATGAATAAAGTTAAGAATTGAGTTGCAAATACATCCATTAATAAATTAAAGTGATGACAGGAATTAAATCTCATAGCTCAACACGCATTCAACTCTGAATTTTCGTCTTCATAAAGCTTTGACTTCAAAAATGCATTGGAAAATAATAGTCTTGAGCTTCATCCACTTATGGACCCTTACTAAACGTAAGAGGTCATATAAATACTTATGAAAATAAGAAAATTTTGTTTAATTGTCTTAAATCACAAAATCTACAAGATTTTCTCTGATAAAAAAAGAAATAAAATATTTTTAAAAAACCATATATCTATATGTGTGTGTGTGTGTGTTCTAAAAATTGTTTAAAGGTTTTTCTCCAGAAAAAGTTGTCAGGCCATTCAAACTTCTTCCTCCTCATCAGAGTCTTTTTTCTCCATGCCAAGTAGATGCAGCGCATTTGTCTCGATATACTTAGCCCAATCCGAGTACAGTTGAGAAAATGTTGAGAAGTGGATAGGATGAAAATGATTGATATTGAATTGGCACATTGATATTAGATTTTGAACAACTCTTTTCTTTTTTATATTTAATTCTAAATTTAGAAATGAGCTTCATTTGCTCGAAGGAAAACTGCAGATATCACTGAAATTTTTCTTTAGTCCAAGTTTTGAGGCCATCTATGACTTTCTTTTCATCTGTAGCGTTGTCTTTCATATGATGTTTCATTGACCTGGATATTGCTTCTTTTAATGGTTTTGATCATGATAAATAAAATTCTTCTATAAATGTGTTCCCATCTCCCATACTAACAGAGAATGTTCAGTGGTCCCTTTCATACATTCTTTGGTTTCTTTGGCCTCAAATTTTCATTGGTTCAAAGAATCATACACGTCTTTTATCCATTTTAGATACTTTGAAAATGTTCTCAAGCTAAATTTGTGTTTCCCATTCAAGGATTGATGTAAAATTTTCTTTGATGTACTTATCTTCTTCGACTAAAAATTCAATTCTCTCTTCAAGATCCAAAGTATCTTGATAAAATTTGCAAATTTTATCCATTTTTTAATAAAATTTTGCATGGTATTTCCTCAATATTTGGCTAACTTGTATTGCTTGTGCCTTAAAAACATTCATGTGCTATCTTCTGTTGCATGACTTTGACTTAATTGAGACTTAAGAGTTTCGATTTCTTTCTTCATTCCTTTGGTCATGGTTTCGATGTTGTTGTCAAATTCTTCCTTCAATATTCTATTATGGTCTTCATGTGCCTTTCTTATTGCCTCTGTCTCTGTAGAATGCTTGAGTTTTAACTCATTCAATTCATTTTGAAATTGATTCTATAATTTTTCTCTTTCAATGGTGAACCCTCCTACAAGCGCTACAAAATGGTTTTGCCAACTTTCTTCACTAAATGCTTTACTCTTTTCTATTTCACTTTCCAAACCTTTGATCTTCTATTTTTTTTCTCTTATAGGGCATGGAAAGTTCACCAACATGGTGTTTATTATAATTAACAAAGGATCCTAGAGCCTATGAGGATTCTTCACCTTTTTCATCTATATTTCTCGTTGCTTGCTAGCTGAATTCTGAAATGGTGTCAAAACTTTCAAACTTTATTTTCTTAGGTCTTCTCACAATTGACTTATTTCGAGCATTTAAGTAATACTCAGTCAAGGATGGAACAATTTCATCCTCAATCACATGTTTAAATAAAAAATAATCAAGTAGTTTTGGTTGAAATATCAGTCATGGAAGTGTCATGAGAAGTATGTGGTATAGAAGTTTCAGTAGTTTTCTTTTGTTTCTCAGCACACTCTTTTTCTCTGGCAGAGAAATCAGTCAATGTTGACTCAGGGGTGCTAGTAATTTGCTCATATTTATTTGTATTAATCAACATATTTTTTACTTGCTCATTAATTTTTTTGGACTTTGTATCTGCCTGAGTGGTGTCATCTTGACTATGAATAATAATGATACTCTTGACAGAGGAAATTTGTTTTTTCTGTTGCTTGTTCTTTCTTTGGGTTTCTTTTTTTTTTTTCTTTTTTTTTCTTTTTTTTACTTATGTGATCCTTTGGCCCTGTTGACCTATCTAGATATCTGGCTCGATTCATTTAGTAGTGTTTGCTTTAGATGTGCTTATCTCTAGAGTTGTAAAGGAAACATTAGGAACATTTTCAACTTGAGATTCTGCTATTTTTTCAGAAGAAGGAGGAGGGTCTGAAATGATGTGATTGAAATTTTATTTCAGAATCTCAAGAGATTTCATCTCTTTGATTCGAATGTTAGTATGAAGACTCTTTTGTTTAAGGAAGCCCTTGTATATTTTCTCTAAACTCTTGCAGTTTACTTCTATCCTCCCTACTCAAAATGTGTCCTCTTTCACAAGCTTGCTGAAAATTATCAATAGAAATGAAGATCTCATCAAAAAGATGTTATTGGTGTGTGTAGGTTTTGATGAAGTTGACAGTCTTATAATGTTCATTAATTATTCCTCTAGGATCATAATCATAAAGGGGAAATGAGTAAAACCAAACATGGTGGAACTCTTTAGCATCCTTAAATGCATGTCCTTGGTCCTTGAGGCAAGTTTTTCCAAAGATAATTAGGAAGTTCAGCTAGATTTTCTTCTGAATTTTGCTCATTTTCCAAGCTTGACCATTCATGGTAGTTTTATTGGTTACGTCTCATAAAGCAATCCTCTTTGGAATACATATGCAAATAAGATGAGGACCAACTTCACTTCCATAGACTCTAATATATGCGAATAATTATTCCACAAACCAGTCTCCTATTTCTTCTAACGTCTCCTTAAGGGCTTGGTTAACCCTAGGAGGGTTTTCTCCCAACAAAATCTCATGGAAAGGGATCGTCACAAAATTAAAAATGTCATAAAAATGGAATTTGAAGTTACTCTCCCACAAAATAGGGGCATAATTTTAAACAGGCATTTGGTGATTAAGTGGGTAATTCTATTTCATCAAAGGAAACAGAACAGAAACAATTATAATATCCATAATATAGCCCGACATGAAAAACATGTGATCATATCATGGTGGAGATAAAATGGATAACTTTAGGGCATCTCTTAAATTCTGAGAAAGAATTCCAACCTAATTGAAATGTTTTGAATCATTGAGTAGATTGTGTATTAAAGCCATCCATTGCAACTTGCAATGCTCAAGGTCTTTCTCTCCATATAATTGGGACAACATTTTGATGAGGAACCTAATGGGTCTTTTGAAAATGGCAACAGGATATTATTTTGATGACTTAAGTTTGAATGCTTCTATAGCTTCTCGTAACCAATGTTTAACAAGTTTATCATAATTCCTTTCACAACTCTTGAATACTATGTTGTTGAAATTATCCAGAAACTGAGTGGTTAACTAAATTTCGGGAGAGCTAAGCTTATAGATTGTTGAAACTATTTTGGTTTCCAAGAGGTTATAACATTTTTATTGTAGTCTACTATAGTGTGGGTAGAAATATACAAATGTCCCATAATCCATGCAATCATCTCATAGTAAGGAAAAAATTTGGCTCTAGCAATGACTCTGTGCAGTTCCATACCTCTAATTTTTTCAAACTGAATGCTTTTCTCCATGGTTGAAGTTTCTGAATTTAACCAGGTTCTATTCTCAAATAAATTATAAATTTCTTCCCACTTTATCATACCTATCATCTAAGTTTTGAAGGTGGTGTCAAAAATCAAAGTTCTATTGACATTGTAATCTTCTAGTTGCATATTTTTTGCTCCCTTTATTCATTCCTTAATCTGTTGAATAACATGCTTTGATGTGGTAGATTTATATTTCTTACCCATCTTATGTCCTAAAAACCAATTGAGATTTTTGTAAGCAATATCGAATTTATTAATGGAATTATCTATCAAAGTGCATGTTTTCCAAAAATTGAAAGCCTTAGAGTGAATTTGAACTTTTTTCTTTGAATCAAAGAGAAGTTTCAGGAAAGCAGTGTAAGAAGGGTGTGAAGAACACATTGGAAAATAGAAAGCAGAAAGGAGGAAACTTTCTAAATTTTGTTTAAACCCTCAGAATGAGCAACAATAAATTCAGATGAAAGGTGTTAATTTTTCATTAAAGTGACAAGATGTTTCAACTGCTTTCATGTGAAAATTGAGGTGAGGTTGCATATTCGGGGATCAAGGAAGGTTTTATTCAAACATAAGTGATTGCAGTTTGCGACTTGATTTAGAGAAAAACAATAGAAATCTAAAATGAAATGATAGTTGGCACATAAATAAATAAATAAAATATTTTATTCATAGTCGCGGTAGAAGCCAATCAGAAGTCGGCATGATATTACATACACCTTTGTGGTAGGGGTGACCCCGACCCCAACATGCAATGCAGTCGAGGTAAGACGGATGTCGGGAGTCAGGATTCGAGGGTCAAGGTAAGAGGAACGTTGGGAGTATGACGGACGTGGGAAGTCGAGGGTTGGTAGTCAAGATTCGGGTGCCAAGAAAGTTGTTTTAATATGTTCGAGTATGAAGCTCAACCCCACTATAGTCAGAATTCGGAAGATCGGGAACAAGAATGTTATTTTTTTAGCAAATACAAAGGCCCAACCTCTGCCTTTCATATTTTATAATAGTTTTTTTTTACATTTTATATTATAATTTTTTTTAGATTTATTGAAAAAATTACTAAAATAAGGGGCTCTTTTTAAATATGAAAATTTTCTATATCGTGTCAGTTTTATGTTCTTTCTTTTATACAAAGAATAATGAAAACGAGGTTATACAATGTTGCATTGTGAAAAATATTTTCTCGATATGAGAATCAACCATGCTCGAAAGTCGAATTCTGATAAATATTGTCTTGATATGGAAATCAATTATGCTCAACCATGGTAGGCATGGTTGACCCAGCATTGTAACAAATATTGTCTCGATATGGAAATGAACCATGGTCAACGATGGTGAACCATGTTTATTTAAGGGTTTATAATGTTTATCTCGGGGTTTATATACCTTGGGTTTATAAAATAAATCGCTTGGGTTTATAAAAAAATCATTTGGGTTTAATATTGTTCCCTTGGATTTGTAATCCCTTGGGTTTTTAGTATTGATCCTTTGTGTTTATTATTCCCTTCGGTTTATAATATCAATTGCTTGAGTTTATCAATCTAAGGGTTCATATTCGTAGGGTGTATTAATCTTAGGGTTTAATATAAATCTCTTGGGTTTATAATCATGGTCAATGATGGTTAACGATGGTCCAATGTCACATTGCGAAAAAGATTATCTCAATATGAAAATCAACCATGTTACAACATCGCATTATGACAAAGATTGTGTCAATATGAAAATAAACCATGGTAAACCATGCTCAACCATGTTTATTTTAGGGTTTATAATATTTATCTTAGGGTTTATGTACATAGGGTCTATAATTCCTTGGGTTTTAGTATTAATCCCTTGGGTTTATAATATGAATCCTTTGGGTTTATCAATCTAAGGGTTCATATTCTTAGGGTATAATATTATTCATATGGTATATAATATTTGTCCTTGGGTTTATGATCCAAGTGGATATTTGTGGCCACCCGCCTATTCCACTTAGACCCTGTTGGGTCCCTATAATACTAGTGATTACCCCATTACTATTGTAGTTATACCCCTTATTTATATTGTTGTGCCCCTATTACCCCCATGTTGTTATTTCTGTGCCCCATAGAATCCCTCTATTGTTATTTTTGTGGCTTTATATTATTATTGTTAGGTCGGCTGGATTATATTGTGACTCCTTAGACTCCTATATATAGAAAGGAGGTTTTGTCATTTGTATCATCAAAGAATTGTTCATTTATGTAATGTAAAGGAGGTTTCCCCCTCGAAGAGGCTGAATTCTAAGGCGTTGATCTATCTTTTCTATCTTTTCTTGAGCTGGTTTCATAACATTTGGTATCAGAGCTTTGGATTCTAGGGTTTCGCTGCTCCAAACAGGTCATCGTGGAATTTTCGCTATAACTTTTTTCTGTGACGTTTCAGAAGTCGCAAAAAAAACCCATTTGAGAAGAAATCGCACTGAACCTTGGGTCCGAATTTCAGAGCTTTTCGAACGATATTTGCGGAGATATGATCTGAGGAAGTTGGTCTTTTTGCAGACTCCTGAATTACAATCAAAACAGGTGACCTGGGGAAAATCATCATAACTTTCTCTCTGGGGATCGGATTGGAATTTCGTAAGAAGGTACAGAAAGAGGACGGACTGTAGTTTCTTGTATGTGTGTTTCAGATTCAAAGGTTGAAACAGTGACCCGTGGCACGTCGTACAAGTTCGCTCTACTGAACTAGTCTAAAAGCAAGTCACTGTGGGAGATTTCACATAACTCTTCCTTGGAGAATCCAATTTGGGTCAGACTTGTGGCATTGGAAAGAGGACACAGAAGGCTACTACAGATCGCAATTTTAGAACTGGATGATCCGAAATTACAGAGATACATCAGATTCAATATCAGGCTTCTATAAAGTGAAAAAAGGTGTGTAGTTTTTTTTAAATTTTTGTGTAAGCTTGGTTTAACGGAATTCAAAGGGCATAGTAAAGCATTATTATCGGTAACTGATGCCTTGAGGAAAGAAAATGCAAACACCTAGTAAGGAACCTGAAAGCTCTAGCATGACTCATGAAGAAGAGGAAGAAATGCTACATGATATATCAAAATTACAAGAACAAGTGCAACAAATGTCACGCTCACAAAAGCTAACAGAAGCTAAGATAAGTGGCGTGGAATCTAAGATAAATGGCGTGGAATCTAAGATAAAGGGCATGGAAGCTAAGATGGATGATTTGAAGACAGATTTGAAGACAGACATGGCAAATTTGAAGACAGATTTGACAAATTTTCTACAAGAAATACTTACTAATGGTGAAAAGGTTGTAAAGGAAACTCATGATGTGAACAAAAGAAATGTTAATCATGATTCCATAGACGCTAATGTTGGATCGAAGACCCACCATATTCCAAAAATCGATATGAGGAAGTTTGATGGCAAGGATCCCGCCACATGGATATTACAGATGGAGCAATTCTTCGATCTCAATAATGTGCAAAACACACAAAAGGTACGTATGGCAACTGTATATTTGGAACCAAATCAGTTTGTATGGTATCAATGGCTTTGCTCTCGTAAAAAATTTATCACTTGGGCAATTTTTACGGAAGAATTGATAGCACATTATGAAGATACAAAAAGCAACACTTTTTTTAGCCAATTGATAAGTCTCAAACAAAAGGGTTCAGTAATGGAGCACATTGAGGAGTTCCAAAAATTGAACATAAGGGTAAAAGATATTCCAGAGGAGCATAGGATTGATGTGTTCATAGGGTCTTTAAAGGATAATATCCAACATGATGTTCGCCTTTGGGAACCTGATTCATTAGAGAAGGCATTCAGGTTAGCAAGAAAAATGGAAAGCAAAATTATGGCAACCAGGAAGCATACCACTCACAACTATAAAGACGGAAGTGTTGTTGCCCCTAGTCTTCCACAACCTATAAGGTTGACACCACAACAATTGGAAGAAAAAAGAGCAAAAGGGCTTTGTTACAGTTGTGATAGCAAATACACTAAAGGTCATAAGTGTGCTGAGAAGAAATTATTCTACATAGATTGTGAAGAGGAAGAAGAAAAGGAGCAAGAAAGGTCAAAAGAAGAAGATATACTCCAGGAACAAAGCCTAGATGAAGAACAAATAAATCCGACCATATCTTGTAATGCATTGGTGGGAATTACCACTCCTCAAACCATCAAGATAGAAGGACAAATCAAGAAGAAAAAGGTAATAGTGTTGATTGATTCAGGAAGCACCCACAATTTTATTCATTGTAGGGTAGCAAAAGAATTGAATTGCTTCCTATATCCAGCACCAGAGTGTCAAGTGATGATTGCAAATGGAGGAACAATAAATTGCTCTGGAAAGTGCCATAATATCAAGCTATCCATGGGAGAATATGTATTGACTAGCCCAATGCTTTCCATTCCAATGGGAGGTGCTGATGTTGTACTAGGAGTCCAATGGCTACAATCCTTGGGTACAATAGCTTTTAATTTTCAAGAACTTTTCATCAAATTTTCTACGGAAGGAAAGGAAGTTGAATTAAGGGGTATTGCAGGGAAACCAGGAAAGATAATCAGCTCTAATGGTATGACAAAGCTTCTAAAAAAGGAGCAAAGAGGTGTAATTGCACAATTATGTTCGCTAGATGTTTCCACATTGGAATCATCTATTTCTCCAGATCTCCAAAAAGTCCTGGACAATCATTCCAAGGTATTTGAGACTCCCAAAGGTCTCCCACCTATGCGTGATCATGATCATGCTATTCATCTGATTCCAGGAAGTGTTCCTCCAAACATCAGGCCGTACAGATATCCCTATGTCCAAAAAAGTGAAATTGAACGTATGGTTGCAGAAATGCTAGAGGCTGGTATAATTCAACCAAGTCAAAGTTCTTTCTCTACTCCAGTAGTATTGGTGCACAAGAAGGATGGATCATGGCGCATGTGTCCGGATTATAGGGAGCTCAACAAGCTCACTATTAAAGATAAGTTCCCCATTCCTGTCATTGATGAATTACTGGATGAATTGCATGGATCAATTTACTTCACCAAGTTGGATCTTCGTTCGAGATATCATCAAATCAGAATGAAGATTGAAGACATTCCGAAAACGGCATTTAGAACTCATGAGGGTCATTATGAATTTTTGGTCATGCCTTTTGGCCTTACCAATGCACCTTCAACATTTCAAGGTTTGATGAATTCAATTTTCAAACCATTCCTTAGAAAATTTGTGTTAGTATTTTTTGATGATATACTAATCTACAGCAAGTCTTGGAAGGATCATGTTGAACATGTTGACAGGGTGCTACAACTATTGGAGGAGAAACAATTATATGCAAAAAGATCCAAATGTTTCTTTGGAGTCCAGGAGGTGGAATATTTGGGTCATATTGTATCTCATGAAGGAGTTAAGGTAGACCCTAGCAAAATTAAAGCCATTAAGGAATGGAAAATCCCCACATCCATAAAGCATCTGCGAGGATTTCTTGGGTTGACAGGGTATTATCGCAAGTTTGTTAAGAATTATGGGAGAATAGCAGCACCTCTAACAACATTATTGAAGAAAGATGCATTTTCATGGACTCCGGAAGCAACAAAGGCCTTTGAACATCTTAAAGAGGCAATGTGCCAAGCACCGGTCTTAGCTACACCGGACTTCACAAAAACCTTTATTGTGGAATGTGATGCTTCAGGAAATGGAATTGGTGCTGTTCTAATGCAAGATGAAAGACCCATTGCTTTTGAAAGTCGTCCAATCAAGGGAAAGTTTTTAAGCAAAGCTATTTATGAGAAGGAAATGTTGGCAATACTCCATGCACTTAAGAAATGGCGACCCTACCTAATGGGAAGACACTTCAAGGTAAAAACGGATCATGATAGCCTTAAATACTTTTTAGAACAAAGATTATCCTCTGAAGAGCAACAAAAGTGGGTCACAAAGATGTTGGGTTATGACTTTGAAATCATCTACAAAAAAGGGAAGCAAAATGTGGTGGCAGATGCACTCTCAAGAAAGGATGAGGATGTGGAAGCATTGTTGTGTGCCATTTCTATTATCCAACCAGATTGGATAAACGAAGCAAGGGAGGAATGGAAGAATGACGAAGAAGTGTGGGCACTTATTCGAAAGCTACAACAAGATTCCAGTACGTCTGATACATTTAGCTGGCAAAATGATTCGTTATGGTACAAAGATCGCTTATACCTCTGTAAGAATTCCCAGCTAAAACAAAAGATTCTTATGGAATTGCACACTTCTCCCTTAGGAGGGCACTCAGGATTTTTAAAAACTTACCACAGGGTTAAGAAGGAATTTTTTTGGGATGGCCTTAAATCAGATATTCAAAAGTTTGTGGCGGAATGTTTGGTTTGCCAACAAAATAAAGTTGAAACAATTAAGACACCGGGTCTATTACAACCTTTATCCATTCCAAGCCAACGTTGGGAGGAGGTTTCAATGGATTTTATCACAGGTTTACCCAAGTCTGAGGGAAAGAGTGTCATCATGGTGGTAGTTGACAGACTTACCAAGTATGCACACTTTTGTGCATTATCACATCCATTTAAAGCCAGTACAGTTTCTACTGCATTTATGGAAACAATTCAAAAGCTACATGGAAACCCAAAGATTATTGTAAGTGACAGAGATCCCATTTTCACTGGAAATTTTTGGACAGAATTATTTTCTTGTCTTGGTACTCAGTTAGCTCATAGCTCATCTTATCATCCTCAATCTGATGGGCAAACTGAGATAGTAAACAAATGTTTGGAAGGATATCTTCGTTGCTTTGTATCTGATAAACAGACACAATGGGTCAAATGGTTGCCTCTGGCTGAATGGTGGTATAACACTTCCTTCCATACAGCAACAAAAATGACCCCATTTATGGCACTTTATGGGTATCAACCACCATCCATCACATCATATTTAAGAGAAAATTCTAAGGTTCAAGCAGTGGAACATCACATCGAACATCAACAACAAGTCCTCCAACTCTTAAAGGATAACCTCGTGTTGGCACAGAATAGAATGAAACAACAGGCAGATCAACATCGCAGTGAAAGAAGTTTTGATGTAGGTGATTGGGTATTCCTACGGCTACAACCATATAAGCAAATGTCCCTAAAGCAAGCTAAGAAGGATAATAAATTATCACCAAAGTATTATGGTCCGTACAAGGTGTTGCAAAAGATTGGTACTATGGCATACAAATTGGAGCTTCCTGCAGCTTCTCGATTGCACCCAGTTTTCCATGTTTCATGTTTAAAGAAGGTTATAGGCGACAAGCTCCCAGTTCAAACAATATTGCCAGAACTTGATGAGGAAGGAAAAATTATATTGGAACCGGAAGCAGTCACAGAAACAAGAACTCGACAGCTACGAAATCGATCAATTTCAGAGTATCTTATCAAGTGGAAGAACTTATCCGCTGAAGATTCCACATGGGAGGATGAGAATTTTATGCAGAAGTATCCAGAACTACTCAAGCGTTGAGGACAACACTTTTTTGAAGGAGAGGGGCATGTTGGGTCCCTATAATACTAGTGATTACCCCATTACTATTGTAGTTATACCCCTTATTTATATTGTTGTGTCCCTATTACCCCCATGTTGTTATTTCTGTGCCCCATAGAATCCCTCTATTGTTATTTTTGTGGCTTTATATTATTATTGTTAGGTCGGCTGGATTATATTGTGACTCCTTAGACTCCTATATATAGAAAGGAGGTTTTGTCATTTGTATCATCAAAGAATTGTTCATTTATGTAATGTAAAGGAGGTTGCCCCCTCGAAGAGGCTGAATTCTAAGGCGTTGATCTATCTTTTCTATCTTTTCTTGAGCTGGTTTCATAACAGACCCCCACCATTGTTTATTTTCATTTTCCTTAATTGTAGCACAACTTACTATTTTTGGCAATTTTTCAGGTCATAAACTTTTGGAGCCATTTCGAGGGACTAAATGACATTTTTAGAGAAAACGAAGAGACTAGGAAAGTCCCAATAAATCTTACAAATTTTTTTTTAGCGTTCTCTTTGAGATCTTCCAAACGAGGTATTATGATAGCCAAAAAGAGATCATATGCCCAAGTTACAACCCTGGGAAATTGATGTACCAATTTGCCCAAATGGGGAACACAATTTTGGCGCTTCATCTCCTAGGGTTATGTTTTTGGATGTTTAGGGTTTTCCACTATTTCGCAATAATAAATAGGCCTTTGAGACTCCTTGTAACACAATTCAGAGGCATGTATCCACTACATCTCTTCTCAAAGATAGGATACCATCACCCGAGCTTGTTTATTTCCATTTATATATGTAAACATATTTCAGTTCTTTGATATTAATGAAATTTTATTTTATTTCTGCTACATCTCTGTGTTTATGTGTATATCTGTATTTTGTTGCATTCTTGCGTAATTCTAGATCAGTCATATCAGAGCGGTCTTCTCTTTATATGTTTTTATTTGCATGTCCCCAATGAGGTCAGGGTATAAGGAGTTAGGGCTCGAACTTATTGAACCTTTGCAAGACCAGCCTCGCAAACCCCAGCGGCCTCCCATGGCGGAAGAAAAGAAAGACGAGGGGGCGGGAGATCCTTTCAAAATATTGCTTGAGGAAGCACTCGAGCGAATAAGCAACACCATGATGGATAACTTTGGCCAGATCCTTCGTCAACTACCCATAGGCGACGCTTCTTCATCCAGCAACCACTTTGGAGGTGCCACTCCTTTTAAGGTACAAGTTAACTTTCATATTCACATATTTGAAGGACATAAAGATGTTGACATCATAGATAGATGGTTAAATTTGTTGCAAGGATATTTTTCAATTCATGACTTTTCCAATCAGCAAAATATTACTTTTACACTCCTCAAAGCCGTCCCACGTGTCAAGGACTGATGGGAAACCTACTATGAACAAAAGGATGAGAGGGAATCCTCATTGTTTTCAGCTGCACCCACTTGGAATTATTTCCGAGACGCCATCATGGAACAATATTACCTTGTTGGGAGCTGTGAAGATAAATATATAAAGTGGACCACGCTGCAGCAGGGAAGGGACCAAGATGTGTCGAAGTTCACAATTTTTTTCCATACCCTTAGCACGAAGCTCAATATCAAGGATCCTGAGTGGCATTTGGTACTCAAGTATTGCGACTGTCTACACAAGTACATCCAGGATGACATGAGGTTCCTAGATATATCCTCACTTAGCACTGCCTATCTATACATTGTCAAGATCGAGAAAAAAATTAAACAGAAGAAGCAAGAATTCAATCTCCAAATCTGAAGCAAGGGAAAAGCACCCCCAAACCACAAAAAAAAGGACAAAACCAAGTCAGGGCGACCCAGGAATACCCACCAAAGCCACAAGCAAAGAAAAACACCATGAAGGCAAAGAAGGACACAGGGAAATGGTGTGAGTTCCATAAGAGCCCCACTCACAACACAAGTGAGTGTCGAGCCAAGCAGTCACTGGTTGTCAAGATGAAGGCTTCCGAATCAGATGCATGTTCTGACTTTGAGTTAGAAACCGACAAGATGAATGACAAAGGGAAGAAGATTATCGATGTGAAGCCTAGTGCTATCATTGCCACCACCAAGATCCAGAAGGATGAGCCCGAAGATCCAAAGGAGGGGGAGTGGCTCTTCCACTCACAGATGTGGGTGAAGGGTTACGATGCAGTTCAATATCGACAGCGGGAGCCATAAGAACCTCATTTCAGTAGAAGTCGTGAAGTGGTTGGTCCTACCGACCACACCACACCTGCAACCATACACCATCGGGTGGCTTCACCAAGGGCGAGATCTTTGCGTCATCCAACAATGTTTCATTCCCTATAGCATCAAGCCCTTCACATATGAGATATTCTATGATGTTTCTCCTCTTGAAGTTTGTGATGTTTCATTAGGCCAACCATACTTGTGGAAGCGGCATGTTGTGTATGAGTCTAGGCCTCCCATTGTTATTATTACTTTGGGCAATAAGTTGCACAGGATATCGGAGGTAGCAACGCCTACCGTCGTTTCTTTCATCACTGTGAAGAAATGCAATAAGATCATTTCCCAGACTGGAAAATTTGTTTTCCTTATGATGCGCCCTCAGAGAAAGAAGAATATTATGGCCACAGCCTCCTCACAAGACTCCTTTGCATGGCAGCAACAGATGGACAAGGTTGTAGAGGAGTACAAGGACATCTTCACCTCACCCACAAGGGTACCTCTACACTGTTAGGTCAAGCACTCCATCAATCTAACCTCGGGCGCGCCACTACCCAATGGATCGATCTATTAACGCTCTGTTCTGGAGAACAATGAAATCAAGAGGCAAATTCAAGAGTTGTTGCAAAAATGACACATCCGGCCAAGTTCATCACCCTGTGGGAGCCTGATTGTGTTGGTACAGAAGGATGAGACCTCAAGACTTTGTATTAACTTCAGGTGCTAAACAAGATCACTGTCCAGAATAGGTATCCAATCCCACAGATTGATGACCTTCTGAACCAGCTCAAGGGGGCCAAATATTTCAGCAAGATTGACTTGAATTCTGATTATCACCAGGTACTGATTGAACCCTCTAATGTGTGGAAGACTACCTTCAAATCCAAGGAGGGCCTTTTCGAATGGTTGGTCATGCCTTTCGGGTTGAAAAATGACCCCGTAACCTTCCTGAGGCTAATGGGAGACATCTTATGACCCTTCACCAACTCATTCATCGTGGTGTATTTGGATGACATTCTGATATTTATCTAGAGTTGGAAAGAACACCTCCACCATATTCGACAGGTCCTTCAAACCCTGCGGAAACACAAGTTGTGTGTCAATTTGGAGAAATTCACTTTTGGTATGACCCAAGTTCAATATATGGGGTACATCATTTATGAGTGAGGTGTGCATGTGGACCCAACCAAGATATAAGTCATTCGAGATTGATCAGCCCCAACCACTCTAACAGAGCTCAGCATCTTTCTGGGTCTTACGAACTTATACTGCAGGTTCGTGTGGGGGTTCTCTCATATAACTTGGTCTTTGAGTCAAGTCACCAAGGGAGGATCGAAAGCAAATTTCTTTTGGTCTCAATCCCAACAGAAGACATTTACCAAGTTGAAGCATCGCCTCTGCTCTGCACTAGTGCTCACATTACCATACTTGCAGTAACCATTTGAGATCGAGACAGATGCCTCCAACTATGCTATTGGTGCAGTTGTTACTCAGCATGGACATCTAGTGGCATATCAAAGTGAGACAGTTTCAGACACAGTTTGAAAGTATCCCACCTATGACAAATAGATGTATTCCATTGTGCAGGCCAGCCAACAATGGAATAATTACATTTTGGGTAAGGAAACGGTCATCCACACAGACCATCGACCCCTGCAATTCATACAGGCACAAGGGAAGTTGTAGAATAATTGCCATAAGAAACGGTCCACATACCTGCAACAGTTCCATTTAAACATTAAGTATAAGAAGAGCAGCACCAACAATGTTGCAGACTGCCTCAGCCAGCCACCGATCATGGCGTTGACCACTATGCTCAAATCTTACGGGCACAAGACTGTAGGGTGGCTGCATCTTGACAAGTGGCATCCAAAATTCGAAAACACATACCATACGCTCTTGGAAGGCAATAAAGTTCCAAATTTTCACCTCCAAGAAGCACTATTATGCCACCTGGGGAACCTCTATGTTCCTTCAAGAGAGCGTGCCATGATGATTTGGGAGGCGCACTATAGTCGGGTCGCTAGACATTTCGAGGTAGAGAAAATAGTGGTACTGTTGCAGAAGTCTTTTTATTGGCTGAACCTTCAACAGGATGTTGGGAAGCACATCAGATCCTGCACTACCTGCATCATTTCCAAACCAACCATCAAGAAGCAAGGCCTATATACTCCCCCACCTACTCCTAGTTGACCTTTGGAATCCATCTCCATGGATTACATGCCAGGCCTTCCTTCTACTAAGCATGGGAACGACTATGTTTTCATGGTCGTCAATAAATTCTCTAAGATGGTCATTCTGGTGGCTTGCAAGAAGAGTATCACCGCAGAAGCCACTACTAAGATCTTCTTTGAATGAGTGTGGGTACATTTTGGGATCCCATAGTCTATTATCTTAGATTTAGATAGTAGGTTCCTAAGTACATTTTGGTCAAGTCTCTGGTCGATGTTGGATACCAAGCTCACTAAGTCCACGCCTTTCCATCCCCAAACTGATGGTCAAACAAAGGTCGTCAACAGGATGATCGTACACATTCTGCATATGTACAAGTCGAACCATCATAGCTACAACAAAGCTCTCCATATCTCAACTGGGCACGTGCCCTTTTAAGTGAGGTTGGGCTTCCAACCACTATGTCCCATTGATGTGGCCATACCGCTTGCAACTACTTAGGAAGATTCAGTTCATGTTGAGTATGAAGCTGACAGGGCTAACATCTTGATTGAGCGCATTCAGCACATCCACTAGCAGGTCCATGAAATATTGGATAGAGCCAATCCTAAGTACAAGCAGCGTCATGATCAGCATCGGGTGCCACACAAGTTCTAGGTGGGTGACAAAGTTTGGTTACATTTGCAGAAGGATCGCCTCGTTGGGCCCCACCACAAGCTTCGCCCGCTCTGATATGGGCCTTACACCATCACTAAGGCTATAGCGGACAATGCTTTCGAGCTCAGCATTCCACCATTCCTTATCATGCACCCAATGTTCAATGTGGATTACCTTCAACCATACTTTCCACCATCATTGGACACATCAGACATTACATAATTGCTCACACCAACAGAGTTAAACCACGACTGCATGGAACATGCCACAACTGATCAGATCATGGACACGTGGATCAAGAACACTTGCCAAGAAAAGATCCAACTATATTGGGTTATCAAAGCTGGACAACTCCTGCACCAAGGCAAGTGGCTCACCAGGGACAAAGTTCAGCAGAAGTTTCCCTATCTCATGAAGGCACTCAATGGAATGGGACCATTGCTTCCTAAGGGGGGAGGCATGATCCAAGTGGATATTGGTGGCCACCTAACTATTCCACTTGGACCTCCACCATTATTTCTTTTCATTTTCCTTAATTGTAGCACAACTTACTATTTTTGGCAGTTTTGCAGGTCCTAAACTTCTGGAGTCGTTTTGAGGGACTAAAATACTTTTTTAGTGAAAACGGAGAGACCGGAAAAGTTCCAAGCCAATTTACAAATTTGTTTTCAGCCTCCTCTTCAAAATATTTGAAATGAGGTATAATGATAGATAAACAGAGATCGTATGCCAAAGTTACAACCCCGGAAAGTTGATGTACCAATTTACCCAAACGGGGAACACGGTTTTAGTGCTTCATCTCCTAGGGTTAGGTTCTTGGATGTTTAGGATTTTTCATTGTTTCTCAAAAATAAATAGGCCTTTGAGCCTCATTGTAACACAACTCAAAGGCACGTAGCTGCCACATCTCTTCTCAAAGATAACATACCATCGTCCGAATTAGTTTATTTACATTTTTGTATGTAAGCATATTTCAGTTCTTTGATATTAATGAAATGGAGTTTGATTTCTTTGCATCTCTGTGTTTATGTGTATATTTGTATTTTGTTGCATTCATGCATAAGTCTGGATCAGTTTATAATCATAGTCAACCATGATTAATATTTGTCATTTGTCATTTCTCAATATGAAAATAAACCATAGTGCAATGTGGCATTGTGACAATGGTAATCTCCATATGAAAGTCAATCATAGTCAACCATGGTCAAACATCACATTGTTAGAAAGATTGTCTAGATATGAAAATGAATCATGGTTCATCATGGTTAACCATGATTATTTCAGGGTTTAATATTAATCCTTTGAGTTTATAATATGAATCCCTTGGATTTATTAATGTAATGGTTCATATTCCTAAGGTATAATATTATTCATAAGATTTATAATATTACTCCTTGGGTTTAACATAAAACCTTTCAATTAAATTAGAGAAAAATAATATTTAATGTATTGAATAATTATTTATTCAATAATTTAAATATTATTTTTTATAATTTTAAATAAATTAAAATTAACAATAAAATAATAATTAATAATAAAAAAATACAAATTAATAATGATATTAAATTTAATGAAGAATATTATTAAATAATAATTATTGTATATTTATAAATATTAATATTAATATTGTCATTAATATTATATCTATATTATTAATGTCTATCGAAATTTTTAACCACATTTTTAATATGATTATATATGTGATTGATATACCTTTATAACATATATAAACTACATGTTATACTAATATATTCATTTTAAAAAATATATGGAAAGTCACAAATGAACCCAAGATTCATCCACAATCCAAAAACCTATTGAAAGATGAATCTAAAAGTCATAAGTGATCTATTTGTAATTGAAATGTGTTATAAACATTAATACATATTCATATGTATTCCAGAGCATAAGAGCCGAGAGCCACAGGTTTGTGACCTTCTTCAACCTGTGCCCTCCTTCCACGCAGCCTACAGAATAGCTCCCTCTTCAACTCAGTTCTCTCTGCCCTCAAGAACTATAGTCGTAGCCGTAGCTCCCTTCAAAGAAAAAGTTAATCTCAAAAACCCGACCTACGAGTTCTTCCATACCCTTGTTGTCAACATTCTTTTGATCCCATGAATAAGAAATTTGTCTAGCAGTTTGGAGTACTTTTCCAGACCCTTCTAGTGGACATTCTTTTGAGCCCATGAATAAGAAATTCGTCTAGCAGTTTGGAGTGTTTTTCAATTCATTCTAACAAGACAAAAGGACAGCTGAGGAATTCATCCATTTAACACCAAAAGTCAACAATATTTGAGCCAACCTGAGTCGCTTCCTTGAATTCGACTTTCGGATTCAAATTTAGGGTAATTCAAGAAATTTATATTGTTCATATTTTCGATTGGAAAAATTTACAATGCCATAATGAGATATTTTTGACATTTGGAATTTAATGAGATCATTATCATGGTATGAAATGTAATGTTTGTAAAGCTCTTCGGCAGTATGGTGGAAAATAGAATCAGTAAGTGGGCAGAAGTCAAAGAAATGAGGGAAAAGGGCAAGCAAGTTTTAGGCCGAAGCATTTTACAGTACATCATGGTATCATGTTGAGACACATTATTGAAAAGGTTTGGGAGGGAAAAGAAAGAAGTATTTTGTTGTTTTATTGACTTCGAAAAGGCATTTGACACGGTCCCTAGAGCTAAGTTGTGGAGTAGAATGGAAGAACTTGAAATTCCTTTGCATTATAGAGTTGTTGTCCATAGGCTTTATGAAAAGGTGAAAGTCAAAATTAGAACTTCAGTAGGAATTTCAGAAAAACTTAGAAGTGACATCGGAGTCAAGCAAGATTGCCCTTTATCCCCTACTCTTTTTGGTTTATATATTGATAAATTGGAAGAGTGGCTAAATCTGCAAGGTGGGGATGGTGTTCGGTTGGGGGAGTTTGTGATAAATCTTCTTTTATATGTTGATGACCTTGTATTGGTTGCTAAATCAGCCCAGGGATTGCAGATGCACCTTTATGCCCTTGAGCATTTTTGTAAATTAGTGGGGATGCAAGTCAATATCAGCAAGACCAAAATAATGATTTTCTCAAATAAAAAGAAGCAGAGCCAGCATATGTTTTCCTTTGAAGGCAACATTCTTGAAGAAGTAAATGTATACAAGTACCTCGGGATTGATTTCAACAACAAGCTCAATTGGGAGCATTGTAGAAAGAAGAGAATTTTAGGAGAATGGAAAGCATTATATGCTCTTCAAAATAGATGTAGAGACGCAGAATTATGGAATAGGAAAACAATTAAAGTGCTTTTTGGGCTCCTAGTTTGTCTAGTGATATTAGATGGGTGTAAATTTTGGGCTAGCATCATCCCTCTCTCAAAATGGAAGCAAATTGAGAAAATCCAAAAACACTTGATCATGAGCAATTTTAAAATAAAAAGATCGGTTTCTTATGAGATAATTCTAAGTGAAACAGGAGAAACTTCCATTGAAGAAATTTCTATGGTGCATCTCATAAGGTGTCTTCAGAGAAATGAGAAAATGGGAGAAAATAGATGGCATAAAGTTATCTTCAATGAAGGAATGAGTGAAAGAAAGAAATCATGGATGAGAGAAAACAACAAATGGATGCAAAAATGGAATATTTACCTCAATGCATGTCCCACAAATAGCAAGGATTTAAAGAGTTATGTTATGGAGAAGTTTCGTATGCATATATGGGGAAAAGACTTGGGTAGAAAGAAGAAATGTTCAAGAATTCAACCCCACGTGTGATCTCCATCAAAAAGAGTACATTGGAGCTAGCATTCCATGGAGAGAAAAGATTTGTATTGCTTAATTAAGAACTAACTCACATCAACTATGGTGCCAAACAGGTTGGTGGAAAAGACCTAAAGAAGCTTGGGAAGAGCAAATGTGTACTTTTTGCACTTCTGGGGCAATGGAATCGGATAAACATTTCATTTTTCAATGTGATTCTTTCAAAGACATCAAAGATAGTTACAGCAGTATGTTAACATCGGTTCCTTAGTGTTGTCTTTTCAGTGAGGGCACTGTTAGAAGTTTGGGTCAACTCATCATTAATTTGAATAATAAGAGGATTGAATTGCAAAAGGAGAAAAGAAGGGAAGCTAATGGTCCCATAGACTATATCTAGTCTCGTGGACGTTAAAATTTCATTCATTCATTCATTAATATGAAAAAAACCAATACATGATATACATGGATGTAGCATAGACTGCATAGGCCCTCATAGAATTCACTTACACAATTAGTTACAACTCCATAACTTTTTAACTCTCAACTAATAAGTATCAAAATTATCCGTCATATGGGACACTAAAGAGAACTTCTACTATTAACGATGCCAAAGATAAACTAAGTTAATGTGTTCAACCTCAATGAGTAGCAAAATTTAGCGAATCGACTACATATAAACAAAATGGATAGAATCTGATAAAAGGAACAGGGAACAAGTTATCTGATCAATAGTGAGCCCTCTTCCCGGAGTTCTCCATTGTTGTTGACTTTGAAATGAAATGAACATGGCACTACACCAATGCCCATTTTGGAGAGGGAGTTTGTGACAGAATTTCGCTCTCTAAAAATGTGTCTGAAGGTGATACTAGTAAAGGATATCCTCATATTCGCAATGCAATCCATCCATTTCATAAGATTGGGAACACAAATTTTTGCCTTACCATTCAACCAATCTATGATGACCTTTGCATCTCCTAAGATGTTGATGTGCTCCATATTCATCCTTTTGGCAAAGAACATAAGTCCCCACGTTGCAATTACTTTTGCACGAGTGTTGGTTCCTTCTCCTTTGTACTAGGAAACATCAAATTATTTTTCTAAGTCGATAATAATGATGCTCCACATCCACATCGATTTTGTTGTGCTACCCCATCAAAATATCCAGTAAGATATACTAGATTTAGGTGGTTGTCCAAATTCCTATAAGGCTTACTTTCTCGCATCTTCTAAACATATTCACCATAGTGGGAACATATATAGGATATTATCTTGTCGATCTCTAATGGACAACCCTCAAAAATCATACCATTTCGTGCATGCCAAATTCCTCATATTATGAACTAGGGGAGGGATCTGAAAACCCAATTTTTATGCATCTACCTAATGAAATGTGCCTCTATAGAAAAGAAACATCTATTATAATATAACCCTTGAGTCTATGTAACCCAATACCATATTTTTGTAGCATGCAAACTTATAGATGTATAACATTTTCTTCTGCCTCCCTGCATAACATGCAACAATTTGGACCATACATTCCACATTTAATGATGTCGTCCCTTGTTAAGATACGATTATTCCATGTTAGCCATCCAAATAGAATTATCTTTGTAGGAATGTTCCAATGCCATACATTAACATACCAACTTTTTGTCACCTCCGGAGGTAAATCATGATAAATGAAAGACTATATCTCAGCTACAATTAGATTACCATTCCAACATAGCATATCCTCGTGTTTTTTAATATTAATACCCTCCATCCTAAGGTCTAGGGTTTCTCCATTCCATTTATCTGTCATTGAATCCCTTAGCCCAATATCCTCCGAAGTTTTCCATGCGAGTCTAGAATTCCTTGCGTTTGCATCCATGATGACCTGAGATAAGAGAAAGAAACCAAGTGCATGCAAGGAATTTATAATATCCTCAGATAGACTGTGATTATTCATACCTATAATGGGGTCAATAACAATAAGAATTTGATTCCCAGTAGCGAAGGACCATCTCAAGTTCTTAAAAATTCAAGAGTTGATTTTAAGGAAGCCATTCCAAATGTATGAGTCATTCATAGGAGCATCAATCCCAGATGTGAACTATTCATAAACTGAAATTCTTTTCAAGTAATTTTGTTGGGTTGTGTCATATTCTTTCCACGACTAGCCCATGTAGTGTAGCGGGGGAGAGGGGACAGGGGGCGGTCACAGGGGGTTTGAAGCGTACCCGTAACCCCACTTTATGGGGTCCAGGGCAGCGCCTCAGAAAATTTTGGTTTTGGACTCTATGTTAGGATGGGCGGACCCACCTATGGTTTTGTGCATGATTTTCGCACATGTTTTTGGACGCGATGGTTTTCAGCCCATGGTATTGGATGCTTTGGCATATATAAATATGTATTATAACATTGAAAGGAACATAATGAAAAATCAAGCTAGTAGTCCCAGTTTTGGGATCCAGGGGAAAATCTCTGCGTATATGTGTTTATGTGTTATGCTCTCGCATTGTTTATTTTATGTATTTGTTAAAACCTACATTTGGTATTAGAGTTGTTTTGGCTTCAAGGGGACGCCTTTGTTGCTGAGGGGTTTCGCTCAGGCCTGTGGTAGACCTTGTTCAATGGGAGATCTGCAAGATCGATTCTGGTGGTAAAAGAAGATGGCGAGCAGTGAAAAGATAGAGATCGAGAAATTTAATGGTCAAAGTTTTGAGTTGTGGAAACTCAAGATGGAGGATCTGTTGGTGGATAAAGATAAGTGGATCGTGGTAGATCCGGGTACTAAACCAATGGGAGTGTCCGATGAAGAATGGAAGAAGTTGGATTGGAAGGCAAAGAGCACAATACGATTGTATGTCTCAGATTCATATCACTGAATGTATCAGGGAAAGCTACAACAAAGGCTTTGTGGAACAAGTTAGGGACTTTGTACCAATCTAAGTCTCTGGTGAATAAACTGTTCCTGCGGAAAATGTTGTACAACCTAAGGATGAAAGATGGAGACTCAGTGACAGAGCATTTGAACACATTTAACACTGTGGTAAGTCAGTTAGCATCTGTTGATATTAAAATTTCAGATGAAGATAAGTGCATCAGTTTGTTGTGTTCTCTACCAGATTCGGGATAGTCTGGTTATTGCAATAGGTAGCAATGCAACTGCCTTGCAGTTTGATAAAATAGTCTCATCCTTGCTAACAGAAGAGATGAGACGGAAAAATATGGAAAGCTAGAATGGTGATGCCTTGTCTGTGCGAGGACAGTCCCAGAACAGAAACAAAAATAAGTCATCGAGTGGGAGATCTAAATCTCCAGGAAAACCTGTAAAGGTGGTGTGCTGGAAATGCTGAAAGGAAGGGCAAGACAAAAGGGAATGTAAATCTAAAGCTCTTGATAAAGGAAAGGGATCTGATGATGCTCCTTCTGCAAAGGCGAAAACCACCTCAGATGAAGGTGGGGATGTGTACTTGGCTTCTTCAAGTACACATGTAGATCATGAGGCATGGTTGATTGACTCAGGTGCATCCTTCCACTTCACTCCCCATAGAGAGTGGTTCTGCGAGTATGAGAAATATGATGGTGGTGATGTCTTCTTGGGGGATGATAGGAAGGCTAGAATCATTGGTCGCGGAAAAGTAAAGTTGAAGCTACAAGGTGGAAGGGTTTGAACACTTCTGGGTGTTCTGCATATTCCTGCATTTGCCAGAAATCTAATTTTTGTAAGCAAGTTGGATGATGCAAGTGTAAAAACGGTGTTCGAGAAGGATACCTGCAAGATGGTTCGGGGAGCACTAGTATTGATGCGGGGAGTTCGGATTGGAACTCTGTACAAGCTGCAAGGTAGCATTGTTGTTGATGGGTGCAACAACTCTGTGGTTCCTGAAAGTGGAGCTGAAAATCTAGTGGCCTCTGGAGAGAAAACCATGTTGTGGCATCAAATACTTGGACATATTGGGGAGAGGGCCTTCGAATACTTCATGGTAAAGGTATGGTAGAAGGTATGAGTAATAACTCTCTGGATTTTGATTTCTGTGAAAATTGTGTATATGGGAAGCAGAATCGGGTGAGCTTCCCCTCTAGTGGTAAGAGGGAGAAATAGATATTAGAGCTTGTGCACAGTGATGTGTTTGGACCTGTGAAGGTTCCATCACTGCGTAAGTTTATGTACTATGCATCATTTATAGATGACTTCTCAAAGAATACATGGATATATTTCCTTAAGAAGAAATCTGAAGTCTTTGACAAGTTTAAATAATTTAAGGCTCTCGTGGAAAACCAGACAGAGAAAAAGATAAAGGTGTTGAGGACAGATAACAGTGGAGAGTTTTGCAGCAAGGAATTTGAAGAATTCTGTAAGAAGTGTGGTATAGCACATCAGAAAACTACTCCATATACACCTCAGCAAAATGGAGTTGCAGAAAGAATGAACAAGACGTTGATGGAAAGGGCAAGAAGCATGCTCAGTGATGCCAAGTTAGGATAAGAATTTTAGGCAAAGGCAGTGGATACTGCATGTTACCTGGTCAACAGGTCACCTTCATCAGCGTTGGAGGATAAAACTCCATAAGAGGTATGGACTCGTAAAAAGCCCTCTCTTTCACATCTGAGGGTATTTGGATGTGATGCATATGTACATGTTCCAAAGGAGAAACGAACTAAGTTGGATAGTAAATCTGAAAAGTGCATCTTTATTGGGTATAAGGATGGTTTAAAGGGTTATAAGCTTTGGAACCCAGTAACAAGGAAGGTTGTGTACAGCCGAGATGTGGTATTCAGAGAGGTGAAAAATGTTATTAAACATGAAGTCCAACCAAAGGAACCTAAGAAGATAGAATTTGAACTAAAGGAGGAAGAATCGGACTCTACAATGGAGGAGGAATCAGAAGATGAAGAGCCACAAACTCCGGGTGTGAGAAGATCAATTCGAGAAAGAAGACAGCCAGAAAGGTATAGTCCATCTGCTTTCTGCTCAATTTTTCTTTATCTATTACTGATGATGATCCCAGAACTGTGAAAAAAGCAGTAGATTCAAAGGATGCCAAACTCTGGAAAGAGGCCATGGTTGATGAAATGGCATCTTTGCACAAAAATGAGGCTTGGGATCTGGTGGAGTTGCCGGCTAGAAGGAAACCCATTGGCAACAAATGGGTGTTCAAGAAGAAAACAAATGCAGAAGGAAAAGTGGAGAAATACAAAGTTCGGTTGATAACAAAAGGTTATTCCTAGGTGCCGAGAATTTATTTTGGTGATATTTTTTCTCTCATTGCCAAAGTAACTTCTATTAGATTACTTTTATCTGTTGTTGCTAATTTTGATTATGAGGTAGAACAGATGGATGTGAAGACAAAATGAAGCAACCTGAAGGCTTTGCGGTGAAGGGTAAGAAAGAACTGATATGCAAGCTAAAGAAGTCTCTGTATGGGTTAAAACAGTGACCAAGGATGTGGTATCAGAAATTTGATACATTTATACGGGGACTTGGCTTCACCAGAAGCAAAGCAGATCACTGTGTGTATTTTAAATTAATTGGTGACCGTGTTATTTATCTGGTCTTGTATGTGGATGATATGTTGCTGGTTGGAAATGACAAACAAATTATTCAGAATTTGAAGACCCAATTGTCCTCCAAATTCGACATGAAAAATCTTGGTGCTGCAAACTATATTTTGGGCATGGAAATTAAAAGAGATCGGGCAAAGAGGAAGCTCTGGTTAAACTAGAGGAAGTATGTCGAGACAATACTGCAGAGGTTTAATATGCAGGATAGTAAACTGGTGAAGATTCATAGTCTTGTAGGTGTGAGGTTATCTGCTAAACAGTGTCCCAAGACACAAGAAGAGGAAGAGGACATGTCTCGTGTTCCATATGCAAGTGCAGTCGGTAGCCTGATGTATGCAATGGTCTGTACTAGACCAGACATTGCACATGTAATGGGAGTATTGAGCAGGTTTATGTCAAAACCAGAGAAAGAGCATTGGACAGCAGTGTTGTGAAAATCACAATAAAATGAAAAAATCGCGATTTTTTCCCTCTGTCGATAAAATCGCGATAATTAAACGAAAAAATCGCCGGATTTTTTTTTGCCAATTTTTATTGAAAAAATCGCGATAAAAACTTAAAAAATCGCCGGGGGTCGCGACAGCATAGTTTTATAACGTTTTTTTGGGTTTTTTCATGCAATTTTTTTTGAAAGAAACAAATAATTTTTTAGTGGGGGAGCTTAATGATCAAGACTAGGCCCTAGTATGGATATGCTATTCATGGTAATGTTAAATTCTTAAAGTAAAAGTGACATTCTCCTTAATCTTCATTTTCATCCTTTTACTTAAACTTTTAACATTACCATGAAATGACTCGGGATGTTTGAGAGTGGTTCTAGCCTCATTGGATTTCATATGGAGAAAGTAGAATTTTAGATTTCATTTAAAATCTAGCAGTCTTATCAATTTTTCAGGATTTCAGGATTGAGAGATTGTAATGTTTCCAGGTGACACCACTTGCCCGGGCTACCCCTGCCACCAGTAGAGGACGTGGTCTACCTCCTATAGCTCCTACTTCTAGTTCTTCAACTTCTAGAGCACATCAGACTCCACTGCCATCTCCACCATCACAGGCATCAGCATCTACATCTAGAGGGAAAGGGAAAGCTGTGGCATTTTCTCGCAAGAGGGGCAGAGGAAATCAATAAGATTGTACTTTCATTTTATTGTATATGACATTATGACATGATGAGATACATTATCATATTTTTTGTTGATATTTCGAGGTTGAGTTGGAACTCAGGAGTCAGGACTTACTATTCAGGACATGATTCAATGTTATGTGTGATTTTAGCGCTAGAAATGATATTAAACATCTTATATATTAGTTTTTTTATCATATTTATGTGTCAATGTATTTATTTTATGTTGTAGATGGTTTAGATATTAAAAAAATTGAAAAAAATGAATATTTTTGTACCAAACGATTTTTTCCCGATTTTTTCCGATTTTTCCCCGATAATTCCGATTTTTTCTGATTTGTTCCCCGTGCCAATTTAATCCCGATCACGATTTTCACAACATTGCTGGACAGCAGTGAAGCGGGTTTTCAGGTATTTGCGTGGCACTAGTAATTATGGTTTGTGCTACCAAGGAAGATCAGGATTGGGCAGAATGTTGGATATTCGTGGATTTGTTAATGCAAACTGGGCTGGAGATCTGGATCAGAGAAGATCTACAAGTGGGTATGTGTTTAACCTATTTGGAGGTGCAGTCAGTTGGATGAGTAAGAAATAATCTGTAGTGGCACTATCAACTACAGACGCAGAATACATGGCAGCCACTCATGCAAGCAAGGAAGCAGTTTGGTTGCAGAGATTGTGTTCAAGTATGGGTTAATACAGGGAGCTATAAGGATAGACTATGACAGCCAAAGTGCAATTTTCTTGGCAAAGAACCCCGCATATCATTCAAAGACAAAGCACATTGATGTTCAGTATCACTTTGTGAGGGATATGATAGAAGACAAAAAGGTGTTGCTAGTAAAGGTGGACACTTTGAATAATACTGCAGATGCATTGACAAAATCTGTGAGCTCTGAGAAGTTCTCTTGGTGTAGAGAGACAATGGGCATTTTAGGGCTGGAAAAATGACTAAGCTCTCATGTGGCCCCCTGTGGAAAGAAAACAACAAGTGGGAGAATGATGGATTGTGTTATATTCTTTCCACGACTAGCCCACGTAGTGTAGTTGGGGGGGGGGGGGTCACAGGGGGTTTGAGGTGTACCTGTAACCCCATTTTATGGGGTCCGGGATAGCACCCCAGAAAATTTTGGTTTTGGACCCTATGTTAGGATGGGCAAACCCACCTATGGTTTTGTGCATAATTTTTGCACATGTTTTTGGACGCGATAGTTTGCGGTCCATGGTATTGGTTGCTTCGGCATGTATAAATATGTATTAGAACATTGAAAGAAATATAATGAAAAATCATGCTGGTAGTCCCAGTTTTGGGATCCAGGGGAAAATATCTGTGTATATGTGTTTTATGTGTTATGCTCTTGCATTGTTTATTTTATGTATTTTAGAATTCGTATGCAGGTAATTTCTGTGCGGGGTTAAAACCTACAAATTCCTCTTAATGATGTCCTACGAGAGGCCATTTCCCATTAAATATTGCCAAAGACTCTTGATTAACAGAGCCCAACCAAAAAATTTTATATCCTTAAGACCCCAACCCCCATATTTTTTATCACATGCTATAGAATCGAAATGCACCAAATAGAACATTTTGTTGCCACTTGTACCCGCCCATAAGAACTTAGCCATGATAGATTTGATATTGTTGATAATTTTGTAGAGTGACATAAAAAATTGCATCCAGTAAAAAGATATATGTTGCAATACAGATTTAATGAGGATATACCTGTCGCCCAATGAAATCCATCTATAAGTCCAGAGTGCAAGTCGATTTTTGAATTTATCCACGATCCATGACCAATCTTGGATCCGGTAATTGTTTGGTTTTAGCCTCGTACCTAAACATGTGAAACCATCATCCAGTGAGGAGGCCCTTTAGAGTAAATAAATTGGTAATATCCACCATTGCATCATCATTTTCAGAGGCCTTTATCAGCGCATATTTGTGGGTATTGTCAATTAACCTCGTGGCCTATCCATAGCTAGAGATGATATGGAATAAAATGCTCCACTGTGGTTTGGAGACCTGACCAAAGATCAATACATCATCCACCAACATGAGATGGGACACTGAGGAGCTTTGTATGACCTGCAATCCATACAAATAGACCATCCACACACACCTCTTGGATCTTCTTGCTCAGGCCATCAATCACCAAGATAAACAATAATGGTGACAAAGAAAAACCCTATTAAAACCCTACATATGGCCAGAAGAAATTCAATGGAGAACCATTGATAAGTATAGCATAGTTGACAGATCCAATCAACCATCTTCTGTATCAAACTGATTTTAAATAGGACCAAATGGACATATGTCTAATTAACATAGTTGTAGGCTTTTTGAAGGTCCAATTTGAGAATCAGAGCTTCTTTTTTGTGGGCCTTAATAGAATGTATACATTCTTAGGAAATGGCAATTGCATCATGTATTTTCTTGTTCCAAAGAAACCCAAACTGCTCATTTGTAGTGTAGGTACATAGCTTCTCTTTAATCCTAGGTGAAATAATCTTCGATATTAGTTTATATATGACATTACATAAATGAAATAGGGTTAAAATCTCTAAAATTCTTAGAACAGAGGATTTTGGAAGAAGCACAATAAAGGTGGATTTAATCTCCCCATCCACACTACAATGCACTCTTGATTCTTCCACCATATGTTAAAGGTCCATACCCATAATGTCCAAGAAATGGAGAAATATTTCAACCATCCAGCCATCAAGACCACGACATTTGTCATTTGTCTCTAGAAAAGGACTTTAGTACTCTAAAAATTTCCTCCATTGAGATAGGTTTATCAATCTCAGGATTATCTGCTTCAGTGAACATAGTAGGATATAAGTCAATGAACTGGAGTTGATTTTCAATGTGCACATTAAGTCTTTCCATAAAAATCCCCTGAAAATATTTGACATCGTCCTTTTGAATATCCACAGTATTCTATACCAGGTCCCCAGATTTCAATTTTATTTTCCAAATAGAATTTGTGTTACGCCTATGAGATGAAAATTTCTGGAAAAAAATAATTTTCCTTTCACCACCTGAAATCCATATAGTGCGTCTTTTAATCTCCACATATCTTTCTGTGTCTTCATAATTTTTCTTTTTTTCAATTCCAACTCTTTTAAGGAGGCAACCAGATATTGTTCCGAACATACATGATCCATGAGACTGTGGATGTGAGTCACTCCTTATCGATATCCAAGAATTCTTCTTTCAAACATTATTTTTTTTCTCTCCCAAATCCCAACAATCTTCTTAAGATCCTGCAATTTCTCCATGATTGAGTACATATCCGAGCGGCCCTGTATTGTCTCAAAATTCCTCTAAGATTCATGGATAAGCTCGCGAAAACCCTAATCTTCCAACCATGTCCAATTGAATTTGAAGGGGAGGGCTTTCCACAATTTTTTGTCCATCCAGTGAAGAATGATGGGCGCATGATGAGATAATCTAGCATGAGAGACCCGTGATCATGCATTGCCAAAGGATTCCAATATATTTTCATGTAACATGAATCTATTTAGTTTCTTACCAATATACTCTGACTCCAACCTCTCATTGTTCCAATTAGGAGAAAGAGGCACTGGTTTGATGTCCACTAAATGATTATCATCGAATAGATCCTTGAAAATGCCCCGAGAGCATTTAATCGGCATTTTGGTCCCCAACATTCCTCCCCAGAAATGGTCAAGTTATAGTCACCTTCCATGATCAATGAGTCGACTTTCAGAATACCACATGCATCCATCCTCGGCCAAAAATCTTTTATGTTCTGAGATGGGGCGTATAAGTAAATTGATACGACAATGGTATCCACGCACATACCCAGATAATAAAATGCCTGCAAAAAATTGTAGGCCTTTAACTTAATTAAACCAGGAAGTGTCCCAAGTAATAACCAGACCACCCAACAAACCACATGATTCAATTGCAACTAGACACCATCCATGGAAAATGGATAGAAAATAATGCTGTGCACATTCCACAAAATTCATCGACTCCTAGATGAAAACAATCTTCGTGTGAATAAGATGGCGTAGGTATAATTACTTGGAGGCATCCTCAAGCCCGCGAATATTAAGAGAAAGGAAATTCATGATGGCACAACGTTAGTGAGCGGATGATCTCTAAGGGCCCGATTAGACACAGATTTTACAATGGAGATTTCGCATAAATCTTCATCACCCCCAAATTTCAATGGTCTGGATTTCAAAGTCTAATATTTCCTGTGGTGCTTCCCTTTCCCACCCTTCTTACTGTTAGTGATATTCATATCGAGGTTAGGAGATAGCCCCTAGCCTCTATGAACAATAATGGGACTAAGTCCATATCTAAATTGTACATAAGGAATTCAATGTCAATGTCACTTTGAATTGAATTCCTGGGGCATGAGCCAGACAAGGAGGCCCTAAGTCCACATAAGGGTTTGCATGTTGTAGCCCATCTGGATAGGTAGATGGTCCATCATTTAGTTGGGGGAGGAGAGAGAGAACCCATAATTTCTAGAGCTAATTAGAAGTAGGGATAGGCATGTTAGGATTAACATCCAGATCGTTGGGAGTAGGGCATTTAGGAAGGCCAGTATGGTGATTTCAGGGCTTCGACTGTATCAACAGATTGTTAATGCTAGATCCACAGAAGTCCAGGGCCTATCCAGCACCATCAAACGAGGATGGATATGCAAAGGAAGATGGGATTGAATGGGGTGATTCACGACCATGAGAAGAAGGAAAGAGATGGGATATATCACCTGGAGATTTTCCACCTCTTCTTTGATGACATTGCTAGTTGAGACCAGTGTCAAATATTGAGAAACATGCACCGACTACTTCCAGAAACGTTGGGGGAATCTCTCCATTACATGTCTAGTGTGATGACAGATCAAACAGGGGAATGGGATACCCCATAAATCTATTCTATTGCAGCAGGAAGTCCGCTAAAGATTTACTTCCACGAGCACCCAGGCAACTTGCTTGTCCATTGCCCCCCAAGACTTTTTGGATCGAAGTATACAAACTTCCCAATAACATTACCAATTTCCCTAATTTCTCAAACTTCCCAATAACATCACCAATTTCCCTAATTTCTCTTTTTTGTCCATAACTCGAGCGGGATTCCAGGTAATTTCGGCTAGGAACCTTGCAGAAGGGATTGAAACCAACGTACCAACGATGTAACTAGAGAAAACTCCTACCAATTACCCATGGAATCTTGAGAATCATATCCACGTCGTCTGAATGGAGGAAATGAAATCCTAACCACCTATTCAGTGAAATGCTAATCGTCGGTTTGTATTTCAGGATAGGTTCCCACGGTTCCATCTCCCACTCCTGCATTTTAGGGCCATCCATGTCCGCGAATTCCCAAGGACCAGCCAGGGCTCGTTTCTGCAAGCTGGGGGCGAGGCTTCTATTATTGTGGAGGGACCAGTGGTGGTTATAGTACTGGCCCACACAGCCCTCAAAACATGACAAAAACACATTCATAATTAAAACATAAATAGATAATATTAAGTTATATAATTTATTCAAATGTGTCTATAATGGATCCATATATTGATTGGACTTACAACTAACCAACACTAGCCTTTAGTAGCACAATTTGACAGGACATCATGTCCCGAGTACCTCCAGATCTGAATTAAAAAACACGATAAAATTAACAAGCAAAACTTCCATCCCATACCATCCAACAAGGCACATATCACATCAAGCCAACACCAATAAATCTAAAATGGAGTAGCTATGACCAAATTTCATTGCTCCCTGCACAAGAATACAAAATGTATGTGTCAGCCATAATTGCATTTATGTTCATCAATGCAACCTGCTCAAAGCGATAAATGACACCAACACACAAGATTTAGGAATTAAACACAAGAAAACACAAAGGAAAGCACAAGGATCAACCATAAGATTTTATCAGCGATTGTATGACATCCAAATCAATCCACAACACACATTTGAATTTGGAAAAAAGCAATCCATGTGAATCCTCACTTCCAATCAAATTCAATAACAAAATTCTATAAAACCACCTCACAATTGCTTCATAAACTTTTATTCTACTCATCTGTCGTTGGATTTACTCCATCAGAGACTGTGCACATTGTAATCAAGTTTGAATAATTAAAGTACTTTTTTTTCATTTATTTCTTTCTATTATTTTTAATCCTCCAAATCTTCCATTAATTTACCATATGAAAAAATTGTGTGTGCAATTTAGTTGATGTATGTGAAATTGCATACAAAAAACCATAGCATCTGAGTCAACAGAGAACAAATTAATCATGCCCAACATGCAATTTAGCTTCTGTGTGTAAAATCGCAGAAAAAAAACCATAGCATCCGAGTCAACGGAGACAAAAAATTAGTCATAACCAACAAAAACAATAGAGACAAAAATACCAGAGCATCTGAGTCAAAACACATAGTCCTAATATTTTTGTCAAAATAATGCTGAAGTCCATTAATGAAAAATTCTAATGTATAAGGCAGTCTTGCCATAATGTGAAAGTCTAATGTATAAGGCAGTGAAATAGATCTTGTGTTCCATACTTGCTGAATTGTGAGTATGGATTAGATCATCTCTGAAAGGTGTTTTTCATCAACAGATTCAAACTCACAAGTTTGTCTCTATGACCCAGCAAAGGTGCCAAATTCACTCATTCTCTCCTCTCCATGCATTTTTCTCTCCCGCGATGAGCGCAAGCCACAATCTGAGATAAGGATATCTATGGCATCATATCATTGACATATTGTTTCACAATGCAACAAACAACTATGGTTTCATATCAGTGATTGTTACAACATCTTCTCCAGCCCAAGAAGCACCTCTACATGCTCAAATTTTCATTTTTTTCTTTTTTGTTAGGGTTTTAGGGTTTATAGGTATTGTTTTTAGGCTTCTTTGACTCTCTTTATGTTTTTTTTTCAACTATGTTTAGAGTTTTATTTTTTTCTAGTATTTTTTCAGTGATTTTAAGGTTGCATCATAACAGCCATAAATTAGAGCATACCATAAATTAGATATTGTAAACAAATTTGGCTTTTGTGTCTGAAATTGCAATAAAAAAACCATAGCATCTGAGTCAACAGAGACAAAAAATTAATCAAGCCCAACGAAAACAATAGAGACAAAAATACCAAAGCATCTGAGTCAAAACACATAGGCCTCATCATTTCTTAATCACAGCAATTTAGCAGCTTGTATGCAATAACGTGGATGTTTGGTCATGTTATGCCTCTAATAAAAATGAATAAATTTGTTTCAAAATCGCTTGGAAGCTTTTGGCCTATTTTAAAAGGAAATTGTATTATGTTAGTTTTCAGTTAGTTGAGACACAGATGGAAAATGAACACAAGGTAGTTACAATGGAGGAGACATCTTCACAGCTGCTAAAAATTCAGTTCTGTATGAACAACAGAAGTGTCTTCCATTGCAAGATGTAAAGGCTTTAGTTATCATTTTAAAAGAGGCATGGTGGAAATTGTTATGGGAAATCCCTTCTAAAACTTATACATTTCAGAAGACTAATAATTATGAATCAAATCAAAGGAGATTTCCATTACAATCCATCAAAAGACTAATCATTCTTAATCAAATCTAAGGATATTTCCATTACAATCTATTAGAAGACTAATCATTCTGAATCAAATCAAAGGAGATTTCCATTACAATCTATCCAAAGAGAAAGTCAGCGTGTTAGCAGCTAAACTCGTGGCACAATTGTAGAATTGGAAGCAGTTGTAGCTGACAATGTAGAGAACAGGAGTGTTTTAAGATACAGTCAAACACTACAACTTTTAGTAACCTTTTTTAGTGACCTTAATAGAAAATGAATTTAAAACTTATTTCAATTAACTAGCACCTATTCCTAGCATTTGTAAGGAGACAGTTTTTAGTACCCTTCCCTTTTTTTCTGACGTTGATTGGGATATTATATATTTGATGCCCTGCTCAGGATACATGATTATGTTCAAGATAAATTTAGGCCTGATATTTCTATCAAATTAAGTCCTAATATCTGTGGAAGGATATTCAAGTCCATGCAAACACAAATTTCTTATTCAAATATATGCAAGTTGCAAGTATAGATTATCCTGTTCATATTTAAATTTTAAGAAATAAATAAGACTAAGTTTCTATTATGCAGGTTGCAATTATTGATTACCCTTTTCATATTTATATTTCTTATTCAAATAAAATTGATTTTCTATCGCTGAAACAACTTCCACTAACATAAATAAATTTTAACAATATGCAAGTTGTTGCAACCATGCCACGAGTTTCAAATTGCAGATCGTATAAGGAACAGGAGGAGGCAAGGGACCAAAGGTGCCCAATTGTGATGCACTTCATCGGAATAGGAAACAGTTGATGATGTTAATGTTGCTAATGCTCCATGCAATGATGTTGAGTGGCAGATCATATTGCTGAATCAAATCAAAAGAGATTTTCATTACAATCCATCAAAAGACTAATCATTCTGAATCAAATCAAAGGAGATTTCCATTACAATCTATTAGAACTCTAATCATTCTGAATCAAATGAAAAGATATTCCCATTACAATCTATCCAAAGAGAAAGTCAGCATGTTAGCAACTAAACTCGAGGCACAATTGTAAAATTGGAAGCAGTTGTTGCTGACAATGTAGAGAACAAGAGTGTGTTAAGATACAGTCAAACACTGCAACTTTTAGTCACATTTTCAGTGACCTTAATAGCAAATGAATTTAAAACTTATTTCAATCAACTAGCACCTATTCCTAGCATTTGTAAGGAGACAGTTTTCAGTACCCTTCCCTTTTTTTGCTGACGTTGATCGGGATATTATATATTTGATGCCCTGCTCAGGATACATAATTATGTTCAAGATAAATTTAGGCCTAATATTTCTATCAAATTAAGTCCTAATATCTATGGAAGGATATACAAGTCCATGCAAACACATAAATTTCGTATTCAAATATATGCAAGTTGCAAGTATAGATTAACCTGTTCATATTTAAATTTTAAGAAATAAATAAGACTAAGTTTCTATTATGCAAGTTGCAATTATTGATTACCATTTTCATATTTATATTTCTTATTCAAATAACATTGGTTTTATATTGTTGAAACAACTTCCACTAACATAAATAAATTTTAACAATATGCAAGTTGTTGCAACCATGCCACGAGTCTCAATTGCAAATCGTATAAGGAACAGGAGGAGGCAAGCAACCAAGGGTGCCCAATTTTGATGCACTTCATTGGAAGAGGAAACAGTTGATGATGTTAATGTTGCCAATGCTCCATGCAATGATGTTGAAAATACCCATGTGGTGGCAAATCAGATTGTCCATCCATCTACCATAGAGCCACCCTCAACCACAATACAAGGTGCAAGCTCAACAAAGAAGATTAATGCCATAAGAGGATGAAAAAGGAAGACATGCAAGGTGCAATTGATGACATAGAGTTTAGGGGATATTCAGTACGTGCATCTGCAAAAAAACATGGAATTACAGCCTCAAGCATACATTATTAGGTTAATGGGCTCACTCATACAAAGCATAGAGGGCTTGTTACTGTTATGACTGAAGAGGAGGAGGCCAAAGTGGTTGTGTGGTGTAAGGAGATGGCCAAAATTGGACATGGGTTAGAGTTGAGGCAAATCAAATCCACAATAGCTCACATCTGTCAAGGGAGGCGAAACCCCTTCAAAGATGGGTTTCCTGGCAAATCTTGGTGGAGTGGGTTTAAAAAAAGGCATCCATATCTTGTCTTACGAACAACAGAGGGTCTTAAAAGAGACACGGCTTTAAATTTACGCCCTACAATTGTGTCTAAGTTCTATGACACCCTTTCCCATGCATATGAGAAACACTCTTATGCCCCTAACCATATCTGGAACTATGACAAAACAGACTTATAGTTTGGAAGGAATTGTGGCATGCGGGTAATTTCCAAGAGAGGGAGCAGAAATATATCAAAAAAATTTCCTAGGAGCAGGAAGTGGATCACTATACTTTGTTGTGTCAATGCAACTAGTTCTTCAATCCCAGGTTTTTATTTATTCAAAGGAAAAACACAACTTAAAAACTATATACTGAATTATGAACCAGGTGCATTCATGGTTGCACATCCCCATGCATGAATGACAAAGGAACTCTTCTTGAATTGGCTTTTTCACTTTGTTGCATCTATGCCAGGTGTTGTCTCACCTTAAAATAGACACCTATTAATTTTAGATGGCCATGGAAGCCACATGGTTGTGTAGATAATCGAGGAGGCCAACCATTTGGGCATTGACCTATTAACATTGTCAGCTCATACCACTCACAGACTGAAACCCCTTGATGTCAGCGTGTTTGGGCCCTTCAAGAACTATTTCAGGGCAAAGTGCGCTTCATGGATGGCAAAGAATCCAAGGGTGGAGGTAAAAAGATTTGAGCTAGCTGAGCTTGCAAATAAATCATTTAAAAGGGCTCTAACATCTTCTAATATCAAGGCTGGATTTAGGAGGACTGGAATTTGGCCACTGAAACCTGATGCTCTTATTAATGATACTAGTTGTAGCCAAGCATTTGTTATGGAAGGTTAGGAAGCAGAGGACTTACATGACCACGTTGATGCCCAAGAAGATGTGGATTGGCAGGAAGATGCTATTGTTGTTGAAGGTATGATATCCCTTTCTAAAGGGAACTTCTATGATGATGAACATGTATGTGAGACGCAATTCAATAATGAACCAATTTTCAATAACATGAAGGTTTCCACACCCACTGAAGCACCTACTAATTTTGCATGTGATATTCCAAATGAGGCATTTGATCATGAAAATGACAATGCAAATGTGGCTTCAAGTGAGAATGTAACAAGAATCAACAATGACCAATTGAGCATTCCAACCCAAGTAACCCCACCATCATGGTTGGCAGAGGCCATAACAAACATAATGTGTCATCCACAAATGATGAAAGCATGGCAATGCCTTCTCAACCAGCAGAGTTGAGCATTGAACTTGTTCATTATTTTGTGGACAATGGATCACTGGAAGAAGAGTCTATTCAGAATGAAGTACCAAACGAGGAAAACAATGGGGTTCAATCAGGTTTCCCTGAGGTTGAAAGGCAAGTTTCAAGCCATTAGGAGCATGTGACAATGAAGCAAACAATACTTGGTAGGTTCCTAAAGCTACCAGTAGAGAGAGTGAAGGCCTCATCAACGCATTTAGCAATAGACTATCTTCGGTTAGAGAGGAGTTCACAGTTACTCACCTCTGAAGAATATATGAACCTAATGTTCAAGTCTGAGCATAGAAAACTTGAAATTCAGGAATCTAAACAAAGAAAGAAGGAGTTGGTCAAGTAAAAGAGAGATTCAAGGATTGTGGCAACAGTAGCTCAGGCAAAGGAAAGGCTCGAAAGACAAAAAACAAGGGAAGAGAAGGAATATCAAAAAAAGTTGGCAAGGCAAGAAAGGCTCAACAATTTTTGGAAAGAGAAGGGGTGACAGAGAGGGAAGAGTATGGTGAAATTCAGTTGGAGGAAAATAGGATGATGTCCAACACTTTAGACCACATTACAAATCATACACCATCATAACAAGACCTGATTAACATCCAATTCCCCCACTATTAGTAAGGGATTATACCAACCCCCCATACACCTACCAGTGCAAGGATAAATCCTATGTATTATAAGCCTCCTCCAGTTAGTGTTGGGATTAGTAGCACAAGTGGACAATTCAGCTATTCAATCCCTCCATGGTTACAAGGAGTAAACTGGACTCAAGCATATGGCAAAAACTTGGCTCAGGCAGGCACTTCTACAAGTTTGGGCAACTTAGAAAATGGTGGCCATCAAGCATAGGGGTCACATGAATTTTTTGTTTGTAACCAAATTGCAATGTGGATGAAGTTACCATCCCTTTTTGGTCTATTGCAATGTAAGTTCCAATGTGTATTTGGATACAGTTCAAAAGACAAACATACGGTTTAATATACTAGTCAAATATACAATATGTTTCGAGCATGGTTTATACTTTATAATGTTACAAAATAACTAACTAGGATGTTACAGGAACTAACTAACTAATTAACTAAATTCCAATGTTACAAAAACTAACTGATTACAAAACCCTTGCATAATTTATAATGTTACAAAAACTAACTAACTAACATGTAACAGAAACTAACTAACTGACATGTAACAGAAACTAACTAATTGACTAATTGTTACATAACATAAGCACTCCAACTGTTACATAACATAATTACTCCCACTGTTACATAAGCACTCCAACGGTTACATAACATAACTATTAAGTTCACACATAATTTAGTTGTTAGATAACATAAGCACTCCAACTAGACTTCATTTAGCAATGCCTCAAAAATTTCTTCAAGAATTTCATCGCTGCAAGCTAATCCACCTGAGAATTCAATCAAATTTAACCACAACAAAAATTTAGGGTTATTTTTGTTATCATCTTTTTCAACGAATGAATGACACTTAGATGCAAGTCAATAATGCGGAGTCAATTTTAATATTATATCGAGCAACTCATTGGAATATGTAGAGACTGTGATGACAAACAAATTATTATGATACTAAAAGAATGACATAGTTTATGCTTCCTCTTATGAAACCTTCCTCCGCAAGGCCACCACTTCCCAGAGATATAGTACTTGTGAAGGCCACCACAAGGCTGCATAATTATATAATCTTGAGTTATTTAACCACCTACAACAAAGTCCAACTAATTGACTATTTTTCCACTATAGAAATCTATAGAACAAGCCCTCACTTTTGCATATATTTCCCAACCACGAAGAACCCTCTCACATCACAATCTCCTATGTCTCCTAGTTAAGCACGTGTGACACATAACAAAGTGGTAAGAACACAAATAAACTAGAATGTGTTACAACCCCATCTGGAGAAGCCACAATTGCTACAAATCCATCATGAGACAACGCAATTACAACTCTAGAAGCTATAGTAACCCCAAAAGAAACTACAATTATGAGAGTTGTAGTTGTAGAATACAATTTTGCAACTCAAGTATCCACATAATACCCTGGTGTTCCGACTAAATAAGAAATACTCAAGGTTTTCGTTGCAACTCTAAAGAGAGATGACGATAGCCATGATAGCAATGTGAATTCATAGCAATTAAACCACTGAGAAAGAGATGGTCCATATGATGCATACAAAAAATCAATGCTAAGAGTGTCAAGGCTCAGGATTCTGTACACAGTGGCAGTAATCAGAAAGAAATTGTCTCCAATAATAAATATTCAAGGTTTTCGTTGCAACTCTAAAAATAGATGAAGGTAGCCATGATAGCAATGTGAATTCATAGCAATGAAACCCCTAAGAAAGAGATGGTCCATATGATGCATACAAAAATCCATGTTGAGAGTGCCAAGGCTCAGGATTCTATAAACATCAGCAGTAATCAGAAAGAAATTGTCTCCAATAAGAAATAGTCAAGGTTTTCATTGCAACTATAAAGAGAGATGAAGGTAGTGATGATAGCAATGTGAATTCATAGCAGTTAAACCCCTAAGAAAGAGATGATCCATATGATGCACACAAAAAATTCATGTTGAGAGAGCCAAGGCTCAAGCTTTTGTACACATCAGAGATAATAAAAAAGAAAATGTCTCCACTAAGAAACACGCAAGGTTTTCGTTGCAACTCTAAAGATAGATGAAGGTAGCCATTATAGCAATGTGAATTCATAGCAATTAAACCCCTGACAAAGAGCTGGTCCATATGATGCATACAGAAAATCCATGTTGAGAGTGCCAAGGCTCAGGATTCTATACACAACAGCAGTAATCAGAAAGAAATTATCTCCAACTCAGTGGAATATGCAGAGATGTTGATACAAACAAATTATTATGAAATCAGTGGTTTAACCACCTAAAGCATGAAAGTCCAATTAATTGACTATTTTTCCACTGTAGATAGCTATAGAACAAGACCTCACTTTTGCAAATTATTTCCCAACCATGAGGAACCCTCTCACATCACAATCTTGTATGTCTCCTAGTTAAGCATGTGCGACACATAGAAGGCAAGTTTGGAGAAAAGTGGTAAGAACACAAATAAACTAGAATGTGTTACAACTCCATCTGGAGAAGCCACAGTTATGCAAACATAGATTGTCATACAAACAAGTTATTGTGCAAAGACTGGCTCGGGCAACTCAATCTAGAGAAGCCGCAGTTATACAAACAAATTATTATACAAATAGAGATTGTTATACAAACAAATTATTATGCAAAGACCGACTCGAGCAACTCAATCTAGAGAAGCCACAGTTATACAAACAAATTATTATGCAAACAAAGACTGTTATACAAATAAATTATTATGCATAGACTGGCTCGAGCAACTTAGTGGAACATGCAAAGACTGCTATACAGACTAATTAGTATGGTACTAAAACCCTTATTTTTTTCAACCTAAGCCACAGAAGCCAGCAAAATCCTCGAATCAAAGCCACAAATACTCCATACATTCACAGAAGGAAAACAAGCCACTAAAAAACCCAACCAGTGCATAAGCCCCAATTTGTTTTTCAATCTAAGCCACAGAAGCCACTAATTAAGCTACAAAAACCACGAATTGAAGCCACATATACTCCATACATTCACAGAAGGCAAACAAGCCACCAAAAAACCCAACCAGTGCAAAACCCCCAAAAAAAATTTCAACCTAAGCCACAAAAGCCACCAATGCCACATTAACTCCATACATTCACAGAAGGAAAACAAGCCACCAAAAAACCCAACCAATGCATAAACCCCAAACTTTTTTTTCAACCTAAGCCATAGAAGCCACGAAGTGAAGCCACAGATACTCCATACATTCACATAAAGTAAACAAGCCACCAAAAAACCCAACCAATGCAAAAACCAAAAAAAAAAAAATCAACCTAAGCCACAAAAGCCACCAATTAAGCAACAGAAGCTAGGAATTGAAGCGACAGATACTCCAAACATTCACAGAAGGCAAACAAGCCACCGAAAAACCCAATCAATGCAGAAACCCCAAAAATAATTCAACCTAAGCCACAGAAGCCACCAATTAAGCCACAACAACCATGAATTTTAGCCACAAATACTCCACAGAAGGCACAAAATACCAAAGATTAACATGAAGAAGACGAATGTTGTGAATATCGAGCAAAAGATGTGTTGACAAACACAAATACAAGTATCGCTAGTAGGATGAAGAATCCTACCACGAAACGATGACGCCAAGCTCCAAACATTTGATGCAGCAAACCGACCATGGTGTCCAATGCCATGTCAAATAGGGTCGAGCGAGCGAGACACTGTGAACAAATGTCCATATGAAGCCCAACCACATTCGGCGACATACAACCCTGCAACAACGTGATGCCACTCAAGGGTCGAAACCCTTTACTACGCCCACACCCCACCTCTGCGGCCGAACAAAACACCGCAACAATCGAACAACACAACACAACAGTGGAACAAGATGCCATAACAATCGATAAGCCCTCCCTTACCTCACCATTAACCAATAGCTCACACACAACTATGGGCGGCACTCACACACAACTACCAGCGGAGCAAAACAAGCCACTTTTGGGCCTGGACAAAAATGAACGGGAATGAAACAATGTAACCCTAATCGTTGCAAAGGAAACCGTAATTGGCGCCAAAACCGAAGTTCGAGTCCACTCCAGGGACGTAATACATGGAGGCACATGATGGATGTGTGTCGTACAATTGATTGTGTATGCCTGGTGTCTAAATTGGGCCGCGTAAGGATGCTACTCAACTACGGGCCTCCCTCCCCTAGTCACTCTGTACCAAAGAACAACTTGACCAAAACATAACAGGGTTTTTAACGTGTTTGTTTTCATTGCTTTCTTGTTTTTCCTTGTTTGATCATTTCCACATTTTGCGTCATTAGGTCGTCAGGGGTCACTACCAAGTAACGCAGCTCCAGCTGGAAGGGAATCCTAGAGCATATGACCAGTGTTGAATTGTGTACCCCGCTTGCCACATGGAGCCCGTTGTGATTGCACATACAACAACTCAGTTGCCATGGTAGCATTGATGAGTGCATCTAGGTCCAGGTTCTTAGTCCCCCATGTCACTAGAAACAATGATAGAGACACACCAAGATTATGAATTAATACAAACATAGGGAAATAGGATGTTCTGACACCCAAATCTCCACCAACCCCAAACAAGTACCGGGCTAGTAAATGGCAGTGGTACACACTGATATAAGTGGAGAGGAAATTAGAATATAAAATATATCCAGGTTAATATCCGTCATCACAGGAAATTATGTAAATCCAAAGAGGATTGATATGTATGGGATAGTAAATGGAGCGAAATAAATGTCCAACTTAACCCCAAGGTGATGTGACCATACAACCAACACATTTGAAATTCAAATTCGCGTCCAAACACTTATGGCTCCCACAATCAGTAACGTTCAATGAGAGATCATAGACCAAGCAAAGATTCACACAGTGAAACTATCTAGTTACTCAGGCATAATCCAATGGTAATTCACAGAAAGGAGGGAAGAATCAAAGTCAAGACAGAGATAATAAAAAAATCTTCTTACAAATGCATTCCCATCAATCTATCACGACAGATAAAATGCCACTCGGAAACGAAATCGATCAACTAGATGTGCAACACGACAAGCAGATAAAATGAAACCAAAACCGGTTATATTACCTGCACCAACAACCTGGACATCACCACCAGCTAAAACAGCTACGCCAGCCAAAACTATGACAAGGTTGTGTAAATAGTAAAGAATTCATACCAACTATTGAAGTCATAATTCCAACTGCGCAGCCGTACATCGCTCAAACCACCGCAGCAAAACCACAAACCCGCTTGAGGCATATCGGACCGCTCTTTGGTATGGAGTGGTTTTCGTACACAAGGGCCCGATAAAATTTCGAGTTGACGCGTGGCTCTCCCCATACGTCAGCCAACGTAATATTTCGGGAGGTAAAGTTCAACCCAAAATTGGCTTCTGATATTCTCCTCCACCGTTCGATTGTTTCCATCGCTCTCCATCGTCGATTGTCCGAAGATGCATACGAGCCAGCATTTAATATTTGTGTGGAGTGAATTTCAATTTTGGTTGACCGTCGTAAAAGTATTTATTGCATGGTTATTATGATTGGTAAGTGATTTAAATTTTAATGTTTTTATATGTATTGGAGGTATGGGCATATGTACATAATGTAAGTTTTTTTTAATGTGGGTTGACCATTTTGAGAAATGTAGTGGCAGCGAAAACCAAAAAAAAGGCTGTAATGTTTTTTTTATGTGTTGGCCATCGAAAAACTGTGGAGCAGCGAAAAACTATGTGTGGTATGTATTGAACGCACAGCAGTGCGAGAAATCATATAGAACAGGGATGTATTGTATTGGTTTGCCATCGCAGAACCAAGAAATAGCATGAAATTGTTTTGTAATATCCACAGCAGTGGAAAACAAGAAGTGAAAGAACGCATGGTGTGAGTTTTTTTTATATAAGTGAATGTAATGAAATTTTTACTGTGTATGTAAAAAGTTTGTTTTACAGCAGTAAGGTAAAAAGGGTTTTACAGCAGTAAACCCAGTGCAGTAAATTCTTAGGTGAAAACAGAGTTTTTGTTGAACGTATGTTTGGTGAATCCCTCTCAGCAAAGAGGATGAAGTTTGTATCAGACATTTTGTTTTAATCAATAGAAATGTTTTTATGGTGGTGAAATACTCTGTTCCTCAGTAAAATTTTTTAAGCTTCCCTGTGCACAAAAAGATCCTGTGGAGGTGAAACAGAGCATTGTCTCTATGGAGTTTATTTTGTTTGTTTTTGGGATTTTCTCAGAAAAATCCCCAACCGTGGTATCGGAGCAGGTTTAGGCTCTTTGAAGGTGACAAAGAAGCTGAAGGGAGGAGCTTGTTGCAGCAGTAGATCTTCTCCAGCAGAGTGAAGGCTCAGACAAGAAAATACTCAGGTATTTCACAAAGTTTTTTTATGTGTTGCTGAAGAAGCAGTCAGTTGTTTTAAAATACACAGTCAAGAAATTGAAACATAGTTAAGAGCTGCAAGAATGGCTGGCACAAGCACCAGTAATAGCATGGGTATGCAGCTCCCATTATTTGATGGTAAAAACTATGACTATTGGGCAATAACAATGAAAGCCTTGTTTGCTTCCCAAGACTTATGGGAAATAGTTGAGGAAGGTTTTGAACAACCAGCAGATGAAAATGAGTTTAATGCATTAACTCAAGGAGAGAAGGATCTGCTGAAGAGCTGCAAGAAGAAGGATTCAAAAGCCATTTTCTTCTTGTATCAAGCAGTGCATGGAAGTGTGTTTCCAAGGTTAGCAGCAGCTAAGACATCAAATGAAGCATGGCAAACCCTCAAGACGGCCTATCAAGGCATGGAGAGAGTGAAGACAGCAAAACTACAATTGCTGAGGAAAGATTTTGAGAATCTGTGCATGAAGGAGTCAGACAACATTGACTCATTTTTCACACATGTAATTGGTTTGGTCACACATATAAGGACTCATGGAGAAACCCTTGAAGATAGGAGGATTGTGGAGAAAATATTGAGGGTCTTACCCTCAAAGTTTGATGCAATTGTCACCACCATTGAAGAGACAAAGGATCTCTCAAAATTTTCAGTTGATGAGCTGCATGCATCACTGATAACACATGAGCAGAGGTTGAGTAGGAATGAAAACTCATCTCTGGAGCAAGCCTTCAAGACCCAGATGTCCTTTGGAAGAGGAAGAGGTCAAGGCAAAGGAAACAAGAGAGGAAGAGGCAGAAGCCAGAACAGAGGTGGAAGGAACAGCCCAGCAAATGCACAAGGAAGAGGCAGCAATCCAAATCAGAACCAAGGCCAAGGCAACAGCCAACAAGGAGGACAACATCATGCTCAAGGACAAAGGTATGAAAAATCCAATGTCCAATGCTATTATTGTAAAAAATATGGGCATTATGCCAGTGAATGTAGGAAGAAGCAGCATGATATGAGTAATAGACAAAATGCAAATGTCACTAGAGAAAACATCAGCCAAAATAATGTGTTGTTAGCTTGTAACATGGCTGAAACAAACAGTGAAGACATATGGTTTTTAGACTCAGGTTGCAGCAACCATATGACAGGAAACATAGCCTTCTTTTCTGCCCTAGATAAAAATATGAAATCAGAAGTCACACTAGGAACTGATAGCAAAATCTCTGTTATGGGAAAAGGGGAGGTAAAAATATTTACAAAGCAAGGAGAAAGGAAAACCATAGCAGATGTCTACTATGTCCCTGGAATGAGATGTAACCTCTTGAGTATTGGACAGCTTGTCCATAAGGGGTACAATGTTTTCTTTAAAAATGATGTGTGCACCATCATGGATATAGCACCCAACAAAAGATGCATTGCTAAAGTGAAGATGACAAGGAACAGGATGTTCCCTCTCAGGATCAGGCAGATTTGAAAAACAAAAATGAAATTGCAGCAGTTACCCAAGAGGCTTTCCAAAGCGTGCCAAAGGATGAAAATTGGTTGTGGCACTTGAGATTTGGACATCTCAATTTTAGAGGTCTAAACTTGTTAATCAGAAAAGGAATGGTAAGAGGATTACCATTGATAGAGAAACCGGACAGCCTATGTGAAGGTTGCATTTTGGGAAAACAACACAGAGAAAGTTTTCCATCAGGGAAGAGCATAAGGGCAAAGGCACCCTTAGAAATCATCCACTCAGATTTATGTGGACCGATGCAAGCTCCATCATTAGCAGGCAGCCAATATTTCCTAACATTCATTGATGACTTTACAAGAAAGACTCGGATATATTTCCTTAAAAACAAAAGTGAAGTGTTTGAGAAATTCCAAAATTTCAAGGCATTTGTGGAAAACCAAAGCGGGCTGCACATTAAAGTTTTGAGAACTGATAGAGGAGGTGAGTATATCTCCAAGGAATTCCTAAGATTTTGTAGAGAAAATGGAATTCATAAACAGTTTACAGCAAGGTACACCCCACAACAAAATGGAGTTGCTGAAAGGAAGAACAGGACCATCATGGATATGGCGAGGAGCATGTTGAAGGCAAAGCATTTGCCAAATGATTATTGGGCTGAAGCTGTAAATTGTGCAGTGTATATTTTGAACAGGTGTCCTACAAAAGCAGTGTTGAACAAAGTGCCGGAAGAAGCATGGAGTGGGAGAAAGCAAGGAGTCACCCACATGAGAGTTTTTGGATGTGTGGCCTATGCACACATACCAGATCAGCTGAGGAGGAAGTTGGACAGCAAAGGGGAGAAATGTCTCTTCATTGGATACAGTGAGGAATCTAAAGCTTACAGGTTGTATATCCCATCCTCCAAGAAATTTTTTGTCAGCAGAGATGTTCAATTCATTGAGGAGGAAGCTTGGGATGGAAGCATAGAGAAAACAGTGAATGTTAAAAATTGTTTGTCTCATGATGAAGATGATGAGGAGGTGGCTGAAATACATCCCCAAACAGCAGCGCCAACACAAGGACAGCAAGGGACATCATTGAGGATAAATGAGAGTGCTTCTCCAAGCACACCACAAGGAGGAAATTCAAGTGCATCATCAAGCACTTGCACACCAAATGAAAGAGGTAAGAAGTTTAGGAATTTAAGTGATATTTATGATGAAGGAATGAATTCCTTATTTGCCTTGTATTGTCATGTTGATGATCCTATTCATTTCGAAGATGCAATCAAAGATAAGAAATGGATAGAAGCTATGGATGAGGAGATGAATGCCATAGAGAGAAACAAAACATGGGATTTGGTTGAGCTACCAAAAGGTAAAGAAGTGATTGGAGTGAAATGGGTTTACAAGACCAAAAGCAATGCTGAAGGCAAGATAGAAAGGCACAAGGCAAGGCTGGTTGTCAAAGGGTACAAGCAGCAGTATGGAAGAGATTATGAGGAGACTTTCGCACCGGTTGCAAGAATGGAAACCGTGAGAGCAGTGTTGTCCATAGCAGCACAAAACAAATGGAAAGTCTACCAAATGGACGTGAAGTCAGCATTCCTAAATGGAGTGTTAAAAGAAGAGGTGTACATTGAACAGCGTCTAGGCTATGAGAAGAAAGGTAAAGAGCACAAAGTGTGCAAATTGAAGAAAGCTCTTTATGGGCTGAAGCAAGCGCCAAGGGCATGGTACAGCAGGATAGATTCATATCTATTGGATAATGAATTCGACAAGTGTGAAGGAGAACCCACCGTCTACATCAAAGAAAAAGATGGTAAAATTTTAATTGTTGTCTTATATGTTGATGATGTTATTTTCACAGGTAATGATGATCAGCTCATTGAGAATTTTAAATCAGTCATGAAAGAGGAATTTGAAATGACTGATATGGGTTTCTTGAGATACTTCTTAGGCATAGAAGTAGATCAAAATGAAAAAGGAATTTTTATCTCACAAGCAAGATATGTAAATCAAGTATTGAGCAGATTTAACATGCAAGAATGCAAGGCAGCGATCACTCCCACAGTAATGGGATTAAAACTCAGCAGAGAGGACAGCAGCAAGGATTTTGATCCTAGTTTGTACAAAAGTATTGTTGGCAGTCTTATGTATTTAACAGCAACTAGGCCTGACATTATGTATGCTGTTAGTTTAATTTCCAGATTTATGGAGAAGCCAAAGGAGGCACATTGGCAAGCAGCAAAAAGAATTTTAAGGTATGTCAAAGGTACCAAAATGTTTGGAATTTTATATACTGTCTCAGAAAGTTCAGATTTAATTGGATACACTGATAGTGATTGGGCTGGAAGTGTAGATGATCGGAAAAGCACTTCCGGTTATGTTTTCCATATGGGTTCAGGAGCCATTTCATGGGCTTCTAAGAAGCAATCCATTGTAGCATTGTCTACAGCAGAGGCTGAATATGTGGCAGCTACAGCAGCAGCATGTCAAGCAGTGTGGATGAGAAGAATGTTGAGGAGCTTAGGCCAAGAGCAGGCAAAAGCGACAGTGATCTTTTGTGACAATAGCTCAGCTATTGCATTGTCAAAGAATTCAGTGTTTCATAAGAGAACGAAACACATTGATACAAGGTTTCACTACATCAGAGAATTGGTGAACAATGGAGAAATTGTCCTAGAACATTGCAGGACTCAAGAACAGGTAGCAGACATCTTGACAAAGCCACTGGATCAGAAAAGCTTTGAATTTTTGAGAAAGTGTCTGGGTATGACCGAATGCCCAGCAGTTGAAATTAAAGGGGAGTGTTGAAGTCATAATTCCAACTGCGCAGCCGTACATCGCTCAAACCACCGCAGCAAAACCACAAACCCGTTTGAGGCATATCGGACCGCTCTTTGGTATGGAGTGGTTTTCGTACACAAGGGCCCGATAAAATTTCGAGTTGACGTGTGGCTCTCCCCATACGTCAGCCAACGTAATATTTCGGGAGGTAAAGTTCAACCCAAAATTGGCTTCCGATATTCTCCTCCACCGTTCGATTGTTTCCATCGCTCTCCACCGTCGATTGTCCGAAGATGCATACGAGCCAGCATTTAATATTTGCGTGGAGTGAATTTCAATTTTGGTTGACCGTCGTAAAAGTATTTATTGCATGGTTATTATGATTGGTAAGTGATTTAAATTTTAATGTTTTTATATGTATCGGAGGTATGGGCATATGTACACAATGTAAGTTTTTTTTAATGTGGGTTGACCATTTTGAGAAATGTAGTGGCAGCGAAAACCAAAAAGGCTGTAATGTTTTTTTTATGTGTTGGCCATCGAAAAACTGTGGAGCAGCGAAAAACTATGTGTGGTATGTATTGAACGCACAGCAGTGCGAGAAATCATATAGAACAGGGATGTATTGTATTGGTTTGCCATCGCAGAACCAAGAAATAGCATGAAATTGTTTTGTAATATCCACAGCAGTGGAAAACAAGAAGTGAAAGAGCGCATGGTGTGAGTTTTTTTTATATAAGTGAATGTAATGAAATTTTTACTGTGTATGTAAAAAATTTGTTTTACAGCAGTAATGTAAAAAGGGTTTTACAGCAGTAAACCCAGCTCAGTAAATTCTCAGGTGAAAACAGAGTTTTTGTTGAACGTATGTTTGGTGAATCCCTCTCAGCAAAGAGGATGAAGTTTGTATCAGACATTTTGTTTTAATCAATAGAAATGTTTTTATGGTGGTGAAATACTCTGTTCCTCAGTAAATTTTTTTAAGCTTCCCTGTGCACAAAAAGATCCTGTGGAGGTGAAACAGAGCATTGCCTCTATGGAGTTTATTTTGTTTGTTTTTGGGATTTTCTCAGAAAAATCTCCAACATCTATAGAGAGTAAAACAGCGCCAGAGTCCAAAATAAGGAGTGAATGTCACTGAGCTTCAAACAACAGATGTCACTGCCACCCTCTCAAGCTACGACTGATCGTCTTTTTCAAATTTTAACAGTGATATCTAGCCAACCTCTTGAGTCGAGATTGTTATCCGTGAAATAAATTACTCCACCATCAACCTTCTCGTGTACTGAAATTCACATACAAGGCCATAGAAATCCTTCCAATATGCACCAGAATTATAGCTCCAACGTTCCAAGGCAATTTTTACGTTCCTGAACCAAAACCCTTCATCCAAACACAATTATTTTTAACAGTTTCAATAGTATTCCTTGAACCAACATCTTATGTCTACCTCTGTTGTAGATTTTATTCTTGTTGAAAATTTCTTTGACCAAATGATTGGTGCTAATTTTGTTTTCTTTGAATCAGTGAAATGAGCTTCCTACATGGTCGGTCATTCACCATGGTTGCCCATTATTAGCAATTTAGCACAAGGATGCAATATTGAAGGCATCCCCTTTGCCTCCGCTAGGTGAATGAATTACAGCGGGTTGAGTCATCAAAGAGAGCTCACTTGTATCCAACAGTTTAGGAGATCCACATTCACAGCGAAGATTTTATGGACAAGCATCGTTAGCTCTTTCCCTCCTTTCTACCCTTTGGCTGTGTCATGTGACAAATGTTATCAATTATATACATATTGCCAACTCAATTTACGTCTCTTCAATTTCAATTTCAGTGGCATGAGGTTTTGGAGAATTTCATATTTTGTATCCTTCCCAAAATTAGGGGCCTAATTTTGGATGCTTCTCTTTAACCCTAGGGCCAAGATGCTGTACTTCAAGACCAGATCTGGAACCCACCATGTATGCCCTCAAGAAGTCGCAGAAGTAACTACCACCTCCATCATTTTATGCAAAACCTTCGTTACTGAAAGCTTTGACAACACATTCAATCTTAAAGATCAGTCCAAATTCAAAATCAAGAATATTGGTAACTTGCTTTTTTTTGTAAGTTCATTTGTTGAATTGCATTGTAAATGTGTGTTTTCATTAGAAGTGACACCTTCCATTTGCGGAGTTTGACTTGTTATTAAATTGTGGAGTTGTAAGAAAACTTTTTAGGTCTAAGTTAATCTTTAAATGGTTAGAATTTGTTAATTATTAGAGTTATTGAATATTTTAATAGTCTTTATTGTCAATAATATGGTCACAATCGACAAAACAACTCTCATTGATGTTCTAACATGTTTGCAAAATTAGCAAGACAAATGGAATCTCTTTGAATTTATTCACAACTCCAACAAGATGAAATACAACAAGAGAATCAACATTATGAACTTGTCAACTTCCACTAATCATTTGGCTTGTGGTCTTCCAAAAACCACCAGCGACAGTTTGGGGTCCTTAAACCACCATCTAGCAAAATTTTCAAGTCTTATATTGAATGGTGATATAAGAAAGACCATACACTATTATTGGTGGTTTTAGGAAGACCACAAACCAAATCATATTGATGGAATATTGGCTTTGCCTCCTGCCACAATTCTAATTTCGGCACTTTAATATTTAAATGAGCAACAATGTAATGAGGAGATTCAGTTGCTATTTAAGTGAAAAATTAATCCCATGAAAATTAGTAATTAAAATAGAGATAAGCATGAATTTCAACAATGTACTAGAGCAAGGCCAATTGCATGAACAACTTTTGATATCTTTGATTTGTTTTTTTTCCTTTGCCATAATTCTTTTAGCGCATTCTCAGTAAACATTTTGTTTATTTTTTCTTGTGGTTGCTTCTCTATCTTTGCATCAATTTTGAAATATATATATGTGCATTTCTACTTCCACAGTCATTCTTGCCCTTCTATCCCTATCAAATGCACTATGGAATGTGTAGAGCATGCTAATAGTTGTATGTCATTTGTTTGACAAAATTCCTTTTGTGAAAAATCATTTGCTTGTCTAACGTTCTTCCTTGGCACCGATCTACAAGCCTAACTTCCCCATCTCAAAAATCTAGGCACCCACAATTTTGTGGTGCCTTATTTTATCTAAACAATGACTAATTTAGCCTCACCAGAGAAGAGATCGTGGAAGTAGATGTTTTTTGTGAGTGTAAGAAATCTACTAGTGTGCGAGATGCGCCAGGATAGTGAAGATGATGTGCATGGAGGATTCTATGTTGCCCATTTCTCTAGTGCGATGTTCAATCTATCAATTGCAACATTCAGATAAGGGATTATGGTTCTACATGTTACTATGAAGATATTGAAATGGGACCTCAAGAGTTTGCTCCTGTTGGCATGTTGACAAATGCTTCAATTGACACTCTCTTAAGGTTTAGCATAATTGGGCTAGTGGTTTCCTATCGCGACATCATGGGAGAGGCCTTTGGGAGACTTGGGAAGATGTTGTTGCATATCTATGTTATTATCAATAGGTTGGGCATTCTTATTATCTATATGATTATCATAAGCAATGTGTTATTTACAACATCAACAAATGGTGTGCATCATCCTAGTATACTTTAAGAATGGTTTATATTTTGTTGGTGGAATGCATGTGATCTAATCCCAGTTCTCACCATATTGCTTGTTTTGGCTCCATTGGTGTCTTTCAAGAGAGCAGATTCTTTGAAATTCATTTCCCCATTATCAATTGCACTAGTTATGATCACGGTTGTTATCAAAAGTATAATGTCCTTCAATGGCACCATCCAAACACCAAGATTGTTACCAAATATTATTGATCATACATTGTTTTGAAATCTTTTCACAATGGTCTCATCTATTGTGATTACTTATATCTATCATTACAATGTTTATTCCATATACACTGAATGTAACACACCCCCTCCTAATCCCAACCCACAAACATCAGTTAAAAGAAAATTGTTATTATGCTGTCCCAAGATCTACAATAACATTATGAAAATGGAGTCTAAAAATTTTAATATTTTCTATGAAATGAATGACGCTGTTGTGTTCATCACGTCGAGACAGTTACGGTGATATAAATTTTGTCCCAATCTAAACTCTGAATCGAAAATTATGGCCACTTCAATTTTAGTGCCCATGACATCCACGTTGTGCCCACATGGTTGTCCTAGTCAGTCTCATCACCACTCAGCATTAAAGCATTAGTTTCTGACCCGTTCATGACTCCATGTCATAACATATATATGTCATCGACCAACTCATACTCCCTCTCTGACTAAGCGTAACGGCCCACTACCACAACGTCACCTCGAAGATAATCCCATCTCGGAGGAAAACGCCCTCACAAAAACTTCGCCATGCCAAGTTCTTAAACTGTTGAGGTCTGAGGTTCCAAGGCCTTGCCAAGTCACCGCAGAGGAAACTCACCTCAGCAAAAACCCATCTCGAAGAAAACTCTCGCAAAAACGCTCTCCCGGCGAAAAGTCTTTCTCGGGTAAAATACGCTCTCGTTCCCACTCCCGCCACATCATCCCAGAAGAAACTCTTTCGGCGAAAACCTTTCTCAGAGGAAATCCCTTCTCAGCGGAAACCTTTCTCAGCAACAAACAACCTTGGAAGAAACCCTAACTTGGAAGAAATATGTGCTTGGGCCCACTCCTGCCACGTCATCCCGAAGGAAACTCGCCTCGACAAAAACCTATCTCAGAGAAAAGTCCTCAGAACCTCCGAGAGACACAGTGCTTAATCGTCGAGACCCAGATTTTTACCAGCAAATCACGGAAAATGTGTCTATTAGGTAACAGGAATACTTCTATCTCAGGTACTGGATGAGTCAAGGCCCAGTGACAGAGTCTAAGCACGACAGCTAATGGGAATCTTTTTCCGTCTCAAAATTGAATTCTCAGAGGTTTTATTTCGAACGAAACCAACAGGAGGGGCAAATGACCTGGGTTCCAAAACGCTGAGATCCAAGATTTCGAGATCTCAGTCACCAGTGAAGGAGCATATGACTGGAAGTCTTAAGGATGTCAAGAGCTAATAACAAAGGGATCACTCCTGCATAAGTTGGATCGTTGCGTTTATAGAGACTTAGCCTACGCCTTGACTCCGGTGCTTCTGTTACGTTTGGGCTGGCTCTGGGACTCTGTCATCGCCCTTAATGTTTATATGGCCCACACAAGTGCTATCTCTTCTGAACTTTCAACAAGGTTATCCCTCCTGAGCTTTCGATAGTAATCTAACTGGCACATTCAATCATTAGATAGATATAAGAATAATCACGCTATCATTCTATTGCTTATAAACAATTAAGACAGTTAAGGGTTGTATAAGTACGAACAGGGGTTTTTCCATTCAATTTCAATGGTATTCTTAGGCAATTAACGACTCAACCATTCAGAGATTTGCAAGCCTTTTAAGTTAATAGCAATCAGAAAGCAACTTTATGGAAGCAAACAACATACCACACAACGCCCACAACTCCTACAGGAAATCAACATTCCATAGGTAAATAGGAGTCTCATTCCCAATTTGATTCGTAGGTCCAACCACACATTCATGCATAAAATTTAACATCATTACAGCCATACAACCAACACAGTGAACACACTTCAGACCTTTAAATACAAGGGATTTTAGTTCCCCATTGAACACACTATTGCTCTCAACCCATGTCATGAGCAAGTGGTTAATTACTTGATTTGCTCATTCATCACAAGAGTACAAACTCATAAATATAAATGAGAAAACAATGATGGATATATAAACACCAATACAGTTGAATTATTAAACCTCTTCCAAAGTGTTGAGAAGATGGATCACCAGAAAGACCCTACTCTCAAAGGTTTTGATTGTGGCGAGAGGCCTTTTACAGTGAATATGATCGTTATATTTAAAATGAAAATGAAAACAAAACAAAAATTAATATTCACTCAATTTAAATCAAAAACACATAAAAATTTCATAAATCTAAAAATTTAAGTAATAAACATATAATTAGAAATAAGAATGTGTGAGAGAAATATATTTAAAATGTAAATAATAACTATAAATTAATGTAATCATTTATAATTGTAACCATTATATTCTGAAATTTCATATTTAAATTTAACTAATAAGCTTATAAAAAATTAATATTTATAATTGTCTTTCAAGTGTTTTTTCTCTCTTTACATATATAAGTGTGTAATATATATATATATTAATTAATTAGGGTTGATTTTAATAACATTAAAGATAAGGATATTTTCATATATAGAGATGTGAAGTTTATATAAATATAAATAATATTATAAAAAATGAACATAGGTCCATCTTCACTTTGGATCTATAAAGAGTTGAGAGATATCAAATCTCTAGAGTTGCAAATTTTTTGTTAAGCTTTTTTTAATCAAAAAAATATTTGCATCTTAAGAGATTTGATCCCCTCAACATCGCATTTTGAGATATTTGATCCCCTCAATATTTAATAAATCCAAATGTAAAATAAATCTCTACTTATTCATAATAATTATATAACAAAATTTATCATAAGATATATTATATGTCAATATCATATTTTATACAAGTAGCATCTTTCAAAGGAGTAACAAAAAAAAATCAACTCACACATGTACTTTAATTCATTGATAATAGGTTGCATGCATGCTAATAAAAACTTTTTTCCACCTTACACAGAAATATACTAAACTTCATTGACTTTTTCCACCTTACACAGAAATATGCTAAACTTCATTGACAATAGGTTGCATGCATGTTAATATCCAACTTATAGTAAATGAAATATTTAATTTTCACAGTATTTTCCAAGAAGATTTTTTGGTACAATTACCAACATTACAATTTCCTCAAATAAATACCGCTATATCAATTTAACATAAATGTCCTTGGAAAAATAAATTACTCAAAATAAATCCCCATTATATATAAGTACTACCGTAAATGGAGTTTGACAAAAGAAAATTGCCACAACCACCAAATTTCTTGGAACATAGGACACGTAAATACTCTCAAAAAGTCAAAGCCATAAATAAAATTTAATTAACCACTCTTACAATAACATAAATTGGGTAAATTTCCTCCCACAATAAAGTTCACACAAACAAATAGGTCTATGTATATGCATTTCATGCAATCATTCCATTGTAGGCTTGGTATTAGATGGTTAAATGGTTGTCCTACACCATTTGAACCATGCATTACAGGTACTATTGACCATTTAACATATTGAGCTGTAACTTTCCAGATACTTCAAACACAATATTTTTGAAGACTTTTGGCACCAACAGCTACGTTATTTTCACTTCAAAAATATAAGTTGGACTTAAACATCACACGGAGATATTATCCTGCCATCCAACAAAGATAATGTTGGACATGAAAGACAATAATAGATGCAAGACTTGGCGGATTAGGAGCAGGTTGCAAATATTTCCAAAGGCTTGCAAAAAATGCACAGCTCTTTAAAAAGAGATTTCGACCACTATCACAATTAGCTTGAAGTGTGGGTCTTTCCTTTTGAATTTATTTTCAAGTGTTGATATAACTTTTAAAACGATTTAAAGAGCCATCTCAAAACTCAAACCATTTTCACTAAATGAGCTGAAGTAATTCTCAAATTCGAACAATGGTCCATATGAGCTCCACTTACGTGTTTCTAACAGTTCAGAATGATCACTTTGAGACAATGGCGAACCATGTAGAATTGTCTGTTTAGATGACATAATATATTGTGCTAGGCACGCAACAGCCACCTTGATTTTTAAATCTTTTGAGGAAGCCTAGAGGCCACTATCCAGTTGTCATATCAGACATGTCAGATCAGGGATTATCAATCAAACTTCACAAAGCCTTCAGATTTAATAAAAACATTGGATATATTCTAACTGGCACAACCCTTGCAGAGATAAAGGAACTATCGACCCTGCTGCAGTAAGCATGGTTATGGGAAATAAACTATTAGGATCAATAATCAGAAATTCATTTCTTATAATAAACTGATAAAATTTCAAGACATTAAAAACAGAAGTCTCCTTATGTTAATTATCTAGCAGTGGTGTATTTACCCGTGTGCGATTTTTTAAAACTGTATTTTACGGAAATCTCATATTTCGGTTGTTTGACTATACATCCTGATATCCCTTTACCCATAGAATTACTAGATAAAAACAAAAGGTCAATGTTCTCCGCTTAATGACTACATGATCCAAAACATTTAAAGGTCGTTTATTTAAATTTGGTCTAGGAATTCTGAGAAATTCAGATGTTTTACCAAGTTGAGGACGAAATTTTTCTATTAGAGCTATCCAGACAAATTTCTAAAGCTATCATCTTTCATGTTTCTACAGATAACAGCAATATGGCAGGCAAATAATGTAAGCTTGCTCAAGCTCTAGATCAACTATCCAGCAATCTTCAAATGAAATTGATGGCGTGCATTATCCAAGTATTCACATTACGAAATCTTGTTTTCCATGTATCTCTTGTGAAACGATCGACTTAGAGTAGCACTTCTGCAATATTCAGTGCCACTCTAAGTCTGCCAAAAGGCTCAAAATTCTATTTTGTTATGCACTTCAATTTGAACTATATGCTACCTTTCCAAATAGTGACACAGTTGATATCTCCACATCAATATTTCAGTCTCTTTCGACAACATAGGATTCAAGCTGAATACTGCTATGATTCAACACATTTGCTCAAATTGCACTTAGTGTCTGTTAGAGATATCCAGATAAATTTATAAAGCTATCATCTTTCATGTTTCTACAAATAACAGCAATATGGCAGGCAGATAATGTAAGGCTGCTCAAGCTCTAGATCAACTATCCAGCAATCTTCAAATGAAATTGATGTCATGTATTATCCAAGTATTCACATTTTGAAATCTTGTTTTTCATGTATCTCTCTTGTGAAACGATCGACTTACAGTAGCACTTCTGCAATATTCAGTGGCACTCTAAGTCTGCCAAGAGGCTCAAAAATCTATTTTGTTATGCACTTCAATTTGAACTATATGCTACCTTTCTAAATAGTGACAGTTGATATCTCAACATCAATATTTCAGTCTTTCGGCAATATAGGATTCAAGCTGAATACTGCTATGATTCAACACATTTGCTCAAATTGCACTTAGTGCTGTCATATTAAAAATTTAAAACACTATGATGAATAATGGTTCCAACTTTCAGCAGACTAAGAAATCCACCCAAAATAAATTGTTCAATACCATAACAGGCATAGTGGGCTCGGGGAAAAGAAACTATCACATACAACTTGCAGTAAAAGCCATTATCAGCCGAAGGGTAGATCCGACTAACCTACAGTATTATCAATTTAGACATCAACCACACCCTCATAGATCTTGAATGAAACAAACACAAGCAAGCATCTTTTTTTGCGTTTACTTCAAGCTCAGTGACCTCAGCAATTCATAATGGTTTTCCTTTTAATTCAAACTCAGTGGCCTCAGCAATTCATAATGGTTTTCCTTTCAATTCAAACTCAGTGACCTCAGCAATTCATAATGGTTTTCCTTTTAATTCAAACTCTCTTCTTATGCATTGCATAAGATAAAATGTTGCCATCTTCAGCCACAAGTCATTTTGATTTTGGCTTGAATAATATTTTCATGCACACAACTCGAAGCAACAAAAAGTTCCCAACAGTAGAACAGGCATGTAATGTATACAGACGTACTAAAACAAGTTAGTCTACACATGAATGCCACTTGGCATGCCAGGACATCGTGGCCAAATTGATCAGTTTTTGCCTGATCATAGAAGCAAGAAAAAAGACACTCGGCATAGTTTTCAAATGACCTCAAATTTACAAAACCATTACATGGCACATAAAATAGTGTAAAAATGCTTTGATTGATTCGCAACAAATATACAACTCCAATATAGCTGTGCCTAGGCCAACTTCCTCATGCATGATCGTGCAGTTCGCATCATAGGGCAATTCTATGGCTCCGTGACTTCTTACTACTGATGCTCTCATTCATGGAACAAATCTGTAGAGGCCGAGGCAACCAAAGAATAAAAACAATTATCAGGTGAAATAACATGCATGTATGATTCTGCCTCATAGCAGGAGAACTGCTCACTAGATAGTTCATAGACTTATCATTATATCTCTTACATTTACATATTGTACATCGAGTAACCACAGGTTCTGACGACTTGCAAATGACCTCCTTCAGTTTACCAGATGGTAAACGTTTAAGCAATTGAGGAATGAGAATCAGAACCTTTCGGAGAATCCTTCCCACTTATTGTCAGCAAATCATAGTTGATGGATGCCAGTTGTGACAAGTTCTGCACAAATGGATAGAGAATGAAAACAGCAATGAAAAGATGTTGCCAAAAGCTGATATAAAATGTCAGATTAAAGAAATGAGAGGTTAGGAATCTTTTGTAGTGTTTAAAATACTTTAGAAACATGTTTCCTTATACTAATAACATAAATCAGAAGAGGAGCATTTTTAGACCTTGAATGAGAAATTGCTGAAGGAGTAATTCACAGATGGTGTATTATCAAACTTTGCCAAGCCTTCATCTATCTGTTTAAAGAAAGCAGGAATCATTACATTAACAAACCAAATAATTACATATCCATCAAAGAATCATATAAAATACCAGAGAAATTTAGCTATGAAGACTCTTACCACTTCATCAGGGCCATTGATGAAAGAACTACTGCTCCCACTGCTGCTGTCACAATCGCTAATGTCTTCAAAATTGTTAGCTGAATAAGCATTTCCTTCCGATGAATTCCACATGTATCGAGAAGTGAAATAACTTGTATCCAAAGCTCCATCTGAGGCTGGAACGAAAGCTGCCTGTGAGAAAAATGACTAGTTTAGTATTTACATAAAGCTTGAAGATGTGTGAACAGTAATTCTAAAAGAACAAAAGATACCCCCATATTATATAGACAGTCACCTTCTGCCTTTGTAGCGTGTCCCAATTAATGTCCTTGAAATATGGGTGTCTCTTCACCTGCAAAAAGCCGGAAGTGCTATTTACTACCATAGAAAGGCATGTGCAGCCAGCATAGTAAATCTATTGCTTCAGAGTATAGACTCAGAAATACCAAACAGGTGCATAAAATCACTATTTAATGCTACTTGGAAAATTTTGATATTTAAGGCTACTATAACTGCTATAATTGCTATAACTATTATAACTACTCTAATTGCTATTTAATACTACTAAGAAGATTTCCAATCCATGTATTATGGAGAAACATGTTAGGAGCAAAATTACAGTAACCATAAAGGCTAAGTCACCTGATTCATGTTGTAACTTGTATTCGGTGACTTTGAAGTTCGATAAAAATCGATAGTAAAAATTTTGGGGATAAAATTCAGCGTTAAGTTAAACATATTACAAAGATTGAAAATTAACTATATAAAATAAAATTCAACATTCTCCATAAACACAATATATAAATATTACTGTCCGATTTTTATAACAATTTTGTAGAATTTTAAGTACTTTAAATTTAAAACAAAAGTAAGTTATTATAAAACTATGATGAATATTCAGTATTATAGTTATATAATAATAATAATAAATGATTTTTATTTAAATATGCAAAAATCAAAAATCAAAAAATCAAAAAAAATAAAAAAATAAAAAAAAAATATATATATATAAGACAATTTTAAACTAATATATTTTAATGTGAGTTAATTAATATATTCATCATCGTTAGGATGAATGCGAGTTCATTAATATATTTACTTATGTCCTGAACCATTATCGTTATCGGCATCCGTCAAAAACAAAAGTACAAAAGAGCATGCTTGGAGTCCGAATGTTACAGGAAGATATAACATGACAAAGATGCATAAAATGTTTGTGTTTTAGTTGATTTATTTGTTGTTTCTGTTGTTATGAATACGTATAATTATAATAAAGAAAAAAAAGGAGTATTTTCTGAAGTAGAATGAAAGTCTTTAACGCATCCACGAAGAACTCCCACGTCTCTCGTCCCAACCATTGGCTGCAACTGCACATAATAGACATCATTTCGTGCCATCTAATCTCTGCACATCCATGCCGGCTAGCTTCGGCTGAGGAGCGAAATACTGCTCGTAAATCGAAACCGCAAATAATTATTATGAAAATAAAGGGCAACTTCCTTACCGCCTATGCATGGCTCAAATCGATCCGTTTGGCCCACAATCTCCGAATTCTTCAACAAGAGTTTCATAGATTTTTCCATGTTCAAGTATGGCTTCAAGTACGGATTGAGGTTCGCGGCGAACTCAACCGAATATATTCAAATTTGGAATTATGGATTAGGTTCGGTGAATTTCAATCTTGGAGGATAATATTCCCCAAACCTGGTGACTTAGCATAAAGGCATAATACAGTAAAATACATTATACTTTGTATATGGAAATTCATTGGGTCGAACAGTGTCGCAGGTTCATTATGATGAGAACTTACAAATATCTCCTTATTAGATTATGAAGCTACTCCATGCCTTCCTTACTAGACTCCAAAGTTTTAGCTAAGTTAACGGTTAGCAAAGGCAACACCCACTAAGGACAGTTGAATATGTTGCAAACGTTATGCTAAGTTGATGCCTTCAGTTTTCCTCTGATCTGCAACCAAGCTCTGATACCGTGTTGAATTTTCTAAGTCTAATTGTTAGAAAATTAATCTATATTCTGCTAGTTTATTTCTTCTACTTGTTTAAATTCGAACAAATTATTTAATACATTTAAATACCGAAATAAACACAATACAATCATAACATATACAGATCATCAACTGAAAGAAAAAAAGCACACAAGTGACACCGTTGTTTTTGGACAAATGTCCTCGAAAAAACCCGATGCGGGAAAATCAATGCAGCTATTCTGAGGGTTATATTGTTATGCAATCTATCTGAGTACAACAAGGTGCATAATCCAACTCACCCGACAGAGAAAAATACACGGCAGCAATACCTCTATATCCGGAAACAAGTATTCAAAAAACTTGTCCCACGAAACCCTCTCCGACACAATTGAAGCTCAGCGCTGGCCCTTATGGCCTCTACGTCAGCCTCCTACTGATCAGCGTCCCAAGACCCCCCGCGTCAACCCTCTGAGGCATTGCGCAGCCTCTAAGAGCCTCTACATCACTCCCTTTGCCCTCTACGTGGATGACGTAGTCTCTATAGGCTTTGCACTGCCTCTACTAGGCTCTGCGTAGCCTGGACTGACTGCGGCTCTCACTCTCTCTGCTTCTGTGTTGGTCTCCCGGTATTGTCCCCACCTGTCTGGCTCGTACTCACTGCCCCTCACTGCTAATCACTAATTCAACTTTGCTTAGCAACCCCACTCTAGCAAAATGAATGATTAATCACTCTGGTGTGTTCTCCAACTGACCCTCAAGCCTCCTCTTAAACTTTTCTTGTTGGTCCATCAACGGCAGAGATTAAATCCCTAATTAATGGCTAAGATTAGATTTGGCTTGATCCATGACTTTTGGAACCTTCTAACCCAGTTTTATATTAATACCCATTAATATTTTGTATTTCCTAAGTTTAGACTTAGGAACTCCATTAAAAATATTAATTATTTTAATATCTCCCAAATCGGATACAACCTCTCCAAACCATTTCTGGGTCTTGGAGATCTCATGTGCTTTAGCCTCTCCACCAATTTTCATGGCTAGAGCATATCCGATGCTACCACAAATCAACAATGAGTTTCTTGCTCATTGAAATAGGTCTAGCACATGTCAAAGTGCTATAGGTGAGTCAAAGAGTCAAAAGAACAATGTTGAAGGCCTTAAGGGTATGTTACATTATGTATATTTGTGTATAAAAGTCAAAGAAGACACCTCCAAGAAAAGTCAAGTCTCCTCCAAGCAAAGACACCATCAAAAGAAGCAATGGCACCATTAAAAGCACCTATCGCAGCAAAGAAAGTCAAGTCGGCCTAAAAGAGGGACAGTCCTCTATATATAGAGGTTGTCCACTCCTCTAAAGATAGCGAAGATCATCTCTGAAATCAACGAGCAAGTGCAATCAAATAAAAGGTGGAAAAGTCGAGTTTAAGGGAGCCTCTAGAGCAACGAAGAAGGAGGAAATATAACCGAAGTATAAAGGACTGTTTTAGGGTGAATTGCAGCCACACGTGCGAGGAATAGAAGGGTTAACTGCGATCACTACAGCAGCAACATTAAAGTTGCTCATCTATCATTGTTTGGGCTTCAAACTAGGCCTACTAGGCCTCCTACACAAGCAAAGAAGGAAGGACCTCAAGCGAAGGAAAAAGAAACCATAGAACATCAACAGGAACTCTCACACGTGCGAGTATTACGGCTGCAGTGTTGTCACACTAAGCCTACCATTATACATCAAGAAGGGGCTCGATTGATCAAGAGAAGGAAGGAGTATTCTTAGTTAAAGGAGATCACTAAAGATAAGCATCTCTTCTAGAAAGACTACTATTCGCAGAAGGAAGGAGTATTCTTAGTTAAAGGAGATCACTAAAGATAAGTATCTCTTCTAGAAAGACTACTATTAGCGGAAGGAAAAACGAAGTGTCGGAAGAAGGTGGACAAGTCCCAGGAAGACATAATACAGAGAAGAGGAAGGACTTGACTTGTGTTTGGAGGATCATCTAGTCAAGGGTCGAGGGTTTGGCATTGATCAAGAAAGAAGCTTCAATAAGAGAAAACTTATCAAAGGGTTTTCCTCTCAAGAGAAGAGAGGTTTTGGCCCTGGCAGAGAGCCAACATCTTGTGTTCTTGCTTTATGTTTTGATAGCAATTTGATGAAGAGCACACATATGCATTAATAGGCAAAGAAGAAGATTAAGCTAACAAAGACAAATTGTAAAAATACTTCACAAATTGTTATCTTGTCAAGAAGAATCACTCTACACCTCATTGCCCTAGATTCTTCATCAGAAATTGCAGGCAGAAAGGAAATTTTACAAGCCATGAAAGAGAGTGGGTATGATGACTTTGAGATTCAAGACTCCTCTTCTATCCCTTCCACCAATGACCCCTTTCACAATGTTCCTCCTGCTCTTAGGTCTTATCACCAAGGCCAACAATCTAAAGGAACAAAGAGGATGAGCATCCAGAGTTATTTCTCATCCTATGCCATTGTTGCCTCTGCTAATCCCACTTCCTCTCAACCAAGTCTAACTCAATGTCAACCCACTCTGGATGACCATAGGGAAGAGCAATGCAAAGAATCTTCATTTCAATACATGGCTAGATGGTGGCATGATGGAAATATCCCATTTAATGTTGCCCACTCACCTTATTACCAAGTTATATGGGACTCTGTTATAGCTTCATGAACGGGCTTCAAAGGCCCTACTGTGCATGACTTGAGCAGAGCTCTTTTGAAAAAAGAGATTTCTTCCATTGATGAGTATTTGACTAAATATAGAGAGTCATGGTTCAAAATAGGTTGTTCGATCATGTCAGATGGATGGACCAATGGAAAAAACCACACTATCATTAATTTTTTTGTTTCTTGCCCTCAAGGAAACATGTTATTGAGATCAATTGATGCATTTGATAAGGTGAAGGATGCAAACCTTCTATTTGAACTTGTGGGTGACATTATTCAGCAAGTGGGGGAGCAGAATGTTGTGCAAGTCATCACAGATAATGCCTCAAACTATGTTCTTGCTGGAAAGATGTTGGAGTCCAAATATAAGACCATATTTTGGACTCCATGAGTTGCACATTGCATAGACCTCATGCTTGAGGAACATAGGCCAAGTGGAGTGGGTAAATGTTGGAAACATTAAGAGGGAGGTAAATCAATATTTCTTAGTAATTAGCACTTTATTAATCATTTCCAAACTATTAGTTAATCTTCAATTATTATTATTGTTGTTCTTCAAATAATCATAAACAATAATCAACAGTAGACAACACCATACAACAATGCAAAAAAAAAAACAAAAGACACAGAGATTTTTTAGTGGAAAACCCCCTCCGAGTCAAAAACCATCAAACACTTCTTTAGTAATTTTCTTATCCTCCTCTTTAAAAGAAAAATAATTACATCAAATTTTCAGCCACAATTGAAGGAGCCTCCAACCCCTTAATTTACAGGCTACAACCTGTAGGACGCTACTACACACTAATAACCTACTACAATCAGTAGGATGTCCCAACGCGCTAACGAGTGCCCCAACACCCTATTTACAAGTTTCTATCAGAAGGATGCTTCGTCACCCTATAATTTATCAACCCCAACTGAAAGGACACCACAACGCCTACCACATGCCCTAGCACCACCCTGTTGCCCTAAAGTGTTCTCAGGCTAGAACCTGAAGGTGACTCCAATCACCTGCCTTGCACCACCTTGCCACCCTTATCATCAGGCGGACCACGTTTCACAATTTTCAAACTAGATCCTCCTGTGCTCTGAATCAATATAAGAAACTTGTAATGAAGATAACGTTGCACTGCTCAATATGTATATCATGTCAAGTCCTGGACTTGCACTGTTGATCAATGCACAATCTTGCTTAAACTACGCAACCCTACTTAATCTGACCACTGCATTGTTGAACCATAGATTACTGCACAATATTGTTCAATTGATCACTACCCAAGTTGTACCCGACCAATCAACCTACAATGGTTATTATAATGCACTTCTTATGTAAGAATAAGCATCATATGCTCATACATCATGTTGTCACACTATACCAAGCTCATAATGCTGCAAACATCTGGAACTACTATCAAATAATGGCACAAACCCAAGTATCTCAAGCTAGGCCCAAGGAGGGCTATCAACATATGTGTAAACATTGTTGCTCAGATAGTCAATGCCTTGGAGCCATCATCAGTCAAATATATAATTGTCCAATGAGGTTGTCATAAAACAACTGTAATATTGTTACATAACATGCTTTACCAATTTACTAAGGCAAGGTTGAGACTAATTGTCAACTCAATGTGTTAAGTCAAAGTCAAAACAATTGTCAACTCTAAGTGTAAACTCATTGTTCCAATATATGAGTCAAGTCAATAGGTCATGTCAAAGTCATGTAATTGTCTCACTAATGTGTCAAGTCAAGGTCAAGATATTATCAATGTCAATGTGTTACTTTTTGTCCCATCACATATAGTCACATCATTTGTTAACATTTTATCACTAGATATAGATAGTGCAAATCTGAATAGGCTCTCAAGAGAGGTGTCACTAGGTTCTACCCACTATTGTTCAAGGTGACATATCAAGCTTGTTGTCGTATAGATGATTGCTATGACATTATAGTATTTTGTAGAGACAATTATGTAATAAGCCCATAGAATTTTGTCGTGACAATTATGTAATTATGTATTATAGAATATCTCTAAGTCAATAAGCTTTATGGACCAGATGATGTCTTGAAGGTGTATGTCGCAACAATATGTGCCTCTCATGCAAAAATGTCTTCAACTTCAGCAAGTCAAGTGAATGATGATTTGGTACTTCTAATTCAACTCAACAAACTCTCAATAAAATACTTTAGAACACGATCAATGTTTATCAACCATATTCGTTAATATTAGTCAATTTCAACCCTCTGATTTTGTCAGACGCAATCTTCAAACTTCAAAACACCAATGTCAGATGGTGATGATACTTTTGATGAAATATTCAAAGTCTAAGCTTCAGTTTAAACCCTTACTAGATGTGAAGAGATTGTCGATCAAGGCATCCTTCGTAAAAGAAATAAATGAACTTCACGTCTTGAAAGACCTCATCGATGCTTCAAAAAGATTCAAGTATGTGTATGCAACAGTGAAGATGAATAGGTTTTGGTGACATTAACATAGATCAGTGTGATGTCAATCACAATTTTCCTTTGTTAGGGCCACATGTTTATATATATATATATATATATATCAATTTTGTCAGATAGACTTTAAACCATTCTTTGAACGAGTTCCTTGAATAAATTTCCGAGGATTTTTATCAAAAAAGGCATTCAATTTTCATCCCTTATTTATTGCTTCAGTATTTTGCTCTAATCCATGCCACAGACTTTTATTCTTGAGTTGACGATCACATATAGAGCTTAACCCAGATTAGTGTTTTACCAAATGTATGGGTTGCGTAGGGCTTTCAAATGGCAAAGATTGATCTTCAGAGTTGCTTGCAAAAGTGTGTTTAAGAGATAGATGTTTGCAAACAAATTAATATACAAGATCCTTGTGTTCATACAATAAGGACGTCAACCCTGGAATATGGTATCTCAAGAAAGATTTGAGCGACTCATCAAAATAGAGTGTCGAAAATATTCCAAAATAAAATATTGGACTGGTGTTTTGATTCTGACTAGATTTGCAAAGAATTCACATACAAGTAGACCAACATTAAGATGTTCAAGCCCAAAACTTGATGCCCTAGTACTACCCTTGGAACTTAGTGCTCTAATAAATGCTTTGACTACGTGCTCGAAGGTATACAACAAAGGTTTAATGGGATGGCTGAGGTGTTGTACAAGCCAAACGATACCCAATCATCACTCAAGTGAGGACAAAACCATAATAAAAGACTTACATCAAAGAGTTGAGTGCAAGAGTGATGATATGCCCTAATGAAAGCAAAGAAAAAAAAGATTCCCTAGCCACAGAGAGGTCCAAACCTCGGACTTCCTTAGACGTCCTCAACATGCCGAAAATTTCAAAGAGATATCTAAGTTTGTTTTTGTGTGACATTCATGTCATTTGAAGGAGTGAGATTTTTCTTTTATAGTGTTTTGTAGGGACTTCACAAGATAGGAGTTGAAGGAGGACTAGACACCTCTTTAGGGACATAGACTTCTTTTTAAGATGTTGACTATGTTTCGAAAATCCTTAGATCAATGTATTATGGTATTTTGGAGAGTCCTTGCTTAATGAATGTTGGAGGAAACTTTAGGATCTTTAATTATTTTGAAATATTTAATAATTTATTTTATTTTTTTATAACATGCTCTGCCTTAAGCTTTACTAAAATTTGAAGTCAATGATTGGCTTAGTGCATATGGTCCTACCTAGTTGTGAAATCAATGATTGGTTTATTGTCTTTGGTTCTTGAAGTTATTCAACTTATACACAATGAGATTACGGCGAAAATTATTGTTATATATTGACAATCGTAGGTGAATTAATGATAAGATGTCATGTCACAACCCTTTGGGGTTTTAGCCAACAAAGTTGGGTCTTCAACTTCAAATGTGAAATTTATCAAACAGGGAGGCCCCTCAAGGTGTTCCACATACCACTAGAAACATCTTTCCAAGGAGAATCCAATGACGTGGATCTCCAAGCCAAACTCAAAGATTTTCCACTTCAAAAACCCTCGACAAAATCGAGTTACATCCTTAGTCCAAGAAACCCAAACCCTAGGACTTGGGTTTTCAACCATCCATCAGTGGAGTTGCAAACTTGATGTAATCCGACAATCATTAGGAAGCATTCATTAACAAATTGACATCAGTGATTGGTGTGTTTAGCCAAAGTCAAACCCAGTCAGGTAAGTTTGGCAAAAACTTAGCAAAGATGGAAAGATATGTGGATCAACCAAGTAAGCAATTCCAATTTCTTTTTCTTTTAAAGTTCAATTGTTTACAAGTTTACAATTCAAATTGTCTATAAATACTTGTAAATAAGTAACGAAATGAACTAAGTTACTAATTAATGTCTTTTTCTTTGCAGCACATTGGTGGGAGTCATTTGGCCGCCAATGTCCTCAATTGGAAAAGTTTGTAGTTAGAGTCTCAGCCAAACTTGCAGTGCTTCAAGTTGTGAGCGCAATTGGCCTGTTTTTGAGTGCATATACGAGAAGAAGAGAAACCGTTTGGAACAAAAATGGTTAAATGATCTTGTCCTCGTGCAATACAGCCTTCGACTAAGGCGCAACCAAATGATGAGCAGAAGACCTGATCTAGATCCCATTGTGTTGGACAATATTGATCCAACATCAGAATGGGTGGAGGACACTGAAGATCCCGAGTTTGATGTTGATTTTGACATTAACATGGCATTAGGGGGGTTGATCCCAATGCAAATTTCGTAGCGCCATCAGAACCACAATTAGTAGCCGCATCAAGCAAAGGCAAACAACCAGTGGAAGGCACTAGTCGTGCAGCTCGACCAACTCATGCTTCCATTAGGTCCAGTGCAATTGTTATTGGAGCTACTACTAAGGTTGCAAATGAGGTTGAGGCATCCTCCAACTCTGATCCAGATGATCTTTATGTAGCTCCTGTTGATGATCCTATGTCTAGTAGTGGTGATCAGTTTGATCATGATGAGGAATGATCATGTCGATCACTGATATATACCTGTAGAGACTAGACTTGTAGTCTTGTAGTAGGTCAATGGCCCCATAGATTGTAGCATTGTTTTTGGACTTTATAGGTCATTGAGAGGCTCATTGCTTATGAATATTTTCGATGATATGTATTGCACTCGATGCCATTTTGATATATTCACCTTTACAGGGTACATAGATGAGAAAACTTTGCTTATTTTGTCTCTATTAGGTTTGGAATCATGGTTTTATATCTTAAAAATAGTTTTTTCATTAAAAAATAATTATTCATGTATTTTTTTTAAAATGGATTCATTGAGATCTAACCAATCCCGATTTAACCGATTCCTGTTTAGAACCCGGTTTATTAGGTGGACCGGTCTAGTCACCGGTTTTTAATATTATGCTTCACCTAGCATTAATTATCATTATCATCAAATAAAATAAATATTCATCACATGAACAATAATCAACGCCATTCAACAATGCACAAACATCAAGATAGTAGACAACAGATTTTTAGGTGGAAACCCCTCCAGGACAAAAACCACCGAACACTTCTTAATATTTGTCTTCAATGAAATGTACATTGATATTTTCAGCTCCAACTGAGGGAGGCTCCAACCCTATAGGATGCTCCAACGCCATAATTTGAGAGCTAATTTGAATTAACATTCAAAATATTTTCGAGTAAAACCCCTTGTTGATGTTGTTTTAATTTAAATTTTGATGCCCTCAACAAGATTTATTAGCCACAAATATTTTAATTTATTTATATTAAGAAGCCCTCTTGGCTTCATGATTTGGCCAGTTAATAATAAGTTGCCACATCAACAACATTTGGGGATATTGACCAAAATATGGGATTTTGACCTTAGACCATGGAGATTGTATTAAAGTTTACTTTCTTAATTTAATGTACTTTAGGCCAACCTATAATGTCATGCCACAAAATCTCCCTTCGGGGATTTTGCCCACAAATTGGGTGCTTCATCTTCAAACAGGCATAACTCCCAAACCATGAAGGCTCTCGTGGAATGCAATATACCATTGGAATCAGCTTGACGAGGAGCATCTAATGACGATGATCTAGAGATCAAATTCACTGATATTCATCCTCAGAAACCTCAACAAATGGGGGGCTACGTTTCCAAGCATCCTTCCATTGGAGCTTCAAACTAATGTAATCTAGAAAATAAATTAAGAGCATTCAATAACAAATGTTGACATCAATGACAACACCATTCAACAAAATGTACTCCAACAACCCCTCTTAATACAAAATATCATTTTTCCTATTTTAACCCTCGTCAATACAAATGTTGAAGAAAAAAATTGGGAACACAATTATTCCACATGTTTACAAAAACATAATGACTTTCAAATTCTTAATTCCTAGTTACCCCTCTTTGTGACAAATATGGAACCCTCGTAGGTGCCCCATCATGTTGTCCTCATAGTCATCCAGTTAGAATTCCCAAATTAATTTAATTCTCTAAGTCCCCTAGGCGTCTATCCATGCTAAAGAAGCCTTCCTATGGCCCCCCCATTTTGGAAAAACCATTGCTCAAAATAAGAAACCATCATTTTCAATTTTGTACCATCATGCTCATCTTCCCCATCAAATATACTCTCAACCTTTGATTCACTAGGACAAACTTTTAACTATCTTGTGGGGATAAGCTCTCTATCTCATCATACTTTCGCCATTTATTGAAACTCTTAGCCAATTCAATACTCAACACCAAACTCTTGCAAGAAGTTAGAACCTTTCATATTTTCACGACAACCATAGCTTGATTTAACAACTGAAGTTTAATAAAAATTCTTGTTGGGAAAGCATTCACTCTGTACTAAAAAACAATCAAAGGTTTATATAAAGTGCATGATAACCAAGCCATGGGCAAAATCCCTACTCTACCTTGTGTCTACAAACAGACAAAAGCCATCTAAATTTTTGTTGCCACATCGTCGTTTTGCAAGTCTTCATGTCTATGTTTTGAGAATATTTGTTTGACAATCTATATTAAATTTATTTGCTTCTCATTACACATATTTGTTTCTACTCTCTAATCCAAATCGTTGCTTTTGAAAATTTAGAGTTATAACTTCACAAAAAGCCAATTTTTAAAATGCACGCATAATCATTGTGCATTGACTAATTGTTTGATTGTTGCTTGTAGGAGCATTGTGCTTCTTCACAAGTTATATCAATATATTGTGCACACTTAACATGCCCCAATAACTAAGGCATATCAATTATATTGTTGCAACTACCTTTTATTGCACATGAAGGTTCACACTCTATTTGTACTCTTGCCCTAGTAGATCTACAACTCTAGATTCATTGCTCCAAAAATAAAATCTAAATAATAATCTCCCACCTAAAATGTTTGCAATTTGTAGTTGTCACATATATCTGTAACCAGAATAAGTCATCATTTGTCAATAAATCCATCATATGCCCTCAAAATTTACGTTATGGCTTACCCTTGTCTGGAAACATTGTGAATACCACAAGAAAATTCAATATTGCATGTTTGCATGTTGTCAGGATGGTGTGTGTCTGTCACTTTTTTGTCTATGTGAGTATGGTTGTGTGTCTATTAGGACTTTGTTGCTTGCATGTTGTTCTTTGTCAAGTTCTTCCATTCACTGCATAATTGTCACATGTTCTATGTGTGGGTATGGTTGCTCTTCTCTCCTGCTCAGTTTGACATTATTCTTCATCTCATTGCATATAAGGGTTTGGAGTCTGCAACATCTCCATAGGTTTGCTTCATGCAATTGGCCCACCCTTAAGTATGGCCATTAGCTATTTTTCTCTCTACATCGTCAAGATGATCTACATCAAGGCACTCTACTTCACGTCATCAGGACACCTCCTATCTCCCCAACTTCAAAATCTTAAAAATTGTGCTTCAAAACAACTAGAGGTATAACCTAGACATTAATTCACATTAACTTGAATATAACCTCACAATCATCAAAATACATTGCTTCTAACACCCCTGTAATATTCCCATACCATAACAGTGCCTTCAAGGTTCCTTGGCCCTACACTGATACCCATGATTGGTTATTGGATACTCATGACTATAAGAGAGAACTAGATGTAAGGAGCCTGTGTTTATTAATGAAGAATCATTTAGAGAATGTAATGGAATACTTTTTACTTGTACATTGGGTAGTTGTGCTAATTAATTGATATAACTACCATCACTTAACTCTAATCACATAAGCCAGAAAAACATTACTTCTTGTGAAAGTAACTTTGGAGAAAACAGGAAGTTATCTTTACTTTCTAAGTCAATCTCTCTGCAAGCCCATTCACCCCATCTATAGCCGAACCTTTGCCATTCCACATGGCCACCCAACAAAGGGGGTTGCAAGCATTCAAGGTTAAAAGGCACCGAACAACAAGGGTACAAAACATTCCAACTAGAAATCGTCGATAACGATTAGTGAAGCACCATCTATGCCATGGAATTTGGACCAGTCCCTCCCCAAAGCAGTCAACACGCCCAGGTATGAAATGAAGACTTCAAGAACTAACGATTTCATGAACTACATGAGGGCTCATGCCATCATTGGCAGGTTCCTAGGCCTATGGCCAATGGAAAAGGACCTGGCCTTATGGACAAATACCCACTACAAAACCAAAGGTAGATTGACCAAAAATTGGGCTATAAAGGTTTTTTTACTGTCATCTTTGAAAATCAATCTGACCAAGAAAAAGTCTTTAAGGAAGGACCTCACTTCTTCATGTTTGCAGGTCTTTACTACCATTACTAGATGGATCATTTTAACACTGAACAAAAAGATTTCAGTTATGCCCCTGCTTGGATTCATTTATATCTCTATCGTTAGAGTATTGGCACGAAGAAACCCTAGAGCATACAGAATGCCATTGGCTTCTTCATCAAAATCACTTAAGCTACTAGACTATGTCGCTATACTACCTGCACTCGCATCTATGTCTACATGGACATTTATGAACTCATCCTTGCCTCAGTTCACCTCTGACATAATGAGAAACCCTGAAACCAGCCTCTAGACTAAGAACATATCCCTTTTCGTTGTTGTAAATGTCATGAACATGGACATCTCTTCAGATATGCCCTCTCGATCACCCCCAAAAATTTGGCTCTAAAGCAAATAAAGATGTTAAGGGCTATTTGAAAGCCCCCTCTCGTCGACACTCAACTCGCATGCAACAACTATCTAATCCTGCTCATATTCCCACCAAGAACTAGTATCCAATCTTAGACAATCCTGAGCCTTCCACCCAAATTTCTCCTCCGTCCTCTTCAATTCCTACCAACCATCCCACCTTGAAGACCATCTCCTCAGAGGATGAGTAAGACAACAACAATAAAAGGAGACTCCAGGACACTCAAGCAGATATCTCACAAAGTGAGACTAAAAGGCTCATAGACAATAAAGACCTTGAGGAACTGGACAACACAGAAATGGAAGGCAATCATCGATCTCCAAAAGATCGTGGATGCATGCAAAAAACAAGACCTACAAGTGATTCCTCGTGACCATATTCAATTGGTAGAACAAGCCCATTAGCGAAAGAAAAATGCCCCCACAAAAGGACATGGAACCATTATAGCCACCTCAAGTCTTGGTGTAGCTTGCATCAAAACCAGGCCATATAAAAAAACAGAGAAGGAAGATAAGAAAAAAGGCAGTGTTACCCACCATTTTGTGGGTGATATCCCTAGGAGAAAATTTATCTCCAAGACGGTCCTCAACCGGCAGCCAGTAGCCCCTTACAACCACCAACTAGCTCGATGTCCCATTTCTCCACCACTTGAGCCAACCATGTGGTCCCTCACCCATTTGTTAGGATCGTATGTTTGAAGGTGGCCCTCCTAACAGCTGAACCTAAAGTTATGCCTTGTCATTTGGTAATTGAGTATTGTATTTTGCTTATCATAGATACTTTTGGGCATGGATTAATGGGGGGATTCAGCGAAAAGAGTGAGCTAGGTCTATGCCCTCGTCCCCTAGACCTCTTTTGGATGTTAACCTTGGACTTTAGTCTCGTGGGATCTCTTTTATTGACCATTGGGCTTTAGGGATGGTACTACATGGGAAACCCTGATTTTGGTTGTGTGGTCTCGTTCCCTCATTCACATATATCTCTCCCCTTCCATTCATTATAACCCCATTCATCATTTCTCCTACCTGGGTCGACATTCCTCCACTGGGTCCACAGAGGGTTAGCCTTCCCCTTCCCTTTGCCCACACCTTGGGTTGGGCCTAGAATAATGCCCCGGATGTTGATGCAGCGGAAAAGAAAAGTAAAAGCATAATTGTCCACATTCAACAAAAAAATGTACCACAAAATGCAAAAGATGGTCGAGACAAACACATTTAGCACATGGGTTAAAGCCAATACATGAGCTCTACCCCTTCATCATGGTCATCACCATGGTTCCAATAGACCCTAGACGAGCGTTCTTTATCAGTCAAGAACACATGATTGTCCCAACCCCTGGTACGCAATGAATCGTCATACCTTAAAGGGGATATCCATTGTTATATCTTACACATCATGCTCTTATCCCCTGAGCCCCAAGTAGTTAATTAAAAAAATCATAAAAGGCAAAAGGCATGTAAAGAAGGGTGGAAAAATGAAGGTCATGGCACCTCATGTACCAAGATTGCTCCCTCCTATACATTATATACACAAGTATGGGCTTCCCTTTTATTAGCCACCCTTGTACCCGAGCATGTGGCCCAGGGTTGCCCCTTTCATTCCCTACTTCATTCTTCTTTTTATCACATGCCACCACCCTTTAAAGGATTTACCTTAGGCATACTATCCCCTTTAAAAATAGAAACCACCTAATAGGATACTTGGTTAACCCCATTTGGAGCATAAAGATATTAGCACATGCCAAAGCACACTATGGAAGGGCATGCCATTATGAAGTGCCCACCTATTGTCCATGGTTTGTAAGCTCTTTACTCAATTTCCTTTGATTACTTGTTGTACTGGAAGGCTAGGGGATGCATTCGATCTTATGCAGCATTGCAGATGGTCTCCATTTTGGGTTTGGTCTCCCTATACAGGGTCCTAACCCTCCAGAGGGCTACATCGGCACATGTAGGGTGTGTGTTGAGAGCGATCGACCTCCACAGCAGTAGACAGTGCTCCATGGATCCGCAAAGATGTTCAGAGATTGCTCTAGATTGACCAATTAGACAAGGAAGATTCACCTGGTTCACCATGCCCAGTCGGCCCAACAATTGTACAATGCACTTGGCAAATGACCCAAGACATGTATGTTGATGTGGCATCACTTAAACCATCATTTGAGCCCTTACAAATGGTCTATAGGCATCTTCGACTTCGAGACCCATGAGGTCACTTATGTGCCCTCACACCCATTGGGAGCACCACAGGTTTACTATTTGAAGAACAAGGGGCTAAAACAGTGCGAACAACGCATATGGATTTCCAATGAATTAATTAATCATGAGCAAGCTAAAGCTCAATAATAATACAGAGATATTTACAATAATAGAAACATCAAGTTTCTATGTAGAATATGGAAACAATTAGTTTCATCTAAGAAACTGCTAAAAGAATAAAAATAGCAACAGCTAAAAGAATGAGCATTAAATACTAAATAGGAATAGGAATATTCTAATACCCTCCCTTAATGCTCAATCTATTTACAACACCAATAGACCCTTTGAATTTTACAAATTTATCGGGACCAAGAGGCTTGGTGAAAATGTCGGCGGGCTGCTCTGTTGTGGGAGCATATTGCAACTGAACTGAGTCGTCTTCAACAAGCTGGCGAAGGTAGTGGCAATGAGTTTCCACATGCTTTGTACGTTCATGAAAGACTGGATTCTTGGCAAGTTTGAGCACTCCCTGATTATCACAAAACAAAGAAGTAGGCCCTGTCTGGGAAACATGCATATCTGCAAGCATACGTCGAAGCCAAACTGCCTCACAGGATGCCTTAACTGCTCCCCGATACTCTGCTTCTGTTGAGCAGAGAGCCACTGCCTGTTGCTTCTTACTAGTCCAAGTAACAGCACCGGATCCTAGACTAAACACATACCCAGCTGTAGATTTACGGTCATCAACCGAACCGGCCCAGTCAGAATCAGTGTAACCACTGAGTATAGGTTTGGAACTTCGAGTGTATAGGAGACCATAATCAGAAGTGCCACGCACATATCGTAGCACACGCTTTGTTGCTTTCCAATGATCAGCTTTAGGAGCTGACATGAAGCGGGAAATGTAGCTTACTGCAAAACTAATGTCAGGTCTGGTAGCAGTAAGATAGATGAGACTGCCCACTAATTGCCTGAATAAAGTTTCATCCACAAGGGGAGAGGATGATTGTGCTGAAAGTTTGAGCCCTGGTTCCATAGGAATCGTGGCCGGTTTGCAATCCTGCATTCTGAACCTGTCCACAAGATTTTTGGCATACTTGGACTGAGAGAGAAAGATCTGATTTTCAGTCTGCCAAACTTCAACCCCCAGACAGTAATGAAGAAGTCCCAAGTCTGTCATCTCAAAAGTTCTGCATAAATCTTGTTTGATCCCATGGATCAAATGTGCAGAGCTGCCAGTAATGATAAGGTCATCCACATAGACAACCACAAACAAGATATCATCACCAATATGCTTGATATACAGGTTTGCATCAGATGGGCTCCGCTGAAAACCCTGATCTGTCAGGTACTGATCAATTTTCATGTACCAAGCCCGAGGAGCTTGTTTCAATCCATAGATTGCTTTAGCTAACCGACACACTTTCTGTTCTTGACCAGCAACCTTGAATCCTGGAGGCTGCGTCATGTAGACTTCTTCTTGGAGATCACCATTTAGGAAAGCACTCTTTACATCCATCTGATGAACTTTCCAATTGAACTGAGCTGCTAGGGCAAGGACAAGCCTTATGGTACTCATCTTGGCTGTAGGAGCAAAAGTCTCCTCATAGTCGATGCCTTCCTTCTGTGAGAACCCTCGAGCCACAAGACGAGCTTTATACTTGTCTATGGTTCCATCAGCTTTGTATTTCACTTTATACACCCATTTGCAGCCTATGGGCTTTTTCCCTGCAGGAAGATCAGAAAGTGTCCATGTGTGATTCTTCTGAAGACTCTGGAATTCGACTTCCATAGCCTGTTCCCACTCAGATGTACCCTTAGCCTCTGAATAGGTTTGAGGCTCAAAAATACTATGTAGGTTAGCCATAAGAGCAAAATTGACTGTAGACCGTTGTCTGTTCTTATGTCTAGAAGTTCTACCTTCAAGGAGCTCATCATCCCGGAGATCACCAATGGTTTTAGCCCACCATTTAGGCCGAAGAGTAGAAGAACCAATATCAGGAGTAGAGGAACCAATATCAGGAGGAGGTGGAGAAGACTCAAGAACAATAGGGGCCGCAAGAGGAGGGTTATTTTCTGGAGGAAGCTCAGATAGAGTATTATCAAATACTGATGCTACATCATCCCTCCCATCAGGTGGACCGACCGAAAGAAGAACACTGTGAGGCTGATCCTCAGAACACTGCTCAGAAGAAGAAGACTGAAAGAATCCTCTGTCTTCATCAAATACTACATCCCGACTGAAGCTAAGACGACCAGTGGCTATATCTATCAGCCTACAGGCCTTGTGATGATCATTGTACCCTGTCATCATGAGTTTCTGAATTTTGGAATCCAACTTAGAGCGCTTAGCAGCTGGAATCCAAACATATGCAACTGAGCCAAATACTTTGAGATGACTGATCTTAGGCTTACGGCCAGACCAAACCTCTTCAGGAGTCTTCCCTGTAACAGCCTGAGTGGGTGATCGGTTAAGAAGGTAAACAGCAGTAAATACTGCTTCAGCCCAGAATCTGTTTGGAACACTCCTGTGTTGTAACATGGAACGAGCCATTTCAACAACCGTGCGGTTGCGACGCTCGACAACACTGTTCTGCTGAGGAGTGTAGGGTGTGGTTAACTGACGTTTGATGCCATGAATATCACAGAAGTTGGCAAAAGCTGAAGAACAAAATTCCCCCCCCCATTGTCGGTCCTAAAAGTCATGATGTTACAGCCAGACTCTTTTTCAACTAAGGTTTTAAACTTCTGAAAGGTACTAAGTGCATCAGATTTATTTTTTAGAAAATAAACCCACATCTTTCTACTGAAATCATCTACAATAAGTAAAAAATATTTGCAAGCAGTGATAGAAGCTGTATTCATAGGACCACAAATATCAGCATGAAGTAACTGGAGTACCTTAGATGCGCGCCAAGATTCTCCATCCTTGAATGAAGACCGATGTTGCTTTCCCGCTTGACAGGCGCCGCATACCCCCAACTGCTGAGTCTGAATATCAGGTAATCCTGACACAAGTCCCTCCCGAGCAGTGTTGTTAAAATCGCGATAAAATCGCGATTTTATCGGAAAATCGCGATTTTTTCCCTTTCCCGCTTAAATCGCGATTTTTATACCAAAAAATCGCGCCTTTTTTTTTATACCGATTTTTTTCGGAAAAAAATCGCGTTTTTTTTTTAAAATCGCGATTTTTTCTAAAAAATCGCGATTTTTATGGAAAAAATCGCAGGTTGTCGGGGCAGCGGGCTTTTAATAGGCAAAAAACGATTTTTTTTATTTCATTATGCTGTCTGCGCGCGGAGGAGGAGAAGAAGAGCTGAGGGAGAGGAGCTGAAGGGTTTCCGTCGAATTTGGGAGCGAATCCAAGTGGTTTTAGGAGAAATCCAAGACAAGATCACCAATTTGTCCATAAAAAAGGTATGTAGATTAATTTTTTTTTGTTTTGCTTCTATAAAAACTTTGTTTTACATTGTTTTTCAAGAATTTTTTGTAATTTTTCATTGATTTGGGATGGGTAATTTGTTATGACTATGAGAACCAATTTTTTATTTTTATTATCTCATTTTTTTTAAACATTGTTTATTTTTTTTTAATTTTCATTGTTTTTTGGCATTTGCCATTGGCATTTGGTTGGGTAACTTGGGTTTGGAAATTGGGATTTTGGAAATAATTAACTTGTAATTTTGTGAATGCTAAATTGTAATTTGTATTATGTAATCCTAAATTCCTATTTCCTAATCCTTATTTTTCCATAGGTTTGCAAATTCAAAATTCAAAAACAAACATGCCAAGGAAATTGGATCCTTTCTAGGAATATGGTGAACCTAAAACTCCGAATGATAGACAAAACTTGTATTGCAAGTTGTGTGGAAAGGAGATATTCGGGGGGGTGTACAGGTTGAAGTTCCACCTTGCACAAATCCCTGGACATGATGTGGGGCCCTGTCTAAATACAACTGCTGAAATTATCCAAAGAGCCATGAGAGCATTGGGAGAATTAGAGCACACTAGAGAGGCCAAAGAAGAACTCAAAAGGCAACTAAAAAGGTCAGCTGAAGGAAGTGGGCCAAGTGGCACTGGTTCTACTGCAGCGCCAGTCAATCCGGTAGCTGCATCATCATATTTTGTTCCTCGAACCACACCTGGTTCACAACCAACTATTGGTTCAATGCTAAAAAGAACTGAAAAAGAACAAGCTGACAGGTTGATGACAAAATTTCTCCTCTGGAGTGATATTCCTTTCAGCATTATAAGGAATAATCCATTTTTCCAACCTACTGTTGATGCTATTGCCAGTGTTGGCCCGGGGTACAAAATCCCTTCTCTTCATGATTTCAGAGGCCGGCTTCTTCAAGATGAAAAGCGTGACTGCACCCAAAGATTGGAGGATTTTAGGGCATCATGGGCACAAACAGGATGCACTGTTATGTCAGATGGTTGGACTGACCAAAAGGGGAGAACCCTTATAAACTTCTTGGTTAGTTGTCCCAAGGGGACTATGTTTATCAAATCTGTTGATGCAACTCATCAAATCAAAGATGCAAGAACTTTATGTGATTTGCTGGATGTGTTTATTTTGGAGGTGGGTGTAGAAAATGTTGTCCAAGTCATAACGGACAATGCTGCAAATTATGTTGCTGCTGGTAGAATGCTTATGGACAGGCATCCTACTTTATTTTGGACACCTTGTGCTGCCCATTGTATTGATTTGATGTTAGAGGACATAGGGAAAATTCCCTTTGTCAAAGAGATTGTTGACTCATCAAAAAGCATCACAAAATTTATTTACAATCACACATCTGTGCTTAGCTTGATGAGAAAATGCACCAACAACAAAGAGTTGGTGCGCCCCGCCATTACACGGTTTGCGACGAGTTTCATATCTCTTCAATCCCTCTTGAATTCTATGTGGGATTTGAAGAGAATGTTTCTTTCAGAGGAGTGGCGTGCTTCGTCAATGCGCCGCAAACCAGAAGGAGAGGCCGTCTGCAGACTAGTTTCATACCAGGAAGACTTCTGGGCGGGAGTGCAGGAGGTGTGCGCTGTTACAGAACCTTTGGTAAAGGTTCTTCGGTTGGTTGATGGTGAGAAGCCCGCAATGGGCTATTTGTATGAAGCCATGGACAGGGCCAAAGAAGCCATTCGGTCCTACTATGATGATAAGGGAGATGATGGGTTTCAGAGACAACTCCTTCTATGGGAAGTCATTGATGAGCGATGGAACAACACACTCCATCGTCCCATTCATGCTGCTGGGCTTTTCCTGAACCCTGCATTTTCTTATGCATGTGGGTTTGATTTTGATGTTGAGGTCGTGGAAGGATTATTAACCTGTGTCCAGAAGATGGTGAGATCTCCAGAAGAACGTATAGAGATCTCTAGACAAATTGAGACATATAAGATGTCAAGTGGCACATTTGGCTTTGAGATGGCTGTCACTGATAGGACGATTAAAATGCCAGGTATTTTTTAGTTTGTACTTTGTAACTTTGTTTCAAATTTCATTGTCTCTTCAAATTCCATTTTTTTCTTATGTTTATTTAAAATTTTATTTGTAATTTTGTTGTAGACGCATGGTGGAAGATGTATGGTGTCAAAGTACCCCTTTTGCAAAAGCTTGCCGTACGCATCCTCAGCCAAACATGCAGCTCCTCAGGATGTGAGCGCAATTGGAGTGTATTTGAAAAAATACACAACAAGAAGCGCAATAGGTTAACACTTAAACATTTAAAATATTGCAAATTTCCAAATAAATTTTTGAATTCATTAAAGTTTTAAACAATATTTTTTTATAATATTAATTATTAATTATTATTTCATGAACTTTGTACAGGTTGGAGTCCCATAGACTTAATGACATGGTCTATGTCTACTACAATCTTCGATTGTGGGTGAGACAACTAGAGAAGACACCTGATACGGAAGCCATCTCATTGGATGGGATTGACACCACTGCTGAATGGAGGGTTGAGACCGAGAGGCCTCTCATGGATCCCACTGATGATTGGTTAGTGCAGGATGAGGGGGAGGAGGAGGGGGAGGAGGAGGAGCAGGAGGAGCAGGAGCAGGAGCAGGAGCAGGAGGAGGAGCAGGTGGAGGAGGAGGTGACACCGCCTACCCGGGCTACCACTACCACTAGTAGAGGACGTGGTCTCCGTCCACCTCAGCCTCCTGTAGCTGCTACTACTAGTTCTTCAGCTTCTAGAGCACGTCAGACTCCACTGCCATTTCCACCAGCACAGGCACCAGCTTCTACATCTAGAGGGAAAGAGAAAGTTGTGCCATTTTCTCGCAAGAGGGGCAGAGGAAATCAATAGGATTAGACTTTCGTTTTATTGTATATGACATTATGACATGATGAGATACATTATCATATTTTTTGTTGATATTTTGAGGCTGAGTTGGGACTCAGGACTTACTATTCAGGACATGATTCAATGTTATGTGTGATTTTAGCGCTAGAAATGATATTAAACATCTTATATATTAGTTTTTTTATCATATTTATGTGTCAATGTATTTATTTTATGTTGTAGATGGTTTAGATATTAAAAAAATTGAAAAAAAATGAATATTTTTGTGCCAAACGCTTTTTTCCCGCTTTTTTCCGCTTTTTCCCCGCTTTTAACGATTTTTTTCCGTTTTTTTCCCGGCGCCGATTAAATCCCGCTCGCGCTTTTAACAACATTGCTCCCGAGAGAGCTGAGAGAGATACTGCATATTTAGATGCCCATATCGCTGATGCCATAGAGTACTGATGGGAGAGACACGTGCTGCTAGAGCCACTTCTGGAGAGTCACCGGTGTCAAGTAGCCTGTATAGACCATGGTCCTCTAGGCCAACAGCAATTGTTAGACTAGTCTCCCTGTCAATAATGGAGCACTTGTGCGCACTGAACACTACATCAAGCTGAGGAGAATTCCTCATAATCTGGCTGACAGACAGCAGATTAATTTCCATACCAGGAACATAGTACACATTCAAGAAGATGAGTGTGCGCCCACCAGACTGGATCTGAACGGTACCTCTGCCAACCACTGTGTACTTTTCACCTCCACCAAATACCACGGAATCACTGAAAGGTGAGAAGTCAATAAACCAGTCACGCCTGTGAGAGAAATGGCGTGATGCACCAGAGTCAATGTACCAAGCAGAAGACGGTACATGATCTGACGACCTTTTAGCCATAAAGGCGTAAAAGGCAGATTCTGTCTGCTCGGAATGTTCCTGACTGCCTTCCAACATGAGATTGGTTAACGAAGCCATCTGCACGTTTCCCAAGATATGGAAAAATACAAAAAATCCTGCACGGATTTCAATGCAGATGCCTTTGTGAATGCGTTTTGCCGTCTAAGAAACGCAAATGAGCTGTTACTGAAATCCTTATAGAAGGGGCGTTCTCCACCTTCCTTTATTCGTTTCGGGGTCAACCCGGCGGCTCCTTCACGAATGAGGAAGGCGGCGCAAAGGGGGCTCGAGGGCTTGTTAAAGAAGGCGGCAAGGGAAGGGGGGGAAACTAAAGGCGTTTTCTGGTCCCCCCTTCGTCGGGGGGTGCTTGTGGGGGGGGTGTGCCACGAAAAAACAAGGTCCGGAGGGCTTGCGCTTCTGAGGGCAAGGGAATAAAACGCCGCTTCGCGTTGGATGCTTCTTACCCCCCCCACAACGATGGCTCTGTTGTCTCCTCCCACTGGCACTGGGGGAGAGTTGAAGCTTGCCTCTTCCCCAGAGTTTTCTTGGTCATCAATACGACCTGTCTCTAATAGAACCAATTTGATTATCTGAACAATCGGAATTTCGTGCTTCTGTCGGATCCTCTCTATCTCCTGATCGAGCTTGTGTGGGTGGATGTTGCCTAGTAGGGCCGATAGTAGTACACTGTGTGGGACCACCCCATAGTAGGAAGGGCGGCCACCCCTCTCACCTCCTACAAGTCGTCCGGCGGAAAACAGTTTCTGGGTGAGGCGAAAGAACTTGGGATCGTCGATCTCTTCCTTCAAGATTGAGATGAGTCGATGTCGGTCGATGGTGTGGAAACACTTTCTTATGCCGAATTCCAAGATGACTTGAAACGAGGGTGAGGTAACGAACTCTCGACCACCGGGAGAGGTTCTCCACTCTTTTCTCATCCGTATTAGGGCCGAGTGGCAGCCTCGACCCGGGCGGAAGTGCGATGTGTCCGGAAACTCGAGATCGTAAATGGATTCGGGTACCGCTCTTATCGCCTCTTTCATGATCTTCTCTATTGGTACTACTACTGTGAGCGGTCTGAACTTCAACCCCTATTTCTTATATTGGAAAGGGGAGCAAAGCCCGTTTTTTGCTCCCCCTCGATATCTGAGGCCCTCCTGCCGGGACAGATTGGATTTCTGGAAACAATCTTTATGATTTTCTCTCTCGAAATAGTTTGCCAAGGAAGCCGTCAATCAGCGAAGATGTTTAAATCTCAGAACATGGCCAAGCACACTGTCTGCGTCTCTTTTCTTCAATGGCTGTCGGACTTCGTGGAGCATTCCTTTGCAGCGATAGGAAGTTCGAATTCTATGCCCAGCCCTCGCCCAACAAATGTGAATATCAGAAAGACAAGAACCCTCCAAGTGTGAAGCGGCAAACTTCTTTTCTGAGGTTCGAACACTCAACCAAAACATACAACGTATGTGAGCGCACAATTTCTACAACGGCGTTATCTTTCGACAATTGCGGAAATCCGGGCAGCTCCAACCCCTGGACGAGGCAAGAAATTTGTTCGAATCCAAATGAATTCGACGCACATATCAGAGACAGACCTTCTGCACGAGACTTTAATATAAAGGGAGGAACGGAGATGTCAAATAACACTCAGCTTCTGACGCTCGTGAGCAACCAGCTTGAAAACAAAAAAAACAGACCCTGAGAGCAGTTTCGAAATGAACTACTGAATTTTTCAAACTATGAAAAATTATTTCGAAAAAAAATCCATGTGCTCTGATACCATTAAACAGTGCGAACAACGCATATGGATTTCCAATGAATTAATTAATCATGAGCAAGCTAAAGCTCAATAATAATACAGAGATATTTACAATAATAGAAACATCAAGTTTCTATGTAGAATATGGAAACAATCAGTTTCATCTAAGAAACTGCTAAAAGAATAAAAATAGCAACAGCTAAAAGAATGAGCATTAAATACTAAATAGGAATAGGAATATTCTAATAGGGGCCAATCCCTTGTCCACTACTTTTGGGAGTGCTATTCATCATTATGGCACTTATGGACTTCATCAGGCTTCTTAGAAGGCCAAATGACATGTATTGTTAATCATTCGACCTCTTGAGAGGCTTATTATTTTGTTTATGAACTAGTTTGGTGGGCTTGTCACAAAAAGCTAGTTATTTTGCACATTATTTTTATTTTAGGGGCTAATGTATGCCCAAGTAGCTAAATCGAACTCATTAGAAGTGTATAAATAGAAGTGATGAGGATTCATTTCAGCATCATCACTTCGATTGGATCATTATCTCTTGTGATATTTTTTCTATTCCTTCTTAATGGATGAAAATTTGAAGCATGGATGGATTGTGATGTTTGGGTTATCTTTTCTTATCTTGGAGCTTCTTGATTGGCAAGCTTGTTGATGGCTAGGTATATTCTCTTACATTTAAGTACAATTTTAATGCCATTTCTTCTTTTACTTTGTCACATGCATTCATGATGAGATTTTCGCTATACTAGGGCTAATTGTTGCATGCATTTACCGTGAAATTTTGGAATTATGTTTCTATATAGCATCTGTCTACGTATGGGCCATATATGTTGAACGAATTTTCCTAGGGATAATTCTATGGTTGAATTTATCTTGATAAGCCATCTCATCTTGCAAAACAAAGTATAAAATATTTCAAGGTCACTCTCCTTTGCCCTAATGCTAAGCGAAGTTATCCTTGAAGCCTCCCTGACCTAGAAACTAAGTCCATTCTCATTATTCTTCTTAACTCCAATCTCCCCGAAGGATTAGGCATTGGTCTACCATAAGGTGGTCATTTTAAGAACCATTTTTCTTCACCTCTTCTTCTTTACTCTAGGTCTAGCCACATTAGGCCTCCTAGGGCATCACTTTCCCAACAAACTACCCATAGAAAAACTCTGATCCCTTGGCCCCTTCTACGTTGGTGTGTCTCCCAGGTCCCCTCTAAATTTGAGGAGATACTGACAGTGGGATTGTGAGATTTCTCAAGCCCTACCCTTCAGACCGAATTTTGCTCTAGGATTCCCTAGGCTAGTACCTCATAGGGATCATTTTAGCACTTTTAAGTAAAGATCCTTTCTTTAATCCCCTTCTCTTCCTCGTTTAGGTCAAAATCATCATTGGTTACTAAACTCCCTCCTCTTGACCTAACTTGGGTCCACTTGGTCCCGTGTGGTCCCATATCTTATCAAAGTCAACTCTTCGGAAACCAGTTGGGAAACCAAGTTCCACAAGGATTTGAGGGTTTAAGAAGCTCCTTTACAAGTCACATTCCTTAAGCCAAGCCCTCAAAATCCATATTCTCCTATCCTAGAGAACCATGCACCTTGCCTAAGAAGTAAGCAAGTCCCACTCTTGAGTCTCTCCTAGGAAAGGGTTATTGAGACCACTTCACATTCATCTTGGTTGATCTATCCTTCATAAGTGATTCTCTGTATATCAGGTCTCCTCCCATTGGTGAAAGTCCGTAAAGTGTAGGAAGCTTTAGTGGTGGTGACAGTGGGCTTTAGCTTCATTGTTTCTCTTGACCTAGCAGGTGCCCCTCTAGAACCCCTCACTAGTTTGAGCGATAACAGACAGGAAATCTAATGCTCTATTACTTCCACAAGCAAGGGAATTCCTAGTAAACTCTGGAAAGAATGCCTTAAGCATGGACTCAGATAACCCCATTGTATCCCCTTCCAACTGAAAATAGTCTCCTGGAATATATGGGAAACGGAATAAATAGCAAGAGCAAACAAAGACTCTTGCGCAATAGAAGTAAATAGGACAATTCGGATATCATCATGCTACAAGAAACAAAATGCTTCGTAGAGCAACTTCAACTTCTAGCAAAGAAATTCTAGCCCATTTGCATCTCCATTGCCATATAGATGCATGTGGTTCAACAAAGGGACTTGCCACACTTTGGAACCCCCACAACTTAATCATTGAAAATTGCTTTGCCACCAAGATAGAAATCTCAATCTCCTTCAGGGTGTTGGGGACAAGGGAATTGGGACTCCCAGACGCAAGAAGCCAAGCAACCTTTCCCCCAAAACTTAAGACAAATCCCTTCTTTCCACAAATCCAATTCATGGATTATGGGAGGCAACTTTAACCTCATGAGGAACAACAAATGGCAGATTTCCACACCTTTATCAAGGACCTCAATCTCATTGACATAGTGAACATAAATGGCCTGCACACATGGGACAACAACAGGGGAGGACGGCACTAAATAACTTACAAACTCGATTGCTTCCTGATAGCTAAATCTTTTATGCTAGCTGGATGGATTAACTTGTATGGATGATCTTCTTGATGATACTTGTCCTTCATTTTGATTCGGCATTTGGTTGTTGATGAGCTCATCCAATGCTCTATAGTTGCTTGCAAAGTTCTGTTGGATATTTCTTTTCATGCTTTTGTCCATAGGTAGACTATCTCTGCTTCTAAATCTTCCCTTACTTTGTTGTTTTCTTCAAGTTCTCTTTTGAGAAACTCTTCAATTTTTCTGGCTTCTTCTAATTGTACTTTAAGGCTAATAATGACTTCATTTGATTCTTCATTCTTCTTATTGAGGCTTTTGGCATGATCTTTTGCTATCTTCAATTCAGCTTCAAGGGATTTGACATTTTCTTTTTCAACCTTAAGATCCTTTATAACTCTGACTATCTCGTTTTGAAATTGAATTTCATCCATCTCCTTCTTCTTCTTCTTCTTCAGGTGCTTCCTTCTTGTTGTCCTTAGCCATGAATAATACTCTTCCCATGTTTTCTTTATCATTGTTGCTTTCTTCATTAGATGAGAAGTTGTCTTCTTTAGAGAAAAAAAAAATTTCTTAAAGCCTTTCCTTTTACCTTTCTTATTGAATCTTCTTTGACCCTTCTTCCCTTGCTAGGGTGCTTCATCTTCGTTACCCGAGTCCTTATAAGGACATTTAGCTACAAAGTGACCAATCTCACCACAATTGAAACAAACTAATGGAAGTTTACCTTTGAACTTACCTGTTCCTCTTTTCATCTTTCTCGTAAAGTTTGCAATTTCTTCATCTGAAAATTCCTCTTCCTCACAGCAACTAGAGCTAGGTCTTGATTCTTGTTTGCCTTTTCTGGTCTTCTTGGATGCTACGAATGTTGCTTCTCAGTTGGATGGACCATCTTCCTCTTCAATCCTCATTTCATAAGATGTAAGAATCTTGTGTAGCTCATCCATGGTAAGGTTGTTCAAGTCGGATCTATCATATAAGACATAAACTATAGGATTAAATCTTGTTGGAAGAGATCTTAGGACCTTTCGTACAATAGTCTTTTTATGAGCTAGTTTTCTCAATCCTTCCAATGCATTTGTTACTTCATCCACTCGTTGAAAGAAAGCTGCAATGTTCTTGTTTTCTTTCATCTTTAGTTGTTCAAATTGAGCTCTGCTAATTTGAAGATTTGTTTCTTTGATTTTTGAGTCTCCTTCATATATGTTTTGAAGCTTGCCCCAAAGTTGCTTAGCAATTTTACAGCTTAATACCTTAACATAGACAGATTGAGTGAGTCCACTCATAATGGCATTTTTGGCTTTGGCATCATATTCGGCAAGTTTCCTACCCTTTTCATCTATTGGAGGAGAGGCTTTTGCATCATTGTCCTGTTCAACTGATTCCCAAATATCATATCCTTTTGCAAGGATGTATACTTTCATCCCTCCACTCCATAATGCATAGTTTTGCCCATCAAACAGAGGAACTCCATTCTTGGTGTACTCCATGATCTCCCTTTAGTAGTTAGACTGATTTTACAGGGACCTACTCTGATACCAATTGTTGGAAATACCAAGAGGGGGGTTAATCAATATTTTTTAGCAATTAGCAATTTAACAATCGTTTCAGAGCATTAGTTAATCTTCAGTAATATTTAATCAGATAGCAAAAAGCAATAAACAACACCATTAAACAATGCACAATAATCAAGACAATGGGCACAGAGATTTTTAGGTGGAAAACTCCCTCAGAGTCAAAAACCACCGAACACTTCTTAATATTTGTCTTTTTCTTCAAAAAGAATAATTACATCAAGTTTTCAGCTCCAATTGAAGGAGGCTCCAACCCCCTGATTTCCAGGCTCCAATCTGCAAGATGCTCTAACACCCTGTTTACCAACTGCAACTAGGAAGACATTCCAACACCCTAGATATCAGGCTCCAACCTAGCAAGTTCTCAAGCTCCAACCTCGCAGATGATACAACACCCTGTGTACCAGCTACAACTAGACGGATGCTCCAATGCTCTATCCAAGCTCCAACCTACCCTAACACCACCCTGTAATCCTGAAGTGTTCTCAGACTCCAACCTGAAGGTGACTCCAAACACCTACCTTGCACAACACTGCCACCCTAATCTAGTTGGCCACTTACATATATGTGACCTTTATTACATATTAACATTGCATTAGCACTACTCACGAGTCAAAACACTGTATTGACTGTTACTATTCTAAGATTCAGTTAGCCCTGCTTGCAGACAGGCAGAAAACATTTTCCTTGCACATTCAGTAAAGCGCCTATCCAAGCCTCTGAAACCTGAATGCATTTCCCTTGTAGCTATCAACCCAACTCAACTTGCTGATAGGACATGGGAAACTTCTTGCATTACAAGAATGGTTTGAAAGAGGAATGCAGGGAAGGGGAATGACACAGAAATAGAAAGAAATGGGAGGGGACATGAAAATCGAATGGAAGAGACAGCAAGATAAATGACAGGAAAATAGGTCGTTTGTTTTTAAATTGGGGGATAAGTAAACTGGGAAGGGAGTGGGACAAAAAGGAAGATGTCAAATGGGAAAGAGAAAAGGAGAATGGATGGGATGAGAATAGTGAAACCTAGAAACTATCTCTAGCCAGCTGTGTATACATTTCCAGTTTCTGTCTGGATACTGGAAACCATTTCTAGGACAGCCTCGAGCATGGGAAAAGCCTCAGCAGTTTTCAGCCATGTCCAGAAACCATCAAGGATCTTTCTTGATAGCTTTCTCGAAACTGCTGGCAGTTTCTGGCCTTTTAATACTTTCTTAAATGTTTTTCCTTGCAAAAACAAATTAACTGGCAGTAAAAGGAAGGCTTTTCTAACACTACCTAACCCCATCCAACCCTAAACCCTGAAGCAACACTTCTTAAGTATGATGAGATCTAAAAAATAAAAGTAAAAAACACATTTCATGAGAGATGATGAGTAAAACCAGCAATTAAAATACTATAGTTTCTGCATAAAAGTCATTTTAACTTTTTCCATTTCAGAAAATTCATTTGTGCCATTTCTTTTTTCATGTTTTCTAGAATTGCGGATAAATGATATGAGAGAAAAGGACTCCGAAAAGAAATTGGAGAGGAAAATGAAACTATAAAGTATTGGAGAATGGAAAACAGAATAATTCAGAAAACAGTAGGTTGATCACGACTAATAAATAAAACTACAGATAAAATTTTAATAACATTGGGCTGGAAAAACAAAAGGAAAAATGTTAACAATTGAACTTTCATTAATTAATTGGAAACAATGGTTGTTTGGCCCAGGAAAACAGGGTTTTATTTTCATTGCTTCACACTAAATAATCTTACTATAACCTAGGAAAGTCTTGAATGGCCAAGTGAGGACAAAAGGTAACTTTTCAGATGATTGAATTTGATAAGGCATAAAATAGAATTGAGTGGAATTGCATCCTTAAAATCCTGGTCTGGCTAGGATTTGGAATGTTACTCTCTCTTGAATGCCCTAACCAAGGTTTGTGTTAACAGTCAGTTGTCAGAAATTATTTTGTTGATGATTGGACATAATTGCATAAGATTTATGGCAATAGAAATATCACTTACCAAAATATAAACATAAACTCTCATCCCAAAGCGAAAAAGAATTTCTCAGACCTTATCCTAAGCAATTGGTTGAATTTGCAGTAGCAAAACAATCATGCACTTCATATTTATATGCAAACCATGACAGTAATAAAGCATGTGCCACTAATTATAACCAGCTAGGCTTCAAATTTTACAGAAAAATAACAATGTTTGAAGTCTTGCTGAAGTCCTTGAAAGCCCAAAGGTAACATTCATGACAGAGGAAAGAATATGAAACGGAAAGATCCTCCAGCAAGAATCACTAACTTTCACAGTGAATGCTTCCACTTTACCTTGAGGTTTGATAGAGGCAGTTATTGCAGTCAGCCATTAGTAGCTCAATCAAGCATGACAAGAAAGATTAATTATAAATTGCTCCATTAGTATACTTAAGAGCAACCATAGATACTTGACACCAGCCATTACCATAGCGTTTATCACAACTGACTGACACATGATAAGAACTTGTCTATTGTGACTTCTTTAAACTAAATCACAAGTATTTAACAGCAACCATAAATTTCACCTTTATCATGAAACATGCGAATATAACTTAAATGAACGTCAACTTCACCCTATTTGGAACACCTTGCAGACAGATCAGTGGATTCTCGAAACAACAAAAAAGATTACTTAGTATTACCTCTGCTGCTCCTTTAGCCCCAAGTCTCTGGTTGGGATCCTCAGTAAGAAGCCTGGGAAAAGATTAAAAAAAACAAACAGTTAGAAGTTATCAGTGCCACTCTACTCATGTTGTCTTAAGTCTATGGATCTTAATTTGAGTAATGCTAGAAAGTAACGTATGATGGAGACACGATAAATATTTCAACCCATAAAAATATAGGCATTATGGAGACAGCATAAATCTCTCAACCCATAAAGAAAATAGAGAATATAAATCCAAACTGGCATTAACATTGTTTTAAAGTTGCATGTGCTTAGGAGAGGTTTACATAAATAACTTTGCAATCATAAGCTGAAAATTTCCCCCCTTCATTTCTGAAAGTCGAAGGAAACCTAGAAATTGCACATGAAAAATATTTAATGCATGCTTTATACTTTGAATATATTGTTGATTATTGTAGCAGCAGACAGCTACATCTGCATAGACTAAGTGTAAAGCATGCAGGAGTAATCCAAGTCCTTCCTAGGAACTTGCTAATGTTGAGTGAATGTCTATTATGATATTTTTCTCAAGTCTAACGTAAGAAAAGCATATTGATTAATTAATTGATTAACGTTGGCTATTGGGCTAAGGTTTCCTTAAAAAAAGTGAATTATTCACTTTAGTGATCTAGATCTAATCTCAACCACTGATCTCAAATGGATTACGATTTATTCCTAGCCGTTTATCACTCTGTAGATTAAGATTTGACATCTTGCACAATGAAGAATTATAAAGACAGCCTAAGGGAAGGAAGAAGACAACACAATGCAAGTGACATGCAGATTTGAGAGAGATTTTCTCAAGCGAAGGGTGAGAGACTCAAGGGCTGAAGAGAAGGAAAAGTTTGCAGCTGCAAATTCCAGTGAAGGAAACTTAGTGGAGGCGTAGGTCATACAAGTGACTGAGCACCATAATTTTGTGGAGGGTGACAAGTGTGAATGAGATCATCTCTACGGAGGTCGCACGAGCCAAGGATTGTGAAGGGAGGCCGCATGTGTCAGTGGCTTAGTGCACAGACCATGCATGTGAGGGCTAAGGAGGGTCAAGGCCGCACGTGCGAGGAGAGGCCAACTACTGGAGGGCCGCACGTGCGAGGAGAGGCCAACTACTGGAGGGCAGCACGAGCAAAGACAAACCAGCAAAATGTGTAGATCGGAATTTTAGGGAGCCAGGCTTTCCAAGTTTCATTTGCTGTAAAAATTATGTATTTCTCTGTGAGCCATTTTCCCTGTAAACGATCCCTTATTTATTTTGCAAAATAAAACTGAAGGACAAATTGGACAGTTTGTATTTTCTTTTGTGTGACTGATTTTCTACTTGTGCTTCTGCTGTCAAATTTTATTGTTAAAATACTTGTGTATTTTTATTCAGCAATTTCAGAAAATAATTTACTTAAATAAATTTCTGGGTCATAAAAGATTGCTTGGGATATACATCAGTTCTAGTATTCAGAAAATCAACATGGTATCAGAGCAATAAAACTCTGACAGAAGTGAGAAATATGACTTTTCACACAGTTTTACAGTAGATTAATTTCCAGCAGTAAAGTTTCCATTGGTTGAATATCTGATCTCGATGGATGACCACAACTGTGTTGAGATTTGAAGACGAGTTGGAGAGTGCATCAAACTACATTCCCTGGAAGGACAGGATAGCATCGATACTGACAGCAAACGGCATGTGGAAGTTTGTTGAACAGAAACTCATCCTTCCTACTACATAATTGGCCATCCATAATAAAAAAGAATGTGAAGTTCAAGAAGATTATCTTGGATGCAATGAAGAATAATGTGATCACTCATTTATTCGGATAGAGGATTGGCGAGGAGATGTGGGAGGCTCTGATGAAACTATACCAAAGTGATAACCAAAATGGGAAGATGGTTCTGAGGGAGAAACTCAGGGGCACTAAGATGACAAAATGAGATACACTCGCCTCTTATCTCACCAAGATCACACGAGTTCGTAATGAGTTGGTTGCAGTTGGGGAGGAGGTGACAGAGCAAGAGTTGGAGAGGACGGCCCTAAATGGCTTCACAAAAGCCATGGGTTCCCTTTGTCAAACGCATTGTGGCACGAGAAAACCTTCATAATTGGAAGATTCTGGGATGATTTCATCCAAGAGGAGATTTGAGAGGAATCTTTGTATGGAGGCCAGCAGGAGGGTGATGATGAGAACCTTGTCCTTGCCAGTCAGTCAAGGAAACACAACGGGAAGGCCAAGAAAGATTCAAGAGCAGAGACTACCTCGCAAGCGGAGAAGAAGAAAGAAATGAGGAAGGTGAAATGCTTTGCTTGTCACAAGACAGCCATTATGTAGGTCAATGTCTGAACAACAAGAAGAGCAAGGTAAAGGCACAAAAAGTTGCAGCCTCTGCAAACACACAAGTTAGCAAGTTTGCCACCAAGTTCGAGGAGGAGTTCTCATCAGTGTTCTGTCTTTCTAGCTCTGTAACCAAGGATGCATGGTTCATGGATAGTGGTACTCTCGTCAGATGACGGGATCATGGGATCTATTCACCAATATTTTAGAGGATGATTCAGATCTACATGTGCAGCTTGGCAATAATGCCAAGTGCCATAGAGGGAGTTGGGACCATTTAGTTTTGGCTAGAGTCAAGAGGTCCTTTGGATGTGACAGATGTGTTATATGTTCCAAAGATAACTATGAACTTACTCTCAGTCTCAACCATGGAGAACAAATACTATGAGGTTCATTTCAGGGATGGGCATGTACTTGTTGCCCAAGAGAATCCAACCTTGACTTAGGACAAATGATTGGAGGCGGGGGCGGTAACTTGTACATGCTAAAGGCTCAACCTGTACAAACCCTAGTGGATGATACTAGATAGTGATCACTTATGTGTGTTATGGCAGAGGATGGGTCATTTGCATCCCAGAGTTTTACATACAAAGCGAAATTATCACTGGTCTTCTGCAGTTCATAGTAGAATAGCAAGTTGTGTGTCCAAGGGATGTGCACTTAGCAAGTATGCCAAGATTGTTTTTCCTAGAAATGATAGTACTTCCAAGAGAACATTGGATCTTGTACATACAAATGTATGTAGTCCTATGTCAATGGTATCTTTGAGTGGTTACAGACTTACTGTTACTATGTGACCCTCATTAATGATTTCTCGGAGACCAAAATTGAGATCTTCAGTCAGTTTCGGGAGTTTAAGGCTCATATGGAGGACCAAACTGGGAGGAAGATTAAAGTTCTAAGATCAGATAATGAGGGTGAGTATACCTCCAATATCTTCAAGAAGTAATGCAAGGAAGCGGGGATTAAGAAGGAAATGATAGTACCTTACAACCCTCATCAGAATGGGGTTTTGGAGAGGAGAACAGGGCCATCGTTGAAGTTGGTAAGGCAATGTTACATTATCAATATTGGCCCATGTTACTTTGGGCAAAACCATGCAACACAACAATGTATGTACAGAACAAGAGTCCTCATAAGATCTTGGAGAAAAGACACTAGAGGAGAAATTCAAAGGAGTGAAACCGGAGGTTGGCCAATTATGCATCTTCAGTTGTCAAGTTTATTGCCATGCTCGTTCAAAGAAGAGGACAAGGCTAGAGCCCTCAGCGCAGAAGGGGCATTTTTGTGGAGTATAACAAGACTTCAAAGGCATACAGACTCCAGAGTATACATTCCAATGCATGTGAAGACTATGATGAGCAGAGATGAGAAGATAAGGCGCAAGAGGCTCCAATTATTGATGGGAGACCAAGACCTATTGAAAAAAGTACCAAGAAGGTGTTTCCTAGTGTTTTTTGCCTTAGCCTAGGAAAACAAATGAACCCACCTTTTTAGTGCGACTTTATGTGATTATTAAAGTCATGTGACTTTTTAGTCACTTTATGAGTTCTAAAAGTACATTGTACTTTATAATATTAAAGTGACTTTATGAGGCAAAAAGGTACATGGTACAAGAAGTTATTAAAGTGACTAGAGGGGTTCATTAATGAAGGGGGAGACATGAGAGGGGGTCAAGTTGAGATTAGATATCCACCCTTGATCAAGAGAAGCTGAGATCTATCTCAGGCCTTCATCTTAGGGATAGGAGTTCTCATCATTAGAAAGACTAAAAAGGGGGAAAAGGCAAGAGGAGAATCCATTCTTCCTGTGTAACTGTTGGAGAAGAGAAGAGATGGAGAGGAGAAGAGGAGGTGGCTTAGATAGCAGATTTTTGCTAAAGGAGAGATCGTACAGCAGCAAGGAAGACCACACAAGCTCAAGTTTCAAGGCCAAGTCAGTGGCATGAAAACCGATAAGGAGTCTCTTCAGTGCGCAAATCAAGGAAGATATAGCACGTTTTTCGAGGGTGTACAATCCACAGTAATTGTGGTCTAATATGCCTTAATTTCAAGGAGAAAAAGTCAGGTCTGAGGCACAAAATTCGATGCAGTGTAAGTTCTGACAAATGCACGAATTTGCAGGACAAAATATCAGTCTGGCAGCACAAATTTCAAGGGCAGATTTGTCAGTCCTGTGGCATGATTTTCAGAGCAAAGAAGGCTGACTGTGGCACGAATTCCAAAGTCTGCAAAGTCTTAACAGTGGCACAAAATACAAGGCAGAGAGTGCTGGACAGTGGCATGGGTTTCCAGATAGTGGCACGAGTTTCTAGAGGCTGGATCGAAATCCAAGGGGAGAGATAAGTACCCCTGTGATGTATTTAGTGCTGTTAAATTTCTCTGAGATAAAAGCAAATAAAATACTCTTCCAACTGGTTTTCCCTTCCAACTGTATGCTTGTGAAATTATCAACTGAAAGTGAAAAGTAATGGTAGCTTCTAGTGTTTTAATTGCAATTTTATATTCATGTTGCAATCAGCAATGAACATGGGGTTTGGGCATTAAACATGATGAGAAAAACAAATTGAAACCAGGTGGGGATACAGGACACTAAATTTTCTATAACACCACCTATAGTAGGGACTCAGTCTTCAGATCAAGAGGAGGAATCAGAGGCTCCTTCTAGTTTTGTCAGAAGGAGGCAGAGATGGCTAGACCAGACACTGACAGATGCTCAGGAGCATGTCGAGGCTCCTAGGAGTAATTTCAAGGAGAGTAGGCCCCCTAGAGAGTTTCCTAGTTACATGGCTCTCATGAGTAGCATCATAGATTCTGAGCCTACCAATTTTAAGGAGGCAGCGGAACAACAAGTTTGGGGGGAAGCCATGGCAGAGGAGTATCCTAGAAGGGAAATGAATGGTTAGCTCCAACTGGATCATTAAGATCAGGCATGTCAAAGATGGCAGCATTGCGAATTATTTGCTCAATATTTGTGAGGTTTGTGGCAAGAGAGTTCTCCTAAAATGAGGTAGTGGAATATGAGGAGATATTTGCTTCAGTCACCAAATGTACTTCTATTATGGTTGTGATATCTATTGTTTCACAGATGGGGTGTAGGATACATTAAATGGATGTGAAAACATCATTTCTTGATGGAGTTATCAAGGATGAGGTATACATTGAGCAGCCTTAGGGTTTTGAGGTCCATGGGAAAGATTCTCAAGTGTGCAAAATGAAGGCGGCGTTATACAGACTGAAGCAGCCTTGAGGGCATGGTTCTCGAGGATAGATGCATATCTGCTAAGAATGGGAATCACCAAAAGTGAGGTGGATGGCAACCTGTACTACATACTTTTTGGCGATGATCCACTCATCTTGGTACCTTTTTGTGGATGACCTATTTCTCGTAGTTTCAGTGAAGCTCATCACGATGTGCAAACGAGATTTGGCTTCAAAATTCGAGGTGAAAGACATCAGCATAATGCACTACATTTTGGGATTGGAGGTGTGGTAGCAAACAGATGAGATTTTCCTAGGGTAAGGAAGGTATGCAATTTGATATCCTAAAGAGATTTGGGATGGTGGACTGCAGGGCTATCTCTACACCCATGATCACCAATCTGAGGAAGTTGAATGCTTTGGTTTCATATTTGGTGGATCCCACTTTGTACAAGCAGTTGATTTGTTCTTTGATGTATCTTGTCAACACTAGGTCAAATATATGCTTTGTTGTGAATACCCTGAGCCACTTTATGGTGAAGCCAAGAAGGGTCAATTGGGTTGCAGGAAAGCATGTGCGCATGTTCTTATGAGGTACAGTGGAGTATGGCTTGGGATATATCGGGAGTGGTGGAGCGCAAGTGTAGAACTATACAAACTCAAATTGGGTTGGGAGTGTAATGAATAGGAAGAGCACCTCAAAGTGTTGTTTTGGCTTGGGATCAACAATGATTTCCTACTTCAAAAGGAAGCAAGCTTCTGTAGCACTCATTTCAGGAAAGCCAGAATATATGGAAATGAGTTTGGCAAGTTGTGAAGCTATTTGGCTTCACAAGATGTTCACAAATTTATTTGGTCTGGAGGTAGATCCTTTTGTGATAAACTATGATAATCATAGTTGCACTAACTCTCAGAGAATCCAATGTTCTATGATAGGTCCAAGCACATAGAGATCAGATATCACTTCATAAAAGAGGGAGTCCAGAGAGGAGTTGTGAAGCTTCATTATATCTCCAAATATGAGCAGGTTTCAAACATTGCTACCAAGCCCCTAATGAAGGGGAACTTTGTCTTCTACATAGATAAGCTAAGAATGGTGCAAAAAACCTTCTTTGGTAGGCAGGAGTGTTGATGATTGTAACAGCAGATAGGTGCTTTTGCATAGGCTAAGTATCAAGCATGTAAGAGTAGTCCAAGACCTTCCTAGGAACTTGCTCATGTTCAGTGAGTGTCTATTATGATCTTTCTCATAAATCTTACTAGGAAAAGCACCTTGATTAATTAACTAAATAACATTGGCTATTGGGCTAAGGTTTTCTAAAGAAAAGTGAATTACTCACTTTAGTGATCTAGATCTAATCTCAACCATCGATCATGATTCCCATGTGGGTTAGCATTTAATCCTAGCCATCTATCACTCGGAGAAAAGGTTTGAGATCTAGCTCAATGAAGGATTATAAAGACAACCTAAGGACACAACACAATTGCAAGTGACACACAGATTTGAGAGAAATTTTCTCAAGTGAAGGGTGAGAGACTCAAGGGTTGAAGAGAAAGAAAAGCTTGCAGCTGAAATTATCATAGAAGGGAAATTAGTGGAGGCTAAGGCCATACAAGTGACTAAGCACCAGAATTTTGTGGACGGCCACAATTGTAAGCGAGATCTCCAAGGAGTTTACACAAGCCAAGGAATGTGCCAAGGAGGTTGCACATATGAAATACTTAGCGCACAATCCATGCATGTGTGTGATGGCTAAGGAGAGTTGAGGTCGCACATGCAAGTAGAGGCAGACTACTACAGGGTTGCACAAGTGAGGAGGAACCAACAAAAGGTGTAGATCGAATTTTCAAGGAGCTTAGTTTTCCAAGTTTCATTTGCTGTAAAAATTGTCTACTTCTTTGTGGGCAATTTTCCCTATAAGGGAGCCCTTATTTCTTCTGAGAAATAAAAGTGAAGAATCAATTGGAGATTTCAGATTTTTTGTTGTATGATTGATTTTCTATTTGTGCTTCTACTATCAAATTTTATTGTTAAAAAATATTAATGTATTTCTATGTTGCAGGAAACGTAGGGCAAGGGGGCGTTTCCGTACGGAAACGGGTACGAAACGCTGAAACGCGTTTGGTACGGCCCTGAAACGCGTTTCAGGCCGTACTGCCACGTTTCCCGAAACTGAAACGTGGCCAGTACGGCCTGAAACACGTTTCAGGGCCGTATGACTCACGTTTCAGCGTTTTACTTGTGTTTTTTTTGTTTTAAATTTACTTTGTTTTCTAATTTATTTTTAGGTTATCCTAGTGACTTCTAGTTGCTTCTAGATGCCTGCCTAAAGTTATAAAAGTGAACTTTTGTCCTAGTGTTGATATGCAATTCATGGTAATGTTAAATTCTTAAAGTAAAAGTGATATTCTCCTTTATTTTTCATTTTCATCCTTTTACTTAAATTTTTAACATTACCATGAAATGACTCAGGATGTTTGAGAGTGGTTTCGCCTTCATTGGATTTCATATGGAGAAAGTAGAATTTTAGATCTCACTCAAAATCCAGCAGACTTATCCGTTTTTCAGGATTTCAGGATTAGGGGGATTGCAATGTTTCCATTGGATTTTATCATGTACTAGGGTATGGAACTTGTATTTAATCAAGAGAACCAAGCCCTCTATGCAGGGGAGACTCCCAATAATGAAGAGCATGTAGGGTACTAGGGTATGAAACTTGTATTTAATCAAGAGCACTAAGGTCATTTGACTATGTAGGAGGAGACTCCCAATCAAGCATGAGACAAGAAATTAGAAATTTCTCGTGGCTGATTTTGGATATTTCTATTTTCATTATGTGATCATTCATGAGTAAATGTGATGTAAATTTAGAGACTTATAGTTTATGCATTGACAATTGACAATTTTATCATAATGTAATAAATTAAAATGTATCATATATGCTTTATGATTGCACATATTTCTTAAATGTCCTAATATCTATATATATATATATATATATATATATATATATTCGCATTTCCCCGTTTCCAAAATTTGGGGAGGTCGCGTTTCGTATCGCTTCGCATTTCGGAAACTCGTACCCGTTTCCCTGTTTCGTGCAACTTAGATGTATTTGTATTCACCAATTTCTTAAAATAATTTACTGGGTTAAATATATTTATGGGGCATAAAAATTGCTTGGGATATAAATCACAAATGGTATACAAAAAATTAGCATATATTTAACGCTTCTACTTTTTATTTTTCCTACTAATATAATCTTCTAACATCCCTTCACCAATGTTTCTTCCCATCTCCATTATAGATGAACGAGCATTGGTAACATGAACATCGACAATTCCTCCTTATTTGGCAATAAACTTCTTGTTGGAACACCATCTAACCACCAGATTTCTATTTCTAGAGTTGATTAGATTTTCCCATTACCGATCTCTACGGTCTATTATTCTAAAACTCATAACAATGTGCAACAACGTCTCAGTCAAAACGACCCTTCAAAGAGGAAAACCCATTATTTATGTTGGAGATGCACTAAGGAATCACAAACATGATAGGAATTTGGATAATGTTAATAAGGGTACATGGAACAAGGAAGGATAGAGATTCTCTCTCGAAAAGAGTTGTAGTGACGAGCACAAGTAGCATACACATGGATGGATATGATACAATCTAAGTTACTAGATCTGACACATGGGAGTTTAGGATCCGTGGATCCGAGAATCCAGTCCAAATCCGCCTTGATCCATCTAGAAAATGGCAACATGGCAAATCTCTATTTGTTGGAAACAGATCTCGTATTTAGGAAACAGATCCCATGAAATATACGACCGAATTTCAATTTAATTGCAGTGCGGTTTTTAGTTTTAGGTTTATTTTGGTGGTCCCTAGTTGTCTTATTCCATGAGTTTGTTGGCCACACCTGCCCAATTTCAAATAGCAACAGTGCAACAAACAAGGATTCGCTAGGCAACAACCCCACTCAGGTTTGGAATTCGTTGACAGTTTAATTCTAAATTTTGTGGTCTTTAAAACAGAACTTACACTCCTTACTGCATATTTGCACAACCCCAGTTACAGTGCTTCCAGAATCCAACCACAGAACCACATGGCTCCTCTTGCTTTTAGGGGAGACCTAGGAAAGCCTATTTAATTAATAACTAGAGAGCTCAGTTGTGGGTGAGGAATGTTTAGTTCTCGCCCCCAAAAGGGCGAGGAACGAACAGTTAGCTCTCTTTTAGGAACTACATGTCACACTTATAGGATTATATAAGCAGTTGGGGTAGGAACTTACATAAAGCATTTTATTTAAATTACAAGGCGCCCATCCATCCGTCGAGGTTGCATTTGTTGGCACTCTGTCTGTGGAATCGGCCACAGATTAAAATGTTAATGAAATGTTGTGTATTTTAATTAAGCTAATTTTTATGCATTTTAAATTTTTATTTTTATGTATTTTAATTTTTAATTTTGCATACTCATAATAGTTTGAAATCTGGATTTTCTCATATATGCAGTCACACATTATAGCCTACAACCTATATAAATGGAAACATCAAAGCAAAGTGAAAGGGAAAACATCAAAACAGACCCAAAATCTCCTTTACGGCAGTATGTTGAGAATATTGGAAAATATCTCGCGGTGGTTCATATAAATGGAAGTGTAATGAATGCCAAGATATCAAAAATGGCTCATATACCAGAGTGAAGGCCCATCTGACTACACAAACTAACATAGGGGTGCAACTATGCACCAAGCCAAAAGATGAAAATGGAAAACCTGGTGAAGGTTTGAGTCTTGCAAAAATTAAATTCTATATATCTTTGCAAGATGTTGCTGATAGGAAGCTTGCTAAGGGAAAACTCCTTGTGAAAAGCTCTACAACTAGGCCTCCATTACCATCTACACTTGTTGCCACAACTAATAAAAGGCCCACTCTATGCCCTCTTGAAGCAGCTTTCAATAGCCAGGGTAGAGACAACTGATCAACATGTAGCTCATTGCATCTATGGAAATGGGATAGCATTCAATTTGGCGTGTTCCCCTTATTGGCAACAAATGTTTAAGGCAATTAATGAAGTGCCAAAAGGGTACAAGAGCCCTAGATATGAAAAGGCATGCACTACTCTGTTGGCATCAGAGAGATAATCTGTGGATAGACAACTATAATCAATCTAGGATACATGGGCAGAAACAGGGGCGTCCATCCTTTCTGATGGATGGAGGGACCAAAGAAACTGTCGATTAATTAATGTAATTGCAATACGCCCCCAAGGGATAATGTTTTTGAAGGTTGTTGAATGCAGTGGATTAGATAAATATGCATCTTTCATATCCACAATTCTTATTGATGCAATAGAAAGTGTGGGGCCACATAATCTTGTCCAAGTCATTACAAACAACACACAGGTTTGTAGCAATGTTATCAGAACTGAACTGGTCATCAAACTAAAAAACCTTGTGGACCGGAACCGGTAGGAACCGGATTAAACAAAGAAACAAAAAAAAAAAATGGTTTAGCAAAAACACATAAAATATTCATATTTTAAAGAAAAAATAAATATATTCATGTGCATCCATATGAATCCAAACAATTTATACACAAATATGCAAAAGTTCTCATTTATATAGCAAGTAATAGTGCATATAACCAAAAAAGCACTTAGTGCAAAGCATCGTTCAATCAAAAATGTTACAAACATCAAGAAGCAGGCTCTAAAAAGCCTTTATAGTCCAATGTAACATGATAGATCATAGTATTATACTACAGCCTACAATACTACAAGCTACAGCTACAGCAAATCAATGATCAAATCATCAATCATCATCTGATTCCTGATCATCCTCCTTATCCTCATTTGAAGAATGAGTAGCATCCAAGTCTGCAATGGGATTATGGCTTCATTCCCCTAGCCCTCAAGCTACTATTGGTGCTTCTGATATATCTGCCTCTGCAAACCTATGGAGGTGGGTCCAAGTCCAACCAAAAAAGGTCTTCATTGTCAAATGCTAGTGCTTAACTCTCGACAATCCATTCTGATGTTCGAACAAAGTCACCCAAGATCAAAATCTAAGGTTGTACTAGACAAAAACCATGTCATTCAACCACTTTTGCTCCAAACGGTTTCTCTTAATTTTCTAAAGAAAATCAACTCCAAAATCAGCTCTGGAGAAACCCCTACAAATCTGCATAAAAGCGCTGGGTTTTTTATTTTTTTGAGAGAAACAACCAAAAAAAAAAAAATTTCTCAAAATAAATTCCTTGATTTACCCTCTAAATTTTTTTGGAGAAAATCAACTCCAAAATCCTCTGAAATCAGCTATGTAGCAGCCCCAACAAAATAAAAAATTAGCCAACAAAACAAAAATATCAAAAAAAAAAGAACTTCCACTAGCTCTAAAAACCCAAAGATCTCTGGGAAAAAAAATTTCCTTGTAGTAGCTCGAAAATCTACCAACCCAACAGCGCTCGAAAACTCCAATCAGCTCTTCAAATTTGCAAAAAAATCTCCCTTAGAACAACCCTGCAAAAAACTCTTTGAATTCTCCTCATTAAACTCGGCTCAAGAGTGAAATAGAGAGGGTGGGGGTGTTTAAATAGCCCTTTTTTTTGGGGCGGGGGGTGGGGCTAGAGTGGCTTTAGAAACTAGTAAAAATAATAAAAAAATAAAAAACATTTTTTATGTAAAGGCCTCGTTGCCGCGGGCCTTGCTAAACCGGTCGGTTCAATGATGAAACCAGCATGTTCGGTACCGAACCAGTCTTTTCCAGTTTGGACCAGTTTTGCCTTCAAATTGGTCGAACAGCCCTGTTCCTATAACATTCGTTTGTAGAGCTATAGGATTGATTGTGGAGGGTCGATATGATCACATCTTTTCGAATCCATGTGCAATCATTCATTGAACCTTATGCCTGCCAGGATTGGTGAGATTGAATGGATTAACGAAATATATGTAGCAGTAACAAAACTCCAAATGTTCATAACCAATAATTCAATGTCCCAAGCCATATATCAAGGTTTTGCGAAGTTGGAGCTACTAAAGGTACTTTTTTTAATCAAATATTATTTGTATTGGAAATTTTTAATGTTAATTACAAATTTATATATGATTTCTCATTTGAGATTTGACTTTTGGAAACTTGTATGTTGTTGAAACTCGTTTTGCCTCCCACACTCTTGTCATAAAGAGGCTTGTGGAGGTGAGACAAGCATTACAAGCAATGGTCATTCACCCTCTTTGGGAATCACGGAGGACTTCCACTTCTGATAGAAGGCAAAAAATCAAGCCCATCTTTCTTGATTTTTGATGGAGTTTTTGATCGCTTGCGGGATCGTTTCTTTTACTCTGTAAAAAATTGTCTGATGAGATGCCTTCTGGTTTCAGCATATTCTTCATTCTCATAAAATGGCTCCACGATACTCGATTTATCCCTACGATCCCCAAATTCGTCGCCTGTGAATGAAGAATCGTCACCAGTAGATATTGTTTCATCTAATTTCAAAGCATTTTATATGTCTATAACTTGACTAGCTGATTTCAGAATTAATGTGCAAAGCTTGATCTTTGCATTTCGTCTAGCTGATTTTAGCAGATCGATGAATCGATGATTCATCTCTACCTCTATTTTTTCACCAGTTTGCAAGGATTTTGTGTATGGGTTTTCCACCTCTACATAAAATTTTCTATCTACTAGTTTCCCCATCTTTAATGGGCATTGGTATTTCCATTTTATAACTCTGTGTTGGTTTGAGATTCTCTAAGTGTGGTCTTTCCATCTCTGTAATTTTTATGGTTGACATCTGAGTCTCTGTTGGTGGGTATTCCATCACTTGAATTATCCTGTTGGTCTTTCCCTTCTAAACCATTTCCTTGTTGACCATGAGTTGGAAAAACAAACCTTGTTATTATTGGCCCATTTGCCACACCAACATTCACAGGAGTTGGGCTACCCATTCCAATAGAATTAAGCACAGTAGCAAGTATCCTTGTTGTTCAAAAGTTCCCTCACTTCCACTTCGCCCTGCTGTAGACGATGAAGTTGAAGGTGAAACAAGTTGTTGAACCACCAAATGTAAAGTGTGTCCATCTTCAACATGATAATCCGATAATAGCTTATTATCTATGTGTTGAGGGCCCCGAAATCGGGTCAACAACAAGGGGGATACCCACCCGGTCGGGAACCTGGTTGGCGGTTCCTTGCCCGTTTGGTGTAGCGGGTCCGACTGGGGATGATGGGACCAGCTTCCCAATCTAAAAGATGTGTGTGTGTGTAGATTTTGAAGATACTACTCTAAAGGTAATTTTAAACTAATTTAATTCTAGACTCTAAACTGACTCTATGCTACTGTAATCTAGCAAAAACAGCACATCTAATCTATACTAACCCGGGATAAAATTCTTTCATTATGCGATCTAAAAAGATTTCATACAACAACTGGTAATAAAGATCATTCAGCTATCATAAGAATATAAATCAATTAAGATGAACGATTCTGCATAAGAAGTTAGGCAAAACAGTTGTGAACAGCATATCGCATAATCAGTTATTCATATGTCAAGCACAAACAAATGATTCCACCGTACAAAAGTGCCAAATGGTAATCCAGACATTCATACATTAACATATAATTAAATCAGCTGTATATCACTCTAAGAATATGAGCAGAAATTAATCAAGAGATAAAAGTACCATTTATGACTGATTTTCACTCACAAACTTCAAGCAATAACTATTTATCTCTACTTACTTCTAACATCTACTAAGAGTACAGAAGTGCAACATCAGTAGCAGACATTAAAATGCAAACATAAATAAATCTCGATCCATCCATTCACCAAAAACCACCTCCGAGGGTGCAAAAGTGCATGTTCTGAGGACAAGTTTTTTGACAAATTTCCGGACCCTTCTCCAAATGCCATGAGAAGGGTTAAATACTACTAACTAACTAATCTTAATTACACAAATTTAGGGAACGGCTTCAAATGACCGCCCTTTTACTAAAGCAAATTTATTTCTAAAAATTGAATCTAATTTCTAACCGTTTATGTATCTGCTCCTTAGTGTTGTAAGCAATGTGAGGTTCGCCTGGAAAGAGTCGGCTGGTTGTCTTTTCCTTTTGCTCGGGCGATAAAAGTAGAAATAACAAAAGCTGGCACCTCTTTCTGACAAACTAGAAGATATTTTTGAAAATCTTCCTCTGGCTGGGTGTTTTTTGCTGTGCGTATACTTAGTATAACCCAGATTTCTTTCAAACTGATTGTGCTGTTGCTATTTCGGTTTCCGGCCGTGTGAATGACTCAATGAGTTAGGGATTTTGTTGCCTGAACAATCTTATGTATTGAAAATTGCTTCCATTCTTTGTTCCAGGCTTTTCTGAAGCATCATCCCTTTTCAGCGTTTTTCTTTTTGCTTTATCCAATCTGAGCTTCAGGATCTTTTGCAAACATGCTGCTTTTGTGCGCCTTTGACTCTGAGTCTTGGATAGTCTATTTTCATCAGTGTCTGTGGAGTGATACTCTGGAATCCGCGGCTCTGCTGCATGTGGTATTCATTTGCGAAGGCATCTCCTCTCTGTTCTTCAAGTATTGGCGCTTTCCCCTTTTCCTTGGATGTTTCCTGCATATAGATTTATATTAGTTGCTGCCTTACAGTTTACGCAAAGGAAAAGAGACATGACGAAAAGATTGACATGAAAGCTTTAAACTCTAATGAATGCATAATCACGACACTCATAATGACTTGACTCTTCGAAAAACGCAACACGATCATCTTTGGATACTCAGGCGTGCAATCATTAATTTCCCTTAAGGTGCGCGCTCGATTTTGGGTTTACAGATCATGCCGAAGAAACTTTGCGATGAGTGGTTTCTGCGATTCGTATCGCAGCAATTAATAGTTTCATTCGTCGCAAATCGCAAAATCGCAGTTTGTAGGATCGCAAATCGCAATATCGCAATTTTCATTTGCTCGTTGTGTGCTGCTTTTGCGACGTTTGCGGTATGCGACGTCGCATATCGGCCGTCAGCGATTCCTTTTTATTTTCTTTTAAGGGCGCTTTCAAAATATGCGATGCGATGAATTTCGCATCGCTTCTTTGCAGCTTATTTACGCGCATAGGAAAACTCTTCACTCTCTCTTTGCGATGCGATATAGCTCTTAGGGAGTTAAATACAAAAATTTTGATAAAAATATTTTTGAGATTTTTGTTAAGGGTCCCCCTTTGCTTGATATTATTGCTAATACTAATCAAAGAGGGGGGTTGTTGGTGACCACAACAATGGCGATTCACTGTGAAGAACCAGTTATCTCTGCTTTTCTATTGACATTTCTACTTCCGAAACAGAAAAATTTTCATATGTCTAAATTTTGTTATGGACAGATAGAGTAGATTACCCCTCATCCTGTCAATGATACTTTGTCTCAACCCTTCTTTCATTCCAATTGTCTGCTTCCCTAGGCTTAGTTCTTGCATTCATACCAGACATTACTCGGTCCTTTTTAAAAGATAAAATAAGGTCTTCTCTGCGTACTGGCTTTAAAATATGCTCATTTGTCGTAGGTAGAGCCTCTGCTGCCCGCAAGCGTCCATAGCCTCGACAGGGTTACCATGTTATCCAGCAATGATCCTTTTTCCTGCTTGGGGTTATTTACAACACTTCAGAGAAAAATCCTTTTTGACACAGTCATTCACTTGATTTACACTTTTGCTGAACAAGCTGGCTCGTGATGAGACCCCTTGTCTTTTGATTGCAACAATCTTGAGTCGTTGCCCTGTTTTGATAGACAGTTTTGGCAAAGTCAGCAAGTTATAATATCTGTGATCATGATAAGCCGGCTCGTGATGAGACCTCTTATTCTTTGAGATATAGTGTTTTCTTGGATTGTTTCTCTGAATGCTGCGGTTTCCTTTTGCAGGGAGGAAGTCATTGTTTTTCCTTAAAAAAGCTCTGGACGACAATAATAGAGCTTGAAAACAACAGTTTTACAGAGAATATTTATTTTATCATTGATGATACCTTTCATTGTGCTGACACAAAACAATTTTTTACCAAAGGTTGCTTTCATCAAAGTCTTTTGAAAGGTTGAAACTAATATCATTATTCAAGCTAAAGTTAACTCTATTTGTCAATAATAAAAATCAGATTTTTCGAAAAGCTTTGCTATTTGTACAAGTGAAATCAAAATCTGATAGAGAGTTAGTGTGCTCTTTCATGAATCCTTTTCAATGATCATTCACAACCGATTTTATTTATAAGAAAGAGAAAAACAAAATAAAAGAAACTAAAACTATCCTACAAAAATAGAAGAATGATCTTCTTATGGAAAATACATTTTAAGAATCTGTCCATTCACAGGCAAAGAATCTCTTCTACCTGCCAAATCCTGCAACATAAACGTCGATGGGCTTATGACTTCTACAATCTGAAAAGGACCAAGCCACAGCTTCTGAAATTTTGTATGGTTGCCCTTTTCTTCATGAGCCTTCTCCCATTTCAAAACTAAATCTCCCATCTGAAAGTTCTTTTTGGTTATGATGGCTGAGTCAAAAGAGGATTTTATTAGCGCTTGGTGGTGAGCATGGGTTTTCTTAGCTTGTTCTCGGCGTTCTTCTAGTTTGATTATTTCCATTTGTCTTAATTGCAAAGAGGAAGTAGATACTTCATCGATGTGTTGTACTAAAGACAAAGAGGGAATGACTAAGTGAGTTGGAAGAACCACTTCTTTCCCATAAACTAAATTAAAGGGAGAAGTGCCGATTGAAGCTTTCTTCGTAATTCTGTCTGCCCATAAAGCATTAACCAGCGCTTTGTGCCAATTCTTTTGGTTTTGGTCGACTGTTCTTTTGATAATCCTGATTAGGTTTTTGTTTGTTGATTCAGCCAACCCATTACCTTGTGGATAGTAATTAGCAGAATATTTCAATTTGAACCCTCTTTTTAATGCGAACTCAGTCATTGCATTTCCAGAAAAGTATGATGCATTATCAAACATTAAGGCCGTTGGCAATCCAAACCTAGTGATGATAAATTGATCTATGAATTCAATAATGTTTTCAGAATTAACTGTCTTGAGAGGAACTGCTTCTACCCATTTAGTAAAATAATCTGTTGCCGTGAGGATATACCTATGCTGCTTAGAAGAGTGAGGAACGATCTCACCTATTATGTCCAAGCCCCATTGGCTGAATGGTTGCTCGATGTTGACCGGCTGTAGTGGCATGGACGATTTCCTTTGTTTCCCTGCAGCAGTCTGGCAGATTTGGCATTTCCTTACGTAATTGTATGAGTCTTTGAACAGCGTGGGCCAATAATATCCTGCACGTAAGATCTTATGCGCAGTAGTCTCTCCAGCATAGTGTCCACCTGCTGGTCCATCGTGGAGTTCCTGCAAAACCTTTTCGGCTTCAGTTTTCTCAAGACACCTAAGAAGTACAGAATCGTAATTCCTTTTAAACAGAACATCATTTATAAGCTGGTATTGTTTAGCTTTCAATCTTAGAGCTCTTTTCTTGGTGTGATCCAAGTGCGATGGAGCATACCCGTTCTTAAGATAATAAATGGTGTCCGCATATAATGATTCTGCGTCGTTTAGGCTTACCTTATATGTATGTACCTCTTCAGATGATTTCTCAGGAATTTGCGATGCTCCAGCGAACATCTTACAGAAGCCTTGACCTCTTACGATGTTTGCTGGTTTGATCTCAAGATCGTATTCTTGTAAAGCGGTAATCCAATTCGCCCTCTTTTCGCCCACATCCTTCTGTACCAACAAGTTTCTTACCGCTGGAAACAGTACGACGACTTTGGCATGGGCTTTAAGTAAGAAAGGTCTGAAATATTTGATCGCTTTGAAAACAGCATAAGCCTGTTTCTCCACGTCTGAGTAATTGAGTTCAGCACCTTGTAAGTTCGAGCTAAAGAATGCGATTGGAGCTTCCGCCTTCTCTTGATTTACTTGAGTCAAAATCGCGGCATAAGATTTCTCTAAGGCAAAAGTGTATAAGATGAAAGATTCTGAAAAATTTGGGGTAGCTAAAGATGGAGCGTTGATGATAGCTTGTTTGATCAAGTTGAATGCTTCGTGCTCATCTATGCCCCATTTAAAATTTGAATTCTTTTTTATCATATTTTGTAAAGGAGAAATAATATGTGAAAAATCGGGGACAATCCTTTTTACAAAATTGATTTCTCCAAGGAAAGATTGCATGGCCTTTTTGTTATGGGGTATGGATATTTCGGAAATTTCTTTGATTCTTTCAGGTTCAATGTGAATACCAGATTTCGACACTATGAATCCGAGCAATTTCCCTTCACTTAATGTGAAAAAAGATTTCTTTGGGTTAAGTGAAATTCCATACCTTAAGCATCTTTGAAAGATCTGTTTCAAATCTTTGAGATGGTCGCTTCGCTTCTTGGAGTACACTGTTATATCATCCAGGTAAATCACTACCGATTTATTGACTAAACCTTTAAATGCGATGTCCATGGCTCTCTGAAAGGTAGCGCCGGCATTGATCAGACCAAATGGCATCTTCCGATATGCGTATGTGCCCCACTTGGTTCGGAATGTGGTTTTCAACTGATCATCGGGATGTACCAGCACTTGATTGTATCCTGAAAATCCATCCAGGAAAGACATTAATTCTGAGCCCGCTACTGCCTGTAGTATTTGCTCCATAGGTGGGAGGGGAAAATTATCTTTCTGACAGGCTTTGTTGAGATTTCGGAAATCAATACAGATTCTAATATCTCCGTTTTTCTTCCTAACAGGCACCATATTGGATACCCATTTGGAGTGTCTGACGGGGAAAATTATTCTGGCTCTCAACATTTTATTTAGCTCAGTCTTTATCTGATTTTCTAAGTTGGGGTGGATTTTTCTGAGCTTTTGCTGGATAGGTTTTTCATTGTCAATCATAGGGATAGTGTGTTGAATGATAGAAGTGTTGTATGTTTTCAGCTCATCGTAATTCCATGCAAAAACGTTTTTGTATTGTCTCAGAAGACGGATATACGCTGATTTTTCTTCAGAGGCTAGGCCGTGGCCTAGATTAACGTTTTGCGGCTTCTGATCGGTTCCTAGGTTCACTAATTCATAATTCAGAGTTGAACTATAGAGTTTAGAATTGGCAGACCTTTTAAACCGACTCTTCAAATCATATAAATCTTCTAACTTAACCACCGATTTAGGTATAGCGTTATCAGTGCTATTTTGCTGAATTTGGTGATCATGATGGTCTTCGTCAATTATTTGATTTGAGTAGGATCCTTCAGAAGTGAGGAAATTTACAATGTCTGGATCGTCATTGAATACTCTCCAGTTGGTGATGTTGTCAGGGATGGATGGTCTAAAAATTAGTTCTATTGAGAACCTATCGGGACTAAAATCTTCGGAGGGAATAAGTCTAGAGGCTACGTTAGCTAACAGGTCTGCGCTCGCATTTTGGAGTCTTGGGATTGACGAAATATTGAATGCTATGAAATGTGAAGTCAGATCTTGTACTAAAGATTGATAGTGCTTTAAATGACTTGACAGGCAATGTATGGTGTTACGTACCTGTTTGACGACAATTTCGGAATCTCCAAAGACTTGAAGATACTTAACATTCAAGCCAATTGCTTTGTATAGGCCTTGCACCAAGGCTTCGTATTCCGCTGTATTGTTTGTGCAATCGAACTCAAGTCTGCATGTGAGCATGGTCTTGTTCCCATCTGGGTTAACCAGAACGCATCATGCTCCTGCTCCCTCGTTAGATTTAGAGCCATCAAAATATAATTTCCAAAATAAAGATGTATTTACAAAATTATCTAAAAAATTAAAACACTTTGAATCATCAGTTTGGGAAAAGTTTTCAACTTGGGACACAACTGAATTTTCTAAGTAAGGTGAAGTGTGAGCATTGAAATTGCCGAGGAAAGAATCTACTGAGTAATTGCCTATGATACTGTTGTTGTATGCTATTGCTTCGTTCTCTCCTTCCAATTCTGTCACTATGTATTTTTGGTGCAATTCTCGTTCAACCTTTATTTGATTGGGTTTACCGTTGTAGGGTAACCACATGTGCAACCAGTCGGTCGAGAAATATCCGTGGAGTTTTTCGGACCAATCCCTGCTAAGAATTAAACCATAGAATTCAGGGATATCAGCTACTAGAATGTCGATAACCTGACATACTTTCGGGTTAGACGACAATCTTATGGTCACCTGGTTAAGTTCACCAATCACTTCGACTTGAGATCGATCAAGTTGAACTATGCGCACTGCAGATTTCTAAGGCTGAACATTCAATTTGGCACATATTGATCTGGGTAGAATATTCGTTGAAGCACCAGAATCAACCAAGCAATTATGCACGTTTTTATTGAAAATTTCATAAGTGAGAAGAAAAGGAGGAGTATGAGATCTTGACCTTCCTCCAATCAAGGCAATGTCATTCGGATCAATCTTATTGATCATGTTGGTTGGAGGTCTTCCCATGTTGTGGGAAGCTACAGCTGTAGGTAAAGATGTAGTAGGCACGGCATGTAATTCTTTCATCATTATTTTCTGTTGATGTTTCAATTTGCTCAATTCATAAAGAGTGATATTAGCCCTAGTCTTTTTCATGTCATCGATAATGTTATACTCCATTTCATCCGACACTATCAGTGTTCTTGATGGAGGTGCTTGATCTGATTGGGCTGGGCTAAATTGGGTCGCTCTTGCAGTTGTTTTCTTTGTTGCGACCTTATCTTTTGTTGCAAGGCTTGCGCCCTTCTGTTTAGGGGTAGTTTGGGGAGGATCAAGTTGATTTTTGCTTCGTGTGCTAACCGGAAATGCTTCTTGATCCTCTTCTTGTGGGAGGATGAAATCCCACATTCCTTGTAGTTCCACAACTTCTTCATCATCGGTCTGCCCTTCAGTGGTATTCTCTTCTTCTTCTTCTTCTTCAGATTCGACATTTGAGACAGCATTGGGTGGTTTCATCTCCATGGGAAGATTTCTTTTAAAAGAGCTGTAGGGCTTTTTTGAAGAAGTTTCTGCTACTTGTTTTCTTATATCAATCATCTCGTTGGACATAGCCTTTAACACCTTTTGTAATCTTTCCATATCGAAAGGATCTTTCGTTTGCTTCTTCTTGGTGTCTTCTTTGAAAGAGATCTTAGATTTGTGTTCTTCTATTGCAGATCTCTTTTCTAGGGCAACTACGCGTTTTTCTACTGCTAACGCCTCAGTTAAGTTTTCAACTAAGGTCGTCTTGTTTGCCCTATCTACGAAGATGGCCAAGTTTGATGGTAAGGCTGTGATGTACCATTCACATCTTACTTCCTCGTTGGGTTGAGAAGCAGCGGGAATTTTGTTGAGGATCTTGTTGAACCGTAAATTGAAATCTTTAACGGGTTCTCTAGCCTCAGCTTTAAGATTAGATAGGTCATTGATCAATGTCGCTGTTGATCTGTCATCGCCAAACTTGGTGAGGAATTGACTTTGAAAAATGTCCCAACTTGTGATGGACCCGGAAGGTAACGAAAAGTACCATGACCCGGCTGTTCCTTGCATTGTATAAGGAAAAAGTCGGACGACAGCATCTTCGTTGGTAACTCCGTTGAGATTAACAGAAAGCATGAAATTATTGATATGCTCTTCAGCTAGCATGCCTGTTTTTGGATTGAACTTGGGTAGCCACTTCTCAGGATGGGCTGGTATTGGGCTCAGGGGTGGAGGCATTAAAACCGCCCCAGGATTGTTCCATGGAGACTGGGCCATCGTTGAGCCGCTAGTTAATGAGAGTGCAGAAGACGGTCCCTGATGCTGAGAAGATGAAGGTATTATGATCTTTGATGATTGAAGAGGAAGTGTTGTGGAAGATGGATGAGTGATTTGGGATGAGGATGTGGGTGGTTGACTTCGCGGTGAGGGTGTTGAAATGGACGAAGTGGATGAAAGAGTCTCACGGTCAGACTCTGGTGGTGCTTTCCTTGCTCTTTTCCTAGTAGGGAGAGGGAGTTCACTTGGTTGAATACCAAATTTTTCACTCTTCAATCTGGTCAGAGGATGAGCAGGATTGTACTGCGAAGTCACGCTGCTGTGAGATTTATCAGAGCTATGAGAAAAAATAGAGAATCCCTGGAGTTTACGAATCAAAGTTTGAATTTCAGGGGGTTCAATAATGAGTTGGTCTGATATACTGGAGTAGGTAGCAGCGGTGGATACTCGAGCGACTTCTAACTCCGGGTTTAACCGTAGTGGAGAAGTCGGGGGAGTTAATGAGGGTGATTTACTCTCAGAATGGCATTTAGATTTTGACTTAGTTGCCATTCATAGTTCGTGCCCTCCTTCTAGCGCCAAATATGTTGAGGGCCCCGAAATCGGGTCAACAACAAGGGGGATACCCACCCGGTCGGGAACCTGGTTGGCGGCTCCTTGCCCGTTTGGTGTAGCGGGTCCGACTGGGGATGATGGGACCAGCTTCCCAATCTAAAAGATGTGTGTGTGTGTAGATTTTGAAGATACTAATCTAAAGGTAATTTTAAACTAATTTAATTCTAGACTCTAAACTGACTCTATGCTACTGTAATCTAGCAAAAACAGCACATCTAATCTATACTAACCCGGGATAAAATTCTTTCATTATGCGATCTAAAAAGATTTCATACAACAACTGGTAATAAAGATCATTCAGCTATCATAAGAATATAAATCAATTAAGATGAACCATTCTGCATAAGAAGTTAGGCAAAACAGTTGTGAACAGCATATCGCATAATCAGTTATTCATATGTCAAGCACAAACAAATGATTCCACCGTACAAAAGTGCCAAATGGTAATCCAGACATTCATACATTAACATATAATTAAATCAGCTGTATATCACTCTAAGAATATGAGCAGAAATTAATCAAGAGATAAAAGTACCATTTATGACTGATTTTCACTCACAAACTTCAAGCAATAACGATTTATCTCTACTTACTTCTAACATCTACTAAGAGTACAGAAGTGCAACATCAGTAGCAGACATTAAAATGCAAACATAAATAAATCTCGATCCATCCATTCACCAAAAACCACCTCCGAGGGTGCAAAAGTGCATGTTCTGAGGACAAGTTTTTTGACAAATTTCCGGACCCTTCTCCAAATGCCATGAGGAGGGTTAAATACTACTAACTAACTAATCTTAATTACACAAATTTAGGGAACGGCTTCAAATGACCGCCCTTTTACTAAAGCAAATTTATTTCTAAAAATTGAATCTAATTTCTAACCGTTTCTGTATCTGCTCCTTAGTGTTGTAAGCAATGTGAGGTTCGCCTGGAAAGAGTCGGCTGGTTGTCTTTTCCTTTTGCTCGGGCGATAAAAGTAGAAATAACAAAAGCTGGCACCTCTTTCTGACAAACTAGAAGATATTTTTGAAAATCTTCCTCTGGCTGGGTGTTTTTTGCTATGCGTATACTTAGTATAACCCAGATTTCTTTCAAACTGATTGTGCTGTTGCTATTTCGGTTTCCGGCCGTGTGAATGACTCAATGAGTTAGGGATTTCGTTGCCTGAACAATCTTATGTATTGAAAATTGCTTCCATTCTTTGTTCCAGGCTTTTCTGAAACATCATCCCTTTTCAGCGTTTTTCTTTTTGCTTTATCCAATCTGAGCTTCAAGATCTTTTGCAAACATGCTGCTTTTGTGCGCCTTTGACTCTAAGTCTTGGATAGTCTATTTTCATCAGTGTCTGTGGAGTGATACTCTGGAATCCGCGGCTCTGCTGCATGCGGTATTCATTTGCGAAGGCATCTCCTCTCTGTTCTTCAAGTATTGGCGCTTTCCCCTTTTCCTTGGATGTTTCCTGCATATAGATTTATATTAGTTGCTGCCTTACAGTTTACACAAAGGAAAAGAGACATGACGAAAAGATTGACATGAAAGCTTTAAACTCTAATGAATGCATAATCACGACACTCATAATGACTTGACTCTTCGAAAAACGCAACACGATCATCTTTGGATACTCAGGCGTGCAATCATTAATTTCCCTTAAGGTGCGCGCTCGATTTTGGGTTTACAGATCATGCCGAAGAAACTTTGCGATGAGTGGTTTCTGCGATTCGTATCGCAGCAATTAATAGTTTCATTCGTCGCAGATCGCAAATCGCAAAATCGCAGTTTGTAGGATCGCAAATCGCAATATCGCAATTTTCATTTGCTCATTGTGTGCTGCTTTTGCGACGTTTGCGGTATGCGACGTCGCATATCGGCCGTTGGCGATTCCTTTTTATTTTCTTTTAAGGGCGCTTTCAAAATATGCGATGCGATGAATTTCGCATTGCTTCTTTGCAGCTTACTTACGCGCATAGGAAAACTCTTCACTCTCTCTTTGCGATGCGATATAGCTCTTAGGGAGTTAAATACAAAAATTTTGATAAAAATATTTTTGAGATTTTTGTTAAGGGTCCCCCTTTGCTTGATATTATTGCTAATACTAATCAAAGAGGGGGGTTGTTGGTGACCACAACACGATGTTGCAGGAAACGACCCCCAAGATGGCGTCCCCGTACCCGAAAGTCCCCGAAATGTTGAAACGTCGTCGAAACGCGACTGAAACGTCTAGGTGGTGTTTCCTGATTTGTAAACACCATCAAAACATTGTTGAAACGTTTCTATGGCATTTCGGCCCAATTTCACCCCATTTCCAGCCAATTTTGCCCCATTTCTGTGACTTATTTGCTTTCGCGGGCTCACTCAAGCACCCAAGAAGGTTGTGGGCCCCTTCTATGGCCAAAATAGATTTAATATAACACTAAATTTTATGTCTAATCACTCCACAAACTAATTTACCTCGAATCAACCCACGCTCTAGTTCTGCTAAAAAACAACTTGTTCTATTTTTGTTAATGAAGATGAGGATTAAGATTATAAGATATGTAATTGTACTTGTCATTAGCATATGCTATGTTTCATTTTCAACACATATAGCCACGTATAAAGGCTGATTTTGGATGTAAAGCCTCATGTATAAAGGTTAATTTTCAAATCTTGGATGTACAACCTCATTTATAAATGATAATTTTGGATTTTGAATCATTTTAATCATCTATGAGAATTAACATAGACTAGGTTTTCCTTTTAAAATGTCATTTGTGTCCCATTCCTTTTTTTCTTGCCAGATGCATTATTAACTTATTTATAGAAAAAGATTGTGTACATACATACATATAAATATACATATACATATACATATATGATGTTTCGCCCAGTGTTTCCTTCAACATGCTAGTTGAAGTAGCATGCTTGTCGGAAGAGATCCTTGTGTCATCCCCTTTCTTGGAAACCTGACAAGAGATGCTTGAAATTGTCCGAAAGGAATCATAGGAAAAATGGCTCTCTGAATTTATAGTGTCATCTTCAAAGTCATCATTGTTATCCCCATAATGACTACGGGGCTTGCACTTGTAGACTATACATGCTGACTTCAAACGAAAACATACATTGAAGGCTTCCATTTTCATTGGGACAATGCCCTGCCTATCAGGACAGTCATTAGGAGTTGATGTTATTGTTGCATTTGAAAGATTTTCTGCACCATCATCAGGACATTCCAAAATGCAATAAGCTGCCTCCAAATCATCATCTTGATCTACATAATCTTCATCGACATCATTTTCATATTCATCATTATCTATTACATTTTCATTTTCATTATCATCAACTATATTTACATCCTCAAATTCATTTCCTCTTCTTATCTCTTCGTTCATTTCATTTTCCTCTTCATCACCATTATCAGAAAAAGCCATTTTCACTTCCCTTTTATCATCAGAATCAGTAATCTTCACATCTTCATCATCTTTATTTGAATCATCCTCTTAATCGATATCATTCTCATATTCATCATTATCTATTATATTTTCATTTTCATTATCATCGTTATGATCAACATCTTCTTTTCCTGCTTCACCTTGTTTTGTTTCTTCACTGTCGCTATTATCTTGCTTGTTATCGATTTCCTCTCAACATGCTTTAACTTCTACATATGATTTTTCTAAACGCTGGAATGCTACTTGAATTTCACTAAACTGCTCCAAGAATTCAGGACCTGAACATAATGGCATATTGTGCGGCGAACAAAGTTCAAAGACTCGCATGGTTATATTGTGCAGCATGACTCTGATACCGCTGAAACAACAAAACTGGTAGCTTGTCGACTTTAAAGTAAAAATACACAAAGGTATTTGTAATAGTACTTTATTATATATATAAAATGTACAAGTGATGTTACAATGAGGACCTACATATATACCTAGGCAAGTGTCCTTTCGTGACTCGGCATGTCTTTTAGACCTGCCTTTTCACTTAACTTAATGATTATTTAACATAATCATCATTTCATTATTTATTATTTATATTTATTTATGTTCATCTTATTTTATACAATTTATGTTTGTAACATTGTTATCACAGGTTACTGGTTCCCCATCAGTTGAGAGTAATTGGAATACATATGGCTTCATCCATTCAATGAAGCGAAACAAGTTGGGAGCAACAAAGGCTGAGGATCTTGTGTATGTTCATTCCAACCTCCATCTTTTATCACATGTTGAACCAGATTATAAAAAAGGTCCAAGAAAGATGTGGGATGTGGACCCTGAGATCTCTAACTTGAACATGACACTGAATGCCATGTGACTCACCTGTACCTACTTGAGGATGTTGTTGCACCACCAGTCTAGCCTTCTAATGCAGCTTCTTACATTCCAAGACCCCCATCATCTATTCATGATGTAGAGATGCAATATGCAGAAGTAGAGAATGTAGATCCATTTAAGGATATGTTGTTAAACCTACTACACATTATCATATTGGTAGAGTAATCATGGATGAGACACTCATTTTTGCAGTGTTCCACGGGGACTCGTCCCCCCCCTAGGGGTCTAGTTTCCTCGCTCCCCCGCGCTCCAGGGACTTGGGGACGAGTAGGGGACGTTTCCCCACGCTCCCAAAATGGAGGAAACTCGGGGGGACGTGCCAGGGAAACGTTTCCCTTCCTTGAGGGGACGTTTCCCCACGCTCCCAAAAAAATGGCCTTGCTTATAGTTTATGATTTAATAGACCTAAAGTGGTACAAAGCTACTCATGTTCTGTATGGGGATAACGTCTTGTGCTGTCTTTTGGTTTCAACAAGCGTTATTTTAGAGGGTCAGTATCATGGAAATTTGCTGGACCATATAGCACGTACATGAATTTTCCCTTTTAAAACTTCCCCCTTTTTTCTCAAGTGATGGCTGGATTACAGTGGGGAGATAACTGGAGTGACAGGCAAAGAATATGAGACATTCAGTTTGTGTCTTTAATTTGCATGACATTTGACATACAAACTATGGAAGCAGCACCTATGTCATGTGGGAAATATTTGGGTGGAGTCGGTGGACTATAGACTAACATGCGTTTACTGCAAGCATGAAAAAATACTATGGGCAACAAGAAATCTCAGGAATTGTCGTTATATATGAATTTATACAGTTACAAAATTTACACAGAGCACAGTGGCTCAGCTTGAATTCTCAGGTCTGAAAATTATTTTCACCCCTGAAATACACTGCTAGTTTGAAGTTTGAACTGCATGGCATTGCTCTAATAAGGTAGACAAATTATCCATGCCATCGTTGGTCACCCAAGTTGGTTCGCAGATGGTCATCCTGCAGTCAATGTCATTTGATAGTAAACTGTCAGAAACTCTTTCATGTGATCTTCTCATCTCTCCTGGAACTAAAACTCTTCTTTCAGCATATGGTGTACTGTCTATATTATATATAATATAACAAACTTTCTAGCTGTTGGATCCAATACAGCTGGACAACCCATTGTAGTTGCCCCTTCTACTGCCAGTGCAGTGTTCATGATCTGTTCATTTACCTTTTCACAGAATTCAGTGGCTACCTTATCAAGCTGAAGCTCTCCCTCTGTCTGACCAAAATCTAAATTAGAATTTGACCAAGCTGAATTAGAATTTTAAATTTATTATTTTATATGATATTATAAATTTGGATAATGTCAAATGATATTCATATCAATGATCATGCTTTGCAGCGTTTCAATTCAAACCAAATTGTCATAGTGGACTCAATTAATAAATTATATTTTATATTTATAAATTTTTAAGACCCTGACGCTCCCCCACGTTTCCTAAAAAATGGTAGGGAACTTTTGCATAGGCCGCTCCCGCGCCCCCTCGCTCCCTCGCCCCCTCGTCCCGGAACCTTGGTGGAACATTGCATTTTTGTACTTACTATTATCATTTATGATATTATCCTTTTTGTATGAGGGAGGATGCATCATTTCAGTGTTTCAATCTTAATATTTATAATATATTTAATGACTTCAATTCTAAATGGATTTGATTTTTTAACTCTAAAAGTGTTTTTTTCTAATTTAAAAAATATTATTATATATTTTTTTACTTGACATATCCTTGTCGTACATGAATCCTAGTAACTTAGGATACAATACAATACGAAAAGCTTCTCAATTTTATAAACAAATACGGAAAAAGATATGAGTGAATACTCCAAAATCCTTGTCCATAAAAAACAAATACAACTGAAATATGGTTGTATACTGTTGAAAAGTCTATAGGTAGCTAGAATAGGTGATTTCTCTTACTTTGATAATTGCTTGTGATGTATTTTACTTAACTTGATTAGCTTATTCTTTTTATTGACTAAAATTAGTGCTCTTATCATCAAACAATTACCAAAACAATAAAGAACAATGAGACAAAAGGACACAGGATATAGGCTATCAGCCAGGGCCAAAACCTCTCCTCTTGAGAAGAAACCCCACAAGAACTCTTCCTTCTTATAGAACTTCAAATGACGAATTCCAAGACCTATGACCCTTGACCAAGACTCTTCCAAGACCAAGGAAAACCTTTCCTCTTCTTGCCAAGTCAAACCAAGTCAACCTTGCGTTGATGTTGCTACAATTTTTTCTTCGACCTCAACTTCAGAATTGCAACCTTAGATTGCAATTTCGACCTGTAGTTTTTGGGCCCCATTGCAGAAACCCTAGGTGGCACATGTGAGAGAATTATCGAGATTTTTGTTATCATTCTTCTTCGCTTGGACAACCCTCTCTCCTTTGATTATTCGACTAGCAAACTTGACTTCTTGTCACTAAAATTTCGGCTTCTTTTGCAACTTGGTCTTACTAAAGCAAGATGATGCCCTAGATCTCGCACGTGTGAAGAGATGTGACCCAAAACCGATCCAAAAGTTTTGTTTCTCTTCTGCTTATTTCACCTCGTTCTCGCTCTTCTTGAGGTCTCTATCTTTCCTTTATTCAACTTCTTGTTGCTCAATATGTGTGCCTTTGAATGAGACTGAATGCTCCTATATATAGGCTTCCTTGAGTGCCCTAATAAGTCGACTTGTCCCTCTAGGTAGGCCGACTTTAATGTAAAAGGACGACTTGTTTGTAGAACTATGATAAGGTCTTGGAGGGTCTTTAACACTAACTTTGACTCAAATAAATTTTCTTTACAATACGTAACATGCCCAAAAGGGTCTTCCATACATGATAATGACTCAATTGACTTGTAAACTCAATAACAAGCCCTAGAAGCACTCAATGGGTGCTTGACCTAAAAATAAAATTTCCTTGAGCATGAAACCCATGTCTCAAGAATGACAATAATAAATTTATTTTTCTCTTTACAACAAATAAATAAGATCATAATTACATATGTCATTACGAAGACCAAACCTAATTACATATTTTAACATACATTTTGTACTTCAAAATAAAAATGCAGCCAAATACGATACAAATACACTGTGATACAGCCAATGGAACCTTGTATCAAGCAAATGTTGAGCCAATTGAAACCAATGCTGTAAGAGAATCTTCCAAAGGGAAGATCCTTCGAGACACATGACTATCCACTTCACAGCCAAGATACAACCTTGTGTCTAGCCACCTTCAACATTGTGCAAACTTCCAAAGGAACCATTGGAAGTTCACACTTGCCATCACACGTAACCAAAGAAAGAATTTGAGAATTTGCTCTAATCTCTTAAACTAAGCCCTGCTCGGGGTCTAGCATGTGAAAGCATATGTGCAAGGCTTGAAAAATACATGAGAATACTATAACCATCTAGATCAAGGGGAGATCCTTATATTGCCACACAAAAGCTTTGACTATAACCACTGAAGATACCAATTCCACACATCAACAATAGGGAGGCTAGTACCAAGGATTCATGGATTCCAATAACCCTTGGTTAAAAGACCTAATAAATCAGCCTAAAGAGTTCCTTGTAGCCCTAACCAAGTCCCTCAGAGCTTAGGGTGAAAAAATACTCAAAAATATAACCCAAAAATATATTTGATCTTAGTAAGGTCCTCTTCAAGAGACCTATCAAGCCTGCATAGATAAAAAAAATAGTCTTCTTCGATTCTACCACATTCCTTTTGAAGAAGTCAAACTTTGGAAGCCCCATAGCCCTCATAAATCTACTACAATCTAGAGTGAACCCTAGCACCTCTAGGAATGCACTCCTCTTCTTTACATATGATCAACTCCAAATGAGCAACTTCTTCCTAGCAATGTTATCGAAACCAAACGAGTCATTGAACTAGTCAACCCTAGATACCAAAACTGGGCAAAGACCAGACACAACCAATTGACCAAAAATACATAAAATATTCAAATTCTTATGAAAAATATATATTCATGTGAATCTAGACCATTATACACAAATATCCAAAGTTTCTCATGTTTATGGCAAGGAAGAAAATAACCAAAATAGCACCAAGTGCAATCCATATCTGAACCAAAATAAATTAGTAAAGAGGCTCTAAATGACCTATAGAGTCCAAAAATAAGCACAGTATTAATTGATAACTATAGTCTAGACTCAGCGAACAGGGGTTGCTCAATTGGCAATTGCCTTGTTATGAAGTATTGTGTATATTATGAGATTCAAAGTTCAAATCCTTGTGGGAGAAGCTAACAAAAAAAAACAAAAAACAAAAAACTATAGTCTAGACTCTAGATTACACAATCTAATTATATGAGATAATCATGTACATCTTCAACATGACTAGACTCAAAAATAGGACGCCGGCTTGATTCCTCTAGCTTTGAAGGTACCCGTCCAACAACAATGTTTAGATCCTCTAGCTGTGGAAGTGGGTCTGAGACTCCAAGTCCATATCAAAATCTAGATAGGCCTTCGTTGCCGAATGTTCTTGGTTGAATCTCCACAACTCACTCTAACGAGGGATCAATGTCAACCACGATTATGCTACTTGATTCAAGAATCTTGTTCAATTTTGCTACTCAGTCTAGTGTTGTTACCAAATAATTCAACCATTTTTCTAAGTTACAAGAAACGATGCCCCCAACTCCCAAAAACGTCGTTCGGGGTTTCAGATACGGAAACGCGTACAAAACAACTTGGAAACGACATGGAAACATTTCTGCTACGTTCCATTTTTTTGGAAACGGCTAGCCTGAGATTGGAAACGTTTCAAAGGAGTTTCCAAAAAATTTGGATATGTTTCCAAAAGAATATGTATATGTTTCCAAGTTTCCAGGTTCACAGTTTTCCTAGTTTCCAATGTTCTAGGCACTTTATTGCAAGAATATATTCCATGTTTGTTTGTCCAGAGCATGTAAATGCAGCTGAATTCTTTGCAGACCTTATATCCATTGATTACAACTCATGTGAAAGTCAACATTTATCTTGAAATAGAATTCATGACATGATAGAGGCATCTGCCAACAAGTTTTCAACAATGCGAGATCTAAAGGATGGAAACCTAAAATTTGGAATGGAAATTCATAAGGTATCTATGAAATTAAGAAGGAAAGTTGTTACCCACAAAGTTGGCTAGTGGAAGCAGTTTCTTTGCATTAGGTTTAGTTTCTCAACATTTCTTTACTAGTATCATACTTCACAATACTTAATTGCTTAAATTGTGGAATCTTCATTCTTGGTCATATGATCTTATGTTGTGAATAAATAAATGCAGCTTCTTTCTATGAATTTCAGAGCATCTCTTGTTGTAGCTACTGGAATACAGTCCAATTTATAATGTGTAGATGTTGTTATTTACAATGATTAAATTTACATTATATTTGTTGATACTAAATAATATTTCTATGTCATGACTCCTTTAGAGTCTAGACCAAGATATTTACAAAGTCAAATTCACTATGTTGCCTCTGTGTTACTGTTGTCAAATTCATTAGAAAAATATATAATTTCATGAAGTATTGTTAAACTTAGCAACTAGGGCCAAACACCACCTTGGACAACTCATATGATGGAGATGATATTTTTATTGGATTCCTCTTTTTGAGAGGTGCAGGATTGATCTAAAGGTCATCTCATTCTGACAAGTATAAATGGAATTATGAATTTATTTCTTCTATGGACAAATTGTCAAGGTCGGCCAGAAGTCTAATGTAGGCTCATGAAGCCCAACAAACGTGTCTTTTCACCCTCAACGTTGTGTATATCTAGAGGAGTCATTTTCCTCATTTGGTCACTCATAATCACACATCTTTCTCTCTCTACATCTGATTGCTGGTACATAATTACAGGCAGCCTGCTCCTCTCCACACCTGCGAAGGTTTGACTGGGATTTTTGTTCTCTGCATCGACCGAGTTGCAGCCAGCTTTGACCAGCATTAACCGAGCAGTGTTTGACTTCATTTGACTACAATTTTTGTGGGAGAATTTCTGTTTGGGCAGGCTGCATATTCTGACACACCAACCGAAATTTCCTGGGCAGTTTGACCAGCATTGATTGCAGACCTTTGACCGCAGAAATTGACTGTGTTGACCAGGTTTGACCAGATTTTTCAGGACTGTTTTGGGTTGATTTGGACTATCTTTTGAGGCCGAGTTGACTGGGTTTTGACCAAGCTGAATTGGAAGAGAATTTCCGCTGGTTTGACCAGCGTTGACTTTCTGGTTAGGGCATCTTGTTGACTGCAGTTTGACTGGACAGTTTTGACAGTGTTTGGGCAAGTAAATTTTGTATATTGTACTCTCTCTCTCTCTGCTGAACTTTTGAAGAATAATAAGAAGATTTGATCAAAGGGTTTTCCCCACATTGGGGTTTTTCCCTGGCATCCGCCAAATATTGTGTCCTCTTGTCTTGGCTTGTCTTCTGCTTATTGTTTATGTTCTATCTGCATTTACTATCAATGTTTATGTGATTGCTAATCTGGAAAAAGATATTGGGCTAATAAGAAAAATTGAAGTAAATTGCTCTAAAGCATAAAACATACCATTGTTATCTAAAATTAACAGATGTGATTCTGAAAACAATCTCATATTCCTCTAAACTCGGAGTGGGTATTGACATTATAATCAAAGGTGTTGACTTGAATGTTATAATAATCATTGATGATGATGATAACAATATTTATATTGAATTGATGATGATGATTTGTTTATGTTGAATTCACGATCATGATTATGTATTTTTAAATATAGAATCTAGATTCTAAAGACTAAAGGATGAATGATAATATGATTTTGTTATTTTATCATTCATATATGTGTGTGTGTGTGTGTCATTTCCTTGCCGTATTGTATCCAGATTTTTTAAAATTTGTTGTATCCGTTTCAAACCCCGTATCTGTTTCAGTGCAACCTAGCCATTTTTGTTCCAAACAAGTTGGTTTCAATGTTTTCCTTGTTTATTTTATCGAAATTTTTTAAATCTGAGTTTAAGTGGTCCCCGTTGCTGATGGTACAGTTTCATACAAAATTGACTAATTCCATATGGAAACAGCCAGTCCACTCCAAACCAACCATTTCCAATTTAAGTCCTTCAACCAGACTGATTCGACCCTACAACTGATCGGACCAGCTAGTTTTGTCAAACCAATCCAATTTAATTGCTTGCTAGAGAGCAATGTTATTATGATCCTCCTCAAGCCTCCCTCTAACATATTGCAGTGCCCACCAACTCCTGTGAGCAATCATTCTCCCACCCTCTTATGAATTTGACTGTATGACAAATGGCAGCCTACCACCAAAGAAACCAGCCCCTATCCCCACCAGGACAAGGGATGAGGTTACACACACGAGGGACATGTGTGTGGAAATCAGGGGTATCCAAGTGCCAGACATTGATCTTAAAAAAGGAAGGTGTTGAATCCACTGCATGTTCAACTGAGATAACAACATCAATGAACATTGAACAAGGTGAATTATCTTGTATACCACAATCCATGGGTCTGGATTACTCTTAGAATTTCATCATACACTCAAAAGCAGCATTGTCTTTCGAGCCCTTCACCTGTAAAGAACAAGGTAGTGTTGTTGTTAATTTTAGGTATGTTCTATGCTTAGAGCAATTTATTTCAATTTTCACAGTTAGCTCAATATATTTTTCAGATTAGCAATCACATCAGCGTTATAGTAAATTGCAGATAGAACATAAAAAAAGATCACAGAAAACAAGCCAAGACAAGAGGACACAAGATGTGGCGCTGGCCAGAGACAAACCCAATGGGGGGAAACCCTTGATCAATTCTTCTTATATCTTCTTCAATAGATCAGCGCAGAGAGAGAGAGAGATAGTACAATTACAACAGAAGTCAACACTTTGACTTATCTAAATAAGAGCATCGATCGTCTCTAAAAAGATGATACATGAAGTAGCTGAACTCAGTTGAAGACATGTCGCTTCAACTGATTCTCCAAGGTGACTCCATCACCCATCATAGTGTTGCACCTCGTCATCATGTTGCACCTCACTGTGTTGCACCATACTGCACCCATCATCACTGTGCCGGACCTCATTCCCATGCTGAACACATCATACCGCTGCACCTTATGTTGCACCTTCCTGTACTGCATCATCTTGCTGCACTCACTAGTGTTACCTCATACTTCACCTCACAATACCCATCCCGCTGCATCTTATTGTAGCATTTATTCTCATTGTACTATACTAGCAAGTACTGCACATGCTACACTTCACTTCGTTACGATGCCCATTATTATGCAGCAGCATTCCATCTCATTGTTGCACCATGATTGCTACACTGCTGTCCCATGTGGCATGCTCAACCATGTTGCCATACTGCATGTCCCATGTGTGCTTGAAGCATCATGCTTGCCATGCTGTCCCAATGTCAGCACCATGCTATTGCTGTTGTCCCATTGTGACATTGTTGTACCATGCCATCACACTACTAGCATTGTTGTCCCACTGTTAGTCATTGCTGCTCCTATGTGGCAGTATATAGAATCTCCTCATCAATGAAGAGACCTCTCCAATCAAACAAGTCAAAGCACAAGTTACCATACTTCTGCACTTCTGTTTATGGGCAGTGTTTTGGTCACTGGTTAGGGCTCCCACTGTAACCTACAGCAACCCAACAGTCATGCCCAAAACACCTTAAATTATGCGGCCTCCTTTCCTCTTCAAGTTATGTGACCTCGCTGTTTGAGGAGGCACCTACAGCTCTATGTTTGACCCTCAAAACAGCACCAACAGGCCTGTGGCCTAGTCACAACAGAACAGTCCCTTACTCGGCCTGTTTCAGGAGGAATCCCTGCGTCTACTAGCCCAGATCAGTCCCTTACTATTTCGGCCCTCCAGCATGGTACTTCGCCCTCCTTCCAGCACTCGGTTACCTGAAAACGTCCCTTCAAACTCGCTGGCCTGTCTTCCTAACTGCGGCTAGGGCACCTGCGTATTTGGGCAGCATGAATAGGCCTGCTATATCTCTCCTTTAGGCAGCGTAGAGGGCAGGTTGGGCAGCATATAGAAGTAGGGCTCTCCTCCTTGATTTGCAGCTAGGGGTCTCGTCCTTGATTGGTCAGAACATCTGAGATTGTTCATTTTCAAGGTTTGGTGCTCTCATAGTTTGGTCTACAACCCACCCTCAAACTCAACCCAGTTTCTCACTACAGGCTCAAAGTCACTCGTTGCTCTAATCCATGTTTGTTTTTTCCTCAAAGCACACAACTAAGAAAACAAGAACTTTCACAGTAACATCATTTTATATTGCAAACGAACACAAATTTATGGTATAAAATGTGCTTCAAAATTCACATTTGGGGATGAGAATAAACCTCTAGTCAAAATAGCTCTGTATGACCAGCCTAGATCCATCTTAACTCCAGATCTACAAAGCACCGAGAGGGATCGAGTAATGATTTTGGTAAGAATGTGATTGAGCACTCTTTGAATGCTCCTAGCTGATCCATTATGATGGTCTTAATTTTTACAGGTATCCAAACAATGATTTAATTAGATGGCAGCTGGATATGTATTTAACACTTCTAATTGATTTATTTTTATGTACAGACTTTCACAGGTCCCATTGTATTTTCTCTAAATGCAGCTAACGTATTGTCCCAACAAGTTACAACAACCACGTATGGACTGGCAGCTCTGATCAATCTCATAAGAATCCAGCGCATTGCATTTTTTAAAACAGATGGATACAAATTAAAATAATATTGGAATTATCTGCAAAAGGAAACATCCTCAGCAAGGAAGCCTAACCCAGAATGTAAATCAAGATACAAAAACATCAGTGTTGCTGACTTTATTCTGATCTTTAACATTAAAGTTCATGATCAAATTAAGGGTGAGGCACTGGCCCTATGGTAAGTTTTACTTTCCTATTTTCTGAGATTTTAAAGCTACAGATGTATTGATATCCAAATTGCTATGTTACCAGGATTCAGATACGGATACGGATCCAGATTTGCTAGTTTTTTAAAATCCAGACTCCGGATACGGCAAAGATACGTCAAGTACAAAAAACAATTAAAATATAATAATATTTTTTAAATTTTAAAAAACACTTTAAAGTTCAAATATCAAATACTCCCCGAAACCATCAAACACTTTTAGAATTATCTTCTTGAATTTCTAATAATAAGATAAGAGCACATGGACAAATGATGTGGTATTTCTAACATATTGATGCTTAGAGTGAATATATGTCATGTGATAGATAATATGGTGTCAAGACTGACTTATTTAGAGAATTTAATTGTCATTGTTGACTCGGACTCCCCTGATTCCAAAAATAAAATATATATGGAAACTGATGAATCTATACAATCAACTGGATGGCACAATACAAGCAATCAGGGATGGATATCAACCAGATGATCTATACAATTAATATATATATGTGGACTTAGGACTATATAGACCAATAAACTGACTCCAGGACCCACACAATCAATAAACCTCACACAAACCATACACATATTATACCATAGGATATTACTTTTTACTGCATGGCTCCACATACTAAACACACATATTCGTTACAACTTACAAATAACACAATAAAAAACATGATGTTTGTGGTGTAGTAAGTAGTGCTGTAGGGATGTCGGGTTAGTGAAGGAAGTGTAGGCGAAGAACAATTTAAAAGGTCTGAATCCCATTTCTGGTGTCTTTTTTCTCCCTAACCTAAGTAACCGGATTCGTCCAAACCCCTTGTCGAATCCGAATCCTACGAATCGGATACGATTCGCCAGGAATTCGAATCCCAAAACAAGATTCGACGTGTCTGTACAAGATTCATACGAATCCTGTACGGGCACATCGAATCCCTATTCTGGGATTCGAATCCCCTAAATGTGACTTCCGTGGAATTAAAAACGCGTTGTTCTTTTTCTCATTCACTTTTGCATAATTTGAGCTGTGGGCAAAGAGCTAAGGGAGCAGAGCGTTCGGCAAGGAGATTCAAGCACCAGGTAAGTGCATTTCAGCTTCATTTTTTTGCATTTCTTATTCTATTACAGCAGTTCGTATATGATTTTTTGTTTACAAATTTGTGCATGTTTTGTTCATTTTTTTTACAGTGTTCATGGCTCAATCAAAGGCAGCAGTTAGGGGGCAAAGGAAGGGGAAGAATGTCTCCATTGGAGATGCCCCTTCTCCCCCAATATCATCAGAGTCTGCTGCAAGTAATATTGAGGGAAGAGAAGGACCTAAAGACAACATTGAGAAATATCCCTTGTGGAAATATGTCACAAGAGAGGATGGGACAAGCACCAAGGAGAAGGGAGGAGGCAATGTGCAATGGAGATGCAACTTTTGTCACATTGCTTTCAAAAGCGCATATTTCCGTGTGAAAGGCCATTTGTTGGCTTTACCGGGTTGTGGAATTGGAGCTTGTAAAGTTGTTCCTTTACAAAAGAGGAAAGAAATGGAAAAGGAGTCCACTGTTGGTATGGAAAATGTGGCTGCAAAATCAAGAAAAACCGAAAATGAAGACGCCCTTCCATTTTTGAGGAAAGGCACCACCAAATTTCCATTTGAGAGTTCTATTAGGGCCCAGGGACAAGAAGCAAAAAGAAGAGCAATTACACTTGGTCCAATGGACAAGATTTTTCAAAAAGAGAAACAGGAAGAGCTTGATCTCACCATTGCCTTCTTTTTCTATCAAAACTTTATATCATTTAATGTTGCACGCTCACCTTTATTTATTGAGATGTGTCGAGCTCTAACTCACGGGTCTCCACCATGGTATGTGCCTCCAGGTTCAAAGAAGCTTAGAACCACATTGTTGACGAAGGCAAAAAAAGAGGTGCAAAAAATGCTTGATCCTATTGTAGCATCATGGCCAACATCTGGGGTTAGCATTGTTTCTGATGGATGGACAGATCCAGCACGACACCCAATTATCAACTTCATGGTGTCTTCCTTGAATGGTCTAGTTTTCTTGAAAGCAGTGGATACACTTGGAGAATAAAAGGATGCACAATTTATTGGTGAGTTATTTATTGAAGTTATTGAAGATGTAGGTGTTGATTCTTGTGTGCAACTCATTACAGATAATGCACCTATTTGCAAGGCTACTGGCATGATTGTGGAAGCTAAATATCCACAATTGTTTTGAACACCTTGCATTGTCCATTCATTGAACTTAGCATTGAAATCCATTGCTTCTGATGTGCTTTGGATTGGTAACATTATTGAGCATGCGCGACATATCCATAACTTTGTGCAAAATCATACATATGCCCTCACTATCTACAAGGAGTACACCAATCTATCATTGTTGAAGATTGTTGGTACACGGTTTGCCTCTTCATTCATGATGTTGAAGAGGTTGAGGGAGGTAAAGACCGCTCTTGGGTCCATGGTTATTTCTGAGTTTTGGTCTTTTTGGAGAAAGACAGATCAGGTAGCCTCTAAAAGATGAAGAACACGGTGCTAGATGATGCTTGGTGGGAGAGGGTAGATCTAATTATTCAGATCATGGACCCTATCATTTCTTTGCTTCGATTTGCAGATACAGAAAAACCCATCCTAGGAGAGGTTTATGAGGGATGGGATTCCATGATTGACTCTCTGAGGAGCATTATTCTACAGAGTGAGTGCCCCGAGTATGAGACATCACCAGAGGCCTTCTGTGATACTATACAGGATATTCTTGTCAGCACATGGGACAAGAATTGTACACTTTTACATTGTTTGGCTCACTCATTGAACCCAAAATACTACAGCCATGAGTGGCTAAATGGTGGACCTTCCCGCAAATTCCCTCCTCACATGGATGGTGAAATCTCATAGGGGAGGAAAGAGGCATTCAGGCGGGTTTTTCAGGATAGTGCATTGCTTGATGAGGTGGAGGATGCCTTTGCAGAGTTTTCCATTGGCACTAGTCGATTTGAAAGATATGATGTGATTAGAGACAGGGGGGCTAAGAAGCCCTATACTTGATGGGCAAATCATGGGGCAACAAGCCCTCCTCTTCAGAAGTTAGCCATGAGGCTCCTCTCTCAGGTGACTTCATCCTCTTGTTGCGAGAGGAATTGGAACACGTATGGGAATTTGTATAGTGTGAAGAAGAGCAGGCTTGAGCAGTGCAGGGGATAGACAATGGTGAATGTGCACACCAACCTTCGTCTTATTTACAGGCAGAGGGAAGAGTGGTTGAGGGGAAAGACAAAGATGTGGGATGTCTTTCCTGATGATATGCGTCTAGACAGCAATGTTAAGTTGGCATTAGCCAACATGGATCTCAATGATCTAGTGCTAGAGCCTATTAGATTTGATGACTTAGAAGGGTCATCGTCCACACCAGCAAATGCAGAGGCGACTATGGATACAGGGGAGGAGGAGGATGCAGAGGAGAGCAGTGGTGACCATGATGATGAGGACATTGATGTTGATTCTGATGATGACTCTGAGGATTGATGACTACCTATTGCCTTGAGGCTTGTATACCTATAGTTGTTTTATATTTTCTATTTCTATTTGCCATTGGCATTGCACCAACACTACCTATGTAACACATTTTGATTTGATGACTTAATGAGAAAACTACAGTTGTCAGTGTCTTTATCTTACTATCTTGTAGTTGTAAGTTGTCTCTCATTTATGAATTATGAATCATGATTTATGTGACCACTGACATGTATTTGAATTTTGTATGTACTATGCATGCTATAGATGAAGACCTATGTTTGAAATCAATGAATTTGTATCATTAATTAAAAAGTGTAAGAAATATCTAATTTTTAATATATATATATATATATATATATATCTATCTATATATATATATATATATATATATATATATATATATATATATATATATATATATATATTTATATATATATATATATATATTTTAATAAAATAATATATAATGAATCCTACGTGTCCTGTTCTGGGGGCAACGTGTCCAAATCCGACACTTGAATCCCCGAATCCTACGAATCCCAAATCCCCGTGTCAGGTGACTTAGTCCCTAACCCACCAGAATTAAAGACAGGTTTCGGTGGAATTGGGGAACAAAAAAAAATTGAAACAAACTCTCAAGTCTCGAACCTTCGAAGAACAAAGTTACAAAACTGAGCTTTGAATATCAGGATATGAGTGCGATGAATGATGATGAACGACACCAAACGGTGATGAATAAGCAGTCGTGCCTTCCTCGCTTGTTCCGCTTCTTCCTCGAGAGTAGGATGCACACTTTAATGAAAAGACAAAAAGCTAAAATCACTCGCGGCATTTGCTTTTCACATTTGCCAATTCCGACAAACTTTTATGGGATCTGTTTCCATCGACAAGGATCCGCCGCCTGCGGTATTTTCCACGTATTCTGGTGGATCCGGATCCAGATCAGATCCGAGGATCTTGGCCCTCCCCCTGCCGGATCCAGTAACATAGCCAAATTGTAGCAATATTTAATGGGAAAACAGAAAAATGCACTCAGTATTAGTTTGAATGTCACAGAAAGATGGCTAACAATTGTTAACAACCATAACCTTTGAAGCATAGAAAGCCAAAGGCCTGATAGAATAGGCATAGCAAGGCGACAAAGAAAACACACCAGTCTTATAGGATGGTATTGTCCATGGGATTGCCATTCCAAAAAGATTCCCAATGGCCATTACGAAAATGCATGTTTGAAAACCCTAATTAAAATATTAATTTCCCAATCATGTAATTCATGCATACAATCCATATGAAGCCTGTTAGGCATTCTATTGTTGGAGGTCAACTATGGTTTATCTTATAGATTCTAACACAAACAATCTTATAGATTCTAACACAAACAACAAAGCACCAACATGGAAAAAAAACCTTACAGAAATTCAATGTGATAAAGTTGTCCTTGATCATCAGTGAAAACCCAAACCTCCAAGAATCTAGGAGAAACTAGTACAATATGCATTTCACAATGGAACTTATACATGAACAAATGCCAAACAAAGTGCTAATCCTTTTGTGAAAATGGACAAGCAAATGATCATGAAAACAACTAAAAAACATCATGTGCTCTCGAAAAAGAAATGTGATGTTTCTTCACATTAGACTTACTTATCAATTAAGTCCATTGCTTCATATGACATCTCCTCAGGGACAGCAGGCCAGGGAATTTTGCGATTCAGAATATTATCAAATATAGTCTGGCAAACAACAAGATATCGGAGGTTAGACTAAAACACACTTAAAGCAGACACTTGTTCAAGTAAATCAAACAATGTTAACCGAATCCTTGCCAATATTGTCCTTTGTGAGATAAAGCAGTATTGCACTATATGCTAAATCTGCCATAAACAATTCAGAATGATACAGCAAACATTTTTTATCATGCAAAATATTCATTCCAGGCCACCTAAAGATAAGCATATGATAAAAATACACACCAATACCTACTATATATGCACCAACCATCATTGTTGTAACATTAGAAAATCTGTGAAGGGACCCCAAAGCTAAATTTTAATGCCATCAATCTTTTGATTGTTTTACTGCATCCATGGACCAAATCCAGATGGAATTTATTTCAAGGAGAAACATTTATCTGCCTATCTTTCAAGTGACCCAGATGTCCCCTGCGAAATGAGACAATCCATGGGATGTCTCAAGGGCATCCCCTGCAAACAGAGAGATAATGGCATCCCGAATCAACACAGAGGAGAGCTAGATATACACCAGCCCACATTGCCCCAAACAAAAATTTAAAATAACATAACAGAAGATGTTGCCTTTTTTAAATATTGTTGGAAAGAAACCAGTACTTGGTGTGGGGTCAATGAATGGGTAAAATGTAGAGTACATGTATGTCTGTTGTCCGTATACTGACATATCAATTGCAGATATGCAAGACATTTCAGTGAAGAACAGAGTTACAGCTTCTGCTATTGGTACTATTCCGTGAGAATATTATTGAATAGGTGGATAACATAGTGTCTTGCTATTTGGCCAGAATACTTGGTAACTTTCATAATTTTAAACTACTTTGCTTTACTGTTCTTAATACATACTTGTTTAGCTGACATTTTTACTACTAAGTTTTTTGATGTTTGTAGCTCAGACAGGTACTTCTGCACAGGTCTAAGTGTCAAGACATGTGGAAGTACTCCAAAGTTTTCATGTTAGCAAATTCACTTTAACTAAAGGAATTATTAAAGTGAACTGTTCTTTTTTATAAAATGCAAGTTTAATATCTAAGGAAATTTATTTTTACATTCACAAATTAGATGAATCTAGACCATTGATCGGCACTCAATCTCAACCATCAATCTCATTGAGAGATTAGGGTTATGGAGACTTAGTCGTCAATGGTTATTTAATTCAGTCAATAAATCAAGATTATAAATGCAAAGATAACTAAAGGAGAAAGACGCACAAGAGACATTGAGCGATCTCGGCAAAGGGTGATAAAGAACTTTCATCCAGTTATCAGGCCCAGGAAGATAGCAAAGAGTAATATGCAGCAGACAGATCAGCCCACAAGCAAGCCATAGAGGGAAGCAAATCTGCAGGGATTGTTGATTTTTCTAGGGTTCACAGAAACTAGAAACAATTTCCTTCAACAGATACTACTTCCAATTATTTATTAGCATTAATTTTATATAACATCCAATATCATTAAGCAGTTATACAGAAGAAAATTTCAACCATTAAACATGAAAGAGCAATAAAAATAACCATGAAATAATGAGACAAGAGACACAGAAATTTAGGCCTATGGCCAGGGCAAAACCCCACAAGGGGAAAAACCAGTAAGCTTTACTTATGAGAAAGAGAGTTCAATGTTCATCAATACAACCAGAAATAAGGCATCAACATAACATCTAACCAGTAACAAGATTAAGCGCCAAGCCCACCTTGCTTCCTTCTGTTTTTTCGGCCCCCAATTTCTTCTCCTTCCTTCGCTAGAACAGAGATGTTCAAGTCACAAGTCACTATGCCAAATGAGCAGAAGTGATTTCCTATATATACTCTTCAATGTGAAAATTTCATCTATCGCAGCTACTGGAAATTATTTTTCTAGATGTTAATTTATTTAACAATTTCTCTGTTGTCTGCTACGGCAAATACCATATAATTCAGACTGTGATTTTCACAAATAAACGTCAGAAGAAAATAGCGCTGGAAACTAAGAAAATTCCAGAACGCACACAATAAAAATGACACAATTATTTTTGGACAAATGTCCCTAGAAAAACCCAACTTGGGAAACCCGGTGCAGCAGATGAGGGTTTTATTATTATGCAGCAGTGAATTCTGAGTACAATCTATGGATACCCAACTGGCACTCCAAACAACAAGAAAATCTGGCCAAAATTATGTAAAGGAATTATTCCACAAACAACCCCAGAACAACTTTCCTTCAGAAAACTCATCCTCCTGGACCCTTTGCGCAGTGTTTGTGCAAGCCTTATGACATCTAGCCTTTGAACTGCCTCTGATGAAGTCATTATGCTTGTGTCGCTGAGGAAACTGATTCTCCGACCCTCTGGAAGCTGAATCGATTTTTCCTCCAACCAGATTGAATTGTTTTCTGAAGCAACTACACAGTCCTATGCGTTGCCTCACTAGGAATAACTCAGCCTCCTTGTTGCTGCCTCTCTGGATCTGGAAAGCTTCCTCTAGATCACTGTGTCTGCCCCTCACTTGTTAATCAAAGTTGTCATTGATATCAATATGGCATTATTGGGATGGCAAATATTCTTGTGATGCATAATATGATGATGTCCTTGCTCATGATGACAAATCTCTTGTTTGATAAAGATGCTATTAATCAATGTTCCACGGGGTCTCGTCCCCCCACCTGGGGGTCGAGTTTCCTAGCTCCCTCGCACTCCGGGGACTTGAGGACGAGAGGGGGTCGTTTCCCCACGCTCCCAGAAAACAAGGTACGCGAGGAAACTTGACAGGGGTCATTTCCTCCATTTTTGGGGTCGTTTCCTAGGCAAAAGGGATCTTGAGGGGTCATTTCCCTAGAAAAAAATCGCAAATTTTTTTATGAAACAAAAAAATCGTAATTTTTAATATTTGTTGACCAACCGAGAAGGGCCTTCTGTCTGCTCCGTTGTTGAACGGACTACCTTGAGCAATTATGCTCATTTATCTTTTGATATGTTCTTATGTTATTTTGACTCCATAAAATTAAAATTTTTGACTCTTGATGTATCACACTTGTCTTTTATAATTTTATTTCAATATTCAGTATTCAATGTTCATAGTTGGAAGTGGAACATCAATATGGTTTAAAGTTAAAAGTTTAAACATATATAATTTTATAATTTATTTTCATTGTGCATTGTTAGTAAGTTAGTAGACTAGTAGTTACACTGTACAGTTACAAACTTACGTGTATGATGTATAATTATAATTTATATGATAATGAAATCAATGATCATGCTTTCGTTTTAAATTTGTTTCAGTTATATGATTCATCGATTTATATTTTATATTTATAAGTTTTTAAGACCCTAACGTCCTCCCACATTTCCTAAAAATTGGTGGGGACTTTTGCATAAGCCGCTTCTGCGTATTCCCCATTCCCTCGCCTCCTCGTCCCGGAAACTTGGTGGAACATTGCTATTAATGAAGATGTCAAGCTATTAATGATGCATGATCTAATGAAGCCCTAGATGCCCGTGATCTATCTTGGATGATCTAATGATGCATGATGATGAATCCCTTACCATAAAACCCTTCTACTCATTAATGATGCATGAATAAATGTTGATTGGCAAATAGGATGCCCTAAGCCCTAAATATCTTGTTAAATGATGATTCCCTAAAGATGCCTTTATCCTAAAAGCTTGAAGGCCTAAGTCCATGAAGAAGGAGCCCTAGACATAAAATACTAAGAGCTGCCATGAATAAAATTAGAATGACAGTTTCACAAATTTAAGTTTCTTGATGGTAAAATGAGCCTCTCTAAGAATGAAATTGACACCAACTTGTAGAGGATATTTTTCCCTTTCTAACGAGCTATTATACGCCTCCTAACTCCTTCTAGATTGTGAGAAAATGATTTTTCAAGTTTAAATATTATATTTTTTATGCAAGCCGACCTAAGCCGACATGTGCAAGTTGGCTCCTTCACCCAACAGACATGTCCCTTCACACACACGAATTAGTATATATTATAAATACTACCTCGGACTGCTCATTTTAACAACGATTTCAGAGAAGATCATGCGAATAAGTGTGAGATTAAGAGAAGAATTGGGCTACTATTACAGAGAAGAATTCAGATCATTTCTTGTGAAGATTTATGCAGCATTTTGCTTTGTTTCTATGGTTGGGTTGTCTGGATATATCTCTGTTATTGGTGCAAATTTTCTGAAGTGATACACCTGCTATTATCTGAGTTTCCAGAAGTAATAAATCCATTACAAATACGATCTTGCTGAAGCAATACATTTAGTTTGATGTGAAGTCTCTGAAAAGGAAGAATTCTCCTCGGATCTGTGGAATAGGACTGCAAAAAATGTGAAGTTTCAGACCTGTGACCTTTGCTCCTGAGGCAGATCTACTGCAGCTCAGACCTGTAGCTTGAAGAATCTGAACCTGCTCCTAATTTGCACCTGTAGCAGACACCAAAAAGAACTTGGTCTGTGGAGGCTTGTGTGATCTCTGTTCGGACTACAAAAGGCATATTTTTTGGACTGTAGAGGCATCCAAATCTGGACTATTGACACTTGAACGTTGTGACACATTATTGAGAGCAGTTTATTGAGGATTGCTTGAAGCAGATTTTAAGAGTATTTTGAAGGACACTTGAGGAGATCTTAAAAACTGATTGGAATTGATCTATTGTATATTTTCTGAAGCAGCTGTACTATTGAAGGCAGCCATAAAGTATCTGAAACAACCCTTGGAGATCACCTTGAATCAGCCTTTTGAAGCAGTGTTTTTAAAGCAGCCCTTGGAGACAGTTTGACCAGACATTGGAGGAATTCTTGAAGCACTTCCTTGATGTATTTAAAGCAGCCCTTGAAAGAACTTTGAAGCAGTATTTTGTAGATATTTTGAAAGTCCTAGAAGCAGATTTTGGCCTAACCTTGGAGCTGTTTTTAAAGGCAAATCTAGATACCTCCTTGAAGCAGATTTCGTCCAGACCTTGGTTGAAAGATTGAAAGACAATTGAAGGAAGCGCTAAGAGACCACTTGAAGCATCATTTGAGGAAAAAATTCTAAAGCTACCTTGAGCAGATTTTTGGGCTTATTCACTTGGACCAGACATTGAAGAAATATTGAAGGACCCTTGAAGTATTATCGAAGCAACTTGTTAAAGGATATTGTAAGAGTGGTGTACAAGACCTATTGAAGATAGCTTAAGAATTGAAAACTTGTTGGAGAAGACTTTGTTGAGAAAATCATTGAAGACCTGGAAGCATTCCTATTGAAGACACCTTGAAGCTCTTGAAGATATCATTGGAGACCATGATGTGTTGGAGCAATCATGAGGTGACTTTGGAAATCTTTACTTGGGTAATATGAAGAGCAGTGGTGACACCTTCTAAGAAGACAAGGTTGTCATTGATGAAGTGATTTGGAGAAGCCATTTTTGAAGATTGATAGGGATCGGTGAAGAAGTCATTGGGAGCCGTGAAGTACAACTAAACACATCTTGATGAAGTGAAGCTATAAGGTTGGTGCCTCAAAATTGACGAGGTTGGTGCCTTGAAAAGTCCAAGTTGGTGCTTGGCAAATATAAGATTGGTGTCCTTGGAGTTGGTGCTCCTAAACTCAAGGTTGGTGCCTTGGATAAGATAGGGTTGAAGCCCTAGAGGATAGGAGTCCTCAAGAGACCACGTTGGTGTATGTACCAGAGATAGGGTTGGAGCCCCAGAGGTTGGTGCCTCAAAGTGACAAGGTTGGAGCCTTGGAAAGTCGAAGTCGGTGCCTGGCAAAATACAAGTTGGAGACTAGGAGATTGAAGATCGGTGTCTTCATCTATGGTTGGAGCCCTACACAAATATTGTACTTGATTTATTAAAATTAATAAAAGTATTTATTCTTATTGTTCATTTTGTGTTCTAATTATAAGTGATCTAACTGGTAAAAATAACAATTGAAAAAGAATACTGATTCACCACCCCCTCAGTATCTCCAACATCATTGTCTCTGTTTCAATCTCTGGCTCTCCAACAACTATTGTTGCTCTTTGGAAATCAATTTGCCAAGGAAATTGAACTGCTCAAGTGTGTTCTCCATCACCACATCGATCCCTTCTTATATCTTCCTGTTGGGACTCCAATGGCCAAGATTAAATCTTAATCAATGGTTCAGATCATTGTTAGATAGATCCGTGTGAGTATCTAGACTATTCTCACCTTGACTTAATAATTTTGATTAATTAATCAGTTTTCCTAAGTTTAGACTTATGAAACATTAAAAAATATGTTAATAATCTAATTAAGTCATCCTAGGTGGAATTGCTAGAAAAGCTTTATGAAATTTCCATTCATCTATTTACCACATGCCACCACCTTTTAAAAGATGTAAATTGGACATATAATCAGATAGAAGTAGAAACCACTTAATGGGATACTTGGTTAACCCCATTTGGAGCTTGGAGACATTAGCACATGCCAAATCCCATTATGGAAGGGCATGCCACTATGAAGACCCCACCTGTTGTCCATGATTTGTAAGCTCTTTTACTCGATTTCCTTGATGACTTGTTGTACTGGAAGGCTAGGGGATGCATTGGATCTTATGCAGGATTGCAGATAGTCTCCATCTTGGGTTTGGTCTCCCTATACGGCGTCCTAACCGTCCAAAGGGCTACATTGGCACATGTAGGGTGTGTGTTGAGAACCATGGACCTCCACAATAGTAGACAACACTCCATGGATCCCCAGAGATGTTCAGAGATTGCTCGAGATTCACCTATTGGACAAAGAAGATGCGCCTGGTTCACCTTTGCCCAGTCAACCCCACAGTTGTACTATACACTTGCCAGATGACCCAGGACATGTATGTTAATGTGGCATCGCTTACGCCATCATCCGAGCCTTGACAAATGGTCTATAGGCATCTTCGACTTACTTGGAGACCCATGAGGCCACTTGTGTGCCCTCACAGCCATTAGGAGTACCACAGGTTTATTATATGGAGAACAATGGGCCAACCCCTTGTCCATTTCTTTTGGAAACCCAATTCATCATTTTGGCACTTATGGACTTCATCAGGCCTCTTAAAGAGCCCAAAGACATGCATTATCGATTATTCGACCTCTTGGGAGGCTTATTATGTTGTTTATGAGCTAGTTTGGTGGGCTTGACACCAAAAGATAGTTATTTGCACATTATCTTAGTTGATCGACTGGTGTAGGCTCAAATTAGGAAAATCGAACTCCTAATGAGTGTATAAATAAGAGAGACAAGAATTCATTTTGTATCATCACTTGGATTGGATCATTCTCTCACTTGAGAATTTCGCATTTCCTTCTTGGTGGCCGAAATTGGAGCATGGATGAATTATGATGTTTGGATTGCATTTTCTTATCTTGGAGCTTCTTAATTGACAAATGTATTGATGGTTGGATATATTCTCTTACATGTAAGTACAATTTTTATGCTATTTTCTTTTACTTTTGTCACATACATTGATCATGGATTTTTTTCTATTTTAGGGCTAATTGTTGCATGCATTTATTGCTTCATTGTGGAATTATGTTTCTATATAGCATATCTATATGTATGGACCATGTTTGTTGAATGAATTTTCCTAGAGATCGAAGTTATCTTGACAAGCCATCTTGATTTGCAAATGAAATATAAACGCTTTAAGGTCACCCTCTTTTGTCCTAATGCTAAACGAAGTTGCCCTTAAAGCCTCCTTGAGCTAGAAACGAGATCCATTCTCATAATTCTTCTTGACTCCATATCCCCAAAGGAACAAGGCACTGATCCACCATAAGATGATCACCCTAAAACCCCTTTTTCTTCACCTTTTCCCTCTTTTCTAGGTCTAGCCACATTGGGCCACCTAGGGCATCATTTTCCTGACAAAATAGCCATAGAAAAAGTTTGATCTCCTGGCCTCTATTGTGTTGGTGTGCCTTCAAGGTCTCCTCTGAATTTGAAGAGATTTCAACAGTGGGATTGCAAGATATCCCAAGCCCTACCCCGTAGACCGAACTTTGCCCTGGTGTTCCCTAGGCTAGTACCTCATAGGATCAATTTGGCACCTTTAAGTGGGGACTCTTGCTTTGATCCTTTCCCCTTCCTTATTTAGGTTATGAGCATCATTGGTTGCTAAACTCCCTCCCATTAACCTACGTAGGGTCCACTTAGCCCCATGTGGTCCCATTTCTCATCAAAGACAACTCTTCCAAGACAACTCGGGAATCCAAGTTTTGCAAGGATTTTAGGGAATGGAAAACTCTTTTACAAACCATGTTCCCTTAACCTAACCCTTAAATCCTCACCTCATTCTCCTAGAAAGCTTTGTGCATTGCTTGAAAAGCAAGCAAGCTCCATCCTTAATCTCCTTCTAGGGAAAGGATCATTAAGGCCACTTCACATCTATTCGTCGATTCATCCTTCACAAGTGACTTTTAATATATCGGGTCTCCTCCCATCCGTGAAGGTCTGTAAAGAGTAAGGAGTCTTAGCTGAGGTGACAATGGGCTAAGTCTCCACCGTTGCCCTTGATCTAGCAGTTGTCCCTTCAAGAGTCCCTTTTAGGCCCCTTGCTAGTTTGGGCAGTAACAAGGCCGACTTGACATTCATTAAATTCAAATTTAATTTTCTTTTTCTTTTGATGAAAATGCCGACCATGGCTACCAAAATTTCCAACAAGGAGCACATTTGCAGGTTTAGAGTTGTATGCAGGTCTTATAGTGCAACAAACCAGTAGGTTGTGTGGCCATACAACCATACAAGGTTCAGAAGGGTTTATACAGTGGGCCGAAAGCAACCAGTTGAGGGTTAATATAGGGAGTTTTTGGTGGACCACACAGGTTGTACACGTGCCCAATAAAATTCGGACTTTTTTGTTGTAGCTTGTATTTCTTTTCAATGGGTCATTTTCCTAGTAAGCAAGACCTTGTTCAAATTATTTTAATGAAGGGTTGATTTGAGGGGCAGAAATAGTTTGCTATGTGTTGTGTAAATTGCTTCCATTTGCTTCCACCATAATTTTATTTTTCTAGTTAAAAAATCCCACTTGGTGCATTTTATTCAACAAACTAAATTCAAATTCAAATCTAGCTTCAGTAAGGAAATTACTAGGACGTAATTTGCCAATTTACTAGGGTTAGAAAATTCCTAGTAATTTGCCAATTTACTAGGGTTAGAAAATCTAACATGGTATCACAGTTCAAACACTCAAGAGGACGTTGATTTCCAAGTCTAAATTGAAGATCACAACAGATTTATAAACCTGCAGTAAATATTGTGGGTGCCTAACAGACCAAGCACAAATCCACGACAATTTGTTCAGATCTGAAAAATGGCAGTAACAAGTCTCAAGTTCAAAAACAGATTCGATGGGGCATCCAACTTCTTATCCAGGAAAGCAAACGTTACTTTGCATTTAAAGGAAAACGACCATTAGGAAATAGTTGGCAAGGTAATTCCCTCTTCTTTTATTTCCTCATCCACCACTTTCTCCTCATCCTTGTGTCAAAATTTTGGTTAGTGTACTTTATGAAATCAAATCTCATTTGATTTCGTGATCTTTATTTGGATACATATTTAATTTAATAAAGTTTATTTATTATATATTTTTTTAATGAATTAATTAAATTTATACTTTTTTAATTAATTTATATTATTATTTTATTGTTTTCTTAATTTTAAATTGTAAATTTTAATTTGTACTTTAAAATTAATATTTTCTACTGGTTTTAAGACTTATCATATATATGATACTCTAATGTGGTATTAATTTATTACCTTAATTTATATCTCCTCCTGTAGTAACTAGTTTACATATAGTGCGATACATGTGGGTCCATGCATACGTAGCTCGTATGGAGGTCTTGTATGTATATGCTAATAATCAAGTTTTATTTATAGGCGGGGCCAAAATGTTCTCTGCACTCTGCAAACTGGAGCCTCGTTTCTGGTCTCTGTCTCTTGCCTGAATTACTCTGTGAATTCCCGCGCTGAGTCTGCCTCTTCCTCTACGCACACTGTTAGCACCTTCGTCATTTCGGCCCACACCAGTCAGCTCCACCCCACCCCCAAGACCATGTCGCGACTCCGCCACCGAATGCGTTGCAAGCGGGGCAGTAGCCAAGGCAGAGACATTCGCCCCCCCCTCCACCCCGTCCACAGCCCAATTCTCCAGCAGATATCCCGCCACCCGCAGTGGAAGAGGCCGAGTCCAACCCATCGAAGCTCGGCGTGTCAATGATGCAACCCAGATGCTCAACCTCTCTGTGTCCCCTCACCAGCCACATCAAACGGCCCAATTCCACTTCCACTGCACCTTGAACCGCCCTGCCATCATCGCCACCGTCTTTGTGGCGTTCAGAGAGGAGACTCGCCCGCAGAATGAACAGACTCACACCACTACAAAACATCCTGTCACTGCGCAACCCACCACTATTCAGGAGATGCCGGACACCAGCAAACAGAAGGCGGCTCAGGAGAAGCCGACCACCAGCAAACAGAAGGCGGCTCAGGAGAAGCCGGCCACCAGCAAACAGAAGGCCTCGGGCAGCAGCTCTGGTTCTCGCAAACGCAAAGGCGCCCAGGATAGCGCCAAGCATGGTGAAGGCATTCCTAGTAGCACGCAGGCAGTTGAGGATGATTGGGATGATTACAGGTGTCTAGCTGTGGAAGAGCCTCCTCCACCAAATGACACCTAGAGGGTCAACGCAGCCAGGTTTCGATTCCCAGCTCCTATTCTTAGGGGACTTTTTTAATGTTTTTTCAAATTATGTCATCAATTTTGGTAATTTACCATAACTGTTTCTCTTGGATTTTGAGTTGTAACCCCTGCGCGGGCAGCATTTTCCATCGGTTTTTCAGACTGGTTTCCCCTCAGTGGGCAGTCTTGAATCAGTCTTTTGGATGTCTAAACTTGTTATAACTCTATTCTAGCACCGCAGAGGCCGTCATATCTTCTGCCACCTCTAATTGAAACGTCCATGACTTTCCTCTCCGCCAAATTTGAACACACAACTTCCATTACTGTTCGACCATAGCTCCACAACCACTAACCGTAGCACCCTACTTTCCCCCTTGCCGTCGCCACTTTCCAGATATCCACTTTCGCCTCAAACACCCAACCGCCAAACTCTGCAGTCGCCACAACTACCATTTGCAACCTTCATTCTTCCCTACCTTCCACAATCTGGTTATCGAGTTCCCTCCGCCCCCATTGCCACTTCACCCTATTTGTTGTGTTGCTCTGGTTCTCGCAAACGCAAAGGCGCCCAGGATAGAGCCAAGCATGGTGAAGGCATTCCTGGTAGCACACAGGCAGTTGAGGATGATTGGGATGATTACAAGTGTCTATCCGTGGAAGAGCCTCCTCCACCAAATGACACCTAGAGGATCAACGCAGCCAGGTTTCGATTCCCAGCTCCTATTCTTAGGGGATTTTTTTAATGTTTTTTCAAATTATGTCATCAATTTTGGTAATTTACCATAACTATTTCTACTGGATTTTAAGTTGTAACCCTTGCGCGGGCAGCATTTTCCATCGGTTTTTCAGACTGGTTTCCCCTCAGTGGGCAGTCTTGAATCAGTCTTTTGGATGTCTAAACTTGTTATAACTCTATTCTAGCACCGCAGAGGCCGAAGCCTCATTGTGAATTTATTGTTTCATTAATAGAATTAGTGCTACTTAATAAATAAAAAAATAAAAACGAAAAAAAAAAAAAAAAAAAATCAATAACAATTTTTCTAATATAAACAAAATTAAATCGAACGACAACGCTCGTGGCAACCGCCACAACCAATCTCCACAGCTCTGTTCGAACTATCGAAAATTGTCACCACACGATTCTGCATGCAAAACACCCCTGCAACAACAACGCTACTACCAGGAAGGCCACCACCATCGTCGACCCACCGACCGGCCGTCATATCTTCCGCCACCTCTAATTGAAACGTCCATGACTTTCCTCTCCGCCAAATTTGAACACACAACTTCCATTACTGTTCGACCATAGCTCCACAACCACTAACCGTAGCACCCTACTTTCCCCCTTGCCGTCGCCACTTTCCAGATATCTGCTTTCGCCTCAAACACCCAACCGCCAAACTCTGCAATCGCCACAACTACCATTTGCAACCTTCATTCTTCCCTACCTTCCACAATTTGGTTATCGAGTTCCCTCCGCCCCCATTGCCACTTCACCCTATTTGTTGTGTTGTCTCACTACTAACCATACATCGTACAAGCCTTCACCAAGATTGTTAAACCACCATAGAACAATTGTATTTTCGAATTATGCCATTAAGCGCTAAACAATTAACCCAAACAATTTGATGCGTCTGTATGGTTTTTGTACAACCACTACCCATCTCTTCGCATCTCTTAGGAAAGCCAAATAATTGTTTATTAAAGTAATTTTCATCAAGAATTATAAAAAAGAGGATATATAGTAAAAGAATTATTGAACGAAAAAGTTTGGAAGGAATAAAGTTTTGAAAGTTTATGAAAAAGGTATTAAATAAAAAAATATTCAAGTTATCCAGGTTTTGATAGTCCCCAAGTTTTAATACTCCACATAAACGAAGGAGTATTAATATTAAAGGCACAAAACATTTAGATTTTTCGAAATTGCAAAGACACTCGGTAAATATTAGAAATTTGAAAATGACAACAGAAGAAAGGTCTTCCTATAACGGACTTTCTGTTGCAGATTGTAGATCACTTATATTAAAAGGGTATATACCCAAGGGAAGGAGATTAATATTGCTATCAACACAAGTGTCGAGGAAAATTACGTCAATGTTAATTTGGCGAATCAACTATTAATTCCAAAGTCAAGAATAGGAGAAAGAAAAAATATTTTTGGCAACAGAATATGAAACTAAGGATTTTTAAGTAAAAATTGACCATTATGAATACATCTCTCAATGTCGTGTCGTAACTATGCTTAACCCAAAAATTGACATCATTTTTGGTCAACCTTAGTTAAAGGAATTGGGTACGTTTATGTTAAACATACAAAAAAAAAAATTATGTTTCCTTATAAGAAGAATATGATCACATTCCAAGACATGAACATAAAGTCAGAATCAACAACACGCTCATCACAAAACATTAAGGAGATTTCGAAATTGGTGTTCCAAGAGACCCAATCAGAAAAACAAAAGGAGTTTGAAGAAGTCATCTCCAGTGAAGACAGAAATTTCACGCCTCTGAGAGCACAATGAAAAACTACTTGAACAAGTCAAGAAAGCTAAAGCCACAAAGAACGAACTCAAGAAGCGCTTATCCAAACAAGAAGAGGAAAATTCACATTTAAAGAACTTTAATCAAACATTATTAGAACAAATCGAAAGTTTACAATATGAGGAGAATACTGAACATAAAGCCAACAATCCAGAAGGCGAAGAGGTTTTACATCTAAGGAATCATAACCAAAACCTCCTTATGCAAATAAAGAAGCTTAAAGGTGACAAGAAGACACTAATGATAAGTTAGAACAACTTCAAAAAGAAGTATTGAAATCTCCAGTCGTAGTAGTCCAAGTCAAAGATAAAGGAACACATATCGACCCAGTCAATATCACAACTCAAGAAGAAGAGAAACCTATTCAAATGTTGCAGTTCAAACAACAGAAATTCCAAGTGAAGATTCGGTAACCAACTCAGCAACAACAGCACTTGAAGGAATTCAAGAAAGTACAACATAACGAGGGAGACTCCAACTAGAAGGACCGACATCTGAATCACAAGAGCAGACTTTCGTACCAGTATCACTCAGGTTCCAAAGAATACTAAAGTTTGCAACCAATCACTTGATCAGGATTCCACAGACGATTCTAATCCATCGACAAGCTCCACTTGTAACAACAAAAATGAACATAACAAGAGTAAGGAAGACAAAGCTTTTTGAGGAGAGAGGCAATGTTATGAATATAATTCATACATATAAAGGTTACTTTTTATCGACATCTGAATCAGCAAGCACTTGAAGGAATTCAAGAAAGTACCACTAACATAACGAGGGAGACTCCAACTAGAAGGACTTTTTATCGACATCTGAATCACAAGAGCAGACTTTCCAATCAATCTACGTACCAGTATCACTCAGAACACAAACAATAGATTTTTGTTCCAAAGAATACTAAAGTTTGCAGAATCCAATCCTATGATAATAGTTCATCACAAAATTCCAATGATCAGCAAATTCCACAGACGATTAATCTAGGATGGTCTAATCCATTTTTAGTTCGACAATTTTATTTATCGCTCCAAGGATCATATTGTCTTGTAACAACAAAAATGAAAATTTCACGACACGCTGAAAAAAGAGATCAAGATTTTTCATCAGTAAGCTTGGAAGACAAAGCTTTTTGAGGAGAGAGGCAATGTTATGAATATAATTCATAATAAAATTAATACATATAAATATAAATATAATAATAATAAATAATAATTAATTAACTAATGGTTAGTTAATTATTAATGAAGAGGCGTGTCTTAGAGACATGACCATTCATGAAAGGGCACCTGCCTAGGGTACATAAACAGGCCATCATTCTCATTTGTAATCATCTCACATCTTACATCAATTCAATATACAGTTACATGTCTTACTATGGACATTTACGTCTTTGAAGTATTTTTAAGATTTCCGCTCCGTATACGACTTTTGGTCGTTACAATCATCAACCCTAAATCCAAGAGTAAATGCATCTTTAGGGTTTCTTTGCCAAATACGTATATTTCCATCAATGAATACTACCTTGAAGCCCTTATCTTCCATCGTAGAAATAAACACCAAGATCTTCAAATTGGGTACATACAACACTTTTTGTAAATGAATGGTTTGACCTTGATTCAAATGAAGAGTGACAGTACCTATTCCTTTCACGGGGTAGGTGGCATTATCTCCAAGTATGATCTTCAAATTAGTCTTCTTTTCAACCAAATTTGAGAGGGCCTCCTTGTACCCAGTGAAATACCTTGAGCTTCCACTATCAATCAACCACTGATCCAAAGTATCTGAAGGAGATGCAATAGATAGAGCGGAAATAAGATAGAATTCATCTTGTCTTTCTACAACATTACTTTCATCTTACCTGGTATATCTCATCCTTTTGGGAGGTCAACCATTTCCATTTCGAGCAGCGGGAGCATTCCTCTTTCCTATGTTGTTGAACCTGTTGTTACTTTGATTGCCATTGCCTTTGAAATTGTTGTTGTTGTTATTGTCGTCATCCCTTGGAGAATTCTTCTTGTGAGGACACTCTCTAGCATAGTGGCCAAACCTTTTGCAATTGTAGCACCTTTCTTTCCTTCCTTCTTTGAAAGCCTTCTTCAATCCTTGACTCTGTCTTCTTCGACCAGCATTGGTCTTCCTCTTTGCATGAGCAGAGAAAGTAGTAGGTTCATTTCCATTTGAGGGCTTGTCCCTCTCCATCATTTTAGTCTCCTCTTGAGTGCTTCTAGCCAATAACTCATCAAAACCAGGTATCTTGTCATTGTTGAGAATGGTGGTGGTCATGGAAGATCTCCAAGAGCAATGAACGAGAGCTCTCTAACATAAATAACTTCTCCAATAGATAGCAAAACATTCTTGATTTGCGTTATTCTCATGAAGTAGGATTGAATAGACTCCCCTTTATCCATCTTGATATCCTTCAACTTGTTTTTGAGAAAGAGGATTTGATTTGCATTGTTCACTTTGAACATCCCAACCAGCGTATCATACATCTCCTTAGACTCCCCTTTATCCATCTTGATATCCTTCAACTTGTTTTTGAGAAAGAGGATTTGATTTTGTAAAATTGGCAACTAGCACCAAACTCGATGTGGGTCATCTTTTTTGTGGCAACTGATATTTTTCTTAGATCCCTCTCATTGAGAGGTGTAGGATTGATCTAAAGATCATCCGATTCCGATAAGTATTCATGAAGATATGAATTTATTTGTGTTATGGGACAATTCGTCAAGGTCGGCCAGCAACCAAATAACCCCCACATGTGCTCAACGTTTTAGTATAAAAGGAGGTGACTTGATAGTCATTTGTACACACACTTCACTCTTGATTTCTCTCCACTTGTTTTGGGTTTTAGCAGAAGAGAAGTCTAAGAGAAGGAAGCCCTAGACACAAGGGGAAAGGAGACTATGGGAGCTGCCCTAGAGGAGATGCCCTAGCCCTAGACACTATCTAAACAGACCTAAACACAGGCACTATGGACACAATCATGAAGGATGATTATCATTGGAGAAAGGCACCTATGCTGCCCTAAAAGAGGCTCTTCTACGCAACCCTTGAAGAAGCCTTATCACAAATAAATGAAGAGGCCTAAACGCAATACTAGAGTGACCCTAACCGTAGTCTTTAGGATGCCCTTACCAACGAAGAGGGATAGAACAGCATGGGTTGTTTCAGGGTCATTGTGAAGGTCAAGTTGTTGTTAGGAGGGCGGAGGTACCTTCCTAGAGGGCCGAGGAAAAGGAGGTTAGTTTCAAGTTGTCTTGTGTTTGATGTGTGGGCTAGAAACTCAGTTTGGAGGAGGTCGTATGCTACAGCAAGGCTGTGTGGTAGGCCGCAGGCCATACCACCACAGCAAGGGATAGTGTGGGTTGTTTTGGGGTCATGTTATGCCCTAATCTTCAGCGTGGAGGCAGAGGGTTCACACTAGGGTAGGCTGCAGAGATTAAGGGTTGTTTGGGTGACTGTTTGAGGGTTGTTGCAACAGTCTGAGGTGCCCTAACCAGTGACTATCACAATAGCAGCAAGTGCATGGTGCAGCAATGCTACATAGGACAGCAGTATGGCAACATGGTGCAGCAATGCCACATGGGGCAATAGTGTGGCAGCATGGTGCAGCGATAGCACTTTGGGACAGCAGTGTGTTAGCATGGTGCAGCAATGGCACATTGGGACAGCAGTATGGCAGCATGGTGCAGCAATGCTACATCGGACAACAGTATGGTTCATGGTGGATACATGGGACAGCAAGTACATGGTGCAGTAATGGTACTTGGGACAACAATGGTACTTGGTGCAACAAGTACATGGAGCAGCAATGTACAGGAAGACAATGATGGATACAGTCATGATTAGTGAAGCATGATGAGATGCAGCGTTGTGATGATGGGTGCAACATGGTGCAGCACAGTGAGGTGCAGCATGATGATGAGGAGAAGCACAATGATAGGTGCAGCATGGTGATGGAGTCACCTAGGAGAATCAGTTGAAGTAGCTTGTCTTCAACTGAGTTCAACTACCTCGCGTATCAACTACTTGGATATGATCTATGTTGACTTCTGTTGTGTGTGTACTATCTCTCTCTCTATACTGAACTATTGAAGAACATATAAGAAGAATTGATCAAGGGTTTCCCCACATTGGGGTTTGTCCCTGGCTAGCGCCACATCTTGTGTCATCTTGTCTTGACTTGTCTTCTGCGATTTATGTTTATGTTCTATCTGCAATTTACTATTATGTTGATGTGATTATTAATCTGGAAAAGATATTGAGCTAACTGCGAAAATTGAAATAAATTGCTCTAAGCATAGAAAATACCATAACTTAATAGATTTGCATTGTTCACTTTGAACATCCCAACCAGCTTATCATACATCTCCTTAGATGTTCCTAAATCAAAAAATAGGCAACCAAATGCTTTTGAATGGAGTTAATGATGATTTTCTTAGCTTTGACCTCACCTTTTTTATACTTCCTCTTAGCAGAAGCAGGTGCATTTAAAGGAGGCTCCACCACTTTTCCCTTCACATAGTCCATTGCATGATGCTCTTCCAAAGTGAAGTCCAAAGTCATTTTCCATGCATGATAGTCAAATTTGTCATTGAGCTTGTCCTCGATCTTGAAGTAGGATGTAGAAGCCATGGAGACTTGTCCAATAGTCTTGTCCAACAGATCTCTCTAAGTGATTGCTTTTCTCTCTTTTGCTTGGGCTTTGTCTTCACCTGGGCTTTGATACCATGTTAATTTTAGTTAACAATGGTATGTTCTATGCTTAGCACAATTACTTCAATGTCCTTCAACAGCGCAATTTCCAATTTAGTTTTCCAATAGCAATCACATTGACAGTAACTATAGCCACAACATGAATAACAAAATTCAGAAGACAAGCCAAGACGAGAACACCAAATTTGGCAGATGCCAAGGAAAAACCCCAAGATGGGGAAAACCCTTTGATCAATTCTTCTTATTATTATATAAAATGTTCAACAGAGAGAGAGAGTACAAAAAGTCAAAATTGACTTGCTAAATCAAAGTCAGAACAGCCCTATTAAATCTGCAGTCAAATTAAGCCCTAACCAAAAAGTCAAATATGATCAACACAACAGCAAAACATCGCCTTTGAAACTTGGTCAAAGGCAATCAAACTCGACCTCCTTAGCTGGTCAAATTCAGCGCAAAACATTCATCCAAACAGCAGCCAAACTCGGACATATTGAAGTCAACTCTAATCAAACAGGAATGTAGTCAACGTAGGTCAAAGTGCCGAAAAATTCTCGATTTCTGTGCCAAACAATACGACCTGCCAAAAACTGGAATTTTCCCACAAAAATCACAGTCAAAGGATGAGTCAAAAAGTTTGGTCAAGGTTGGTCAAACCTTGCAAGAGCTCTGAAATTTTGGCCCTATAATCTACGAGAAATTCATCCTCCTTTCCAACCACACGTGTGATATGAAGAGTTTCCCAATAGTTGTACGAACCAATCAGATTAGGAGAGAGAAGAATGTGTGAGTGAGTGAGATGCCAAATGAGGTTGGAGGTCACTTATATTTATACAAGTAGTTGAGGGTGAAGTGACATGTCTCTTGGGCTTCATAAGCCTACATGATGATGTGGCCGACCTTGAAAATTTGCACCAAATTTGATGATATTTAGGTCAAATTTGGTCGTCTCAAAAATAGGAATTCAATGCAATCATCATCTCCATCAAATGAGTTGCCCAACGCAGAATTTGGCCCTAGTTGCCAATTTTAACAAGAAGCTCATAGCACGATAAAAAGTTAATTTGGTTAAAGAGTTCAAGATTAAGAACAGTGCCTTGATGCATTTCTTCTTGTGATTAAAGTTATGGCAAAGGTTAGGAGAAATATCAGTAGAGATTTTGAAGAGATTCCTAATGTAGGATTGTAGGCTTATGGATATGCCTATGATCACCAATATGAATAAGGTTATGGAATCAAATTCAATATTAGTGGATCCCACATTGTACAAACAGTTGATTGGTTCCTTGGTGTATTTAGCCAACAACAAGTCAGATATATGTTTTGTTGTCAAAACCTTGAGCCAGTTCATGGTGGAGTCGAGGCAAGTACAATGGGTAGCAACAAAGCATGTGCTCAGGTACTTTAGAACACTAAAGTATGGTCTAAGGTATCTTGGAGGTGATGGAATGAGGCTATAAGGATATACAAACTCAAATTGGGCACTGAATGAAACAAATGAAAGAGCACCTCAAGATGCTACTTCAACCTTAGATCAATGGTGATGTCATGGTTCAATAGAAAGAGGACTTCAATAGCACTTAGTTCAGAAGAGGTAAAGTAAATGGCAGTGAATATGGTGATTTTGAAACCATTTGGCTTTGCAACTTGGTTCTAGGGTTCTTTGATCAAGAGTTTGAGCCTACGGCGATATGCTATGATAGCCAAAGATGTATCGAACTCTCTTAGAATTTATACTTCCATGACAGGCCTAAGCATATTGAGATCAAGTATCACTTCATTAGAGACAAGAACAAGTAGGCAGAAGTTAAGATTCAAAACATCTCCACAAATAAGCAAGCTGTAGACATTCTAACCAAACCCTTGTTTAAAGGGAAGTTTATGTTTTATAGAGACAAGCTTGTAGTGGTCCAGAACAGTGTTATCAAAACCGGAATGAACTGGTCTCAGTTGGTCAGTCTTGCCGTTTGGAGGGAAAAACCAGTTCGGACCAGTCTCCTGAAACATTTTTGGTTGGTTCGGTATTGATGACGTTATTGTTCAATATTGAACCCGCCAATTTTACCAAGTTGATCGGCTTGGTAAAATACATACAACGCAACACATGGGGCATATTTTGCTTTTTTTATACTTTTTTATTTTTCTCTTCGTTGGCTGGTAGCCCATAATACGTTCCTAATATTCATTCCTATGGCCCTAATATCGTTATGCAATTCATGGTAATGTTAAATTCTTAAAGTAAAAGTATCCTTAAATTTTTAACATTTCCATGAATTGACTCTGGATGTTTGAGAGTGTTTCCAAACTCATTGGATTTCATATGGCGAAAGTAGAATTTTAGATTTCACTGAAAATCCAGCAAACTTAACAACTTTTTACAATTTCAAGATTGGGAGGATTACAAAGTTTCCATTGGATTTTGTCATGTATGAGGGTGTGGAACTAGCATTTAATCAAGATTCGAGAGCACCAATCCCTCCATTTACCTTGATGTTAGTGGCATTGATTGTTGAACACCTCTATCATGATCCTACTAAAAATGTACCCATCACTAAAACATAATCTTGAATCGACATGCTAAGAATTTTCTATCTTATTTTAATGCTTAGAGAATGATATTGATGGAAAAGATCCCAATATAGGCAAAGATTTTGATGATATATAGGTATTTGTTGTAGCATGAATTTTTTTGGATGCTACGCCATTTTGGACTTGGTTTTTCATGTATTTTTGTTTCAGAGATGGATTGCACTTAGTGTTATTTTGGTTATGTGCACCCTTACACGTTATATAAATGAGAACTTCTGATTATTTGTATATAAATGGTTTGGATTCATATGGATGCACATGAATATATATGTTTTTCTTTAAAATTTGAATATTTTATGTGTTTTTGATTGACCAGTTTTTTGGTCTGGATTTTTACCAGTGCGATCCATTTCTAACAGATTCCCAGTCTGGGGGGGTCTACCAATTCGATGTCTAGTTCAGTTCTAATAACATTGGTAATATTAAACAGTAAATGTGACATTCTCTTTTATCTTTCATTTTCATCCTTTTACTTAAATTTTTAACATTACCATTAATTGACTCAGGTTGTTGGAGAGTAGTTTCAACCTCATCATTGAATTTCATAGAGAGAGCAGAATTTAGAACCCTCTCAAAATCCAACAAACTTAACAATTTTCGAGATTTTAGGATTGGAGATATTGCAACATTTCCAATGGAGTTTGTCATGTATGAGGATAAGGAACTAGCATTTAATTAAGAGGACCAAGCCCTCTATGTACCTCTATGTTGGTGCCATTGATTGTTGAACTCCTCTATCATGACCGTAGGACAAATGCACTCATCACTCAAACAAAATCTGAATTTCACATGTTAAGCTTCTTCTATCTTGTTTTAATGCTTAGAGGGTGATATTGATGATGTAGATCCCAATTTAGGAAATGATTTTGATGATATGTAGTACTAGTTATTTGTTTTAGCATGATTTTTTTTGGACTATATAGGCCATTTAGGGCCTCTTTGTTGATCTATTTTTGGTTCAGAGATGGATTGCACTCAATGCAATTTTGGTTATATGCGTTAGTTCTCCTCTATCATGACCCTAGTACAAATGTACCCATCACTCAAACAAAATCTGAATTTGACATGTTAAGCTTTTTCTATCTTGTTTTAATGCTTAGAGGGTGATATTGATGATGTAGATCCCAATTTAACAAATGATTTTGATGATATGTAGTACTAGTTATTTGTTTTAGCATGATTTTTTTGGATTATATAGGCCATTTAGGGCCTCTTTGTTGATGTATTTTTGGTTCAAAGATGGATTGCACTCAATGCAATTTTGGTTATATGTGTTAGTTGTATGATTGAATGTGTACCATCATCATGTAAATGCTTTATATATTTCATATTTTATATATCATTCACTAATTTGTTATATTTTTTAAAAAATAATAAATAATGTGTCCTCTATGTCATGTTCCAGGGGGTCATGTGTCGGATACTCGTATTTTCATGTCCTTTGTGTCCCATGTCCTCATGTCATGTGACTTACCATAGAACCCTTACCTCCTGGGCCCTCCCTGCTTCTTTGAGCTTACTCACTTAACAATAGGTTGCTCAAAATTCTGAGCTTATATCTTTATACTAAAAAATTAAAATAGAGTAACTAGTTAGTATGGTGCTGTCCCTAGAAATTTGGGATGTCTTTCCAGCAATCCCTGAACCTAGTCCCCATGCCCCCCTCTCCCATAATCCTTGGACATTGGTAGAAAACTGCTAGAAATTTAAGAAGACTCTATTCATGTTAATCAGTGGCATGTAGAAACAATACTTGTGGAAGTTCTGCATTAAAAGGTGGAGTGCCTGTGAGAAATAATTTAGAATCATCAACGAACTTCTCCATTAGAAATATCCATAACCACTCTAAATACAAAGCATGTAAACATTTTTGAATAAACACAGAACCCTTCTCTCCTGGGCTCTCCCTGGTTATTTGAGCTTACCAACTTAACAATAGGGTGCTTTCAATTTAGAGCTTGTATCTTTACAGTAAAAATAGAGTAAGTAGTTTGTGACAGAATCCCCCCTCTTTATGTCCATGTATGTGTGGCTTTCATATGGTGTTGTCCACAGAAATTTGGGATGTCTTTCCAGTAATTCTTGAAACTAGTCCCCATTCCCCCCTGTCCCGTCATACGTTGGTGGAACACTACTAGCAATTTAAGAAGACAATGTATTCATGTTGATCAGTGGCATGTAGAAACAGTACCTGTGGATGTTCTGCATTAAAAGGTGGAATGCCTGTGAGCAGTTCAAAAAGAATGACACCAACTGACCACCAATCTGCAGTTTCAGCTGTAGAAATAGAAGGCGACAACAATATTTCAGAAATGCAGTTTCGTTGGATATAAGTACAAAAACAAACACTCAACAATTTATTTCCACTAGAGACGCTTTTATTACACACCATGCCCAGTTCCCAAAAGAATCTCTGGTGCCAAGTAATCCGGGGTTCCAACAGCTGAGCGCTTTTGACGTCTTTCTCTTTGGTCAGACTGCTCAGTTGCACATAAGGAATCTTCATCTTCTCCCAGAAGCATTGTACCACTCACTGCTGGTCCAGACAAATCATCAGTGCTGTTTATAAGACCAACTTTTGAGAGTCCAAAATCTGTCAGCTGCAAAATCCAAAATTTGTAAAATAATCAGCAAACGATGCTTGAAGAAGGGCTCTGCCCATATATGATGTTTTCCAGTAAAAATGGATTTTTCCAAGTTGGTGAAATGGGACTTATAATGACCTCTACACAGCAGAAAATAATGAATAATCTAGACATGTCTAATTAGGTTAAATAATTACACTGAATGTATGCGAGGGGTTGACAAATATTAGAACTGCATACAAACTCTTCACATGTATAAGCATAACTCAGCCTGCAAGACTCTAAAATCATTTAATTTCAGGACATTGATTGTGTCAACAAAAAATTCAAAATATCTTGAACTACTCTCAGAGTAGTTCCCCATAGAACATGTTTGCCGGTCCCACCTATATGTTGGAAGGGGAAACTGAGAACTCAGTTGTTTCAGCTCTGTCCAAGTAATGTATGATTTGCATAATGAATTGTTTTGTGAGGATGAACGAAATATGTAGTGCATTTTTTTTATTTTCCATAAAACACAAAATCTTAAACTTCATAAAAAAGTCAAAGAGCAATGATTTGAAATGCTTCTTTTGCAACATTTTGTAAACTTGGACCGATATGACTGATCACTATCAATACTCCAATCCTCTATCTTCGTCATATATTCTACGGTCATCATATATAATGATATCTGAACAGAATATAGATATATATTTTTGTATAATCAGATTCACATTTCAGATGCCTTGATCGTGAAATGGTAGACACAGAAGTATCCAAATCTCTTGCTAAAGAGCATAAAGGTTCAGGTGCACTTCAAGGCATATTATAATGCTTATTTAATGAGCACTGTTATAGCAACTATCATAACATGTTGATATTATTTAGACAGGGATTTGAAGGGATCATTTTTTCATCCCTAAGAGCATACCTAAGTGGTAGAGAATGATCATGATTAATGAACTTATATTCTTGTTCCTTTTTCCGTTTCTTCTATTATGTACACTTCTATCAAGAGTCCAGACCCTGATTGTTCAAGAGATACTAAAAGTTGTTTAGACCAATTGAAATCTAATCTAATGAATTAGGGATCTTAACAGGTTGACAAAATACTAACAAATCGTCATGCTCTGGAGGTATATTGTAAGGCCACCAGAGGATAGAGACAAAAGAACAGAAGTCATTGCAATTTTCCACAGAGAGATAGAAGGTCAGCTTCGAGCTATAAAAGGACTTCTTCCCTTTCAGGAGGAAGATCTCCAGTCAAGACTCAAATATCTAGGGTTTTTCTTAAGTCCACCAAGTATGCTTTCAAGAATTGGCTACGCCTTTATAGCAGGATTGAAGACAGGGTTACGTCCTGGCATATCAGGTGGTCCTATTCATTGCAGACTAGCATTGGTGAAGGCCATGCCAGAAGACACTTTATTAGCTGATCAAATTGAGACAGCAGCTGGAGATCAAGTTCCACTGAAGACTCCTCATCTCTAAGCCATTTGGAGGACAAAGAAGAATATCATGACCCATCTTTTAGAATACAAAAGCAAGCAGCAAATAAGAATGGTTTGACATTGCCATGTCAGCAGTGGCTTGTCATGTCTATTCAAAATGTATGGTAAAGTGGAAGTCATATGAAGTGTCATGAAAAGTCGAAAAGTCATAGGAAGTTAAACAGTCACGAGGGTAGTCAAACAGTCACAAGGAGGTAAAACATCACCCTATTGGTTATATATACACCCTCATTGTATGAGCAAAGGACTTTTCACCTTGACTTCTCCCACAAGGCATTAGAGAGACAAGCTAGGTCTTTTGGGGAGCAAGGTGTGGCTCCAACGCTCCATTATTTGGGCTAGTGGTGTTCGTTGCATACATGTCTCTTGTGACGTTTACTTAATATCAGAAGCCTCATGGCCAGCACGTTCTTCCTGCAGGGATTATGAATATTTGTAAGCCTATTATGTGGATGTTTGTAATTCATGTTTGCTTTCATTTGTGCTAAATTAGTTGAACTATTTCGGTTATTTTAGTACTTATCATATTGAGAATATGCTTTAAAGGTTGCACCAATTGTCCCATCCTCGCGGACTATTCCGCTGAATGTTAGACAGATCTTTCTTGTTTATAATGGTTGCAATGACCGTCGCACCTTGTGGACTATTCCACTTGATGTTAGACGGATATTTTGTCTATGTGTGTGTCTACTAAGGTGGTACCATTACCTCTCTCCCAGAAGCTCACTTTCCTTTTCCTGCACAATAGAAGAATCTTGACACATAAAACCGAACAAGCACTAGGCATAATCACTTGTTGATCCGAGATTACTTGTGCATAACTCTCTTGTGCTGAACTTTGTAGCCAAGGCAAACCTATAAGGATACATGGCAGTCGTGCCGATATCCCGGATGGGGCTCCTATTCCAAACGGTGTGAGGTCTAATTCGGACTTCACATCGAGGAGACCCCCTTGGTTGACAGATTTCCAACACCGTCAACACTTCCTTGTTCATGTTATGGTTGTTCGTAGGTTACTTACTTCCCCCTATGTGTCCTTGTCGGCGCAAACTCTCTATCAATTAGGCTTACTACTCTTACGTTGTCCCATTGTCTCCACCTTCACTTGCCATGGCCAACAACCTCTACACATGGTCGGCTTATCTGCGTGTTGCCATGGCCTGTCAGTCCTTTGACACCTCCTATGCGAACGTTTTCGGTTGGTCTGTGTGATTGACGGTTTGATTGCTTCATATTGTTGAGTCACACCCAGCCCTACTACCGACTTCATCTTTGGTATTCCATGTAGCTTTTGGATTGTTTCCACAAATGCTTCTACCACAAAACTTGTTTTAAGAGGAAGAGAAAGAGAGCAAAAGTGGGCATACTTTGTCATTTGATCTACCAATACCATAATGACACTCTTTACTTCAGTTTTGGGTAAAACTTGTAATAAAATCCATTGAAATTTCTTCCCAACACTGACTTGGTATAGCTAATGGTTGGAGGGGCCTTGGAGTCTTGATTGTCACTCCTTTTATTTTGTTCCCACAAATTATGCCACAAAATTTTGCACATCTACTTTAACTTCCCAAAAAAGAATAATAATAAATAAATATTCTTAATCCCATGGTATGTCTTCAAAATCCCTGAATGTCCTCTTATAGGAGAAGTGTGCAATTCCAATAGGACCTTCTATTTGAGTTGAGAATTCTTACATAAGTATAAGCGATCTTGATCCCATAACAAATCATTTTTCCGTGTAAATTTTTCTACTGCATAAAGGTCCTATAATAGTTGAATGATCTTGCATATCTTCTCATCCTACTGTCATTTTATCCTTTCTTCTTCCACCCAGTTAGATTGTCAAATGTAAATAGCACATAGTAAACCATTTCTGTCTTCCTCTTTCATTGAGAGTGCATCTGCCAAAACATTTCACTGTCACATTTTGTAGATAATTTCAAAGTCATAAACCAACATCTTTGTGACCCATTTTTGTTGCTCTTCTGAAGACAGTCTTTGCTCCAAGAACTATTTCAAACTCTCACGATTTGTTTTTACTTTGAATTGTCTTACAATTAGGTATGGGCGCCATTTATTAACAGCATGTAGCATGGCCAACATTTCGTTTTCATAGATGGGTCTGAGTAGGTTCTTTCCTTTAAGTTCACTACTTTCAAAGGCAAGGGGCCTTCTTTCATTAAAACTACACCAATGCAATGGCCTAATGCATCACACTCCACAATGAATATTTTTGTGAAGTCAGGTGTCGCCAAGACAAGAGTTGTACACATAGCCTCTTTAAGTTCTTCAAACGCTTTGGTTGCTTCTTTAGTCTAATAAAATGCTTCCTTCTTCAATAATTTTGTTAGAGGTGTTGCTATTTGACCATAATTCTTGACAAATTTACAGTATTATCCTGTCAATCCTAAGAATCTTCTCAATTTCTTCAAGGTATTAATGATTAGCCATTCCCTTGTAACTTTGATTTTGTTAGGATCCACCTTGACACCATCACCTGATACAATATGACCCAAATATTCCACTTATTGAACCCCAATGGCACCACTTGGAAGGCTTTGCATATAGTTGTTACTCTTCCAATAGTGTCAAGACCATATCAACATGTTTAGTTCGTCATCAAAAATTGTTGATTGGGGTAGCATCGAATGTGCTCTAGCCACGAAATTTGGTGGAGAGGTTGGGGCACATGAGATCTCCAATACCCCGAAAGGGTTTGGGCAGATTCTAAACAGATCAGGAGATATTAAAATAATTAATATTTTTAATCGAGTCCCTAAGTCTAAACTTAGGGAAAATAAAATATTAATGTGTATTAATATGAATCTGTGTTAGAATGGTCCAAAAGACAGGGATCAAGCCAAATCTAATCTTAGCCGTTGATTAGAGACTTAATCTCAGCCGTTAAGATGTCAACAGAAAAAAAAAGTATAAGAGGAGGCTTGGGGGGCACTTCGAGAACACACTGAAGGAGACCAATCAGTTCAATTTCTGGAGCGGGGTTTGCTAAGAAATTGAACCAGTGGTCTGGAGAGCAATCAAGAGGCAGCGAGTAAGGAACAGAGAGATGGGAGATCAGCGCAGAAGAGGTAAACGCAGAGCCAGAGGAAGCCACGCAGAGGCAACAGAGACTGCGCAGAGCCAGAAGGGCCTGCGTCATCCACACAAAGGCTGCAAGAGTGACACAGAAGCCCAGAGAGGCTGCGCAAAGCCTCAGTAGGCTGACGCAGAGGGTTTCAAGCTATCGCAGAGGTCAGTAGGGCCTACGTTGGGTTTGGGAAAGTGCTAGAAGTTTGTCTATCAGTGGGTAAGTCAGTTTGACGCCCTGTTGTACAAGAAAATTGCTGAATAATAAAATCCTCCTTTATTGCACCGGTTTTCCCACATTGGGTTTTTCTGGGGACATTAGTCCAAAATAACAGTGTCAATGTGTGCATATTTTTTGTTTCTATATTACAATGTGATATCTGCAACAGTATTTATTTTAATATTTGTTCAAGTAATTTCATGAATAACTTATGATGAAATAAGTAGGAAAAGTAAATCAGTTGTTGCAATGGTAGAATTTTCACATGGTATCGGAGCGTGTAATTAGAGACAGAAAGGAAAAATCAGTTATGGGTCAAGACCACGATGCAGAGGCATCCACCTCAAGGGACTCATGCAGATTTTCAAAAGATTGCACAAGAGAGAGAGAGATTTTGATTTCTCTATGTTGGCTACCAGGTAGGAAGAAGAAGTTGTGTGCATGACTAGTGCTGCATCATCAGAAGTATGATATATAGGCATATCACGGGAATCAGGGAGTGTTTCTAAGAATATCGAGAAGAGAAGATGAACTTTTAAATCACCATGGGAAACAACGCAAAGTGTACTCCAGTAGCAAAGGGTACCATAGTCTTTCAGACAGAATCAGGAGAGCGGTTTCGTGCAATAAATGTGCTGCATGTGCCAAGATTAGGGATGAACTTACTTTCCGTGTCACAACTACAAGGCAAGGGCTATGACGTCTACTTCATCAAGGAAAAGGTATACATCAAACACCCGAGTTGGAAAAAGAATGTGCAGATCGAGATCAAAAGTAATCGGTCGTATGGATTACAACTAGAATCTCCAATGGCACTAATAGGCAGTCATGGGGACAAAGACTCGAACGAACTATGGCACATAAGGATGGGTCACTTGCACCATGGAGCCCCGAGTTCTCAGGAGCACTGTAACAAGAGTTCCGGATCTGAGTACGAAACGAGATGATGTATGAAGGGATGCGCTCTAGGAAAGTATACTAAGGCGACATTTCCTAGGAGCAACCACTGGGCCAAGAGTGTACTAGGATTGATACACTCAGATATATGCAGACCTATGTCCGTCAAAGCTCTCAGCAGTGCCGAGTATTTCCTTACTTTCATTGATGACCACTGAAGGAAAACTTGGATCTATTTTTTGAAAACCAAGGATGAGGTTTTTTGTCGATTCAAGGAGTTCAAGGCTCTAGTGGAGAATCTGACAGGTAAGAAAATAAAAGTCTTGCGCTCAGATAATGGTGTAGAATATGTCGATAAGGACTTCACTGATTTTTGTGCTAAGGAGGGCATCAGAAGAGAGTGGACAGCTCCCTACAATTCGGCGCAAAATGGGGTGGCAAAAAGGAAAAACAAGACTATTGTAGAAGCAGTTAGGGCCATGTTGTATGATCAGGATATGCCAAAATTCTTGTGGGCAAAAGCATGCAACATAGTTGTCTACGTTCAGAACAGGACTTCCTCATCGGGCATTGGGCAATATTACTCCAAAGAAAGTCTTCACTGGGAAGACAACTGAAGTCAGTCATTTTAGGATATTTGGGAGTTTGGCATATTGTCGCATACCCGAAGAAAAGAGGAAGAAGCTGGATCAGACTGCAGAAAAGGGATATCTGGCAGGATATAGCGAGAATGCTAAGGCATACAAGATCTATCTTCCAAGGAGCAGTGACGTAGTAGTACGACGACATGTAAAGTTCATGGAGGACAAAACTTTCACAAGATCTCGGGAAATGCCTTCCAAGGAACAGTCGAAAAAGGATCCGTTGGTCATGCCTCTTCAACCAATGAAGTGAAGAATCCTTCCTCAGATCAGGAAGATTCTCAGGATGAGGAAGAGGAGCAAATAGAAGCACCTGTTGGCAAAGGAAGAACCAGCAGGGAACTTTGTCAGATTCTGTGTGATGCAGAGAACTTCATCAGAGAGCCAAGGAACAATAAAAGGGAGCGAAAACAACCAGACAGGTATCAGGCGTTAGTAGCTCAGCATGGAGAGCCTGCCAGCTTCAAGAAGGCAGCTCAGCATGAGGTCTGGCTAGATGCGATGGTGGAGGAGTATAACTCCATAATGGTAAACAATGTCTAGGAGGTGGTGTCAAGGCCACAAGACAGATCTGTGGTAGGTTCAAGATGGATCTACGAGATCAAATATGCTGCGGACGACAGTATTGAAAAATACAAAGCCAAGTTTGTGGCTAAGGGGTATGCTCAAAAGGAAGGGATTGACTCTGAGGAAACCTTTGCCTCGGTAGCCAGGTATACATCTATTAAGACCGTGATATCTCTTGCAGTCCAGATGGGATGGAAGATCCATCAGATGGATGTCATGACGGCATTTCTGAACGGGGAATAGAAGAAGAAGTATACATTGAACAACCAAAGGGCTTTGAAACTCATGAGAAGAAGTCTCATGTATGCAGACTGAAGAAAGCCTTGTATGGGCTGAAGCACGCACCAAGAGCGTGGTATGGTTGAATAGATGGCTACTTGTAAAAGATGGGGTTTGTCAAGAGTGACGCAGATCCGAATCTCTACTATCTGGTCGTAGAGAGCAAGCCACTTATCTTAGTATTATATGTGGATGATCTCTTCCTGACAGGATCATCCAGACTCATTGAAGACTGCAAGAAGAATCTAGCCACAGAGTTCGATATGAAGGATCTGGGACGAATGCACTATTTTCTAGGGTTGGAAATTTAGCAGTAGAAAGGAGAAATCTTCCTTGGGCAAGGAAGGTATGCTACAGAAATTCTGAAAAGGTTCGGGATGGGAGACTGTAGACTTATGGCTACCCCAATGATCACCAACTAGAAGAAGATTGATGCATCAGAAGACAAGGATGTCGATCCCACCCTATACCGACAGCTCATAGGGTCCCTGATGTATCTAGTCAATACCAGGCCAGATATTTGCTACGCTGTCAACACCCTCAGTCAGTTCATGGTGGAACCAAAGAGGGCTCACTGGGCAGCAGCCAAGCACGTTCTCAGGTATTTACAGGGAACAGTTGATTATGGGCTCTTGTACAATAAGGGGAGGGATATCAGGTTGAGTGGATTTACTAATGCAGATTGGGCAGGAAGTTCAGTGGATCGGAAAAGTACCTTTGGGTACTGTTTCAACATTGGATCAGGAATAACCTTATGGTGCAATAGGAAACAGAAGTTCGTGGCTCTGAGCTCGTCTGAGGCAGAATATATGGCAGCAAGCACAGCTTCGTGTGAAGCCATATGGCTTAGAAAATTGTTGGTAAACCTATTCAGAAGAAATATGGAGGCCACCAGGATCATGTGTGATAATCAAAGTTGCATCAAACTCTCTGAGAATCCAGTATTTCATGATAGGTCAAAGCATATTGATATCTGGTGTCACTTTGTCAGAGATTGTGTCCCACGTGGAGCTGTATAGTTGAGCTACACTCCTACAAGGGAACAAGTGGCAGATATCCTCACCAAGGCCCTTGGAAAGTCAAAATATGACTACTTCAGAGAAAATATGGGGATGGTAAAGAACCCCTTTCAGAAGTAGTGTGTTAGCAGCACGAATGCAGAGAAAAGATGGGGATCGTAAAGAACCCCTTTCAGAAGTAGTGTGTTAGCAGCACGAATGTAGAGGGAGTTACAATGTAGATGCAATGTTGGGAGAAAGGACGAACAGCAGCACAGATGCAGAGGGAGTTGCAGTGTCGATGCAATGTTGGGAGAAAGGACCAACAGCAGCACAGATGCAGAGGAAGGTGCAGTGCAGATACAGTGCTAGGAGAAAGGACCAGCAACAGCACAGATGCAGAGGGAGCTGTCGTACAGATGCAGTAGTGGCAGTGGCAGAACATGGGCAGCAATGCAAAGGATGTTGGGCAGTGTCATGACACTATCTATACGGACACCATGATTACATTTATGCCGAGATCATGACTTCATCTAGAATGTAGGTCGAGACAGAGAGTGTTTACTGTAAGATCACCAAGATCTTCATCATCACAACTATGCCAAGATTGTGACTGTGTTTTCTTCCTACACCGAGGAGGTTGAGACTGTAATTATTAAGACTGTGAGGACGCTGAAAACTTCACCTCTTAGTACCCATCCAGAGAATAGAGATCTCTAAGATTGATGAATAATAAAATTCTCCCTTGCTACACCGGTTTTCCAACATTGGGTTTTTCCGGGGATGTAAGTCCAAAATAACTATGTCAATGTGTGCATATTTTTTGTTTCTGTATTACAATGTGATATCTGCAGCAATATTTATTTTAGTATTTGTTGAAGCAATTTCATTTGTAACTTATGATGAAATAAGTAGGAAAAGTAAATCAGTTGCTGCAGTGGTAGAATTTTCACAAAAAATTGCTAAAACATTTTTTCTAAGGGAGGGTTTGAAAATATAATTCATCAAGCATTGAAATGTTGAAGGTTCATTTGTAAGTCCAAATGGCATAACCAAAATCTCATAATGACCTTCATGTGTTCTAAAGGTTGTTTTGGCAATGTCTTCCTCCCTCATTCTAATATGATGATATCCAGAACAGAGATCCAACTGAATAAAGAAAATTGCTCCATGTAATTCATCAATGACAAGAACAGGAAACTTGTCTTTGATTGTCATTTTATTGAGTTGTCTCTAATCTAAACAAATACGCCATGAACCATCCTTTTTTATAACCATCACCATTGGTGAAAACAAAGCACTTTGGCTAGGCTAAATTATTCTCGCCTCTAACATTTCTTGAACCACACGCTCTCACTCTTTTGTGCATGTGGACATCTGTAAGGCCTAATGTTGGGTGGTACACTTCCAAGCTACAAATGGATAGCATGGTCATGATCTCGGACAAGTGGAAGACCCTTAGGAATTTCTCCAAATATCTTAAGGCCTAATGTTGAGTGGTACACTTCCAGACTACAAATGGATAGCATGGTAATGATCTCAGACAGGTGGAAGACCCTTAGGAATTTCTCCAAATATCTTAATGAGCATAGATAACTTTTTGTAGATCCACTGGATTAGAGGTTATAGATGTTTGAACATCTAAGGAACACAATTGTGCAACTACACCTTGGTGTCTCTTTTTTAGCAATTTTGTCATGCTATTAGTGTTGGAGTTTTGTAGCTTCGATCGGTCTTCATAATTTGTATTAGTCCTCCAAAATTGACAAATACGAATTGCACTTCAAGTCAGCATCATAAGAAGAAAAATTGAATTTCAAAACCATGAATTTTCCCTCCATAATATAAAGTCAACTCCTCCATTTGTCAAGTAAGCCCCATTGAAGGAACACACCCATTCAAGCTCTTGAAATGCATATATATAGTCCATTCGTCCTCCTCAACAGAGCAATAATTTAGATCACTTCTACGACTGAATTCGGATCAATCTGAGGCAGAATTTCGAGCTGGTCTAAGGCTAAATCTAGGACTAAAAGAAGGATGAATTTTCTACTCAAGCTGACCGAATTTTCTAAGACTACTCTTATGCTAGTTGACCAAGTTTGACCTGTTGAAAAAGTGTAACTAGGTTAGCTCTTCATAATGACATGATCTTTGTAAGATGAAATAAAAGAAACAGAATTATTTTTGTATGCCTTGCTACATGGGTTTCATGAGCAAAACGATTATTTGTTAGTGGCTCCCATTTAAAGCTTTAGGATTTATTATTGAGTCAAAGAGTAAATGTCATGTATGAAGAGCTCTTTTTTAGCATATGTAAAATATATATGAGTCAACCTAGTGTCTAGAAAAGCCCTCCAAAAACACAAGCACAGTCCTCTTGATGTCGCCCTGCAAAAAGAATTGAAATACACTCATGTTGGCTCACTTGAAATGACACGTCTTCATGAATACAAGTCATCTTGTTTATGGACAGACCACCATAAATACGTGGCCACTACAAGTACAGGTACAGAAACTCGGACACCTCTGAAATCTCGTAGGTAATTACAGTGAGTAATTACAATCTAAAGACCTCGCAATCTTAGAGATCTTTATTCTCTGGATGGGTACTAAAAGGTGAAGTTTTAAGCATCCTCACAGTCTTAATAATTACAGTCTCAACCTCCTCCGTGCAGGAAGAAAACAAAGTCACAATCTCGACATAGTTGTGATGATGAAGATCTTGGTGATCTTACAATAAACACTCTCTGTCTCGACCTACATTCTAGATGCAGTCATGATCTCGGCATAGATGTAATCATGGTGTCCGTATAGATAGTGTCATGACCTTGATGGAGAAGATCATTATCTCGGTGAATCTAAGTGCAGCTCTCATATATATATATATATATATATATATATATATATATATATATCGTTGTTATTGTGAAGATATCAGTGAGGGTGCAGTAGTAATGATCTCAGTGGTGCAGTAGTGATGATCTCGGTGTTGCAACAGTGATGACTCAGTAGCAATGATGATGATCTCAACAATGACAAAGAAGAGGAATGGTGTCTTGGTCTTGGAATGGCTATTAGGTCAAGGGTCTTTGTCTTCGTATTCGTCCATTGGAATCTCTATAAGAAGAATTTGTGTAGGTTTTCCTCTCAAAGAGTGAGAGGTTTTGGCCCTGGTAGAAAGCCAACATCTTGTGTTCTTGTCTCTTTTGTTTTGGTAATTATTTGATGAATTAAGAAGACACACTCCAATAATGATCTGATATTCACCCTATGAGTGACATCAGTTAAAGATTTATTAAACAAACGTATTACAGACTCATGTGTTGGTGTGTGTTCTGTTTTACTGAAGCAACGGATCGATCAGATTGCCAATACACAGACAATTAAATGGAAAGACAGCAGAGAAATACAGTGAGCAAATACAAGAACACAAGAAATTTAATAAGGAGTTCACCCTATTCTCCAGAGCTACATCTTAGGTCCAGCTTTTAGTGGTGGCCTTATTTTATTGTATCTTAAGCAGAGGATTACAATACAGGGACTCAATATGAGTTCTCCTGAAGCAGATTTGCTTGGCAGGGTTGTTCTTGGATTCCCCAAGCCACTTGAGTACACAGACTTCTTCTTCCTACTAGCTCTGTGACCTTCTGGTCTACAGGGGAGAGCCCAATGTGGTGCTCAGCCCAGACAGATCCTCTCTGTGATGGCTCGGATCTCTCAAGCCTCTGGTGCTTGATGCTGCCTTTCGTCAGCTCGGCCCTCTCTCTCTTTCTGCTTTTGCTTCACAGTTTTCTTCTCTCTGTTTTCTATCTTCCTTCCTGTCTTCCTCTCTTCGTTTCGATTCCTCTCTCTGACTGACTGTTCTTTGTCTTTGTTCATGGCTTTTAGCCATCCGTTCCAAGATTGTTCGGTTCCTCTTCCGCCTCTGTCGATTCACCTTCTGCAGCTGCGCTTGGAGTTCCCTGTTCGGCGTCATCATCAGCGCTCAGGTAGTGGCCACATGTCCTCTAAACGTCACCAACCTGCTTGTCGGTTAAGTCTTTCTCCACCGTGGTGGTCAAAATGGACTCCAAATCTTTCTAATCGCAACTCATTCCTTCGTCGGTTTCGCTTCCTCCATTGGGCACGATCTCAACCATCCGATCTGGGCCTCCAGATCCGACTCCATAAGCACGTTTCGCGCGATTGACTTGCTTAACCTTTAGCGCGCGATCAACGGCGGTTTTCTCTCACCTCCGCTTGCCACGCGTCAATCGTTGAGTGGGATCGCTCCGCTTCCATCCAAAACCGCTTACCGTTTGAGGGCGCCCCGATCAATACTGATGGTTTCCAGAGCACGGGTCCCACCTTTGCCCTTTCAACTCTTTTGCCTTTTTTCGCCCGTGGTTCTCCGGTTCCCCATGCGTCAAAGTGCTCGGGCTTCCTCCATTATGGCCCTGTTTGCCCAGCGATGCGCAATTCACCTCCTTTTCCCGATCCAGGGCTCCCAGGGGCTACTTTAACCTCCTGCGCAGTCTCCATGGGCCTCGGTCAACGCGCTTTGACCGAGGTCCTCGTTGCTCCACGTTGGCTGCCATTGCCACTGGTTCAGGGTGTTTTTTATCACTATTTTGGAATTCTTAGAGATTTGACCCGACCTAATATAGTCATGGTTCTTTGACAGTCTTTTATGGATCCAATTCGGATCAAATAATAACAAGTGAAGATTGTGCTAGCAAGAAAAAGTTAAAAATACCTCACAAATAGTTATCATGGCAATAAGAATCTCATTATCTCCATTTTCCCTAGATTCTTCAACATGACCTAGGTTTGTTTCTGATTATTCTTGTTTCTTATTTTGGCTAGAAAGAACAGATGTATTCCTTGTTGAATGGACAAATTTCTCTAAGGAAAACGTTGATGGGATTTTCCCCCATGTAGGTTTTCCCAAGGTAAATTTTGTGTCCTCTTGTTTGGTTGTCTCTTCTTGATCTTACTGGCATTATTGTTTATTGCTAAAGATTTTCTATGTGTAATTGCTTAAAGATGAATATTAGATAAATCATTGGAAGTAATTATCAGTCTAGGAAATCTGGAAAATCAATGCGGTTTTAGAGTTGTTGTGAAAGAGCAGCCTTGGAGAAATCAACAAAGTTTGAAGCTAGTTATCCTCCTAGGGCTTGATTAGCCCTCTTCATTTCAAGAGATCAATCACATCTACGCTCATCTTTCTGAGTAATTCAGTTGACTTTCTGAGACCATGTACCGTCACGCTGATTAGAAGAGTAGACCAAGCATTTCTGGGTATACTGACGTTTATTTGATTATCTTTTGGAATTAGCTATGACATTCCCAGGTGATCTGAAGCAAGAATTTAAAGTTCCTCGAGGCAAGACGAAGGCAATTTCCTCTGTGGATCAAGGCCACAGATTTAGGGCATTTCTGTTGGGAAATTTCTTGAGTATCTGAAGCAACCCAGTACAGAGTTGCACTTTTGAGGCCATTCAAGCATTGTCTAAGTTATTCATTATCTGCAACTTCGTATCACAATTTGTTGTCAGCAAACTCAAATGATTATACCTTGAATTCTTTGTTGAAGTGTGAACATGGTAGGATCAGGTGCATGATGATCAATGTAAATCTGCTAGTATGATTATAGCATTGTTCCACGAGGACGCATCCCCCCACTTGTGAATCGTGATTCCTCGTGCTCCGACGACTTAGGGTTGTTTCCCGACGATCCCAAAAAAAGGGTACGCAAGGAAACTCCAAAGGGTGTCATTTCCTCAAAAAAGGGGTTGATTCTAAGCTACCAACATAGGTAATATTATTTACATTTATCCAATCTATTCCCCTCTTACAATCTTGGTCGCAATTATCTAAGTCGGCAAATTCTATTATTCAAATTCTATTCGGTAACTTTTGCAGGTGTTTGGTTCGTGGCACATGCATTTCGCTTGGAGGTTCACACATGTTGGGGATTGAGAATGGCATGGGTTGTGTTAGATTGAAATTCCCCAAATCAATCTTTGCCTCCTCCTTCAAATCTTCCAACCTACTAGCTCTCAATAAACCACAAATGCTTTTACTGACGACTCAAACATGTTGATATTTATGAAAACATATATGTACATGACTTAATCTAAGTTGTTAAAGGTGACAGACAATTAATTTTCTCAGCTAGTAGATAGGAAAGGGCCATATATTAGTGCAGCAGTGATGTTGTGTCCCAACTTCGTCCATATTGACTTGATGACATGAATGATAACACTGATTTTGTTCTGACTTTCCCATTCTCATGGTTGCGAGACGCGATACATGTTGTTTCATGGGACAGAATTTATGTAAACCCGACAATTTTCAAATTTCCATGCACTCAATTTTGTTGAACATGCTAACACACCACACTCATATTTTGGATTTTAAGAAAATAAAAAAACTATAAAAAGTTCTCATTTATGCAACATTTACTGACACCAATTTTAATAAGCTAAAACTAACATTAAGTTAACTTTTTAACTAAAGAAATTCGAATCTTGACGTATCAAACTTGACTTTTATTTCAATATTCAGTATTAACAGTTGGAACTTTAATATGGTTTAAACTTTTATTTTCATTGTACTTTGTTACAGTTAAATGTATGATTGTATCATGGTTTTCGTTTAGAATTTGTTTTTGTTATATGATTCATCAATTTATCTTTTGATGTAAGCTAAGATGCAGGAAACATGGGCAGAGGGTCCGTTTCCATACGGAAACGGGAAAACCCGTACGGTACGGCCCAAAAACGTGTTTTCAGTTGTATTGGCCCATTTCTCGAGGAGGAAACGTGGCCAATACGGCTGAAAACGCGTTTCTAGGCCATACGTCAGAGTTTCTCTTGTAACTTGACTTTTTGTTGTATTTTATTTTTTTATTTTTTGGCTTCTAATTTTTTATTGGGCGACTCAAATATCCTTTAGATGCTTCTAGATGTCTCTCAAGTTACAAAAAAAATAAAAAAAAAAAAACTTTTTTGAGTGGGGCAGCCAAATGTTCAAGCTTATGGCCCTAGTGTTGATATGCAGTTCATGGTAATGTTAAATTCTTAAAGTAAAAGTGACATTCTCCTTTATTTTTCATTTTCATCCTTTTACTTAACTTTTAACATTACCATGAAATTACTCAAGATGTTTGAGAGTGGTTCTGCCCTCATTGGATTTCATATGGAGAAAGTAGAATTTTAGATCTCACTCAAAGTCCAGCAGACTTATCTGCTTTTCAGGGTTTCAAGATTGGAGGGATTGCAATGTTTCCATTGGATTTTATCATGTACTAGGATATGGAACTTGTATTTAATCAAGAGAACCAAGCCCTCTATGCAGGGGAGACTCCCAATAATCTAGAGCATGTAGGGTACTAGGGTATGAAACTTATATTTAATCAACAGCACTAAGGTCGTTCGACTATGTAGGAGGAGACTCCCAATCAAGCACGAGATAAGAAATTAGAAATTTCTCATGGCTGATTTTGGATATTTCTATTTTCATTATGTGATCATTCATGAGTAAATGTGATGTAAATTTAGAGACTTATAGTTTATGCATTGACAATTGACAATTTTATCATAATGTAATAAATTAGAATGTATCATATATGCTTTATGATTGCACATATTTCTTAAATGTCCTAATATATATTTATATAGATATTCGTGTTTCCCCGTTTCCAAAATTTGGGGGGGTCACGTTTCGTACCCGTGCCCGTTTCGTAAACTCGTACCCGTTTCCCCGTTTCGTGCAACTTAGGATGTAAGTGTTATATGATGATAAAAACAGTTAAATTATAAAACTGTAATGATATATTTATAAGTTTTAGTATTTTTATTTTACTATTTTTGTTGGGGTCCCTTGTGTTAAAAGACTCCGACGTCCCCACATGTTTCCTAAAAAATGGTGGGGAGCTATTGCATAAGCCACTTTCGGTATCCCCACCCCCCAGTCCCCACGTCCCAGAAACTTGGTGGAACATTGGATTATAGTGATGAGAGTAGCCATTATGAATCCAAGATTCCAAGTAGTCGAAACTTTTGACGAAAAATATGTGTTATTTGTAATCAAAGTTGTGCCACATTGGATATAGCTAGTGATGACTTGTATCATGGAAATGTCTAAAGTTCAACAACTAGTTATATATGTCTACATCAAATTTCGATAGTGATCAAAGACGGAGCTAATTGTTCTAGTCAACTTTGGCGCAGGTTCAGTTTTTGACAAAAGTTAACTATCGTGATCAACAACAAATGATAGAGATTACCATTAGCCTTGATGTTCAGTGTTTGTCCTTCTCTCCATAATGCGATACTTATTCAAGAAAGAAAAAAAATTTACTTTAATTAAAAAGAAGTTGCAAATTACATAAGTTTTAGATCATGTTTCCTCATGAATCCTACAACATGCCTATAAGCCATGTGTGTCGTATCTTGTCTTTTTAGTCATATTTGTTAGTATCTACCAGAATCTATATGCTAGCCTGCCGGAGTTATGATTCAACAAAATGCAAATCACTGGTTGATCGTCTCAAACCATGCGAAGAAATGTGTTGTCTCTCGTCCTGTATCGAAAGTGCATCAATTTATTAATATGAAGTTCAGTTTTCTATTGAACGAGTGAATCTATGTTTGACTCGAGATTGTGCTGGAGCAGCATTATTCTATCTCGACAAACAAACTATGTCACAAGGGTGACTTGGCATCGTTTGATTTTGTTTGACCGGGCATTGGATGAGTGGCTCGATATTGACACATTAAATATTGTTATTTGACAGAAGACTAACACAGTTTGTAGTAAGCATAACACCAAGGTATGAATGTCAATACCACTATGAAAGGGTTGCATGAGATATTACAAAACATGTCTAATAGACAGTGAACTATATTTTGGTTAAGGGTTTAGCTACAAGATGACAAACTGTTTTTTTTGTTTACTGCCCAACTATGATGATGAGCTAAGTGATGAGGTGTCGAGATTGTTGTTGAATTATCACTTAGGGTTTGACTTAGAAAATTTGTAAATTGCAGAGAGTCTATTAATGCCATGCATTTTGTATGGCTGAGTGAGTATTATTATTGAAGTTATGGGTGTTTGATTGCTAAGATCTATTTTGTAAATATGAAAAGTTTAAGTGGATGCCCAACCCAAAATGTTGTAGTCTATTCTCTGCACATTAAAATGAAGAATGGGATCATTATCATTGATGACCAAGTCTCTAAGGACAAATTATTGTTGTTGTTGCAATGATTTTGAGGAAGTCGAGTTACTTGGTTTGGAAGGACCAAGGATGATCATTTGATGGAACAGCCTTGATTGATTGATGACAATGATGGAGTTCGTCACATGTGCAAAGGGCATAAAGATTCTCGGGTTTTGGGCATTTGGATATGAAAAGAAAACTCACATATAATAAATGTGTAGACGAAAATTGAAAATTTAGGGTTTGTTGTTAGTTTATGGATCTGGGGTAGCATCGAACATGTGTTCCAGTCTCTAAGGTGTTAGAGAGGGTAAGGAACACAAGATCTCCAAAATCAAGAAAAGGTTTCGAGAGAAAACACTTAGAAACCACTCAATTAATTTAATTGATCAATAATTAAAATGTTACTAAGTCTAACTTAAGAAAATTGATTAATTTATGGGTATTAATTGGAGAAATCGATTTCTGCTCTAAAGACTTCTAGAAAGTGACTTGATGAAGTCTAAGATGATTTGAGCCATCGATCACGATTAGATCTTGGTCATTGAAGCTCCAGAGAGATATTATAAGAGTAAGTCGATGGTATGGAGATATTATAAGTTGTGAAGCAAGGGAGCAAGGCAGTGCGGAGCATTCAATGAGGGAAGAATTCAAGCCAACAACGAGAGTAGCAGGGGTTTACAACAAGAAGATTTTCATAGAAATTCTCTAGTGGTTTTCCAGTCTACAGCATCAGGGAAGGAGCCCTGAATTATCCAGCAGGGAGATTGAATTCTGCAGTACAAGTTGCCCAGTTTGCCAATGCAAGTTGTCGAGGGAGGGATCGATTCAATTACTAGTGACCAAATCAAGTCTCGAGAGGCCTAACAGATTTATACGAAAGGCAGAGACAAGTAGGACGACTTGGCAGGAAGTGTTTTCGGGGAAATGCGAAAGTCCCAAAGGCTACAGTGCACATTTATGCCCACGGATGCGAGTGCCAAGGAAAGTGTGAGTGACAAAGGAGAGGCCAGATTGATTTGTTGAGGGGGAGAACGATTCTCCTAGTATTTTCCGATGAGATAAAATTGTTGGATATGAGCCAGGAAGGCTAGCAATTGTAATTCTCCATATTTGTTGCATAATAAAATAAACCCTCATCTGTTGCATCGGTTTTCCCTTCGGGGCTTTTCTAGGGACTTCTTGTCCAAAATAATTGTGTCAAATATTATGAGTGTGCATCTATTTCTCAGTTCCTTATTTTACTTCCGCAACGTAATTTAATTGTGAAGAATGCATCAGTGAGTTATTTGTTATTTGTTGAAAACATATAAACTATATTCAATTAGGAGAATAATTTTCAGTTGGTGCACTGAAGGAAATTTTACATTTTAAACCTAGCAAGCTAAAAGGCTTGAGAAGCAAGCCCTAGGGTTTATCAATAAAAACTTAGAGATGGACCTAGATCAATGTTTTCGTTGAAGGAAGAAAACCTAGCTCATGCAAGGAAGGAAAGTAACTGAACATGAAGACAAGGATGGTGAGTTTGCAGATGAATAATTTATGCATGATGGCAAGGATCAAGAGGAAGTTGACAATTTCCCCTCTATCCTCAAAAGATAAGTACCTTATATCTCTCTTCCTTGATAATTATTATTGTTATTTTACTCTTGTCTTTGTTCTTTTTGTTGCGTTATAATCATTTCTTCCGTGGCCTCCTCATGAGGGTTCCAAGTACATCGTGAACGCTGCCAAGGCTTTGGCAGCAAATGAAAGCATTGGGAAGAACAAAGCAAAGCTTGCGACAAGAGGATTCTCCCAGAGTGATATGTTTGCAAGAGGGAGAAGTTGTACCATGCCTGGTGACCGGAAGAGATCCTAGTTCAGAGGGAGCAAGCAGACTAGTAAGTTTGAAGGTTGCCATAATGAAGATTGTGTCGAGATTTGAGGGAGGTCAGTGGTGAATTCCAAGTGGATCTACCAGTATGTGGTAACATAGAGAAGCACAAAGCGAGAATCAAGGTGTCTCCCAAAAAGAGGGAGAAGACTATGACAAGATGTTTTGCTTCAGTTGTCAAGGACATTACTATTAGAACTCTTATCATTCTATTGCTTTGAAAATTACACCAAGTGGATGCAGAGATCACTTTTCTCAATGGAGTAATTGAGGAAAAAGGGTGGTAGAACGAGCTAACTCAAGGCTTTGAGGTACATGAGAAGAAGTCTCATGATTTCATATTGAAGAAAGCTTGGGCATGGTATTCTTGGATTGATGGATATCTAATGAGTCTTGGTTGATCTTGTTATTATATGACTTGTTTCTGACCCGAGAAGGACTCACATGACAAAGGGAGCAGCAGTGGCAAGAGGATTTGCTTCCATAATAGGAGGGATCAGTCAAGCCCTAATTCAATGTCAGAGGGAATTGACATCTGAATTCGAGATGAAGGATATTGGTTGGATATATTACTTCTTAGAACTAGAGGTGTGGCAGAAGTCGGGTAAGCATATTATCATGATCCTTCAAAGATTTGGGATGATGGACAGCCATTCCATGGCAACTGCCATGCTAACTAATCTAAAGAAGCTAAGTGTCAGAGGGAGAAACCAGACTGCTACAGCACAATATGCTTCAATGTCAAGCAACGGTGGTGATGGCTCTAGTGAAGGAAGCAACTGCAGGGATATACATATTCAGATTGGGCAGAGCGTTGAAGACAGAAATAGCACATCGGAATGATGATTCAGTTTGGGTTCTGCTTGGGCAGGAAGCAGACATCTGTCACATTCAGGACTGCAGAGGTCGAGTATATTGCAGCTAGTTTTGCGAATTGTGAAGCAGTATGGCTTCTGTAACATGTCAAAGCACATTGCGACCAAATACCGAGGCATGGTACAGAAGGGAGCAGTGAGGTTCCAATGCATTTCTACAGTTGAGCAAGTTGCTGACATTCTCACAAAGCCTTTGGGCGAAGTTTTTATACTTCAGTGACAAGCTTGAGAAGTTTGTACACTTTGGGGACAAACTTGAGAAATCTGTACACTTCAGGGACAAGCAAACTAAACCCCTAACTAGTTAATTACTCGTCAACGTTTACAAACATTACACTCTTCTAGAAATTGCTAGAAGATTTACAAAATTTTGTTGATAAAGCATCTACAATTTACAATCCCAATGTTGGTTTTGTGGAATGTGGATCACTATCAAGAGAATGAAACTTGCGAAAATAATAGATCTTTAACATAGACGGTTCCACACTATTCAAATAGACCTCATTACAAACATTAGATCAATATGTAACAAATGAACCTTCTGTAAATTTAGTTGGAAATTTCATATTAAAATTTTCTAATCAAAACAACAGTCATGAATTGATACCTTAATTACCAAAGATCTGACATCAGGGAGAAACAGCCAAGAAACAGAATTGTACAGAGACATTATTTCTTGGACATTTCTTAAAACAGCAATAAAGTTCAAATAAAAAAAGAAAACAAAAGAACAGCTAACTAAAACACAATATGCATGGTACAGGGAAAATCATTTATTATCATATGAAACTCTCTAGCCCTCATTTCACATATCACTGATATTTCCCCTTCCATTTTCCACTTTTCGTTACTGGTAAAATAGATTGATAAATTTATTAGAAGATCTAAAAGTCAAAATTAAATGAACAATTCGTTAAGGAAGATATATTGCAGACCCTACAATTTTACGAAAACCACATTTCAGTTTAATTATTTATCAATAGAGTGGGCTTAATAACACGATGTGTATGGGTTAAAAAAATAATGATTGTCAATATCCAAATCCTATGGGACCTGTAGATATGGCCAAGTCATGCAAAACTCAATTTATTTCCCAAGTTGTCCAGTTCCCAAGATCCATCAATTGTCAGAAGTTTGAAAGGAAGAAACAGAATTTTTTGGTGATGCAATTTGCGTTGCTTCAATCACTAACATACTTGCTAGACAGAGAGATTCTGTTGGTAAATGTGATGCAAATTGGTTCAAAAATCAAACACAAAATTCTGTGATGAGATAAATATCACAGAAGATGATAATGCTGATGATGAAGTTAGTGATGACCCCTCACATGGAACCTTCAGAAAAATTTGGTATTTAAATGGAACATCATTTTGACAAAGGCTTTGCAACGGCTCCTCCACAGTGATTGATGATGATAGGGAGGTTTGTACTCCCTCTACTTCTACAATCTATTCCTATCTCTGATGTTAATGAGTGATTCGTGCTCTTTCATTTGTTTGTTCTCTCTCTCTCTCTCTCTCTCTCTCTCTCTCTCTGTATATATATATATGCACCCGTGGACACACACACATATGTCTTTGCTTCTAATTAAAAATGGAATTATGAAATGTAATTATCCATTATTCCTAAAAACTCTTCAAACTAAATTTTTAAAAATTTAAACACGAATTCTTTATTGCATATTTTTTAACTTTTCTATTATTAAAATCCTGCCAACTTTGTTTTCTCCTAACTTAGCATCGTCTTCAATCAATGTATTAATAATAATTGAGTTTCTGCTCACAATATTTCAAATCCTGATGATATCACAGCAGCTTGGTCCAAAACATTAAATACCCAGAAAATTCTGCAAACAATGCTAGACCACACAATGCTAAATCACTAGGGGATCCTCTTATGACACTGACAAGACACAAGGGAAAAGATTCGAAAAGTAGTCAGTGCAGAATGGAAATATTCCAAACAATACGCAGTACTTCAGATAATTCAGGTAACTTTCTCACAGCTGCAAGAAGACAGTTTACTTCCAGAGTGGAATGAGTACAGTGAGAACATCATACAATTTTGTAAATGAAATGCAGCAAAAAGGGAAAATGCAAAGACAAAGGGAGCAATGTATGGTGAAAGATGTTAAATCAGCATATAGGTGTTAAACTGAGAATCATAATAAACGATTACTTTCAGCATGAATACTTGAAGAATAGACCCTTAAATAATAAATAATCAGTCAAGCCCCACAAAAATCAAAATGATCATGCACTTGTAACTTCATATCCTACATGAGATTTAGAAAATCCTTTTCATCTAGTGCAGTTTAAATCACAAAGATAGGATTGAAAATTGGCATGCCTTAATATGGCCATCGTGGGCAATCAACAAGTTGTCTGGCTTCAGATCTCTGTGCACTACATGTAATGAATGCAAGTACTCCAACGCGAGAACCTGAAAGAATATGTGGAAAGGACTCAGCAGAAACCACTCTCAAAATGTTTGTATTATTTTCAAAAAAAATATAAGATAGCTAACATCAGAGGACACTGAAAAATGTTGGAGAATAGATCAAAGTTATGAAACAAATAGAGTATAGATGCTTACAACTTCAGCTATATAAACACGTGCCATGTCTTCATCCAAGCAGCCTAAATTTCTCAGCAATGAGTAAAGATCGCCTCCATTTAAGTACTCCATTACAAGATACAGGTTATCTCTACATGTAAATGAATAGAAAAAACGCACCTAAAAGCAATGCACATAGCAAGTCAGGAATAAATAAGCTCATACAACTCAAATTATAGTATACAGCAGACAACAAATTTGATATAGCTCATTGGAAGGCACAAAAATAAAGAACAGTTCTCACCACAAAAGGATTGCGAACTGATATTAAAATGTCACGCTCAGCTAAAATACTTTCCACAGCATTCTTGCGAATCATGTCTGCCTTTCTGAGAACCTGCAAAAATTGACCAAAGAATTGCATGTCACTGAACCAATGAATTTTGTATGGAATAACCAAGTACTTTCGTCAAAAATTATCAAATGAATTGTGTATAGCATGAGAGCCAACAACTTAAGCTACAAAAGAAGATCAACTGAATACACACCAAGTCCATATTCTAGTAGTTTGCATATGTTTAGTAAAAATAAGATCTATAAAATCTTACACAAGATTTTCTTAGAATACCAAAGAAAAACACAATCCTTCCTGGAAAACACTGAACCAGAGTGTACACGTGGAAGTTGACAATATTTTATGGAGAGAATATTCCAAAAAGAAGTAAATTAAGTAGACTAGAAAGCCTCTATGCCACATCTGACCTATATACAAATGTACTGCATACTCACCACTTGTGGCCATATCATTCCAGAGCATTCCCCAGAGGGCAATATCAAGCTTGTTATTGGCTCATTAAAATTTGTGGATGCTGACACGGGTGTTCCTTATTTCACCTCTACATCTACTTCCAAATCAAGCACAGCATCATATCTTTCTCTTTCTTTCTGTATCTCAGGGTTTACCTTCTGGGTTACCCCCTCTCAGTAGCTACTTGTATTTTCATTCATTTGTAATTCTATTAATTTTTGGCACTCCCTTGTTACTATTGTGTTTCACTGCACTCTCTGGTCCCATTGATATATTTTGGTCACTCAAGGACATTAATAAACTTGTATTGACTTGCGTTGTTCACTTATAACAATGAAATTACCCTTTTAGCATGTCTAGTGTGTTCAAACATGGATAAATTATTAAGGCAGACATTTTACAATTTCAAATTCAAGAAAAGCATTTGTCTGCAAAGGGTTTCTAAATAGCTGTCTCAGGCATTCTGAATCCAATCTTCTCTGATGTCCCCAACTGCAAAAATCTTGTCATCAAATCATAACTTTCCTCGCAAGAGGAAGATCAAGGTCATTCCAGACTTGAAGATTCTTCATAAATGTGTCCATGATGTACCGCCATTGGTCAACAATAAATTTGCACACTAAAAGGTACTCCTAAATACCAAATGATCTCCCCTAGTTTCCTAAGCTTTCACTTTTGATTGCATTGTAGAGGATGGTCCTCCTGACCAACAAGGAATACTTCAATTTTGTCCTTACTAATCCTCACTAACACTCGCTCCACATAATTCTACAAATAATTTTGAGCATAAAAAAATACCATCCACAAATTGTTGAGTCGGTTTTGAGGTCAACATCAAATAATTATCAAAATAGCATTAAGAGGTTGAGGACCCCCACAATGTGATATACCTCTACATTGTCCTTACATTCTAGTAGCTTCCAACAAATAGCCAAGGGCATATATGACAATCATGTAAAGAAGCAAGAGGGTTTTGGGGGTTAGTCCAAAAGTGTTTTCACCTAATCAATATAGCACTAGGTCTTCTAATCCCTTGGTGATGTTTCATGGACATATGGATGGCTCAGTTTTAAAGGATGCTTAACTTGGATAAAGTGCTAGAATAGCACACTTATGTAGAAGGTTGTTTTCCTATGTAGCATGGTAAATAATGCATTAGATGCACATAATGGGGGGGCTTGTTTATTTATTGGGAGATTTACCTACCTAGAAGGATGAGCACTAGACACTTGTAGGAGGGAACTTAGCCCTAAGATTAGTGGACCATGTGACATACACCTTGGAGGTTGCATAATTGACTTGAGGATCCTTGGGTTGCAGAGCATACTTCAAGAAGGTTAGTTGTGGACCCAAACACATATCTTGAGGAAAAGCATTGGAGCAAATAACTACCTCAACACTTGTAGGAGGGAACTTAGCCCTAACATCAGTGGACCATGTGACATACACCTTGGAGGTTGCATAATTGACTTGAGGACCATTGGGTTGTAGAGCATACTTCAAGAAGGTTAGTTGTGGACCCAAACACATATCTTGAGGAAAAGCATTGGAGCAAGTAACTAACTCGACACTTCTAGGAAGGAACTTACCCTAAGATCAATTGACCATGTGACATAGACCTTGGAGGTCACATAATTGACTTGAGGACCCTTGTGTTGCAGAGCATACTTCAAGAAGTTTAGTTATGGACCCAAAGACAAATCTTGATGAAAAGCATTGGAGCAAATAACTACAACTACCTCGGCAAACATGTCAAGGAGAGTTGGGCACAAGAGGACATGTGGCATGCAACTAGAGGGAGGACACCTTGCATGAGGACATTTGGAGAAGTAACCACCATGTGAAGGAAACGTTGGACTAGCAACTTGTTGGATAATGCATAATCTTGGAGGAGAGGCATCATGCTTGGAGGATGCACAACCTTGTGGTTTGCCCAAACTCTAGTGTGACACTTGTCATCCTTATATTGTAGAGCGCTCCATGGAGGATGCCTTATTGACATAGGTTTTAAGTTACTTGCGTGGATCTAATCCATATTTTAGGTTGGCCTCCTCACCTATTCTATATAAAGCAAGGACAAAGACTTTGTCATTATTCGCTATTGATGTACTCATTAGTTTGTATTTGTAGATTTCTTGGAGAAGTCTTGTAGGGAGCAAGACATATGGTTTTGGATGTAAACCCTAGACGAGACATTAAGATGAATGCTAATGCTAGGGATGAGCTTGGGTCTTGGCACTTGTGTGATACAAGAGAAGAATACCTAAGGTTTTTGCTGTAAATTATAGTGGATACACAAAGATGACTGCTACCACTATGGATGACCTTGGTCTTTGTGTGATGCAAGAGAAGACAACATAGGTTTGTGCAATGTTATCCCTACAGCAAGGACTTGGAGCCCCAATAGTAGAGATGTCTTGGAGCTTGGGGTTGACACATAGTTTGAACAAGACTTGATATTCCATTGTGACATTGTTTAGATGTCTTGGTATTTGTGTGATGCAAGAGGAGAAGACCTAAAGTAAGACTAGGAGCTTGTGTGATGCATGCTTGCAAAGTCTCCTAGAAGACTTGTGTAACTAGTGCAGGCAAGAATCTTGGAAGGCTAGGCGCTAGGGTTTCTCTTGGAGCATTTGTACTTATGTGATAAAGAAGATTTGGGGTTTGTGTGATATAAACCCAAGTAAGACATGAATGATCAAGGATGGAAGAAAATCGAGAGCTTGTGTGATGCAATATCGGAGAATCTCCATGAATACTTGTATGATGCTAGTGGGTGATCAAGGGTGGCCTTGTTAGCGTCGATACTAGCTTTCTTTCTAGCCTTTGACAGATAGGAGTAACTTGATGTGACGCTTTTCTAGGAAGTGATTATTAGTTAGGATTTGTTATTAATGGTCAATGACCTAGCTAGGGTTTGACTTTGGATGCATTGCAGATTCCTAGTTTTGTGATAAAATTGAAGGAATATCTTTGATATGTTGCTGGTATGTACTTGTATTCAAATTCTTATGTATATATGAAGTATAATTTGCTGTCCAAACTGTGTACTTGCAGAACTGATGTTAACTTTAAGCTTATGTTCTCATGGTGACTGGAGTATTTTAAGTGCTGGTTATATATGTTGATTTACCATAACAGTGAACAGAATTTGTTGAATGATTTGACAAGTAAGCAAAAGCTAAGATGGGAGTTTTGTGGCTATAAACAACCTGATCTGTATAAGCTATTTTAAGATCTGTCGTATGCTGCTATAATTTATATTTCAAACTCAGTCTTAAAGCAGAAAATTTCACAAGGAATAGATCCTGTAAACCTCAAGTACATGAGATAAAATATCTGACTTTGCATTCAACATGAGTTCTCAAAATTTCCACATGGTATCAAAGTTGATTGGACTTCGATTTTCTTCTTGCTGATTTGAAGGACAAATATTTCAGTTGTTGGACCTGGGAGAGGTTGCTGGATGGTAAAACCCTAGTATGCTTGAGATGAGAAGATGCACAAATGAAGGGTTTGATGAACCCTAGTTGCACCTGAACATCTACAAATCAATGACTCGTACATAATTTATTTGCAGCCACTATGATGCCTAGGAGAACCTGTAGGCTGTGATAGGTGACTGACTTGTTCCAATGGATGCCAGTGTTTGGAGGCCAATGTTCGAAGTGGATTGATGCCTATGATAGGGATGCTTAACCATTTGATTATTTTGCTGACGTTTGGAGATGAAGAGAGTCTGATTCACTTTATATTATCGGTTGTCTGTTTTGGTTGAGTTGTGACGAGGGTTTACAAGAGTCGTGACCTTCTTCAGTGTCAATGACTTGTTACAAATTGGAGGGAACAACAAGAGTTATTCCTTCCAGGGTATTAGTTGTACATCTTGTAGACTGAACTTGTTGAGAGACAGATTATAGATGTGATAGCTAGTCTGACGCTGAGCTATTGGTGAACTTAGCAGGTCATTTTGTGCATTTGTATATGTAAATATTGTGCTTTGTACCTGATCTTTGAGAGTTGCCCTTTCATGTTGTATTCTTCATATGTGGTTATACTTTTACTCTTGTCTTGGAGCGTTGGGGTTTCGGGAAAAACCCTAGAAGGACAATGGACCACTAGGGTTTGGATTCACTCTAGTATAACAAAGGAGCATTTGGCATTGAAGAATATTATGGAATAGTAACTTTGAGATAGGTTCAAAACCTATGGTGGTGGAATGAATGATTGATTCGAAGCTTGCAAATTTGCAATTGATGTGAGTAGAGATGAATACTAGTAACAAAGTTGTTAGATTCACTCACAAAGAGGGAGTTGACATTGATGTTACTCTTGCTTCGAGATTTTTGCAAAAATAGGAAGGTGACCCTGTCGATGTTGTTGCTTCAATGTCAGAAGTTTTGATATGAATGTCAGAGATTCTAGTTTTCACATTTTGATGATACTCCTTTATGGGTTGTTGCCACTTTTACTATGAGCTTGGTATTGCGTGATTGACTATCCTTGCAAGATGTCTTGACCAACTCTTAGCACTGACGTTGAGGGGAAAGGCCCAACACCTCTAGCACATTGCTTGGTTTTCTTGTTGAAGGTCCAAGATGGCCCTTTTGACATGCAAGCTATAGCTCACGATGGCAGTAACATGTGCTCAAGTCAGTTGGTAGCAAGCATCATGACCAAACCTCAAGGACTTGCAACGCAAACTTCACCAGTTGCTGCAAAAGAACAGGTTCTTGACTCTGAAAGCTGCACCAGTGATCTTTATCATTCCAATCTTGTTGGAATACATGGAATCTGTTTTTTTATCATGGCAGGATGCCAGAGCAACGGCTACAGGAAGTTCCTTTTCTTCCTGGTTTCATAGCTTATCCTCCATCAGCAGCAATACAAAAATAGTTATTTCTGCTCAATGATGTTCCAGAGATGTGATCTCTGATCACGCCCTCTCAGCAGATTGTGGGGTCAAGATTTAGTGGCAGGCTTCTGGCCTGATAATCTCCACTACCTGCAGGTTTGTTTCAGGGTTATGTTGCTCCCTTGCATGATACTTTGTGTTTTGTAAAGGAGAGTTTTGCTTAATTTGGTTGTTTTTAATTCAGAAACCATGTGCTCCCCTGCCTGGATCTCTATATTTCTAAGGGGAAGAAGTTTACTTTTTAGTTTGAAGTTTTTTCTAGCAGGTTGCTCATTTCAGAATTCTGGCATTAAACCCACAAGCTATTCAGTGGAGTGCCTCTTGCCACCTATTTACTGTAATATGCTCCTTCAATTCACTTCATTGTTTTACCAATAGATAATTTTGTGCATGTGTGTGTTCTAAAATTGTCTTAAACTGAAACCAACTCTGACTGAATACCACTTGAAACAAGTTCTACCTTTATAGCAAATAGATCCCCTGTAGTTCTTTTCTTTGCTAGAAACACTCGTCCAAAAGCCCCTCGGCTGATGGGCTTCAAAATCTCAAAATCATCTATAGAAGTCCTGTCTTTGGAAGCAGGATGGACAGGACTAGCCCGGAGACTCCGAAGCACATCATCTTCCATTGGGCCATCTTCATCCACAATGCTACTGGACGTATCTACCTTCTCTTCTTCTGGTTGTACCAATTCACAAAAATGTAAATACTTTTCCCTATATTCAAACCCAACCATAAGAAATTTGTCAGCATCTCTGTCAATGAGAAACATAGAAATACACATTCTCTAAAATTACAGAGCAACAGTCGATGAAATTTAAGGTCCAAATAGCAAAAAAAATAACCAAACTACAATACTGACTTCAAAAATAATAAGTTGAGAAATATAAACTAGGTAAAAGCAAATTAAAATTATCAGCTGCACAGACATCATGATGTGACATATTGCTTCTTTCATGGAAATAAGGAGGAAAAACGGCAAAGGACATAATTTGGGGAATCAAAGTAAAAGAAAACAGCAAATGGAACGAAACTTCTTCTCTTGAAGACACTGAAATCCCATCAGAAGCAGTGAGTACCATGATGTCAGGTTGTTAAGTTAATCAATAAGCAAAACAGATAGAACATGTCCCTGAGATTTGGGAAAATATTGGCTAATTCGGAATTTCGCGGCACTTATCTCCTAAATCAGACTGGTGTAGAAATCATCCTATTTACAACATGCATTTAAGCTCAATCTATAAAGCTAATGCAAGAGCTATTGGTGCAATGGTCATTTAGTAAATTACACAAAAAATGGTCCTTATAATATAGAAAAGGCATCTGCGTAGATCTTCCCTAAACAATGAGAATCAGCAACCAACATAATCATACCCACAATATAATAGTAAATTTAGCCAGAAATTTCAAAATAACATAACCAAGACACAACAGTCTTCCAAAAATAGTCAATGGAAAAAGCCATGCTATGAGAAAGCTTTTTAATTTATCAATGAGAAAACTTGTATTTAAATAGTTAGAATCCAAGCAGGGCATCATAGCATGGTCTTGTATATAATTCCCAAATCTATCTTTTTCTCGTAAAGTATTCCAATATTTTTTATATAATATATTTGTCCTATAATGGATATTTTTATATACCAGATCTTCTCAATATTCTTGTCGCGTATACGAACCTTGTTCGTTACATTGGTATTCAAAGCATTCCTCTGAGTATACGAACTTTGTGTGTTACATGGGTATCAAAGCATTCCTCTGAGTAGAACTATGTTCATTACATTGGATATTTTTACAAAAAATAAATAAATAAAATAAAAACCACGCGCACTAGGTCGTCGGGCTGTTATTGATGACCCCCAACCGACTGGCCCACTACTATTACAGTCGCATAGTCGACCACCACCTGCTCGTGACACATAGCCGCCAACCACTGCCCTGTCGTCAAGCCTCCCGTGATTGCCGCATTTTCCCTTATTCGATCGATGCTATAACACAACCTATTGTGGACATCCGCCATAGGAATCTAAAAATAAAAACAAAAATTGCTTTCAGCCATCAACCATCGTCGATCGGCCACCACAATCAACACTGTTGTCTCGACCAAACTCGTAGCTTCCAATCTCCCTTGCTGACCCTCTGCACAGTGTATCCCAACTAGCCATTGACCGACAGACACAGTGTACCCCGACTACAACAATCCAACGCCGCCACAATCGCCTCATATTTCCGTTTCCGCAACCCGTTGCACTAAACTTGGTCATCAAACACAGTTGGACCTTGTCAATCACCACAGTCGTTGCCATCATACTAGTTTTGTAGCACATTTGAATTATAGTGTCATCTGTATAGTTTTGGTTGTGAATCAAAATTGAATTATAACATTGCCATCACTACGCTATTGTAATACTTTGTATCATTTATGTCCATTCTCACTCACAGCCCTAACAATCACGACCTCATAAGAATCGCTTTAAATCTTTTGCAGCGAGAGATTAATAAAGGAATTAAAAGGCTTTTAAGAAGGGCTAGGACATCACTATATTAATATACAAAGTTGAAATTCACAATGGTACTTAAGTTGGAAAGGGAATCCGTTAATTTAAGAGCGAAAGAGAAATTTTGGTTTATTATTGAAAGAGAAATGCAATAAGTATTCAATAGTATTGAAAAGAAAAATTAAAAAGGAGAAGCATTATTAAAGTAAAAGGTGAAAAAGTAATTGAACATCCATTTAACAAAACAAGAATTATAAGCATTCATTAATAAAGTTTTGAAGGTTCTATATATAAAAGAATTTTAATTCAAGCCAAAAAAAATAAAGTGTGAGTTAAAAGTCAAATTGAAGGTTTAACCAACCTTATAAGATCAAAGCTATTCAAAAGAGAATATTTATATATATATATATATATAAGAGAAATTTGAAGTACAAAGTGCAAGGGGATTATTTAAATAAATAACTAGTCCAAAGGTATTTATAGATAAAAAGGGGAATACACTATCATATTACAAAATTTGTTTATATATATATACCCCCTTGGCTAAAGTATTTTTGACAAAATTATCAACAAAGTGAAATGGAAACTAGTAATAGAAGATTTCCTATAACTTTTAGTAAGTGTGTTGGTACAATATTTAAAACCAAAGGATCAGTTGCACGAAGGGATATTATAATCTCTATCAATCCTACTATAGATAGTAATTATGTTAGTACTAAATGTGCTAACCAATTAGTGATTCCAAAATCAAATATAATTGAAACGAATTTTGTTGACACAAGTGACAAACAATACAACATAAGCAATCTACAACTAAGTATTGGGGATTATACTTTTATCTTGCAATTCCCCATGAAAACCTTATTTTTTGACGATAGTGACATTGTTTTGGGCTCACCCTGGATGGAAACTCTAGGGTCCTTTAGCTTAAATATGAAAAATAAGTTTTTGACATTTTCCCACAGAAAAAAAATAACACTTCAAGACATTACCTTGAAGCCAGACTCAATGACTCCAAAAGACATACAAGAAATCTCAAAAGTAATCCTTCAAGAAAGTAAAAAAGCGTTACAAAATATGCGAAGGGAAGTTGACAAAATCACCGTTGACAAAGACCATATTGAAAAATTACTGACGCAAATTAAGAAGCTCGAGGACAAGAATGTTGAGAATGTAACTAGGTTCGATCTTCATTAAATATACTCGGTCATGACTTGATGATCTACTTGTCACAAGAAATGTAATTATTGATGTACTTGTCAAAAAGGAAAAGAAAAAAAAATATTTGTAAAAAAAATATTTTTTTTGTGGTCCTAGGTCAAAGCACCTATTGAGTGCTCTAGGGGTCTTATTGACAAGTCAGAGGGTCAAGATCATGATGTACTAAGCCCTAGGAGGGCTCATGTATCAAGAAGGAAAATTATTGTTGTTAATTTTAATGTAAAGAAGCCCCCAAATGATGGATCAACCAATGAACACCAAGTCGACCTAGAGAGGCTAATTCGCTCTCACATGAAGGTTATTTAAAGAGGCATTCACTCATCATTTGGAGTGAGACAGAGCAATACATCTTTTTGATCCAGCGAAGAAGAGGAAGATTTGATCCAGCAAAATAGTGGAGAGAAGAAGAGCAAATTTCTGGAAAGAAGAAGAAAGTATTTTTTTGTTGTCTTGGCTCACACGTAAGAGTTCCTTGGAGGAACTAGGGTTTCAATAGAGATATTTTTGCAGGGATTTGGATTGGGTTATTGACTAGTCTATCACTTAGGTTTGGCTTGGTTTGGCTCTTGGAAGTCTTCATTGGATAGGTTCTATAAGAAGAGGAATTTTTTGGGCTTTCCCCTCTTGGGGTTTTTCCCTGGCTTGGAGCCTATTTCCGGTGTCTTTTGTGTTTGCATTGATCTTCTTTATTGCCATTGTTTTGATTATAATAATCACAAAATATCAAGAAGGAAAATTATTGTTGTTAATTTTAATGTAAAGAAGCCCCCAAATGATGGATCAACCAATGAACACCAAGTCGACCTAGAGAGGCTAATTGGCTCTCACATGAAGGTTATTTAAAGAGGCATTCACTCATCATTTGGAGTGAGACAGAGCAATACATCTTTTTGATCCAGCAAAGAAGAGGAAGATTTGATCCAGCAAAATAGTGGAGAGAAGAAGAGCAAATTTCTGGAAAGAAGAAGAAAGTATTTTTTTGTTGTCTTGGCTCACACGTAAGAGTTCCTTGGAGGAACTAGGGTTTCAATAGAGATATTTTTGCAAGGATTTGGATTGGGTTATTGACTAGTCTATCACTTGGGTTTGGCTTGGTTTGGCTCTTGGAAGTCTTCATTGGATAGATTCTATAAGAAGAGGAATTTTTTGGGCTTTCCCCTCTTGGGGTTTTTCCCTGGCTTGGAGCCTATTTCCGGTGTCTTTTGTGTTTGCATTGATCTTCTTTATTGCCATTGTTTTGATTATAATAATCACAAAATATCAAGATGATAATGATTTAATCTATATCACAAGAATTGGCAATGAAATGAGAGAAAACAATTTTAAATGAAGCCCTAATTCTATGCCCTAGGTTTTCTCAACAAAGAAATCATTGGAAAACAAGGTACAACAACTTATCAAAAAGGAAGCATCGAACTTAGAATTCCAAGTTGAAGAGAAAGGAATAAATATCGATCTAGTGGATATCACAACTTAAGAAGAAGACAAGCCAATTGAAGCAAAGATACACTTAGATGTCGCAGTTCAGACGATGACCATCCCAAGTGAAGGTTTTGTAAACAACTCAACAACATCGTCACCTGAAGTAAATCAAAATATTGCCACACACATGATAAAGGAAATACAAACCAAAATAACTCCTTATCTACATCCGAATCACAAGAACAAACATCCCAATCAATCTATGAATCAGTATCACTTAGAACATAAACAACAAACTTATGTTCCACAAAATATTGAAGTTTGCACAATTCAATCCAGTGATAATAGTTCAGCACAAGTTTCTAGTAACCAAAAGATTCCACAGAAGATTAACTTAGGATGGTCAAATCTCTTCTCGGTTCGACAATTTTATTTATCACTCCAAGGATCTTATCAACTTGTATCAACAAAGATGACAGATCAAAATATTCCAACAGATGCGAATAAAATTACAGAGACTAACAACCCATGATATGTCTTGTCAGCAATAAGCTTTGATGACAAAGCTTTTTGAAGAGGAAGACAATGTTATGAATAACATATATAAAATAATACAAATAATGTAAACAATAATAATAATAAATAATGATTAATTAACTAGTAATTAGTTAATGAAGAGGTATGCCGTTAATGAAGTGCTATTAGGGGTATTGAAATAATAACACTCAAATAGATGTTGGCAATGTTAGTGACCTAATAATATCAACTATGGTAGTTGGTTAGTTGTGTCATGTTTGGTAGAATCTAACTACCATCCATTCAAATAATGGTGTATGTAAACCAATATGTACTTGACTCATAATAAAGTTTCTTACAATCCTGCTTGCCATATTTGATACCAGAGAGGCCTACCCTATAATGATGGTTGGGAACCTATCGTCACTATTGCCACTAGTTAGGGCCATATACTCAAGGACCACGACAATCCATTTCCTAATGATAGGTCCCTACCTCTGACTATATGATGTTGTTGGCCTTATGTTTGGACTATAGGCCCCTACTACAAGAGTCACTTTACATACATATACTTCTTCAAACTATCTTGGTATTTGCGTACTTTTTCCTTACTATCATCACATGCTCGTACAATGTATGGCCACCCTTTAAATATCATGTCATCAACAGGTCATTGCTAAGTCCTTCTGTAAATGGACACGTACATTCTTTGTCTACGGATCTGTATGTCACTGCATCTTGTGTCTTCAATTATTATCTGCATATGAACCTATCTCCCTCTATTGTACGAATGATTTTCCTAATCTGTGGCCCAAACTATACACTGCACTCAAACCTAGATTGCTCTTGTTACTGCACAATCTACTTCTACATGGTCTATAGATTTATGTCTTCTACGCCTGTGTGCAATACTTTAGAAATCGGTATACCTGAGAAACAGTGCTCTAATACCATGTTAATTTCTAACCCCAACTACTAGCAATTTACTACCTAGTAAATTCTCTTCCTGTAAATTAAATATTTACTACAGATGTATTGAATGAAAAGCATTGCTGAGAATTTTAACATGTAAATAAAAGGTAAATAGTGGAAATAAAATAACAACACCAATTCCATACACCTACACTCATAAACTTAAGGCCTTCAAATTTTGTTGGTTCATCAATAATAATCTTCAGCATACAAGGGCTCCCTTCTTGGAAAATGACCCTCCAAGGAAAAATACAAATAGCAAAAACTTGGAAATTATCCAACAAATCAAACCCTCAAAACTTGTCCTTCGACCTTGCTTCGCTAACATGGATCATTCTCCCTTGTTGTCCCTTGCCCCTCTTCGTCGGACTCTGCACACTTGGATGAATGTCCTTCTCTAACAAATCACTGAGATCTCATTATGTCTTCTGCTCAAAAGATGTGTCTTCTCACTTACCCTAGCCTTCATTTTATAAGTTTGAGTTACTAACCAAATCCACAACCCTAATCTCCAAAGTGATTGACGACTAAGATTAAATCTCAACTTCACTTGAGATCAATGGTTGAGATTCACCTTGTAAAATTATCCTAAAACCAGCTATCTAAGCAAACAGATCAAATCTAGTTACTTGTTGGAATTATAAACTCTTGCATGCAATGAAAAATGAGAAAAGCAATCACACAGTGTACAATTTATTTCTGCTCTTCTAAATCAGTTCATCATTCAAAAACTATCTTTAGAACTTACTAGAGCTCCCTTACAAGAAAAATGGCTCTGAGAAATTAACTAAATGAACAGCAAAACTAAAAATTTCAGCCTGCAGAGAAATCAAGGAAGCATTCCCTCCAATGCGTACAGTGGTATGAAATACATACGTACAGTTGCACGACCTGCTCTGTTAGGCAGTATGGTTGTTCCTTTCCTTGCAGTTGACTGGATCCCCATCTTTTTTGAAAACGAGTAGCCTTCTCCTTGATGAACTACTATTGAAATACTCAACAATGGTTGAAAATCAAATCTTTGATTTTCTCCTTCATTCACGTGACTTGTGAAATGAATGCTATGTGCGTCTTTGTCCTTTGCCATCTCCTTCTTTTATAACTTTGACATGAGCCAAAAACCTAATCTTCAACAGTTGGGATCTTTAGTCACTTAATTAAATTACTAAGTGACCCACTTTAGTCACTTTAATTAAAAAAAATGTTCACGTTATTAATTAATTAATTAATTAACAGTGTCCACAAGGACTCCCCCCCCCCTAGGGATCTAATTTCCTAGCTCCCCTGCGCTTTGGGGACTTGGGGACAAGAAGGGGTCATTTCCCCACGCTCCCAAAAAGCAGAGTACGCAGGGGGACGTGCCAGGGGGTCGTTTCCTTGTGCTGAGGGGTCATTTCCAAAAAGGGGGCCGTGAGGGGTTGTGGGGTCGTGGGGGGTCGAGGGGCCCAATTTTTTTTAAATAAACTTTTGTTTATAATTAGGATTTAACATTAGTTTTAATACTTTAGGGTTTCAATTCGTTTTTTTATTAATTTAATTCATTATTTGCCCTGGCCCCTCACTCCATTCGCAAGAGGGTCCTAGTTCCTCTGCAGCAGAGAGGAATTGGTACACATATAGCTTCATCCACTTATCAAGAGGAACAAGCTTACCTCTAAAAGAGTGGAGAAGTTAGTTGTTGTGCACAGTGCCCTACGTCTTGAGCATAGGAAGACACCTGAGTATTTTAAGGGACCAGTAACACAATGGGATGTTGATCCAAAGGATGATGCACAAGTAGATATGGAAGAGATACTTTGATGAGAGACAGATGGGGTTGGTTGGTGTGCCACTTAGCATGTTTGAGAATGCTAGTAATTCAGATTCAGATGGTGATATGGTTGACCCTGATTTATTCATGCAACAGCTGGATGAAGAGACTAGTGGGGCATTACCTTAAGGCTTGAGCAAAATTATGCTCATTTATCTTTTGATATGTTGATATTCTTATGTTATTCTGCCTCTATAAAATTTTGACTCTTGATGTATTAGACTTGACTTTAGTCTTTTATAATTCTATAAAATTTTGATTCTTGATGTATGATGTATCAGACTTGACTTTTATAATTTTATGTCAATATTCACTGTTCAGTATTCAATGTTCATAGTAGGAAGTGGAATATCAATATGGTTTAAACTTTAATCATAATGTATAATGTATGATTATAAATTAGCATTTTAAATTTATATGATATTAGATAATGATATTCATATCAATGATCATGCTTTGCAGCTTTTCAATTCAAACCGAATTGTGATAGTGGACTCAATTTTGAATTATATTTTATATTTATAAGTTTTTAAAACCCTGACGTCCCTCCACGTTTCCTAAAAATTGGTGGGGAGCTTTTGCATAGGCCGCTCCCGCGTATCCTCGCTCCCTCGCCCCCTCGTCCCGGAACCTTGGTGGAACATTGTTAATTAACTGTATTGTCGCATAGAATGTCCAGGCACCGCGACAATATCTCGGATCGGAGGTTGTCACCCTGATCCCCAATCTCTCCATTTAAATTGTCTCCCTGCAGCAAACTAAGGGCGGTGGACCCTACAGAAATGGAATGAAGGAGGCTTAGTAGGGAACCAACTAGTCCGGGACACACAGTTGAGCGACCAAATGCTTGTTTAGATCTAGCAAGACTTAAATGATTCGATTTATACAATTGATACCAATGTCTTGTGGAGTCAACTATCTTGCTAAGAAATTTAGGACCAAATACATGATGGACAACTGGTGCTAAGGAAAATGTTATTATGATGAAAAGAGATGCAAGATGCGATTAGCAAAGGGATGAGTGAGCAATCTTGAGGTAAGATCGTTTAAGACTCAAGTACTTAGTATTGATTAACTTTATGAGAAGAGTACTTAATGAAATGAAGAGACAATCTTCTACAAGACAAAATTCCAAATATCTCAACTGCCAATAAGATACACAAGATATATGCTCTTAAAGAAAGATCACTAATACGCCAAAAAAATTATAATAACCACAAGCCAATAATGATATTAATGTCAAGAAAGAGAACTAGAGCATTTATCCAATTTATGCTTCAATGACAATTACTTGAAAATTCCAAAACTACTTAAGAGATATTCAAATAGCCCAAGTTTTCTATTAGATCCAAATCAAATGCAAGCCTTTTCAATGATACTTAGTTCAATAGATTTCAAAATATTTATCATTCACCAAATAAGAAAACCTTTGCGCAATTTAAAATATTAGACTTATTTGTTCCAAGTGTGTGAAATGAATTTCTTTTAGGCAATGAGCTTCTATGTATGTGATTCAGAAACTCAGAAAATAGGAGTTTAAACTTGGATTTTATTGTCAATAATTGTACCAAAAATTTGTTGACCTGAACTTATGCAAACATTATCCAAAAGCACTTATTTTCAAAAATTAGATTTAGGACAGCAGCAAATTCTCTAATGACAGAAGTAAAATTAAAATGCCAAACTAAGCCAAACACGTCAAACAAATTCTGAATTGTGTTATGAACTCAAATCACTTGAAATTTCAGAATTTAATCTATGGCAGCCAATATGTTTCAGTGATAAAAAAGAGCAGCAAAAAAAACTTTATGACAGCAGGGAAATGCTTGCTGCAATCAAGAAGATCACCCTTCTAGATTCTTATGACAGTTACTTCCACAACGATATTAAAACTCCTAAATTTCAGATAAGTGTTTTATAGGATAGCAGTGAATTGTTTAGGACAGCAGCAAACAAATGTTATGACAGCAGCAATATGATAATGAAAATAGTAAGCTATCAATGTTATCTTTATACCAAAAATTTACCGAAAATTTTCCGAACTTGCCCGCATGAATTCTCAAAAAATTTCAGCCTCTTATAATGTGATTTCCATAATTATATACAGTCAGCAATTAAAATACGAAATAGGCTTAATGATGGATTCCCAACTCAAAAAATTAATCCCTTAATGTATTAGTCAACTTAGGAACTGATTTTAAGCTAATCCACATAAAATTTTGCCACCATTAGAAAAAAACAAGAGTACTCTAAGCATAGAAGCATGAAGAAAAGTTTGCTTACTGGTGAAATCAACAACAAGGAATGGAAAGCCTTCAAATAAGCCTCAAGTTGAAGCCTAAATTAAGATTAGGGATTTGTAGGGCACAAATTGCCTAGGGTTGATGACACCAACCCTATTAGAGTAAATTCCAAAATGAAAAAACGCTACATTTTGAGTTAAAAGAATCAATCAAGGTGAGATCAAGCCAAAATAGCCTGAATGTCTTCCTCCAGGAGGCCCTAGTTCAATTTGGCCCTATGCCCTAGCGGCTGACCTTAAAGGGCTTAGGAATATAGACGGAAAAAAAAAATATGAGTTATAACCACCACAAGGATTCCCAATGCCTTTATCTACTTGAGTGATGGAGTTTTTAGGGCTAAATTTAAGAGATATCAAATCTATACATGGAGTATGGGGCGAAACTCTAGTTTCCACTTGCAAATGCTAGCTATCACTTTAGGAGGGGAGAAATTAATTAGAAGAAAGCTCACTAAAAGGTATTCTATGGCATTCAAGGAAGATAAGTTTAACATGCAATGATCAACCAAGATTCTCCAATAAAAATATGCACTTAGAAATCAACAATAGAAAAGCCCTAGCATGTATCCATCACATGGAAAAAAATAGAAATAAAAATAAAAATCTGCAATTATACTCACAATTTCTCCAAGAAATTTACTTCTTCCAATCCAAAAAATACATCTCCAACCATGAATCTCCCATAGCAATAGCTCCAAAAAATAACATCTCCACAAGTAGCGAATACCAAAAAGGCTAAGTCAAACTCTCTAAAGGAGGCCAAAATCCACAAGTGATGATGAAAAATAGAATGGAGTGAACCTATCACATCCATTAACCCAACTAAAAGTCTTATAACAAGTTTGATTTTAAGTAGACATGAAGTAAATTGGTCACAAGCCAACCCAATATTTCATCAAAATAAAATATGCCACTATTTGCCACACGTGTGAGCCAAAATCCCACTCAAAGCATGACATCATGCTCTTTTAGAGCTAATAAGGCTCCAAAAGTGCAATGAATAGGCTATATGCATTTCCAACCATCATGGTCAACCACAATTTGAGGAAAGGTCCTCAAGTCAACCCTCAAAACATCTCCATGTCCAAAAGCCAACTTTGGGTGCCCTGCATCATTTCCATGGGTGCCATCTAGACAACGTGATGCACTATATCGCAAGCCTTGGGTCCCCATCAGGTATTGCAAGCCCTCCCTGATCATCCTGGGGGATGATCATCATCATCTAACTCTGGATCAAGGCATGCCCATAAAAAAACAGTGTCAAAGCCAACCTGGGGACATGTTGTGTCCATTGAGTACATCATTAAGTATCTCCAATGCTAAAGAAAATGAGCTCAATTTTTCGCATCTGCGGGTGCTTTGGGGTGTCAATCAACTATCAAGATCAACAAAGTGCCCAATGCTCTGTTGTGGAAGGGCAATGTGGCATCTCCAAGGTCATCATGCTCTTTGGAAGTGAGGTATGGCATGGGCCTCGTGTGGAATAGGTGTGTCATCAAGCCCTGAGTTGCTTTGTGAAAAACTACCTAGAAAAACCATCTCAAACTCAAGTGAAAGCAACCACTCATTACAAACAATGACCATAGATGCATCATATTGGACCACACATAATTGTTAAGGGCATTACTTCAAATTGGGATCACCTTCAAATATCTAACTAGGCCAAATCCTATAAAAGTGTTCCCTACCTTGTTAAAGTGGGCTAGGTAATCAACCCTATTAGGTGATTCCAACCCCTAAGGGAAGGTGACATTTCCAAGGTCAACCCTTCAATTCATAAGTGTTAGTGACAATAAGTGGCAACACATGGAAATGACTTCATGGGACCCACTAATGAAGATCCACATCCTAAGTGTATAGATGTAATGGAAGTAGCAATCATCGAGGCATAAGTTACCACTTTCTTCAGCATGCTTTTTCCATCCCTTCTTATGCACCTTTTACTTCTTTTTTATAATGCTTTATATGGAATGTAGCTCATGTGTCCAAGCTTGCTTTTTATGATATAGCATTTATTTACCCCTTAATGATGAGTCGGTCTCTCGCTCATCAGGGTTGGGATATGCAAATGTTCCATATGATAAGATGGAGCATCTAGTGCTCAAAAACAGAGTGATGGCTAATGAGGGGGTTAGAGCTCATGTTGGGCTTTCGCCCATGCACTAATTACATCCTGACCATCTTTTGAATTTTAACTTTTCTTTTTCTTTTGTTGTGTCCATATTATGCTTTTATCTTTCTTGTAGTTGCATCAATGTCTAGGGAAATTTTCCCAACCCTACTCAATGATGTCGATGTATGAGTTCCAAATCCTAGTGAACCAATGATAGTTGACCCAAAGGATAGATGTGATATCAAGGGAATGATGAAAGGTGTTAAGCATGGTATGGACATGGGCATGCTACTTCAATCCAAGTTTCCCAAGTAGTGCCCCTCCTATTACCCTAAGGCCTTAAAGAAGGTCCCACTAGACTAGGGCTAAAGACTAACCCCACTGGTAAGGTGAGAGAACAAGTTTACAGTCAAGATCAGTCAATCATCCAAATCACCTCTTTATCCATGTTAGAATTCCCAAAACATTAAGTAAAAGCACTTGATTCCAAAATATTTGAAGCACCTGCCGAGTGGTAGCCCATCGACATTCAAGACGAATGTCAGATGGTGAGGTGTATGACCCCTGCAAATGGCGAAGGAATGTGGCATATCATCGTCATTGGGCAATGTGTAGGGTTGTTCGCTGGTTGGCTTTCCAAGATAGGAGAAATTTTTTCTCCTATAGGGTTATCCATTTTTGGTGGGTAATATGGACCATTTTTCTTATGTATGCATACCTCTTTGGTCATGGCCATCATTCTTCATGGCAATTTCACAATTTATGATGCATTTGCACTCTCGAAAGCAACACCTCACACTCTCCAAGGCAAAGAGGACGTCTATTGTGCTCTCTAGGGCATGCTAAATCATCTCCAAGTTGAACCACTCAAAACATCTTTCCCAAAGTACCATTCCAAGCATTATTTTTCTAATTAAAGGGGGTTGGACTTCTCTTGGGACAGCTATGGGGGGGAAGAGGCTGTGTGGTACATCTTATGGGGGGGAAGGGTCACTTCAGTAGAGGTCACACCAATGGACCAAGGCCAAGACATAAGCAAGCAAAGTTTGGAGAAACACAAGGAGTTGTCCACCTTTTCCTAGTCGTTGAGAGGTCAAGCATCAACATCACAAAATGTTGAGCATCTTAAGGAGAGCATTCGATCTCCTAATTTTCCTTCAAGTAATTTCAAATCACTTTTCAAGAGAGCGTTGGACCTTTAAGGAAAATCAAGGCCCCCTTGAAGCAATCCAAGCCTCTCCAAGTGGGATGTCACCTCATTTTTAGGGTTTTAAGCAATGTACAATCAAACTATTCTAATTACTTAGTCTCCAAGCCTTTTGTGGATGACAAGTCAAACTTTATTTAAGGTTTTTTGGACATTTTCCAAAGAGAAAAATGGGAAAAAACTCATCTATAAACAGAGAGCTCACTCTCCTCCCAAATTAATGTGAATTGTTGAGATCATTTTGCAATGATGTAATTAGTTTCATGAAGCTTTGAATTCTCTTTTTCTTGGCTATTCTACATATTTTCAAAAACAATTTTGTGATTAATTCAAGACTACTACAAGGTTATCAAGATCAATCCAATTGAAGGGCAACTTTGCCACTTCTCCATTGTTGGTGTGATGTAAGGATTAAAGCTCCTTGTTGGGCCACACCCTAAGGTTACTCAACAAGGATTTTATTTAATTCATTCTATAGTTGATCTTATAATTGAAGGCTTTCCCCTTTGAGGGATCCCTTCTAGTAGGGCTTAGCTTCATGACTTGTCTTGATTAAACAAAGAGGTAATTTAACTAATCCACCTCTTTACACTAATCCACAAGTATTAAATAACCAACTTAAGAGGGACATTCATCTTGACCCCAATAGCCCTAGTGGAGGTAAGGCACTTAAGCCCTAATCCAACAACCAGCCATTTTTTCTTAAAATTCTTGTTCTTGTCTTTTATTTATTTATATTATTGAAAAAAAACCCTAAAAATGGAAAATTCAAAGATCTAATTGTCAAAACTAAAAAGTCATTGAAAATCTTTTTTTATTCTCTAGAAGGAAGTTAAACGGATTATTTTTTTATTTTGACAAGTTTCTTGGAATTTGTGCCATATTGATGATCTAGAGGCCCAAGGAAAAATGGCCCTTTGTTTTATGCTTTCAAGGTTTATCTAATATCATTTTGAGGGTTTTGAAGGTGTCTTCACAAATCAAAAATTTAGTTACAGCCACATATTCTCAAGGATTGGTAAGGCTACTTGTCTATGGTTTTGTGAGAGAGTTTGTTTCTAAACCCTAAAGCCCTAGTTACATTACCTAAATGTTTAAACTGCATACTATCAACATTTCGAAGTGCATAAAGCTAAGTGCTAAAAAGAGTATTATCTTGATTAGGGCATTTTCCATTTTTGACCCTAGGGGGATTAGACCCCGTTCTCATGCAAGTTCAGATCAGAATGTTGTAACTTGTCATTTTCTTGCGTTATTATCATCGTTGGGCTATAGTTTCCCTTTGATTTCAATCCTAGAGCTCAAGCACCCAAGGATCCATCCTCCTAGTGTGGTTCTACACTTCTATGTTCCTTCAAAGACGCTCTAAATCTGGTATTTCTATGTTTATTTTAATTATAGATCTGGAAGTATAGGACAGTACAGTGTTGCGGGGGAGCGCCCCCCCCCCCCCCTTTGAACCCGCTCCCGAAGCGCGCTCCGGGCGGGAGCGGCTCGGGAGCGCGCTCCCAAAATCACTCCCGGACGAGAGCGATTTTCGAGAGCGCGCTCCCAAAATCACTCCCGGACGAGAGCGATTTTCGAGAGCGCGCTCCCGTAAAAAAATTTACGCTCCCTGGTCTGTTAGGGAGCGACTCAGGGAGCGATCGCTCCCGCGCTCCCGGAGCGTTTTTTAATGCCCGGGAGCGATCGGGGAGCGATCTCTCCCGCGCTCCCGGAGAGTTTTTTAATGCCCGGGAGCGATTTCAGCCGGGCCGGGAGCGGTTCGGCGGAAAAAAATCCGCCGGACCCGAAATTTCAAAAAAATTTAGAAATTTTTTTTTATTTTATAAGCCCAATGGGCCAAAAAAATTTCATTTCAACTTCATTGAGCAAGAGATTGAGAGCTAGAGCAAGAGCAAAGGAGCAAGGAGCAAGAGCTGAGGAGCAAGGAGCCAGAGCTCAGGAGCGAGGAGCAAGTGCCAAGGAGCGAGGAGCAAGCCTGCAGAGGTAAGTAACTTAATCATTTAGTTAGTTTAGCTGGTTAGGTAGTTAATTTGGTTAGTTTAATTTAGTTGTTTGAGTTTAAAGATCATGTATTTAAATTAAATTAATAAATTAAATGAATTAATCCCAATAAACTAAATTAATTTGCAGATTCAAGACTCAAACATCAAACACCATGGACCTAGGGATATTTATTGGCATTTTCCTCTTCCTGGTCCCTTTTATGGTTATTATGGTGGTGGAGAGTAGGAAACGGAGGGGGCCTGAAACTGAAGAGGTGGATGAAGAAGCCGGAGGAAGTCAAATAGGTGAAAACCCCAGTGAGGAGGAGGTGGAGGAGGGTGAACATGACCCTCAAAAAACTAAACAAGACCAAACTCCATTGTGGAAATATGTTCAAAGGGCTGAAACAGGGAGAGGGGGTGGAACCACTAAATTTCATTGCCCCCATTGCAACACTGATTACACAGGCTCATACACCCGTGCTAGAAGACACCTCTGCGGGAAAAGGCCATGGGATGGAGAGAAACAAATAGGAATCAAAACTTGTGCAGCGGTGTCAACAGCAGATAGAGCCAAATACATAAAGGAAGAGGAGGACACCCAATACAGAACAAAAAGATCAAGGGGTTTCTTTGAACCAAGCTCACAATCACAAAGAACTCCTTCAGCATCCTCCCAAGGCAGTGGATATGGACATGGAGGCACAGGGTCATCATCTTTAAGGCGTAGAACCATATCAGATTTCCTTGATGAGGGGTGTAGGAATGATGTGGATTCAAAAGTTTACAGGTTCCTCTATGCATGTGGGATACCATTCAATGTTCTACGCTCACCTTATTCGCACGAAATGGTTTCTACCATAAATGATGCCCCTAAAGGATACAAGAGCCCTGGGTATGACAAGGCAAGAACTGTTGGCCTTGATCATGAAAAAGCAAAAATATCACATTCTTTGAATAAAATGACAAGTTCTTGGACTAACAATGGGGTGTCCATTGTATCTGATGGATGGACAAATGTAAAAGGCAAGCCATTGATAAGTGTTCTTGCTGTGTCTGTTAGTGGTCCCATCTTTCTAGCTGCACATGATTACTCAGACAAGTTCAAGACCGCTATCAACATTGCAGAAGCATTGCTTGAAACAATTGAGCGTATTGGCCCATACAATGTCATCCAAGTCATCACTGATAATGCTCCTAATTGTAAGGCAGCGGGAGCAATTATTGAGGATAAATACCCGAACATATTTTGGTCTGGATGTTTGGTTCACACATTGAACCTTCTGTTGCATGATATTGTCAAAAACAAAAATGAACAATACCAATGGATTGGTGATTTGTACAAGGAAGGAAAAAAAATGATAAAATTTATTACAAATCATAGCAATACCCATGGCCTTTTCCGCAGTCACTCGAGATTGGAGTTGCTGAAGATTGCGAGGACTAGATTTGGTAGCTATTACCTCGCCTTCAGGCGCCTTTTGAAGGTAAGAGAGGCATTAGCTAGCATGGTATCAAGTCCACATTGGCAGGTGTTAAAGGAAAGGGCTACAAATGTAGCTGACAGGGCAGGTTTTGAAACGGTGGAGGAGGCCGCTCTTGATGGGCAGTTTTGGACAACTGTGAGGCAGGTATTGGATTTCACCAAGCCAATTTATAACATGATTCGGTTTGCAGATACAGACAAACTAGTGATTGGCGAGGTGTATGAGCAAATGGATACCATGTTGGGGGAAATAAAAGACATTGTTCATAATAGAGACCCCAACTTGTACAAACTGATTCATGATTGTGTGTGTGAACGGTGGAATAGGCTTAACCTTCCACTACATTGATTGGCGTATATCCTTACGCCAAAATACTACTCAGAATCTTGGTTGGGCAAACCTGCAGCAGGGGGTGGTGTTAGGACCAAACCCCATTTAGATCAAGAGGTAACTAGAGGATATCTGGAAGCATTAGAAAAGTTGGTGCCTGACAGGGAGGAATGTGCAGCTGTGCGCCTTGAAATAGGCAGATACTTCAGTGGCAGTGGTTTGTATGGTAACTTCCATGCAATGGACGACAAAGATAAATTTGATTCTCTCACATGGTGGGAAACATATGGCGGCCACGGACTTTTGCCAAAATTGGCAAAAAAAGTTCTTTCACAGGTTGTAAATTCTTCTTCTGCAGAGAGGTGTTGGAGCACCTACAGTTATATACATAATGTGAAAAGAAACAGACTCAACGAAAACCGAGCAAAAAGCTTGGTTTATGTGCACTACAACTTGAGGTTGTTGAGCCATTACTGTGATCGGGCTAATGAAGATCCCACATATAAAATTTGGGACAATCACCCTGAGGACGACAATTTGGAGGATGGCATTGTACATATTGAAGAACTAGAAGAGGAGCTTGTACGGGATGAAAATGAAGCAGCTGCAGCAGCCATGCCACCTCCACCTCCACCATCCAGTAGCAGTTCTCGGGGCCCGAGTCTTGTTCCATTGCTGTCGCCACCTCCATCGACACCCTCGCGTGGAGGCTCTAGTTCTGGTCGTCGGTCTGTGCGGGAGACTCCTAGAAGACCACCACGACCTGCTTATACTCCTGGAGACTCTCGTGGCAAGGGCCACTTGTAGATTTACAGTTTACTTGTCTTTTTTAGTTTCTATTAGACTTTAGTTTTCATAACTGTTGAGTTTTGAGTCCTTGACTCTTGACTCTTGACTCTTTCATATCATTATGACATTATGATATTTTTTGTAAACATTATATCACTGTGACAATGAAAATTTGAAGCTTGAAGTTGGGCCTTGGCAATTATAACTCATTGGTAATGATTGTGAATTATGAATATGATGCTTTGTGAAAGACTAAAGTTGTTTCATTTCATCTCATTATTCATGTTTCATTTTATAAATTTTTAACATTTCATATCATGTTAACAGTTAGAAGTTAAGACTTAGAAATATCTTCGATATTACTTCTTGTAATGGTTAAACTTGGCTTACAAGTACAACTTTGGTGATCAATGATGATAAATGTTATTGAATTTTCAATTCTGAAAGCTTGAAGTTGAAACTTTAATATTGAATTTGATGAATCATGATTTATAAGACTCAATATGTTGCAGTTGTAATAAGTATTTTACTAACTTGTGGACATGGTTGATGACGATTATAATTTCTAGATGATTGATGTGATATGGTTCAATGATCAATTTATGTTTTTTATGTTTTTTATGTCTATTTCATCATTCTACATGTTTTTGTTGACATATATGTATCAAAAATTAAAAAATATAAAATATATATATATTTTTAAAAAATCGCTCCCGGATTCGCTCCCAAACCGGGAGCTTCTGAAAATGGTCGCTCCCGCTCCCGCTCCCAAGTAACATTGGGACAGTAGCATGCTTGTCCAAATCAGGTTACAAATAAAGTGGCAATCAAGCATAAGTCATCTCACTTGGTATATGTACCTTTCCTTCACTCTTAATAATCAAAGGCAACCAGTTATTGGGTATTTTGAGTGAGTTTTGTATGTTGGTTTGTATTTTCTGCAGTTGGCATTCATTCATCAAACTTAACATTTTGTTTCTACTAACTCTTAACCTTCATCATACTTAATGCTTCTAGGCACCAGTCTTTTAAGCTTCTTGGTGAAATGTTAAAAGATTGGTATACCCCCAGTGACATTGTAAAGGTTAGCCTAAAGTGAGATTAGATTGCGCTGAGGTGACAGTGGGTGCATCTCCTGTGTGATTACCACTTAGCACCTTGATCACACCATGCCAAGGTTGCTAATCCAGGCAGTAACAATCCTCACCATAGGTTCTTCTTGTGTTGATACCCATCAATGCAGCATTAACTAGTGATGGGATCAATGTGCAGAATTGATTTTGAAGCAAATAAATTCAACATTTGCACTAGATTTCCAAGCACTCACCATCACTCATGCCAACTCTTACAATAAGGATTTAAAACACAACATACAAATCATAGTGACAAAGACCCATAACACAACGATGATTCCTTAAAAGAGGAACAACAAAAACCAGAGTTTAGCTCACACCCATAGCAATTGAGCGAAGTTGCAACAGCAGAGATCTCACAGATACAAACTAAATCTCCATGGTGAAAAAAACTGACCAATGCTCAGAAATTTAAGGGGATACACCATCCCTTTGTGGCCCAATGCTCTCTTTTTCAGCACCAGATTTTTGTTACACAACCTGCTTTCCCTTCAAAAAATGGCATTCTCTTAAGAGATGTAATTTCTCATTTAAGAAACAGCAAGATCACACCCAGCCACCCACCCAAATAGAAAAAATCTGATTTCTCTCTACTTTTCATTAACTCGACCAACTATGCCTCCCAGCTGCCTTTCATCAATTTGGTGCATCATTGTGTCTTTCTTCCACTTCCTGACAATTGTTGATCTTTACCACCATGGATCCAATATTATTTATGGATAAAGTAAGAAAACCATGCATCTCGCCCTTCCCCACATTGCAAAAGATATTTCCAAATTTCACTTTCAAAGCTGACAGTGGGTGTCCAGTGATGATTGTGAGCTTGATGATAATAGATTAGAAAGAAAATATATAAGTAAACAGAACTGGATGTTGGAATTAAACATTATAGGTTATTTTTGGTTATGCAGGATTACCAGTGGACCAGAGATGCTCCTACATAACAGTGGTGATATACAAGGCATTACCCACACCAAAAGTTTTGCAATTCGAAAGTAGGCTTTGGGTGCAAGTGTTCCAATTGATGTGATAGCATCTTCCCCCACTCTAGTTCTAACATGATCGGTGATTTTGATGTCATGCCTTGAAGGCTCTCTTTGGCTTCTGGTTGGTATTGATACCAGCTAAGATCCATCTTAACCCCAAATTATGAAGGGCTGAGACGGATCAATTCTCTTGAGGTGCAAAACTTACAAGTTTTTTCACTCTAAAACAAGGGTTGCACCTCAATAAATTGGATTCCTTTTAGAGCTTGATGGACCCAGGTTTAAGATGAATCTGGTTTAAGATGGATCTAGATAAGTGTTAATATTATTCAAAAAATAAAAAATAAAATTCAATTTGACCAACATGGGACACGTAAGCATTCTAGATGTGACACATCAACCTGGGCTGTAGAAGGAGCATCTTGACACAAGGACATCTATAATTGCACATTATTACTGCAATGGCATATACCCATGGTGGAATTTCATTCCACATGGACACTTATATCTCTCTCTCCAGAATACGATTCGAAATTTATATACTTTTACACATTTTTGCATTGTTTTGGCCATTTCCTAGAGAGGAGATTCCATTTGGTTATGAATACAAGACGTACACTTGAATTTGACCAACATGGGACACATAAGCATTCTAGATGTGACACATCAACCTGGGCTGTAGAAGGAGCATCTTGACACAAGGACATCTATAATTGCACATTATTACTGAAATGGCATATACCCATGGTGGAATTTCATTCCACATGGATACTTATCTCTCTCTCTCTCCAGAATACGATTCGGAATTTATATACTTTTACACATTTTTGCATTTTTTGGCCATTTCCTAGAGAGGAGATTCCATTTGGTTATGAATACAAGATGTACACCTGAGCCCCATTGGCTTATCTTTGGACACAACTGAATATTAATGTAATTCCTTCCTTGTTTCTTTTATGTCTAGTCAGGGGTCATTGTTCTCTATCTTAGCATTCCTTTTAGGGTGGGCCTTCCCCTGCAACTATGTCAGATTGGTCTCTTCAGCAACTACAGAAGAAGCTCCATTTCCACCAGTATAGGACCTCCAGTTTGCACAGAAGTTGAGGGTGGTTGGGCGGACCTTACAGGCTTCCATCAACTATTATTTCTGTTGTTGGCTTCCTAGCCAAGCACAGTTCTCTCAATTGGAGCATCTGTTGCGATCTTATTTCTGGTCTAGATATAGAGAGGAGCGAGGACTTCCAGCAGTCCCATGGAATGTGCATATTGTGCCCAAGGCTGGGAGGGGGCTAGACAAATTGATGTGGCTATGCAATGGAACATTCTTGTCACAAAATGGGTGGTTCATCATATGGAGGGTTCTCTCCTTGGCAGATCTTGTTGCAATATAGAATGATGAACACCCAGCATGTGGACAAGGTTCAGGGGCTGTGCAGGGGCAGCTGGGTGGTGTGCAAGGCCATAGCGGGTTTGGTCAGGTGGAATATATCTGGTAGTATAGCAAGTTGGAACTTGGCTAGGCATCCCATTTGGATTCTGGCAGTTACAGGATACTTGTATGGCAGAGCTTGCAGAGTAAAATTGGAAACTTTTTTCACAGGATCTTTGGGACTTACTGGTTTTTGTTGGAAGGTATTGGCACATCTTGTTGCATTTGCATGGTCTACTTCCGAGTGATCATCATTTCATTGTGTAGAATGTTGGCCTCATCCAGCAAGAAGACATATTTGAAACGAATATTTCCATGTGGGATTGGAGAGATCAGGAGTGTAGTTTTGGGCACCCCTTGCAGCAGTATGATTCTTGAAGGCTTCAGTCAGCATCATGAATTAGCTTATGTCCTCAAATCTCATTGGGTGGCTAATGATCTGGAGGATAGGTAGTTATCCCCTGCATAGTGTGCAGTTTGTGCGGTTGTATTACATGTTGTGGGTGTTTGCACAGTTATTTACCAGGGGGCTCCCCTCTAAAGACCAAATGTGAAAGAGTGGACTCTCTGATGACCTCTTCCCTATCTGTAATTGTTCAGAAACACTGAATCACATGTTTTAGTATTGTTGGGGTCCCAGAAGCTGTTGGCATTATGTTCAGACATAGTGTTCTGTTCTTCCAGGGAAGAAAAATCAACAAGCAACACTTCTTGCTGATTCCAACTACCATGTTCATTCTTATTTGAGAGGTGTCTGGGATTATCTGTGTATATCAGGTCTCCTCTACCTTGAAGATATACTGTAGGTCTGTATTTGATAATGAAGTCAATTCTAACTTCTCAATTCTCTGTCTCTTTTCTGCACTTTGAGGGGGAATTGAAAAAAAGTGCATATGCAGCTGCTGGCCAAAGGTTTTGCTCATCACACTATGGTCAGACATAGTGTTCTGTTCTTCCAGGGAAGAAAAATCAACAAACAACACTTCTTGCTGATTCCAACTACCATGTTCATTCTTCTTTGAGAGGTGTCTGGGATTATCTGTGTATATCAGGTCTCCTCTACCTTGAAGATATACTGTAGGTCTGTATTTGATAATGAAGTCAATTCTAACTTCTCACTTCTCTGTCTCTTTTCCGCACTTTGAGGGGGAATTGGGAAAAAGTGCATATGCAGCTGCCGGCCAAAGGTTTTGCTCATCAAGGATGCTAAGTTTCTAGATGCCACTGCATTCTCTGGTTTCATTCTCTGGCAGCACTGAGGAAGATGATATAAGTTCAAATGGATATACCCTTTAGTTTTTTAAATTTTGCTGAGATAAATTTATTTCTGTTAATAATGTAATTTTCCAAAGAGGAAAAGAATATTTTAAGAGACATAATTCAAAATAATGGAAAACAGGTCAGGGGTAGCCCAAGTGGTTGGGATCAATGTTATCAGAACTGGACCGATCACCGAACCGGTAGACCCCCAGGACCAAGAACCGGACAGAAACTGGTAAAAAACCAGACCAAAAAGCCGGTCAACCAAAAACACATAAAATATTCAAATTTTAAAGAAAACCACATGTATTCATGGGAATCCATATGAATCCAAACAATTTTATACACAAATAAGCAAAAGTTCTCATTTACAGAACATGTAGGGGTGCACATAACCAAAATAACACAAGTGCAATCCATATTTGAACAGAAAATACATCAAAAAACAAGACCTAGATGGCCTCTAGCATCCAAAAAAAATCATGCTGCAACAAAGGCCTATATATCATCAAAATATTTGCCTATATTGGGCTCTTCAACATCAATATCACCCTCAAAGCATTAAAATAAGATTAAAAAATGCTTAGCATGTCAATTCAAAATTTTGTTTGTGTGATTGGTACATTTTTAGTAGGATCATGAAAGAGGAGTTCAACAAGCAATGTCACTAACATCAAGGTACATAGAGAGATTGGTGCTCTTGCTTAAATGCTAGTTTGATACCTTCATACACGACAAAACCAAATGGAAACATTGCAATCCCCACAATCCTGAAATCCTGAAAAACTGTCAAGTCCACTGGATTTTGAGTGAGATTTAAAATTATACTTTCTCCATATGAAATCTAAATAGGCCGGAACCACTCTCAAACATCTTGAGTCATTTCATGGTAATTTTAAATTCTTAAAGTAAAAGTCACCTTTTACTTTAAGAATTTAACATTACCATGAATTGCCTAGCAATAGTAGGGCCATAGGCTTGAATATTAGGCACCTATTGTGGGGTAGTGCCCAGCCAAAACAAAAATTAAAAGAAAAAAAAGAAAAACAAACCCCACTTGCTACGTTCAATCAGCATTAGTAAACTTGTACCAAACTGGCTGGTTCGGTCGGTTCAAATCACCGGTCCGAACCAGTTTTTGCCTCAAAACGGTCGGACCGTCCAGTTCAGACCGGTTTGGTCCAGTCCTGATAACACTGGTTGGGATTCACGGTGATAATGTCACTCACCTCAGTTCAAATCCTAGCTAACCTTGCTTGGTATGGTTTGCAGGCTATCATATCGGGCCCAGGGCGGTTCCTGGCAGCAGTGCTATGTGATCCATGGTGACAGAAATGATGTATGTTCTAGTTACCGATTTTCTCCCTGACCAAATAACGATTTAAGATAATAAAAAAGAATAATAGAGAACAAACTCTATCAAACAAACAGGCATAATCACCCAATGTATCTTAATGAATTGTTTTATGACAAGTTTTATTTTTTGTCACATTAGCATATGATACTCACCGAAGCAATCTTTCTATCCGCCTCCCAAAAGTGTCAACTGTGAGAGCTTCAGCTTTACAGTGCTGAAGGACATCTCGAAGATCTTCCAGACAGGAAACCAAATATTCCAATGCTCCTTCATCATTCCAGTTTGCATTGGCTACACAGCGAGCAATATCTACAAGTTCATTTATCTGCATCACAAAATTCAAAGCATGGACTGTTACAAAAATATACCTACAAATTTATTTTTCAAATGCATTTATTTTTACAGTTTATAGGGCACACATATCTTCCCTCTAGTTTTGCATTGACCTGTTCATTTCTTATCCTTACTGAGAACAAAATTATGGCTTATCAATATGGAGAAAACAATTCCCTGCATTCATCCTTGAAACAACAAAACAGATTGAAGAATATAATTTAAAAATCATAAAACCAACAAGAGCTTCTCTAAATGTTTACATGCACTAAAAAAAATTCAGTTGCATTGAAAACAAAAAATTTCACAGTTGCAATGCAATGCGACATTCCCACAATTTTTTCAGTTGCATTGAAAATAATGCATTCCTACAAATTGTGCAAAATATGCTTTAAGAGAGTTGTGGTTCGAGCTTCTCTGATTCCATTAGAAATTAATCTAAGGAAGTTTATTCTTCACAGCTTAGGATGTTAAGATTAGCAGTAAGTTATCTCCTATGGACTATGAAGGGAAGAATAGCCATAGTTTTTGTCATTGGGTTATAAAGTTTTGGGAAGAAAAATTGCATCTCTGTAGTGAACCATGCAGGTAGAAATCCCAGAACTACTATTAGTTTTGCAGGGAGTCTACAGATCTTTTGTCTGATCGATGCAACTATAATCTTTCTAAGTCGCCTTAAAAACCTTTCTGCTATGTATAGTAAAAGGATTTACAATGAAGGTAGCCCACCCAAGACCTCAACGGAAGAATTCATTGTTTCCATAAACATTCAACCAAAAAGTGGTATTACTGTACATTGCAAGGCTTGTTTCCAAGGTCATGAAACAAGCACTATACAAAAATTACCTGCTTTAGAGGTAAAAGAAACTAGAAGAAAGAAAGTTTTCCAACTACTGCTACTGAAACAGAAATTGAAATTGAAATTGTATTGATGTCCTCAAGTGAGGAAAAATGGTCAATGGGGCTGAAACGCAACTCAAAATGTAAGGCATATTGGTTTAATGCATCATGTGAGCAAAATATACCCAAGCTAAATATCAAAACAATGAAAAAGAATTAAAGAAAAGAGAAGCAAAAGCCAAATATATTATTAGAGAAAATACAGTCTACTGCTCAAATGTAGATCACAAAACCCACTCTGTTGGATCTAGTTGTTGCTCCACAAAACTGGTATAAAATGAGATCAAGCGAGGTGGGGTCTAGCAAACACTTAGCCTCTTGTAGGACAATAAGGTTTCCCAAGGCATGGAAGCACATCCATAGTAGCATTATAATCAGTGGCATGGGACAACTCAGGCATGTACTCTTGTTTGATCGTCAATAATATCTTCCTTTCATGTTTACAGATGGTGGTACATAAGGAACAGGCTTGTGTTAATACTGGCAGGTAACAAAAGGAATAAGCACTCTTTCCACCCCTATGGAGAAGCTTCAAACCAGCATTAAACTAGATATAGTTTGTTCCTAACATAAGGTCCCTACCTCCCTTGTTTCCAATGGGCAACTAAGTTTCACTTTTTAGATTAAATCACAATAAGACAGAATAGACCTCACAAGCAACCATTTTGAAAAAAAAAATACATTTCAAAATGTTAGAAATCACAATGAGCATTAACATATAAGTATTTCCATGTATTGCCACAACTAGTTCATCTGTATCAGGTTTCACCACAACATCTTCATGAGGCTCTGATGAATAAAGATGGCAAGAAGACAGCAACGGTAGATGGCATTTCCATGCCAACACTTCAGAGCAGCTACAACGGCAACAGATCTGACTCTTTATAAATCTACGAGGAGGTCTTTAGGAAACTAAATACTCAGCCACACTCTTAATAACATAACACCAAAGCCATCACCCAACAAGGAGATCAAGAGGTAATCGATAAACAGAAGAATATCACTCTCATCAATGTTTCTTTGAAAACATAAAAAATACACCAGCGCAGGGACAAAGAAAATAAGTTCTTTAAGATAATATCAGTCCCTATACAAACTAGGTTAATGAAAGGAATAGACATTCTGGTCTACCTCATGACTAATGTAAGGAATGGATTACAAAAGCTGAGCAAGATGCAAGTGACAAATTCCCACATGCACTTTCTACAAGAATTGTCACCTTACATGCAGCCACGCAATAATTAGCATATATCCAACAATCAAAATTTAGAGAGCATCTTCGTAGTTTTAGGGGTCAAATCTAGCCTTGCTAACCTACAAGGAAAAAGAATGATTTGAAGGCTTTCTTGAGAACCTTTGCAAGCTTACGTTCACTGCTTACAGCTGAAATCCTCAACTATCCTTGAAAGGAAGCATCCAGATATCTCCGATATTAGATTTCTCCTTTTGAGCCATAATAAAAAGAATCCCAAAGAACCAAATAAAACAAATATATAGAGTTCATGGCACATTGGACAATCGCATTTAACCATGAGGATTCTGTCAAACCATATAGACATTAAACGCTTTAGTATTTACAAATAACTAGCTCCAACAGCAATAAGGAATCTCCAATATTATGACAGTATTTACAAGATGACAGCTAGGAGAATGGCATGAGGAGTTGATGAGGGCACAAATCCCAAAGGAGGAGTGTGCATGATCACATGTTGCAGTTATTGTCCAGTTGGAGTGCACGATCTTTGAAACTTCTGTCCATGCAAGAGGGTGCACTGGCTGAGTAGGTTAGGTTTAGGGTTTGACTAAGCCACCTAGGGCACTTGATGCATGTGACCAGATACATTGATTTTGAAATAGAATATAGAAGTAGTTTTGAGTGGCTGTATTCAGCATCTTTCCAATGTTTATAATTTCCAGCAGTATGTGTTTGTAGATTAAAATAACTCAACTTTGTTGTCTGTAATGAAACTTTCAAGTTTTAAGCTACCTAGGTTTAGAGTTAATTTGGCTGAGTGCAGAATCAGTTTACATGGTTTGAAATTTACCACAATACCAGAGTACGTTCACTGAAATCCTCCAGATCTGTGTCTGGAATGGCAGCTACCTGTGAGAGTGAGTTGTTGGAGGGGTGCAGTGGGTTGCAGATATGATTTCTTTCACGTCTAATCTGTTTTTGACAGTGTGCTTGGAGGGGCTGCAGTGATGATCATCTGGGTTGGATTCCTGATCTGTGGCTCCAGATCAAACGTGGTGAGATTGTCCACTATCTTGGGATCCCATTTGGAGCTGGGCTTTCAGTAGGTTAGTAGTGTAAGCAAGAAAGGTGTCTTCATTTGGAAGGGTCTTTGAAAGAGAGCTATCCTCCCAGAAGGTTCTCCTTTCCTCAAATATACCGACGATCCAAGAGATCACTAGTCTGATCCCAGTTAAAGATTTGTATAAGTTAAATATTGACACAGAGAGGCTCTTTTGGACAAATTGGAAAGGAAATGGAGATTTGGGAAACACTACGTTCCACCAAGTTTCTGGGACAGGGAAGCACGGGCATGGCAAGCAAAAGACAGATGTGTAGGGGCACCACCAAATTTTAGGAAAATTCAAGGGGGCACATCAGGATCCCCAGCACAGGAGTCCCTATTTATGAAATTATAAAATATAAATATAATAATGATAGAATCCCAACAATAACAACTCATCCGATGCAAATTCATCATTGTGCAATCTAAATCCAATTGAATACAATAATGCTGCCAATCCTGAAAAGTTAAAACTTAAAACAGATAAGTTTATTAAATTCTGAGTGGGATATGAAATTCTACTTTCTCCACACGAAGTCTAATGAGGTAACCACTCTCAAACATCCTGAAATAATTAATGGTAATGTTAACAATTTAAGTAGAAGTATTCATCCTTTTACTTTAAGAATTTAATATTACCAATAATTACCAAGGTCTTAGACACTTCATAACTCTATCCCTTATTTCTTTTCTATCTTCATGGGTCGTTAGACAAAAAAAAATTGTTGGGGGAATTCCTACGCATCCCCCTTCTAGGGGAAGGGGTGCCCAGACGTCCCCATCTTGGGGAAACACATCCCCCACGGTAGGGAAACGTTTCCCCATTTGTTTCCCCAAGTTTCCCCCGAAGGGAGATGTGGGGAAATGTTTCCCCGGGTGCCCCGTCATCCCCCAACCATGGGAAACATGAGGGTTCAGGGTTTGGAGGGCAAAGCGCCACAAGGGTCACTTGTGGGCTTCGAACCCAAGTATGGGGTTCTGCACCAAATCGTGTTTTGGGCATTTCCGGGAGCACATTTCTACATGTGATGACATGAGACAATAGAGGGCGGAAGGAGAATCCAACGCTTTGAGAATCGTCGAATTCCGAGTTGTAGAAGTGAAGATATGAATTTTTGAAGTTATACGATGGGTTTGCACTTATATGTCAAGGTCGGCCTAAGGGGACCCCTCATGTTTCCCCGGGTGTCCCCCCATCCCCCAACCATGGGAAACATGAGGGGTCCCCCCACCCTAGGGGACACATCCAAGTGGAACATTGGGGAAACCTCTTCAAACTTCATTATAAACAACCTTTGTCTCTGGTCCTCCATACTAGATGGATGTCCTCCAAGCATGAGGTTAGTTGGATCTGTCGAACTCATAGTGTTTGGTCTCCCCATTTGAGCTACAACCTTTGGGTCTTTGCTTGGTTGGTTGTTATGGGAGACAGCCTTCCAAAGATTGCCTCGCCCAAAGCAACATGTCAAATGGGTTATGCCCCTTTTGTCAATGATCAGAACCTTGCAGCATCTTTTATGGGACTGTAGCTTTGCTGGATCATGTTGGAGAGCTGTGCAGGACCGTTACTCTATTATGCTTCACAAACAAATTCACTACTGTGCAACTCTTCTTGGGGACTCAATGTCCCTAGTTTTGTCCCACCTGTTGGGAATTGGGAACTGTATTCAGATTTCACTCTGTTTACAATATGGAAGCTGCATTGGTAGTATACTTTTTTTCTAATGAGGTTAGTTCTGCCAATTATTTTTATCCCTCTTGGCGAGAAGAGATATGTATGCAATTCTCTGCCAAAGGTTACCCCCTTAACAAGAATGCCAAAGAATTCAATGTTGTAGCTTACTATGAGTTTATTGCTACCTTATGTTGATTTGTGTAGCTTACTCCAAGCCCTAGGGTTCGGGCTTTGGAGAGCAAAGCGCCACAAGGGTCACTTGTGGGCTTGGAACCCAAGAATGGGGTTCTGCACCAAATCGTGTTTTAAGCATTTCCGCCAGCACTTTTCTACATGTGATGGCATGAGACAATAGACTTCGAGAATCGTCCAATTCCGAGTTGTAGAAGTGGAGATATGAATTTTTGAAGTTATACAATGGGTTTGCACTTATATGTCAAGGTTGGCCTAAGGTGTTTTAGGCTTGTGACAGGCTGGCAACCCTTGTGTGACATCTTAGGAAGGAGCCCCTCATTTATGTATAAATAGAGGGTGATGTAGAGCCATTAAGGCATCCATCTTGTGCAACGCAATCTCTCGAAGAGGACTCGTTGGAGAAGGGACATCTCTATGCCCTAGCCGCAGCATAAGGAGGCAGGAACAGCGTGAAAAGGACTGTTTTGGGTTTATTACAGGGTCCGACTTGCTGTAATGGAGGCCAAGTATGCTGTGTGCTAGGCCAAGCCCTTAAGGGCTAAACGCTGCTTGTTTGGGCACTGTTTTGAGGGACAGACGGCTACAGGACTGCTGTGTGCTAGGCCACAGGCCATAGCACCACAGCAAGGCTTGCGTATGGGGCAGATTAAGGGCTGATATTGATCCTAGGCAGCAGCGTACCAGAGGAGGTGTCTCTTAATGGTGTGCCGCAGCTTTTCAGAGGGCTGTTCAAGGACTGTGCGAGAAGTTTAGGGCTGCAGCAGTGTGCCCTAGTGCCCTAACCAGAACAGTCACAAACAGCAGCGTACAAACATATTTGGAGCAGTGTTTGGAGATGCATTGGGTCAAAGGAGTTGACCGGATTAGGATCAGAATTGGAGCAGCCTGTTTGTGCCATGTGGAGGACCTTCCATGGTGGTCAAGTGTCCATCCTAGGAGCAGAACCTACAGTGTAGTATTGGGCATCGTTGGTCTGGTGGAGGACAGCATGTTGATAGCCCAAAGTAGCCTTAGACAAGCTATCTTGAAGTGATGAAGAGGAGCTGAAGGTTGGGTGAAGTTTGGTGCCGAAGTGCAGCACCTTGATGGACAAAGGTGACTGCTAGCCTGGCAGTTTGAAGCTCAGGAATTGGCCAACCCAGAGAACAGATTGGATCAGCCCGTGTACATGCTACAAAAGTGACTTGCAGCAGGGTTAGGTGGCAGCCCTCTTGGAGTCTTGATGTGTTGTCCTCTGAAGGACTAAGGGGCAGCTAGTGAGCAGTACAGAAGCAAAGGACCAGCAGGAAAAGATACGACATCGAGTCTCCGCAGCATGTTTGTCATTGTATCTTGTATACCATAGACTGTTGTATTATTCAGATTTGGTTTAATATAACGAAGATTGGGGTTGTACATATTGTACAATTTGTTAAAAACTGTGTATATTTGCGTACATGTGATTCACTGCTTTATATTTTCCGCTGTGCAAAGTAGTTATGGTTGAGATTCTTGGTTTGGTAGCGTCAGTTATTTTAAAACTCTAACCTAGACCCAAGGTCATGGAAATTCAACATGGTATCAGAGCGCGTCTGAGCTACTTTGGAAGTAAGTAAATCACAGTTGTGCGCAGCGTAAAACAACGTAAGAGGGAGTTGGTCACATTGTAAGTGAAGGGCTCACTACAATGTTGAAGTTGCACGCAGGTCTCCAGTATGAGGATAAGTTGGAGGGGTTGACCAACTATACTCCTTGGAAGGAAAGGATCAAGTTGGTCTTGCAAGTCAACAAGATCTGGGCATTCACCAAGAAAGAGATCAAGAAGCCAACCAACCCTAAGGAGCTGGAAATATATGAAGATTTGGATGCGAGGGCGAGATTGATCATCCTAGATGGTGTGAAGGATGCCCTAATACCTCATTTGTCCAGGAAGAACAATGCACATGAGATGTGGATGGCTCTTCAGAATTTGTTCTAGAATAAGAACGAGAACCAAGTACCGATATTGGAGGATAAGTTGAAGTCGACCAAGATGATAAAGGGTGAAAGTGTGACCACGTATCTGACGAGATTGTCTCAGGCCAAAGATTAGAATGCTGCCATCAGTGTGACTATCTCAGATGGAGTTATGGTAAGGATTGCCTTGAAAGGGTTCACCAAGGAATGGAAGCCCTTTATCAAAGGAATCGTTGCCAGAGAAAAGTTGTCATACTGGGATAGGCTGTGGGATCACTTCATTTAGGAAGAGTTGCAAGACGAGGATCTTCATCCAAAAAAGAAGTCTTTTGATGATGACGTGGCACTTTCAGCACGAATGAAGGGTAAGCAAAAGGACTTGAGTAAAGTCAAGTGTTTCAACTGTGGCGAGATGGGTCATTATTCATCGAGATGTCCAATGAAGAAGAAGGGAGATGATGAAAAGAGGAAAGGAAAGCAGGTTGTCAGTGTTGCCACTTCAGCTGAGATAGATGATCTCACCAGGAGATTGGAAGAGGAGGACTTTGCTATGATTTCTCATTTCTCGCAAGGTACTATCAATGAGGATGGATGGTATGTGGACAATGGTGCAACGAAGCATATGACAGGGTCACAGGAGGTTTTTGAGACTCTAGTTGAATGGGACTCGAAGTTGCACATGGTGTTGGGCGACAAGAGTCAGTTGGAGATCCAAGGATCGGGTGTTGTGCCATTCAGGATGGAGACAGGACGTGTGATGCAGGTCCAGGATGTATTGTTTGTACCAAGACTCAGATATAGCGTGATTTATGTCTCGATGATCAAGAGGAAGGGGTTAAAGTCTTGTTCCAGGATGGGAAGGCAAGACTCAAGCCCAAAGGGTCTAAGTCTGATGGGATTGTACTCGGAGTTAGAGAGCATGGTCTCTACAGGTTGACAGGCAAGCATGTGGATCATGAAAAGAAGCAGGTGGAGCAGGTGCAGGGTCCAGAGAAGGTACAAGTGTAGGTGAATGGTTCAAAGGAGCAGGTACAAGTTCCCGAGAAGAAGGTACACTTTCCTGAGAAGAAAGTCCAAGTTCCAGAGACTTAGAGGGAGTCAAGTTCGAGAGGGAGCTTGTAGGTTCAGAGGGAGACTTTGCAGCCCAAGAAGAGCACGTGGTCAGTGGGGAGCAAGGGTGCTCCTACAACTGCCAAGAAGGAATCATGGAGAGATTGGAAAGCGATACAGGAGAAGAAGAAGAAGAAGGATGCTTCCAGTGACAGCGACACTTCCGAGAAGGGCGTAGTTCACCATACAGGGATTGCTGTGATTGTGAGCGCCAGGAGTTGGGCAAGTGTTGCGAGCAGTGATGATGATGATGAGTTACTTCCTAGTCTTGGAAGTACCTCCCTCGCTAAGAGGGAGTGTTGATTTGTGTAGCTTGGGAGGTACTCCAAGCCCTAGGGTTCGAGGTTTGGAGGGCAAAGCGCCACAAGGGTCACTTATGGGCTTGGAACCCAAGTATGGGGTTTTGCACCAAATCGTGTTTTGGGCATTTCCGAGAGCACATTTCTACATGTGATGGCATGAGACGATAGAGGGCAGAAAGGAGAATCCAACGCTTTGAGAATCGTCGAATTTCGAGTTGTAAAAGTGGAGATATGAATTTTTGAGGTTATATGATGGGTTTGCAATTATATGTTAAGGTCAGCCTACGGTGTTTTAGGCTTGTGACAGGCTAGCAGCCCTTGTGTGACGTCTTAGGAAGGAATCCCTCATTTATGTATAAATAGAGGGTGACGTAGAGACATTAAGGCATCCATCTTGTGCAACACAATCTCTAGAAGAGGATTCGTTGGAGAAGGGGCATCTCTATGCCCTAGTCGCGGCATAAAGAAGCAGGGACAACACGAAAAAGGATTGTTTTGGGTTTATTACAAGGTCCGAGTTGTTGTAATGGAGGCCGAGTATGTTGTGTGCTAGGTCGAGCCCTTAAGGGCTAAACGTGCTTGTTTGGGCACTGTTTTGAGGGACCGAAGGCTACAAGACTATGGCGTGCTAGGCCGCAGGCCATAGCACCACAGCAAGGCTTGCATAGGGGCAGATTAAGGTTGACCCTAGGCAACAACATAGCAAGGGAGTTCTCTTAAGGGTGTGTCGCAACTTTTTATAGGGTTTTTCAAGGACTATGGGAGGAGTTTAGGGCTGCAGCAATGTGCCCTAGAGCCCTAACCAGAACAGTCAAGAACAACAGTGTACAAACATATTTGGAGCAGTGTTTGGAGGTGCGTTGGCTCAAAGGAGTTAAACTGATTTGGATTAGAATTGGAGCAGCCCGTTTGTACCATGTGGAGGACCTTTCGTGGTGGTGAAGAGTCCATCCTAGGAGCAGAACCTACAGTGTAGGGATGGGCATCATTGGTCTGGTGGAGGGCAGCACATTGATAGCCCAAAGTAGCCCTAGACGAGCTATCCTGAAGTGATGAAGAGGGGTTGAAGTTTGGTGCCGAAGTGCAACACCTTGATGAACAAAGGTGACTACTAGCCTGGCAATTTGGAGCTCGGGAATTGGCCAACCCAGAAAGCAGATTGGATAAGCTCGTGCACATGCTACAAAAGTGACTTGCAACAGTGTTAGGTGGCAACCCTCCTGAAGCCTCGATGTGTTGTCCTTTGAAGGACTAAGGGGCAGCTAGTGAGCAATATGGAAGCAAAGGACCAGTAGGACAAGATACGACATCGAGTCTGCACAGCATATTTTTCATTGTATCTTGTATACCATAGACTGTTGTATTATTCAAATTTGGTTTAATATAACTAAGATTGGGGTTGTACATATTGTACAATTTGTTAAAAATGTTTATATTTGTGTACATCCGATTTATTGCTTTATATTTTCTGCTGTGCAAAGTAGTTTCTGGTTGAGATTCTTGGTTTGGTAGCGTCAATAATTTTAAGACTCTAACCTAGACCCAAGGTCTTGGAAATTCAACACCTTAGTTGCTCTTGGGGAAAGGATATGACTCAAATGGTATATACACTTCTGTTTTTCTTTTTGGTTTTCTCTTTTTAAGTTGCTAGCAAATCCTATGAAGCATGGCACTTTGGTGCATATTAGTAACAATCTTTGTGAGCTTTGGCACAAATAATTAGGTCACTTTCACTATGAAGCTTTGCCTCTCCTAAAGGACATGGTGATAGGACAACTTGATTTCAAGATATTCACTCAACTGGCATGCCAAGGCAGCCTTTCTAAGCAATGAGCACAAATCAAGAGGGATTCTTCATCTAGTACATTCAAATGTGTGTGGACCAATGTTGCACGAAGCGAAGACGTTTTTTGGAAGCGGATCTGCGGAAGCGTCATTTCCCAAAAATCTAGGAAGCGAAGTTTCTTGGAAGCATCTAATATATATATATATATATATTGCATTTATATTAACAAGAAATCCAACATATCAAATTAGTTTTATAAGACATGAAAACATCCATATTTTTACATAAGTCAAGATAGATATGACATCCATTGTACATCAATGATTAATTATTCTAGCATCAACCATCTAGAATCTAGATTCCTCTTCTCTTGTCTAGCCTTTGCCTCTACTTCGATTCTCTAGGGATATTAGTCAACATTGCGCGCTTGAGCCAGAGGAGTTCTGGGATGGGTGACCTCCTGGGAAGTCCTGGTTACCGGGTGCAAGCCCCGGAAGTGACGATTGATGCTATGTGATTCATTTCACTAGTTTCAATCCCACTTCTTCACCCCTGTGAGCATCACCCGATGCAATGAGTGCTAAGTGAACTATTCAAAAATCATGAGAAATTAGTCAGTTACGACTACCTCTCATGGAAATGGTCATACGTGAATGACTTACTTAACGCAGTTGAATCCCAAAATGATATCTAATATAATGCACTGCGTAAACCCCCATACTTAAATTCAAAAAGAGTCAAGGGATCTCTACTTGAATGGTTCATGAGGCACAATACTTGCTAAGGTTTTGCAAATGGGGTAGCAAGCTAAGTGGGCTTGATTGTGGGGAAAACACCACAGTTAAGCGCGCTTGAGCCAGAGGAGTTCTGGGATGGGTGACCTCCTAGGAAGTCCTGGTTACCGGGTGCAAGCCCCGGAAGTGATGATTGATGCTATGTGACTCATTTCACTAGTTTCAATCCCACTTCTTCACCCCTGTGAGCATCACCCGATGCAATGAGTGCTAAGTGAACTATTTAAAAATCATGAGAAATTAGTCAGTTACGACTACCTCTCATGGAAATGGTCATACGTGAATGACTTACTTAACGCAGTTGAATCCCAAAATGATATCTAATATAATGCACTGCGTAAACCCCCATACTTAAATTCAAAAAGAGTCAAGGGATCTCTACTTGAATGGTTCATGAGGCACAATACTTGCTAAGGTTTTGCAAATGGGGTAGCAAGCTAAGTGGGCTTGATTGTGGGGAAAACACCACAGTTAAGCGCGCTTGAGCCAGAGGAGTTCTGGGATGGGTGACCTCTTGGGAAGTCCTGGTTACCGGGTGCAAGCCTCGGAAGTGATGATTGATGCTATGTGATTCATTTCACTAGTTTCAATCCCACTTCTTCACCCCTGTGAGCATCACCCGATGCAATGAGTGCTAAGTGAACTATTCAAAAATCATGAGAAATTAGTCAGTTACGACTACCTCTCATGGAAATGGTCATACGTGAATGACTTACTTAACGCAGTTGAATCCCAAAATGATATCAAATGTAAAGTTATATAAGTAGATTTTAAAAAGGAAGAAAGATGAGTTCATGCAAACAAGACGAGAAGGGTTAATATATCTAGTCAAGAATAACCCAAAGCTTTTTTGGTAGGAACTTCAACCAAGGAAGAAGCAAATTGAAAATAATATTACAACCAATCAATGGTTTGACTATGCAAGACAACTCTATGAGAAAGAATCAGAGGAGGAGCCTCCTCCCAAGATCATTGCAACTACAAAGCTTTTCACATTACAGGAAGTAGAGACCAGATATTAAGAAGTTGAAAATAGGAAAGGCAAAGGACTTGGTTGACCTTCAAGCAAAATATCTAAAGTGGGGAATGAACATTCTTGCATCGCACATCATGAAAATATTCGACAACACTAGTCAACAAGGATTCCCAAGAGATTGGACAACTAGTCTAGCAATACCCCATTTAAAAGTGGAGACATTAATAATACTTCCAACTATAGAACCATTATGATCAATCCTTTGTTTGCAAAGCTCTTCAACGGCATGGTAGAAACTCGAATCAGTAAGTGGATGGAAGTCAAAGGAAAGAGGGCAAAAGGACAAGCAGGTTTTAGGCCGAAACATTCTATAGTTGATCATGGTATCACGCTTAGACACATTATTGAAAAGGTTTGGAAGGGCAAAGAAGAAGTATTTTGTTGCTTTGTTGACTTCAAAAAGGCATTTGACACGGTCCCTAGAGATAAGTTGTGGAGTAGAATGGAAGAACTTGAAATTCCTTTGCATAAGTTGTGGAGTAAAATGGAAGAACTTGAAATTCCTGTGCATTATAGAGTTGTTATCCATTGACTATATGAAGTGGTGAAATTCAAAATTAGAACTTCAGCAGGCATTTCAGAAAGTTTTAGAAGTGACATCGGAGCCAAGCAAGGTTGCCCTTTATCCCCTACTCATTTTGGTTTATATATTGATAAATTGGAAGAGTGGCTAAATCTACAAAGTGGGGATGGTGTTCGGTTGGGGGAGTTTGTGATACTGCTTCTTTTAAACGCTGATGACCTTGTATTGATTGCTAAATCGGCCCAAGGATTGCAGATGTACCTATATGCCCTTGAACATTTTTGTAAAGCAGTGGGGATGAAAGTCAATACCAGCAATACCAAATTAATGATTTTCTCAAATAAAAAGAAGCAAAGACAGCATTCATTCTTCTTTGAAGGCAACATTCTTGAAGAAGTAAATGAATACAAGTACCTCGGGATTGATTTCAACAACAAGCTTAATTGGGAGCACTGCAAAAAGAAGAGAATTTTAGGAGGGCAGAAAGCATTATATGCTCTTCAAAACAGATGTAGAGAGGCAGAGTTATGGGATTGGAAAACAATTAAAGTTCTTTTAGGGCTTCTAGTTTGTCCAGTGATTTTATATGGGTGTCTCAAAATGGAAGCAAATTGAAAAAATCCAAAAGTGCTTGATCATGAACAAGTTTAAAATAAAAAGTTTGGTTTCCTATGAGATAATGCTGAGTGAAACAGGAGCAACTTCCATTGAAGCAATTGCTATGGTGCGTCTCATAAGATATCTTCAAAGAATTGAACAAATGGGGAAAGGTGCATAAAGTTATCTTCAATAAAGGAATGAGTGAAAGAAAAAAATCATGGATGAGACAAAACAACAAATGGATGCAAAAATGGAATATTTACCTCAATGCATGTCCACAAACATCAAGGATTTAAAGAGTTTTGTTATGGAGAAGTACATTGGAGCTAGCATTTCATGGAGAGCAAAGATTTTTATTGCTTAATTTAGAACTAACTCGCATCAACTACGATGCGAAACAGGTCGATGGAAAAGACCTAAAGAAGCTTGGGAAGAATGGGTGTGTACTTTGCATGTTAGGGGCAGTGGAATCGGAAAAACATTTCATTTTGGAATGTGATGCTTTCAGAGACACCAGACACATTTACAGCAGTATGTTAACATCCATTCCTTGGCATTGTCTTTTCAGTGAGGGGACTGTTGGCAGGTTGGGTCAACTCATCATTAATTTGAATAATAAGAATATTGAATTGCAAAGGAAAAATGCAGGGAAGCTAGTGGTCCCATAGACTATGTTTGGTCTCGTGGACATTAAAATTTCATTTCATTTCATATAGGAATTGGTGCTCTTGACTAAATGCCAATTGCATGCCCTCATACATCATATAATTCAATAAAACACCATAATCCCATTGACCCTGAAAACTATTAATTCTGTTGAATTTTGAATGGGATATGAAATTCTATTTTATCCATATGAAGTCTGATGAGGTTAGAACAACTCTCAAACATCCTGAGTCATTTCATGGAAATATTAAAAATTTAAGTAAAAGAATGAAAATGAAAAAGGAGAATGTCACTTTTACCATTAGGGAGCATCTAGGAAGCCTGTAGGGAGCATCAAGGGGCACCTTGAGAGTATTCGGAAAGCATAATTCCTCATATAATAGTTAGAAATTTCCAAAAAAAAAAGCCTAGCCAAACCATGTGAACCGTCCACCTTATCTCAGATCTGCTCGCGATCCGCGGCGGATACACACCCGAACCTCCACAAATCCGTAACTGATCCTTTCTGGATCTGCGGAACGGGCAGCCAAAACCGTGGATCGAGCCCCCGCGGATAAGAATTTCCAAGAATTGCCAAAAAAATGACGAAACCACGGATCCGATTTTTGGATCCGCGGTTTTGCTGAAGGATCGGTGGCAGATCCATATAGGACGCGGTTTCACTTCCTGATCCTTGGTGTGGGAACGGTTCCTACAACTATGGTGTGGACCCATGTAACCAACTTCATTCACAAGTAATATCCATTACATTCCTTTCAATGATGAATTTTTTAGGAAAACCTAGATTTATTTTATGAAGACCAAGGATGAGGTATTTAGCAAGTTCTTGGAGTTCAAAGCTCTTGTGAAGGATCAAACAAGTAGGAAGATGAAGGTATTCAGTGACTCAAATCTAATAATGGAGGAGAGTACAGATCTAAGGAATTTAAAACATGAGGGGGTTGAAAGTGCCTTACAACCTATAGCAAAATGGGTTTGCCAAAAGAAAGAACAGATCCATTGTTGAGACAATAAAGGCTATGATTCATGACCTAGATCTTCCTATGTTGCTTTGGACAAAAGCATGCAAAACAACCATCTACATCTTGACCATGTGTCCCCACAAGGTATTGAAGGACAAAACACCAAAGGATGCTTTCACTAGTAAGAAACCCAAAATATCACACTTACACGTTTTGGTTGACCTGTGTATAATATATATTCATATTCCTAAGGAGAAAAAAAATAAATTGAAACAATTCAGTCTCAAGGGTGTTGTTGACACCTAATCCTCAGCGGTTGGGTGTACCCGGAATGTGAACAGTCATCAAGTAGATGAACTGATCAGTCACATTCCTGTATATAAACAATAGTTACCTAATGAAATAGATCAATCAGTTTTCTTCTGCCAATTCTGGAGTTACCCTGGCCTGACATGGTATCAGAGCACAGGTCCCAGGTTCCTTTTTCTGGCGTGCCTTGTAACTCCTCTGTCCCATATTCTACCTTCCTGTTTTAGTGTAATTGCATCCGTTGGTTAACGTCGCTCTGTCCTCAAACGGCTCTGTCATTCTGCCACACCTGCGCTGCCCTGAATTCACCCAGAATCCAAAATCGTTCCAGCGTCTCTGGGCTCTGTCCACTAACGCATCTGCCTGGCCTGAACGTTTGTCTGGCCTGACACGGCTTCTTCTGCCTAAACGGCTTTAATGCCCTCTGCGTGACAACGCTCGTCTCTGACATTTCAAATTGAACCGTCAAGATACCTGAAGCGCTCCACATCAAGCCTCGAACACATCCGGCTAAAGACTGGGCTTCAATGCGTTTGTGAGGCGCTGGGTATTAGATGTGTTTGTGAGGGTCTGGATGTAAATTCCCGGTTCATTGAAAGCCACTCGAGCAAGTTCTTGTTGCTGATAAGTGTGTCTTCATTTTCATAAAGTTGAAAGAAATATAATAAATTGACATGGCGCCCATCGTGGGGAACAAGTAGAGCTCTCTGGTTCAAAGCAAGCCCGGCAGTTTTCCGCTCTACATCAGCGAACAGGCCTTGTTTACTTTTTTGTTGCATAACTTGCATGCTTGTAGCGTCCATGAAGTTTTCGGTGTTGTCCACTGACTCCTTGACTGATTTACGCTAGATATATGCCGAATAGTTACTATAGCAGCCAATTTTCATTGCAAAAACTAACCTGGATGCTTAGGTTAGCATGTTCTCCATGAGATTTGTCAATTTTCACAATCTAAGCTAAAGCATGTGGCCTGGTAAATTACCGTGCTTTTAAATGATTTAAACTCCCGGCTCTTACCTTTAATTGCAAAATTTTTTGATATATTTTCTGGAGTTAAGGTGAATTCACATTCGGATTTGTGAACTGAGTATAGTTTTTGAGACTTTGAAACTAAGCTCGTGGAGATCAGAAGCACGAACCCGAGGGATATTCTAGTTTTTTGCGTGATCAATTCTTTGTATCTGACTACGTAAAGTTCTGGCACCATGCGTTGAGCTATGGAGCAGCTGAGAATATTCATGAGATTCAAGTAGATCTGTGGGTAGTAAACAGTTACATCTTGCAGACAGAATTGATAATAGACGGGTGCATTGTGTCAGCGTTGTGAAAAGTTTTTTTTTGTGATCTTTCTGCCAAGAGCGACATGCTTCTGCCATTACAAAAGCAAATTTTTGAATAATGGATGTGCTGACCGATTGGTTTCTGGTATCAATTGGTTTCAGTCTTTTTGAATGAAATACTCTTCAAACTCTTTGAACATAGATTTTATCATTTAATAGCAGCAATTAGTCAAGAAAACAGAGCTCCCGCCTGTCATCCTTTCTTGTGAAATTTGGAGAGAATGTCTGAACTTTAACACCGCCATATTTTATTACTGTCTAGAGAATCAAAGGGATTTATGGTGATTTGATTGATTATTTCCCACAGAGATTTTTTTTCACTGTATATCAGCAGAAGTAACTTTTTTACAGAATGCATTCAATCATCTCTATGGTAGGAATAGTTCTCACTGGCAAGGAGAACTATCCTGAATGGTCCCGGATGGTAAAACACACCCTCATCTACAATGAGTTGTGGAAGGGAGTGTGTGTCGGAGAAGGAGACAATGACCCAGTACAGCCTACATCAGACAAAGAGCTCGTCATTTGGGAAAACAAGAACAGCAAAACCTATGCATTGATCGCAGCATCTGTAAATGAAGAAGTAAGTCGTCATATTTCATCTTATTCAACTGTCTTTGAAGCTTTACAAAAGCTGAAAGAACTCTATGACTCACATTCTGCACTTGAAGTTGTTCAGCTCATGATTAAACTCTTCACTCTTGAACTGAAAAATAATGATCCTCTTGCCCTTGCATATGAAGTAAAGTCTATAATGCATGATATTAAATCCACTAAGGTAGAGCTGGATATCCCTCTTATTGCTTTTCTCAAGGCACTCTATCCTACCTACTCCAATTATCTTGAGTCATTACAAGCAAATGGAAATCTTAAAGATATAACCTTTGACTCCCTTGTGAAAAAGTTTGCTGAAAGAGAAAAAGCCTTTGGAAAGAAGACAGTCCCTGAATCTTCTGAAAAGACTGTTTGCCTTGCTCATAAAGAAAAGCATCCTGCTCAAGATTCTACAAGAGGAAGAGGTGGACGAAGAGGAAGAGGAAGATACTTCAGAGGCAGGGGGGGTAGACATTCTCAAGGAGAAAAGGCAGATCTACATTGCATTCGCTGCAAACGAAATGGATCACATGATGCTTCTACATGCAAGCTACCATGGGACAAAATTGAGCAGAGAAGAAATCAGCAGAAAGGTAAAACTGATGATACAGACAAAGGTAAAACACCTGAATCCGCTCACTATATTGAGGCACAATGTTACATTGGAGTAAATGAAGATTTGTTTAATGCTTCACTTCTTCAAAAAATGATTGGTTGCTTGATTCAGGAGCAACCTGTCATATGACTCATAGGAAAGATTTTTTTGAAGATTTCACTGACAATGTTGATGGAGCAGTATACTTTGCAGATCAGTCAAAAATCAAGCCATCAGGGCTTGGCACAATCAGGCTTAAACTGTCTGGTCTTCCAGACTTTCTTCTGGATCATGTTCTATACCTCCCACAGCTCAAGAGAAACTTGTTGTCCTTGGTCCACATCCGCCAGCAAGGTCACTCCATTCATATGTTTGATGCAAAGCTTGAGGTAAGAAAGGCATCTGACCACTCACTTGTCATGAAGGGAATAGAAGAAGAAAGACTTCTTAAACTGCAAGGAACCTCTGCTCATGCACAACATTTCTCATATATTTCTCATCATGAAGAAGGTACACTTCCATCAAGTTTATTATGGCATGCTAGATTTGGACATTTAAACTATGACAGTCTTCGCTTATTGAAGAAAAATGGTGTTGCTGGTTTGCCTACAATTCCTAGAAAACATAAGCAATGTGATGCTTGCATTCTAGGAAAGCATAGCAAACAGTCTTTTCATGATTCACATTCAAGAGCACATAGGAAGCTTGAACTCATTCATTCAGATTTATGTGGTCCAATGCCTGTTCCTTCTGCAAATGGAAATAAATATATCATGACATTTATTGATGATTACACCAGAATGTGTTGGGTTTATTTATTGAAGAACAAATCTGATGTTTTTCAAACATTCTAGAATTTTCATAAATGGATTGAAAATGATGCACAATCTCATATTGGGTCTATTCGCACTGATAATGGAAAAGAATATACATCAAATGAATTTGAACACTATCTTCGCCAACATGGGATTAAACATCAAACAACTGTACCTTATAATCCCCAACAGAATGGTGTAGCAGAAAGAATGAATAGAACAATTTTGAATATGGTACGATCCATGCTTTTCTTCAAAAATGTAAAGATAATGTTTTGGGCTGATGTTGTTCTATGTGTTGCATATATAAAAAATAGATGTCCATCTAATGCTATAAGAAACAAGACTCCTTATGAATTGTGGTATGGACATGTTCCTTCGATAAAACATCTCAGGATCTTTGGTTCCACCTGTTATGCTTTGATACCAAAGGTACATAGAAACAAACTTGGTGCTAGAAGTCGTAAGTGTATCTTCCTCGGGTATTCAAACACATCTAAAGCATACCGCCTCTATGATGAAGTAAATAAAAAGTTTGTTTTATCTAGAGATGTCATTTTTCTCGAATCATCCAAATCTGACAATGTTGTTGAGCGGCAACTTGATCGCTTGGATAGATTCGCAAAAACAAAATCATTTCAAGAATTTGATAATCAGATTCCACATCTTGAAGGGGGGATTCCTATACTAGAACAACATGTGGAATCTTCTTCTGAAGAACAATCTCCCCTGCATGAAACTCCAACAACGGATGATGCTTTAAGTGATGTAATTGATAGAATTGGGAGACTCAATCTTGATTCAGTCCCAACTCTATCAACAGAGCAGCCTGGACCATCTCAGAAAGGTCCCCCAAAGTGGCTGACAAAGACACTTGAAAGTGTTCATCCTGATGAAATTGGAAAAACAGGAACCAGAAATACAAACCGACAAGATGGAGGTGATGTAGATGACTCTAATTCACCTGTTGATATGGATGTTACTTATGATTGCGAATTGAACTTGTCTACAGATTTTGAACCAACTTCCTTCAAAGAAGCTGCTTCTCATGATGAATGGAAAGAAGCGATGCAAAAGGAGTATGATGCCCTCATAAAGAATGGCACTTGGAAGCTGGTTGATCCTCCATTTGGAACCAAACCAATTGGCTGCAAGTGGGTCTACAAGAACAAATACAAAGCTGATGGCTCACTTGACAAGCACAAAGCTAGGCTTGTGGCAAAAGGTTTTGCACAGAAGGAAGGGGTCGATTATGAGGAAACTTTTGCCCCCACAGCAAAATGGGCCACCATCCGGACACTCTTTGCACTAGCTGCTCAGAACGGTTGGAAAGTCCATCAAATGGATGTAAAAACTGCATTCTTGAATGGAGATCTAAAAGAGAATGTTTTTATGTCCCAGCCTGAAGGATTTGCTGTGAAAGGACATGAACATAAAGTATGCAAACTTGTGAAGTCCTTGTACGGCCTCAAACAAGCACCACGAGCCTGGTATGAAAAACTAACAAAGCATCTTCTGAAACTCAACTTCAATCATTTTGATCTTGATGATGCAACTTTATTTATAAAGAAAGTTGGCAAAACAGTTGTATATCTTGTGGTATATGTAGATGATCTTTTAATGACAGGGAACAATGAAAGCTATATTGCATCCATAAAGAAAGAATTAGGAAAAAGTTTTGAAATGATTGATTTGGGCTATGTTCATTATTATCTTGGCATTGAAGTAACCCAACATCCAAAATCCATATTTCTTTCTCAAAAGAAATACATTGGAGATTTGTTAAACAGATTTGGCATGACAGAGTGCAATCCTTTTTCTACTCCAATGGAACAAAACTTAAAGCTCACATCTATTGAAGGAAAGGAATTTGAGGATGCAACAAAGTATAGACAGCTTATAGGAAGTCTCATCTACCTCACTACTACCAGACCAGACATTTCATTTGCTGTTGGAATCCTCTCCAGGTTTATGCAAAAGCCTTGTGAGGGACATTGGTCTGCTGCAAAAAGAGTTCTAAGGTACTTGAAGGGAACTCAAGACCTTGGAATCAAGTATACACAGGTGGACGACTTCAGCTTGATTGGATACTCTGATTCAGACTTCGATGGAGACAAAGAAACTGGAGTATCTACTTCAGGATATGCTATGAGTCTTGGATCAGGAGCTGTCTCTTGGAGATCACGCAAACAATCAGTTCCAGCAGATTCCACAACAGAAGCAGAATACGTGGCAGCAGCTGAAGCAACAAAAGAAATTGTGTGGCTCAGGAAAATTCTTGAAGATTTGCAGGTAAAACAAGTACAATCAACTCCACTCATGATTGACAACACCTCTGCAATAAAGTTAGCCAAGAACCCAAAGTTCCATGATCGTACTAAACACATCAATACTAAATATCATCTGATCCGACATCATGTTGAGGCCAAAACAATCCATCTCAGTCATTGTTCCACAAATGAGCAAATTGCAGACATCTTCACCAAAGCGCTTGGAAGAGAAAAGCTTGAAAGATTCAGAACGATGCTTGGACTCACCAACATCCCTTCAAATTAAGGGGGGGAATTGTTGACACCTAATCCTCAGCGGTTGGGTGTACCCGGAATGTGAACAATCATCAAGTAGATGAACTGATCAGTCACATTCCTGTAAATAAACAATAGTTATCTAATGAAATGATCAATCAGTTTTCTTCTGCCAATTATGGAGTTACCCTGGCCTGACAGGTGTTTTTGTTGGATACAATGAGTCCTCCAAGGCTTAGAGACTCTACATTCTATCACAACAAAAGACAGTAGTGAGCAGAAGCATAAAGTCCGATAAATATGTGTAGTCCTCAAGGTCTTAGGAGCAGTGTGGAAAAAGTCTGCAAAAAAGCCCGATTTAATACTAAAAATGCAATTTTTTAAACTAAATGATTTAATCCCCCGACTTTTTGGCGACTTTTTCAAAAAGGAAAAAATCACGAATTAATTGCTATACTTCCGATTTAATCGAGAGTCAACCCAAAAAGTCAGCCTCCCTCCTAGGCCACGGATAAAGAGGCCGTAAAGGCGAAAATTATATAATTTTCTATTGTTTAATCTTAAGGCAGAGAGTGGAATCTTTCAAACATAGCCCTAGAAATTTGATGATAACGTTCTGTTGTGCAATTTGTTTTGTTGTTGAACCTTAATTTCGAGCATTATAGTTGGTTGGTGTTACTGAGAAAATTAATTGCTTAGTTGCTATATTCTGTTGAATGTTGAAACATATACGGCGGCTATTATTGGTTTGCTCTCGCTGGATGTTATGTCTACAAAACAATAGGGATCTATATGAGATGTGCAAAAAAATACAGAGAAGAGACATTAGCCAGAGGCTAAGCTGTCAGAAGGCTGCTATAAGAAACTGAGAAGAAGTGCATACCTACCTCGACGAGCATGATTGTGAGACATAAGTGCAAGAGGACAAGGAGTATCCAGACTAACAAGCAAGGAAGTGTAAATAGCTTACGAACATTCCCAAGAATCAACACTGTTATGATCATATTTTTTGTGGATAATGTTGAAAAACATTGGTGATAAAATGCACTTAGAATGCAGACTGCAAGAGTGTAACATGCTTTTAGTGATTGAATTTCACATGTAAAGAATGACATTGTAGTAAAACACTAAAAACACCTCTAAACTATGACTTCGACTCTAGATGTTAAAAAATAAATAAAAAATAAAATGAATAATTTTGTGTTTTTTTAATTTTGCCGACTTTTTCAAAAAACTCCCGACTTTAACGAGTTTTTCAACTTTTGGACCCTTGCCGAATTAATCCCGACTTCAACCTTTTCCACATTGCTTAGGAGCCTCCAGAAAAGGTTGAGAAGGGAGAAGCACCTGTTGTCCCAAATGCAAATCTGAAGAAATATGAAATTTCAAAATCAAATCAGCAAGGTTTCACAGGTGGAATCAATGCCTAAATAGTAAATACCTTCCAATTCAGCTAGGAAGCCTAGGTGACTTACCTAATACCTGGGCATTGCAAGATGCACAAGACAAGTTAGAGATCCAAAGACATCTTTTCAGCTGAGTCATTCTGCTCAAAAAGTTTTTGAATTATGTTGCACTGATGTTTTCAATCACTGAAGAGTCTTCTAGTAATGAGGCAGCAACTGAGAATGTATGGAAAAATTCAAAACTGCCATGGTGGAGGTATTTAACTTCATGGAGAATGATGTTTGTGGGATTGAGCAGAAAGCAATGTGAAAGTCAATGACTGATTCTAGCCATTTGTATAAGGTGAAGCTTGCAACAGATAGCCACATACAGAAGTACAAATCCAAGTTTGTAGCAAATGAATTCTCCCGAATAGAGGGAGTTGCCTATGAGGAGACTTTTGATCCAATTACTAAGTATACTTCCATTAGGTGCATTATGTCTTTAACATCCATTTTTTGTTGGCATTTTATATACGATGGATGTAAAGATGGTGTCTCTGAATGCACCGGTTGATAAGGGAGTATACATCAATCAGCAAAGAGGCTTTAAGGTGCATGGTTGAGACACCCTGTATGCAGACGGAAGAAGCCTGAAGGCCTTCGACAAGCCCAAGCAAGCATCACGAACCTGGTACTCAAGGATTGATGACTAACTGTTATATTTGGGCTTCATTAAAACTGTTGCAGATCCCAATCTTTGTTTATTAGATAGATCTGACCCATATGTAGGTGATTTTATACTTACAGGTAGTTCTGAGAAGCTCACAGCATTGTGCATGACACACCTAGCACTGATGGATTGTAAGCCCATGGTCACTCCTATGATATCAAATCTGAATTTATCAGCAGATTAAATTTCAAATTTGGTAGATCCATCAATTTATAGACAGTTGAGAGGTTCTTTTATGTATCTAGCGAATGCTAAAACTATTTTTTAATCTTCAGTAAAAACTTTGAGCCATAGTAGATTCACTAGGTTACTGCAAAACATGTGCTGTAATTTTTGAAGGGCATAGTACACTATGGTTTGACATATGCTGGAGATAGAAAATTGGTGCTGCATGGTTTTGTGGATTCTAACTAGGCTAGACATGCAGGTGACAAGAAGAGTACTTCAGGGCCTTGTTTTAGTTTGGCTTCAAGTATGATATCCTAGTTCAACAGGAAGCACACAACAACACCACTTATAGTTTGACAGAGGCAAAATCCATCGCAACCGGCCATGCTAGTTGTGAATCCATCTGGATTTTCAAGTTAATTGAAGACTTGATCAATTGGATGTTGGAACCTACTGTGGTATGTTGTGACAATCAGAGTTGTATCAGACTCTCTGAGAATCCAGTGTTACACTAACCATTCCAAGCACAAATATCTACCACCATCCTCAGGGACAGAGTTCAGATAACAAGTTAATTGCAAAGTTGCCCTATTAGATATTGGAGCCTACTCTGTTACACTGTGACAATCGGAGTTGTATCAAACTCTCTAAGAATCCAGCATTTCAATAACTGCTCCAAGCACATAGATATCCAATAGAATTTCCTCAGGAACAGAGTTCAGAAGAGTACAGTGATACTAGAGCATGTTCATTCAAATTCACAAGTTATAGACATTTTAACTAAAGCCCTAGCTAGGGATAAGTTCAAGAAATTGACTGAGAGACACAAACTAGTGGAAGCCCAAAACCACTTTCCTCACAAAGAGGGAGTGTTAAAGTTTTACATGATTTCTCAGACAAATCTTCTTCTACAACAGGATGTGGCCAGACTACACATCAGATCCTTAATGGCGCAGCAGTTCCAGCAGAAAAAACCATAATTCCTGTACAGAAAGCATGAGGGAATAACAGATCAGAGGATGTTGCAGCACTAATGTTCTTGAGAGCAACATTGGAGCTATGTACGAGAGAATGAGTGAGGGTGCAACAGATTAGAGGATGTTGCAGCCCGAATGTTCTTGAGAGCAATGTTGGTGTTATGTCAGAGAGAATGAGTGAGGGTGCAAGCATGCCTTTAACATTTATGCGCCAGGCTCTTCCAGTTCTGCTCGTAGACAGTTTTGCATGCTCTTACTATCAGTATAGTAGGACGCAGATCACTATGACAACTAGGGCACTAGCATGGGGAGTTGGTAAGGGCACAGACCCAAAGGAGGATTATGCATGCATGCATGCCACAGCGATCCTCCAGTCTGGGTGCACTATCTTTCGCACTTCCATCCAAATAAGAGGGAGTATTTGTTAAGTGGATTAGGGTTAGAGTTTGACTAAGTCACCTTGTGCACTTCATATATGTGACCAGATACATTGTATCGTCCCTCTTCTTCATATTCTGTAAAGGAGATATAGGGTGCACCTTTGTGTTCGTTCGTAGGTTTTGGACTTTTGATTTGAGCTTATATATTATAATTTTATTCTTTAGAGTTTGAAATAGAATACAGATGCAGTTTTAAATGGTTCTGTTTAGCTTATTTTCGCTGTTCATAATTTCCAGAAGTATGTGTTTGTAGATTAATGTAGCTCAGATTAAGATTGAACTTTTCAAGTTTTAAGCTACCTAGGTTTAAAGTTGAGTTTTATGAGTGCAGCAGAAAACTCCTTACCACAGTTTGAAATTTAACATGCATGTCTATGGCAAGAGAAAGCTTATGCCAGGGATTTGCGAGATCTTATGGGGAGGAATCCAATAAGGGCAGCACACCCTGCACCACCAGCATCCTTCTTCTATTGTTTTACATGAAGGATATTTACAAACTTGGATTGTACATTGTAGAATGCATGACACGTTCAAAATAGTATCCTTCTTATCTAACTTTCCCTTGCACCATTATCTAAATGATCGGATCCATGTTATTTGCATGCAAATATAATAAATCTGCTACTGGAGGGTCCTTCTGAATTATTGCTATAACTTTTCTAGATAATCTCAGCTGCAGTATTAACCATGATAAGCATTATTTTGAATAAAGTTGAATGCAAGTTTTTCTAGTCACGTTTATGCAAGTTTTTTCTAAGGTATATCACGCTTATATTCAATACATAGCTGCTGCTATACACACTCAATGAGAAATGATCAGCAATTATCTTGGGTGAATGGGTTGCTGACTAGACAAGAATAGCGATTAGATTTTCAAATACACAACAACAATAGCCCCATGTTAAAAAGAAGTTTACCTGGGGCAGATCCTCATATTCACAAAAACTAGTCTTATCTGCTAGCAACATGTCAATCTGACAGGCCCTTGGAGTAGTGAGTGGAGACCGAGGAGTCATGCTACCCACAGATGACGTTGCCATTCCCTGCTCAGATTTTGGCCCAAATCGAGTTTTACATGACATTGTTGACAAACCCCTTGACTCATCCATGCCATCAATTTCTTGAAGGTAATCTAGCATATCTTCAGAGCCTCTACGAGACCAATCACTAAGCTTGGGAGACGGTCCTTCAGACTCTTCAGTTACACTCATATTGCATGCTTTTCCAACATCAGGACTTCCTCCTCCCATCGCCTGAGAGCTCTTTGGAGTGTATGACTCCATTATCTTCTCAAGAGTTTCCGCAATCCTTCTCAGGCGTTCATCTACACTTAAACCCTTTAGGTCACATCTATCAGCAATTGTACAAAGACGCAAGTGCTCTTCTAAGTGAGATGTGGGCACTTCTTCCTCACATATTCGACAGATCATTGCATAGGTCTCCTCTGAGAGATTTTGCTGATCACCCCAATATCCCCAGGATATTCTATGCTGATGCTTAGAAGACACTGAAGATTGACTAGAACTCTCTTTAGGAAGAAGATGTTCCAGAGATTTGGCATTTGCAATATTTCCATCTGACAGTGTTTGTCGTTTATCTGACATTTTAATAGAATCAGACTTAACTTCAGAAGATATTTCTTTCACAGCAGTGTTCCTCTTCTGGGTTGTATCACCTGCAGAGGGAAGCTTCTTCCAAGAGGAAAGACGATCCCTTGTTGCAAGTGAATCAATGCTTTTTGTAGCACCTGTTTCAGAAGGCCGGGGAGTGATAATTGCGGGAGGAATGGCTTTTTCTCTTCCCTCCCAATTATAAATTTTTTGTTCTTCGCTAAAAAAGCGAGGAGTGATACTCTGCTTAAATTCCTTCCCAGTAGTTGTAGGAGTCTTCTCATTTTTATTTGTTGTAGGTTTCTCCACATGTGATGCCCCTGTACCCTGTGGATGAAATCTCGAAATATTCCCATCCTCATCTAACCCATGCTCTTTGTGAAACTGCAATAATCGTGTACACCGTGTAAGGATGAAAAGCAGGCGTGTATGAAGTTGTTTCAGCACACCCATAGGAAGCTCTTGACGCCGATCATCTAAATCCTGCACGATTCCCTCACATTGCAACCAAAATTCCCCAGGCGACATCATATCACACTGCCGAGCCAAAACCAACAGATCTTCCAAACTCTCTTTCCATTCAGGATGAGCTTCTGCGGTCTTCTCAAGTATTTCAACCAAGTCGCCCGCAAAAATTGCCAAATCAGAGTTTACTTCTTCTTTTGCTTTGTCAAACCGCATTCGGATAGCTCCCAAAACTACCTGAAGCAATCAAGAGCATCAATTGCCCAGTAACAGCACAGAATCCAATCATGTTCAACAAAAATAACTGGAAACATTGAAATTGTCACCCTTCCTACTTATTTTCCAAGTCATTTCCAAGACAACAACAAAATAATAATGGAACAATTTTACACTATATGCACTTCATCTATCAGAAGGATTGTTGACCTGTATATTGTTAAGATTGCGTGTCTTCCAAGATGGAAAAGGTCGAACTCCTCTAGGGTCTAATTCATGAGAGAAACTTTTAATGTCATTGGTAAGTTTATTCTTCCAAGGACCTCTTGTAACCCGGAGCAAGGCTTGAAAACGGGGAGACTCTGTTTCTTTTGCACCATCTGAAGTGCCACATGGAGCCTACTCAAAACACACAATTCCAAATGCTAAAATCATGGCTCCATCTTGAAAATATTCTCAAATAAGATTCATAATATGCAATGATATAATAACTTCTTGGAAACAAAAATTCAACAGAGCTTTATGTTTGAAGCCTATTCACTAACCAAATCATTACCTCAGATTCCTGAATGTGTGTATCTGTGCTGCTGCTGCATCCTGGCGAACCCCATGGGGAAGCTTTTGTTTCTACAAAGTCACCTTTGCCACAATTAATTGCTTTCAAAACTCTGGGCACACAATTTCAGCTATGACATAAACCAGCATACTAATAAGACAGCCCACGAATTGCATCACCATCAAAATCAATGTTGCGAATATCGGCATCGGGATAAAATCGGCAAGGGTTCAAAAAACCAAAAAATCATAAAAATTGGGAAAATATCGGTAAAAATCGGCGAACATCGGCAAAATCAAGATACCATCAAAATATCGGCAAAAATCGGCTAGTCCAAAAAAATCGTGATTTTAAGATCAAATCGGGATGTTATCGAGATGTTCGCAACACTGATCAAAATAACATCCAAATATCTTAATTGAGAAAAACAAAGGAAAGGAGCAAATATTCAATAAATAACTCCAACATTGTCCATTTGTAGATCCACAATACGGTCATCAATTCAAATGTTCCAGAAAAACAAATGCAGATTGTGACACAGTGGGAACCAGAGAATATCACTCTGTCAGCCTTGTGCTTAGAAGAGCTGCAAGATGAAACAAAATAAGTTCACAATTGCAAGGTTCTAGGCACCCAGGAACATAAGAACAAATAAAAACAAATAAGCAACAACAGAAAACTCAAGCTCCAAGGTCTACAATGAGGAAACAGAGCAAAATGCTCTGTCGACTTTGTGCTACTGCTTAGAAAAGCTGCAAGATGAAAGTAAGGAAAATTCACAATTGCAAAATTCCAGGTGTCCAAGAGCTGTAAATTAAACAAAACAACAACAACAACAAAAAGCAGAAAAATTGAGCTCCCATGGTCTCCATTGGGGAACTAAAGCATATTCCTCTGTCAACTTTGTGCTTAGAAAAGCTGCAAGATGAAACCACATGAAATTCACAATTACAAGATTCTAGGTTTCCAAGAGCTTAAAGGATAAAAAATAAAGTAAAAAACAGAAAACTTGAACTCCTAAGGCATACAACAGGGAAACAGAGCATATTTCTCAAGTCCATTTTGTGCTTAGAAGAGCTGCAAAATGAAAGCAGAGGAGATTCACAATTGCAAGATTGTAGGTGTCCAATAGCTTAAAGAATAGAAATTCAAATAGGAAACAACAAAGAACTCGAGTTCCCAAGGTCTACAGAAGGCCTGAGAGGCTTAATATTAAACAAAAATAACAACCAAAGATCTTCCTTGAGAACAACAAATAAAGGAAACAAAGAGTCACCAAATAACTAAAACATCGTTTTTTTGTGGAACCAAGACACGATCAACAATATAAGTGCTTCACAAAAACAAATGCAAACACAATGGAAAACTGAAACATATCTTGCTATCAACTTTGTGCTTAGGAGAGCTGCAAGAAGAAAGTAGAAAGTTTTCACAATAGCAAGATTATAAGTGTCCAAAGCCTAAACAACAAAAAAATTAAATAAGAAACAACAGAAAACTCGAGATCCCAAGATCAAAAGAAGCCTGAAAATCTCATGGAAGATATGTATGCCTATCTTAAAGGTCAGGTCAAATGAGTGTCCAAGATTTTGAATGTTGATCACTAGTTTTATAATTACCACCCAGTGGCCACTAGACAGTATTCACTAGATCAAAACTCCATAACATAAATAAGCAAAAATGCGATGACGTGGGCAACAACACACTAATTATTTACTTTATTTCACCTATAGATTGAAATTGCAAGAACGCAGTTATAAGATTGAAAATTCTAATACTTCTCCGCTTATATCTAACAACATGCCCTTGTGACTTACAAGCTAGACTTAGATGATCCAAAGCTGACACAAAAATGGTTTCAATGCAGTTTTAAACAAAATGTCATTTCAGAAAAATTGATTGTTTTTCCCAAGCACCTCTGAATATAACGTATATTTACCATTCTGTAGATGGCTGCTAGTTTGAAACCGAAAGCTTCCTTGCACAGCTGGGCTGCCACCCATGGATTGACAACTAGTGGACATGGCATTGAAGTTGTTATCTTTGTCAACCCAACAGCCGCATGACATGTTATCCTGTGTAGCTCCATTCTTGGATTCCTTCCTTGAGCTTGCCCCTAGAGATTCCCTGTCATTATTTCCCGATACAGAACCTGAACCACATGAGCTACTATGACAAGAATTCAAATTTTTTGAGTATTTGCCTCCAATAGGTAATGTTGAGCATACAGTCGATGTTGCGGTGGATGTTGAAGTGGAGCAAGTCTCTGTTCTGGAGAGTTTACTAGCACCTAGATTTGACCCTTTTGGTGGCAGACCATCCTGTAAATTAGGTACAAACCTCCGAAAATGATCGAAACTATAATTTTCTTGAGGTAAAGGACCTGATCTTGTCTTTATGCGGTTGAGACCAAGGGAGGATGCCATGATGGGCGAGGCCGGGTTCGAAGACCGATCGACATCAGCCCCATTGCCAAAGAGCTCTTTCGTGCATCGCCCTGGGCTTGGACTCTTTTCTTCAGCTCGGTCTACTGCTGGAACCTTCTTCAGCTTCGTCGAAGTGTCCTTTTTCTGAATCTCATGCTTCGACTGAGCACTCTCAGCCTCCTTCGATTTAATAGCTGCATCCTTTCCAGCTATTTCCTTCTTCACCCTGCTGTCCTTAACCCGGTCCTGGCCAACAAGATCGGTTTCCTTCTTATTTTCACTTTTGCCAATTGCCCCTTTCTTCTTCTCATTTTTGCTAATAGTACCTGCGCTCCTGTTCCCGCCAACTCCACTCGATCCAGCAGTGCTACCACTACCCTGACTGCCATTCCTTCCACTGCCCCCTTCCTGTTTGGACTGTTTCTGACTCCCAAAAAACCTACCCTTAAAAACCATCTTTGAATCAAACCCTGACAAAGCCGATAATCCCCACTATGCCAATACCATAGACAATTGGAGCTCTGTCCACTTCAAGTTCACCATTGGCACGTCTGAAAGTGCAAAAAAAGAAGGATAAAAGACATTTTTGGCTGCATTTATACATAAACCCTAACATGAAAATAAATCAGTCCTCGGCACCTTTGCCTGAACCTGTCTATCCATCCATCCAGCGTGCAAACCCTCGCTGCAACAGATTTCTATCTTCGAAACAAACCCCCGTATGAAACCCCTAGGGGCATCAACAATAATAAGCTCACCTTCCAATGACAGCGCCGCTGCGTGAGCCTAAATTCAGCTGGAAAAATGACGAAGAGAGCTAATGGAAGAAGAAATAAACACAAAAGAAAGAGAGGAATACCTGGATCTAACTTATACACAATGAATGAATGTCCATAAATATCCCAGATCTGAGACAAAATGCAATGAGATATGTGTTGCTCAATGAGGAAATCGAGATCCGAAAAATCGTCAGCAGCAGGGGGCGGGGCATTTAGGCTAACCGACCAAACAAATGCATCTATTTTTCAAATCTTCCGGATAAATTTTCTACTTGTCCGCGTCCTCCTCCTACCTACCAATGGAAATATTTTACCGTCCACACTTGCCTGCTAAACAAGCCAAGCCAATCATGTATTCTCCGCCTTTGGTTCTCCATTTATCCAATCGCCTCTTGCCAGGTGTCACCCCGGCCCACGCGTGCCACACGTTCCTTGCTATTATTACTGATCCCTGTAGGGTAGCACGTTGCTCCCTTTCTCACCAACGGTCGTGAATTCACGTGTTGGGTGGACAATGTTGTTGTGGAGCGTTAGAATGATTGTGGGAGTGTTAGTGTCTAAGAGTGAGAATTGTGAGTGTCTAATAATTTTTTTTGTTTGCTGGAGAGGATTATGATGTTTTATATTTTTGGTAAGAAAAATATTCTAAAATTTTAGTTGGAATTTTTAAAAGAATGTGAGTGTTTAATAATTTTGTTTTGTTGAGAAGGTTACGATGGTTTATAATTTGGGTGAAAAAAATGTTGTAAAATTTCTGTGGGAATTTTTAATATGGTATTATGGAAAGAAATATGATGCTTTATTTTGGTAAGAGAAATTTTGTATGAGAATGTTATTGTCTAAATAAATTTGATTAGAGAATTAAGGTTTTTTTGTTTTTTAATAGTATAAAGGAAGAAATGGTAAAAAGTAATATATATATATATATATATATATATATATAATTTTAAGTATTGAGAATTTGAGGTAAAATGGAAGTAGCAAAGGTTTATATCTAATTAAGTCAATAAATTATTTATTTTGAGTTGTAAAAATCATGTCATATATTCACTGGTTTATACTTAGATTTACTTTATACATTTTGGTGGTTTAATATATCCAAAAAGAAGATTAAGTTTGGTTAGTAAATTAACTTATACTAACATAAATTTTAACTTAATATTTTGCAAATAAGTATTGATTCTCTTTAGGAACTCTAGTGTCTAAGAGTGAGAATTGTGAGTGTCTAATAATTTTTTTTGTTTGCTTGAGAGGATTATGATGTTTTATATTTTTGGTAAGAGAAATATTCTAAAATTTTAGTTGGAATTTTCAAAAGAATGTGAGTGTTTAATAATTTTGTTTTGTTGAGAAGGTTACGATGGTTTATAATTTGGGTGAAAAAAAATGTTGTAAAATTTCCGTGGGAATTTTTAATATGGTATTATGGAAAGAAATATGATGCTTTATATTTTGGTAAGAGAAATTTTGTATGAGAATGTTAATGTCTAATAAATTTGATTAGAGAATTAAGGTTTTTTTTTTTTAATTGTATAAAGGAAGAAATGGTAAAAAGTAATATATATATATATATATATATATAATTTTAAGTAGTGAGAATTTGAGGTAAAATGGAAGTAGCAAAGGTTTATATCTAATTAAGTCAATAAATTATTTATTTTGAGTTGTAAAAATCATGTCATATATTCACTGGTTTATACTTAGATTTACTTTATACGTTTTGGTGGTTTAATATATCCAAAAAGAAGATTAAGTTTGGTTAGTAAATTAACTTATACTAATATAAATTTTAACTTAATATTTTGCAAATAAGTATTGATTCTCTTTAGGAACTCTCATGTCAACATTCACCATTATATGATATATGTTCAAGCAAAAAGTAGCATGTTGCAAGAGAATATATTAATGAAAATGCACTTGAGTGATGCACTAGTATTGATGAGAGAATTGTCTGTGGGCTATGGTTAGGGCATGATAGCATTGATCAATGATGAGTTTTCAATAGATTTCCTAGTCACAATTTGCAATTTTTTGTTTAGTATAGAAGTGCATGAGAATGAATATATTATTGGTAGTAGGTAAAGACAAAGTATATAATTGACATAAATAAATTACAATTTAGTATTACTATATGTGTTCAACTAGTTCTAGGATCGAAGATTTAGATCGAATCTTTATCTATGCTTATTTAATTGTCTACTTATTAATTTTTCTATCAAAATTCATATTTTATATTAGTTGTTTTACAAGAATTGAAGAAAAGTCCTTCAATCCTAACTCCTTAATTAAGGATCATATTTTATTATCATTTCATTTTCTTTTCTATAATTAAACACATTTAAAACTTCAAATAATATTTCTTGATGGGGTTTTCTTCGAGACTAATGGGATTGGGGGATGAGCCCGCCACCCCACCACGGAAAGATTATTAAATATTGGGGGTTGTGTGGTCGTCCCCATGCATGCACAAGCATGTGATCAATAAAGATGAAAGGGTGTATGGGTTACAGCAATAAGAGGATTTACAGTTGGTGCATCATTTTGCAGCGCTAAGGGAGGGGGGAAAGTCAGGTCCTTCACTGCAGGAGGAATGGCCTGAGGAAATTTGGCGTGTTGTGAGGACTATCAACGCCCTTTTGTTGCCAATTTCAGGTATCCTTGTTGAGTTTCCTAGAGTGAAAATAGGGGGGGGAAGGAGTTATCACCTCATTTATGTCCCTCATTTGTTGGCTTGAATGCCTTGTGCTAGAGTGGAGGGTTCTTGGTCACTAGACGAGAGAAGAGAGAGGAGGATTCATCATTATAGCAAGTCATAACTCCTCAGACATTCCTCGCTCTTTCAACACGCCTAATTTTACTGCAACCCTCCAGCCCTGGCATTTGGCATTCGTCTTGTTCATTTGTCCGTTGATGGAGACCTTGATGGGCAAGGTATTGAAGAACAAATAGGAAGAAAGATATAATATCTTGCAAGTTTGGAAGACGTCAAATGAGCTCAGAGAAACGAATGGGTATGCTTAGAAAGAATGGATGTGAGGTTGGCCTGTATAGAGTATCACCTCAAGTGTGATCTTGCTCCTTCGTGCTCTAGTGCTAAAGATCTGGTACCTATCACCTCCTCAAAATCTTGATTTTCTAAATGTTAGCTTGTAGTTTTTTGTTTTATAGTATTGTAGTTTATGCATTAATCATGTTAGAGTTGCTAAAACGATTAGAATTTTGGACAAATTACTCAATTGTTAAGTGGTCAAAAATATCCAATTTCATAATGGGTAGATTGAGACCACCTACTTAGTGATATGTTTAAGTTGGTTAATGGTTTGGTGTATGTGGTTTCAAGCTTTTTTTAGGAAATACAATATCAACTCACAACAAAAATATATTATTTTTCTCTTTCTTTTATGTGATTGGACACTTTTAAAACTTCAAATATCTCTATTTGCTTTGCATCATCCACTAAAATCCACAAAATTGATTTTCAAAAAAGTTTTTGTACTGCTTAACTCATATTTCTAGTTTTCTGAATTAACTATTCTATAAGAATAAAAACGAAAAGTAGTTATACTCTAAATCATAATTGTACAAATATCTTCAAAACTACCACTTATAAAAATAAATATATTATTATATAAAACTAATCCAATTTTTTACATTAATTATTTTTATATTAATATAAAATTTCATTCTACAAAGACATAAAATTATTATAAAATTAATTTACATAACATAACTTATTGCCATATTCCTATAAAATTTCATTTTACAAATACATAAAATAATTACAAATTTATTAACCCATTTAAATAGATAACTTACTTCAAAAGATTGTCCTTAAAACAAAGGGTTTAATATTCAAAGTCATCCTTTTAAAATGAAGTTGTTTTAAGTAGAGGTGGATTGTTGCTTACTCCAATTGATCACTTTTTCCATATTTAGTATTAAAATTATTTATCGATAAATATGTATAAAATAATAGATGTGAGTAATATTTTTCAATAAATTAAAATTTATTTTAATCTAAGTATTCAACATAGAAGTTGAAAATTTACAAATTATTAAATTTGAAGAGCAAACATAGTAATTTATTAACTTTAACTTTTAGTGTAAAGTTGTATTAAATAATAAGACATGTTTTGAATTTAAATTTTAAAAATAAATAAATATTTTTTCCATGGTATTTTTTCTATCTTTTTATGAAGTTAATTTTAAGCTTTAATATCATGTGAAGTATTTAATGTGTAAGATGTATAATTTGGAATGCAATGTGTTTATATTGAAGATATTGTTGGTATTATGACTAATGTGTTGTCCTTGATAACAATCTACTTAATAAAGATGACAACATTATGATAACAGGATGATTATGCAGACTGGTGCAAATGTTACTGGTGATATAGACAAAGGAATGTCAGTTCCAAGAGAGATGGATAGTAAAGATAAAGCTTGAGAAAGTATACGCAAATCCTATGAAGAAGGGTCACGTACATACATTGGTCTTACAAGGGAAAGTCACGTACAAAATCTGAACCATGGTATTTTAGATACCAGGGGTCATTACCATGGTATTGGCCCATAATAATGGGTGCGACAATGGTTATTTGATCACGTCAAAGAATACTAACGACATTACCAAGGGATTTGCCTACGGTATTGACTAAGGCTAAATCTATATAAGGAGACGGAGATCAAGGTATTATGTGTGCAAGTAATGGGTTATACATGTGTGATCTGATTTGGAACAAGTGTGCACCAAGGAGTATGGAGAAGACTCTGATGTGAAAGATCTAAAAGTATGCTTGATTGATTTACTTGTTGTAAATGTCAAAGTAGCTAATAATGATGAATTTGTAATCATAGTGATTGTTGAAAATGCAACAAGAAAATCCTAATTTAATTTTCCCTTTAATTAAATTAGGAGAAAAATTGTAATTCCACATCACAAGACAACTTGTATGAGTTAAATAAGTTAATTTGACTTAGTTGGTTTAATTAATTTGAGTTGAGGTCTAACTAGAGTCAGTATCTCCTACTTTATAGGGACCCTTAGTTGAGTTTATTTTGTGTTGTAATTAATTAATTCAATTTAACTGAGTTAAAGTCAGTTAAACTAGTTCCAATTGTTGGAGGAACTAGTAAGAGGTCTAGCAGTGGGGTGTTGTTTCATGTGTTCAGCCAGTTAACTCATAATTCAACCATAAATAACTCATGCAAGTGAGATCTGAGAGTTACCCTATTGAGATTGGAGTTCAATAGCAGTGTATTATCAGTTGCATAATTGTCTGAATTGTACAAATGGTCCATGTAGTAAGAGGAAGATCCTAAAGGAATTACACAATCCAATGGAGTAAAAATCCTATTAAATAGGGGCCTAATTCCTCATTGAATAACACAAGGAAGTAGGACTTGGGAAAGCAGAAACTTGGTTAAATATTGACCAAGGCTTGTCTAGGAAGCAGTGAGACAGATAGAGATAGTGCATAGGTTGTTCGGGCTTGAGCAAGGCATTGTAATCTTCTCATATTTTCTTACTAATGCAATATACAGATAGCAGTGGTTTTTAGTTGTAGCTTTCCCTAGGAAATCATTGTGTAATCTGTTGATTGAATTCTTTCTCTTGTATGCTTTGTGATTTCGCGATCGTTAATTGTTTCCGCAATTAGTAGAGTAGATTCAAGTGTATTGTTTCAGTAAATTACAATTAGCAGTATGAATGTACAAGGAATTTCTACAGTGATGTTGTGATCTAGATTAATTATTCAGAAGTTTTTAATATTGATGGTAAAGGTTGTGGAAAGCGAAATTGTGTTTGCAACAAAAGTTTTCAAATCTGTACACAAGTGTGTTTGGGAATAGTCGTGTACATACGTGGATTCATCTCTGTAAGATCGCGGATATATTATGCGGAATGTTTTTCAGTATGTGAAGAATTGTATGTGGGTGTTGTGTATGGTAAGCACGTACATACGCAGATATGCCTTGTGGAAGTTGCGTATACAAACTAGGGTTTGAACTGATGATTGATGTTTATAGTTGATTATGTCTGATTTAATTGTTGTTGTCTGTCGATGATTTATTTATCATGATTATCTGTGTCTGACAGTGAGGATTGAGGTGATTTGGTTGTATTGATCAGTTTTAATGGTACAAAAGTTTGACTGAGTATGATTCAATGACCTATGGTCTGCAATTGGTTCATAAATTTGTGATTGGTTCAGTGATCTATAATTGGTGAAATGGTCTATGTATGGTTTAGTGATTAGCGATTCACTGTTCAGTGCTCTGGAATCTTTACATAGGTATGACAGAGGAAGTGTGTGCATACACGGGTGTGTTTCAAAGAAGTAGTGCATACATTATAATGTATGTTTGATTAGGGTTTACAAGAACATCATTATGTTTCTGTGATGATTAACAATATATGAGTGGTTGTGCATTGGCATGATCTGGTTATGATGGTTTATGTATGATATGGAATGGTTTGATCTAGTTGCAATGGTTGATTGAGATTCAGTGATTGGTTTTCTAATGATACAGTGATTCAGTTGGTTATGTGATTAAAGTTCAGATTCAATATCCAGTTTGGTTTGGGTTTAATGTTGAAGTGAGCCTAGTTTGAAAATTTGATGAAAAGTGGTCTACGGGTTTGTTGTTTTGAGTCAGGTGGATCTAGTATGAAATATTATGAAACATGGTCCATAAGAGGTGATGAGGGTTGGAACCTTCAGTGAGGGAGTTAGAGCTTCCTTCCAATGGTAGCTGGTAATTTATGAAGGGGGTAGGTGCTCCCTTCCAGTAGGAGCTGGTAAACGAGATGAGGAGGGTTGTAACTCCCTTCCAGTGGGTGCTAGAGAACGATAGAAGGTTGTAGCCTTCTCCGGATGGGAGTTTGTGTACTGGTAAGAGTTTGCACCAATACAAGATTGTAAGAAGTTTTCTTAATAATAAAAGAAGAAGACAAAGACAACGACAACAATGATTTTCTCCCAAATTGGGTTTCCACCTACAATCTCGGTGTTCATGTGTGTTGTTGTGTTGCTTATGTGTGATAGTTTATTCTGCTCTTTATTGCATACTTATGTTTGATGAAATTAATAATGCACTGGTTAAAGATAAAGATCTGATGGAACTTATGAAGAATTGATTAACTGGATATATGCAATTATCCTTCACGGAAGTCATGTACATATGAGGTTTGCTTAAATAACAATAGCGTACATTATTCAGAAAAAGAAATTGAAAAGTTGAACTTAGTTTAAAATACTAATTTACCCCACCCTAGTATTTTTCCCAACAGATGTATAAATAGATAAATATATCTAATGTGATTCTTGAATTTATTAATTCAAAATTTTTAAATAATAATAATTGTAGTTGGGGATTTTTTTAATATATATTTTTTTCCTTTTCCATTGGATTAAGTAAATTCTAATTCTAATCTCATTTTAAATGTTTTATTTGTTGGGAATATGTTGTATTTTTCTACATGCTTCTATTTATGTATCATTTCTATGCATCAAAGTATGTTAGGGGTTAGAAGGGTATCATTTAGGCCATATGCCCAAGTGTTAGAGGATAGAGCCATGGAAATCCTTGGAAACAAATTTCGACGATTTTGGGTTTGTTTTAATTAATGATTTTTCAACTTATTGTAATCTAATCCTAATTAAAGAATTAGAGATATTATTTGATTTAGGTTAACAAATTAAAATTTTGGATAATATAGAATACCTAAATATTGTATTATGTATAGTCATTCAACTTATTGTAATCTAATCCTAATTAAAGAATTAGAGATATTATTTGATTTAGGTTAACAAATTAAAATTTTGGATAATATAGAATACCTAAATATTGTATTATGTATAGTCAAAGTCAATACAATGGTATTGCTCTAAGGTTTTTTAATATTTCTAATTAAAAATTTTCAAGATAAAACTTGTAATATATGTATACCATTATTTTTATTTTTATTTTACCTAAAAATCTTGATAAATTATTGTATTTAAATTTATACCATTTCTAAAATATTGTGATTAAGTTAACATATAAAATGCGAGTTGTCTTTTGACAGACTTTTTGGAAGCTTTTCTGGTGGGTTTTTCTGGACTAATTTCTCTAAAATCGAGCAAGAATTTATTGAAATCACAAGCTTGATGGGTAACCCCTGCAGAATTGAAGTGCCTTAAAGGATTTTCAAGGTGTTGAATCCATATATACAGTTAAAAAACCAATTTAAATAACACAAATTAAAATTTCACCTCAAATTTTCCAATCAAATTCCGACACTAAAAAATCCAAAAAATCACAAAAAAACTCCTATAAAATAATTTTAATTTCATATATAAATTTTTTATAAAAAATAATATATAAAATATTTTTTATAAAAAATAATATATAAAATATTTTTTATATTATATAAATATAAAATTATGATTAAAAAAATATTTTGTAGTTTAAAAGTTGATTTTATAACAAAATGTAAATTAATACAACTATCTTCAGCCTCATTTTAATTTTTAATGTTATCATACTTTTTAACTTTTAATTATATTTATGTGATTTTTATTTTTTTTTTTTTTTAAGAAATATTGAAATAATATACCATAGACCCTTCCCTACCCCATTAAAGCAATAAACAACTTGATTTACCATTGATTAGTCAATCCACGGAAATTATATTTTTAAAACCATCTTAATCTTTCTTTCCACTTTTTGTACATCCAAGTGTCCCATGAATAAAATTCTATCATCAAAGACACGGTGACAGCAATGTTATATCTAGATAAATGCTATCTATGGTTGTAGCCTGACAAACCTTAAATTGGCTATTTTTTTATTATGATAAAGGTGATGGGCCAAACTTATGTGCCCAATCATTCACTTTCTATATTTTACCCATTTCCCTTATTTGTATAAGTTGCTACTCATGTGTTTGACAACTTGAATACAGATAGCTATAAAAGTTCTATAAAGAGTTGGTGTACAAACAACGTTGCTTATATTTATTTTAAATCAATACTTTCTTATTTTTCACCAAACAAGACTTGTGCTTAAAAACAAGGTGGTCTCATTTGCTTTATAGATTTGACTAGTTGAACAAACTACACCATACTTCCATGTGCCTTGAGACCATGTAAAAGATTTGGTGGATTTTAATTTAAAATAAAAAACAAAAGCACATTATTTCATAACGGTGTTTATGATATGAGGTTGGATTGGTTGAATAAGTGTCATCCTACATCTGGTTTGTTTAAGTTTTTTTGGTATACCAGATTTGATTTGTTTAAGTTTTTTGGTATACCAGATTTGATTCACTAAACAAATAAGGTCTTCCTTAAGTCCATGTATAATGGTAATTAGAGTTTTTATAAAAATGAGATGTGAAAATATTTTTGAATATATAAATTTATATTTATATTTATATTTGGAATATGGGTAAGAAGTTATTAGTGTATTTTATTTTATATGTGATCATGTTTATTTCAAAACAATATATGATTTAATTGTAGCTATAATGTTTTGGCACACAAACTTATGCATTTTAGTAATTATCTATTCTATTCTTTGTTTATAGCTAATTTTATATGGCAATTCCCTTCGACACCTTACAACCATGTGACAACACTCCAAGACAAAGACACAAATTGCCTTTGCAATACATGGTGGCAACAACCTCACACTTGTAAAGCCTTTGTAGGATTCGCCACACCAATTTTCTTATACACATGTGATAAAAAATGATCATGGAGAACAACATGGAATGGCTTATAAAGCGAGGCTCTATCTTTGACTAGGGCCATGAGGCCAAGGGGTATTTGCTTGCACAAATGATTAATCAGGAATCATGGTTACAACTTTAAACCAGTAGAGAAGACTTTGTTTTCCTCCCTAAATATGAATCCAAGGCCCAAGGATTATACTTGCATGTAATTAGACAAAAGTTACCGATGCTCACCATCTGAGGTTATGACCATAGGCCAAAATCCACATTAAGTTCCTATTTCTTAGTGAGAATAAGTCATCTTTGAGTTCAAGTATCTGTGATTCATAATGTTTTGTAGTAATTCTTCTGGATTAATCACAATGAGCATTTTTGGATCAATGTTTCGAACTAAACAATGTGGTTCGTCATTAAGACAGTGATGAGGAATTTGATATATCAAAGGGATTAAATAATGGAGATGCAAGAACTAGGTGCAAAAAACTTGAACAATCAAAAAATGAAATGTTAGAAAAAAGTCAAAAGCCAAAAGCCAAAAGCCAAACCGAATTGATAATATAATATCAATTAATAAACCCTAAATAGATCATAATGTATAAATATTTAATAAGATTTAATATTAATTTATTGTCTCAATAAATGTTATAACTATATATTAATTAATATATTGTTAAAAAATGTAATTATTAATAAATGACACTTAGAAATAAAGTTCAATGTAATAAGAAATAATTTAAATTTAAATTTTATTAAAGTATTAACGTCGAAGTCTATTATATGAATAAATTTTGAAATATATAAATTTATATAAAAGTTTAGCTAAAAAATATAAATATCTAACACTTTAGAAAAATATATTATATGCAATATATACTATAATTTTACATTAAAATACTATCTATATATATATATATATTATTTCCTCTATTTGTATGGAATTAAATGTTAAATATTAGATAGACAAATGATTTATATATGAAAAGAATAAATAGTAATAGGTCTCAAGATTGGAGAGAATTAAAAAATAATAAATGAAAAACTTTAATAAATAAATAAAAGCATAAAATATGAATAAATAAATGAGAATGGAACAAGACAAATTGAAAGGGAATAAACTGTTTCGACATCTGATACAAATAATATACATATATACAACAAGGGCTTGCGGTCTTCAGCATCAGATTTGCAATTTGTCCAGTGAGAAATAAACAAGAACAAACACATAACATACTTGTCGAAGTAGCCCATTTGGCTCAACCCCTTCTGCTCTTATTGTCCTTGACATCTGGCAGGTCCTTTTCCTCCTTCGATCAATGTTGAAAAGGATTTTACTTCTCGAAAACCCATGCATCCTTCAACTCCACAAATTTACCTTCATACAATGACAATGCTCGACCAAGGTCACTGAACATCGACCTATATTAGTCTGCCCTCTAACAGTGGTTTACCACATCAAAAGCATTGTTCAAAGGGTCTTCAACAAACTGCCTACATACATTAACTTAGTTGCTACTAGGTCACTAATCTTAGGCTCCACGGATCTGCCTTCTAACAATGGATTGCTTCTATAGATCTCAATATACATAGGCACCAATATACCAACACTCTCACAGTTCCTTTACTCCATCAAAGTGGTTGTTCATAGGCTACACAATAGGATCTGCTTACAATGATTTGTCACCTATAATATCACCGTACATTAGGCCCTCAAACTGTTGCCCAATCACACCTCTTGTTGGACAAACCTTCACATATAACCTACAACATTCATTTACACAAAAACCATTTCACATACCTTCCCAACTAACCTTTGCTCTGATCTGAGAAGTCTTGGCCCTGTGCACACAAACTCCAGAAGCTTCTTAGGCCTCTTTAAGGCTCCTACGGTCACCTCATAGTCTGCCCTAATTAGCGGCCACTTCAGACTTCTATACTTAGTGTATACCTCACATTACAACCCTTAATCTCTTGCGCAATTGCTTGAGGGAACTCAACCCTCACTCCTGCACTTCCACAAGCCTCATGACCTCACTATGCAACAAATATAAGGGTTTCAACCCTCCTAAATGCAACATAAAACACTTCAGCCTATACACTTAGATATACAACAAACTTTTGCACATCACCACACGCAAATTACTTAGGCTTGTTATCAAACTAGAATGATTGTCATTGATAGAATCTTCAAGCACACACCTCAACTACCCTTCTCCTTGGATCTTAGCCCTACGCAACCCTCATTGGCCTTTTCAACAAGCCTAATCCTCCTCGACCTCCTTTTAGACCACCTGTGATGTAGGAGCATGTGACTCAGAGGGAAAAAGTCTTCAAACATATTCCAAAAATCCAAAAAAAAATCTACAGGCAAGGGAGTGGGGCCCTTTAGCCAGATATTTCCATGTTTTCCTAGGTTAAGATAGAGTAGGATTGAGAATAAAACATGCTAATTATATTGCTGTTAGATAAACTATACTAAAGCTTTACGCATTAAATCATTCTATGAAAAGCATGCTTTTTGTGGAGCGATAAAAAGGGTCTTTTTCACCTCTAATTACCTCACATTAATTGTCAACCCAGGGACGACTTTTTATTTCAAGAGTGTACTCAGTCTGAGGCGGCTATTTACTCAAGAGTAATGTTTAGTAGTACAGCGTTCAGAGAACACAAGAGTAGACGGGTGCTAAACTATGACTAAATTACTTCAAAAGGATAAAATCACACAAGACAGCTTATCAGTCAAGGGTGCGGAAATGATAACCCATCCCTCTAGAAACTGATGGAAAGGAAATTAGAGCATGGACCATAGGTCTGGGAGCTAGGCAGCGACTGCTGAGGCTCACTACAGCCTTAGACCTTCTCTCACACCAAAGCAGCAATTGCAAGTAAATGGAATGGCAGCAAGTAAAATGAAATAGCAAAAGGAAATAGAACAACAGTAAATGAAACAGCAATTAAAAGAACTAAATCTCGCGAGTTAGAACTGAACTCTCATTCCGCAATCAAATAACAATCGGCAAAAGCAATTCCAATGATCTTTACTTTACGAGAAGATATTTACAAATGAATTATGGAACAACAGTTCATTATAAAACAGGAACGTCAATCATATATACATTCAACACACTAAGATAGTAATCTGAGATGATAACTATGTTTCCAAATACAACATTACTTCCGGATTCCAATAATCATAACTTCAAATAAATCTCATGATGGTAATGTTCAATACAAAAGCTCTGTAACAGAAATACCCGATTCAGACTGATACCATGCAATCAATTCTGGAAAAGATTTAATAATATAATGCAGAATCGCCACAAAGATTTCGGAAAGAAACATTAATGAATTAATGATAACATAGCATTCGTGCATCAGATTACTGAACAGAGTAAAAGAAATCAATCCACACATGAAGCATAAAGATATCATACAGCAGCAGCGTACTCCACCAGAGGCTGGGCCCTTAGCCGCCAGCGGACGCTGCTGGGTTACTTCAGAAGGAAAAGAGTGAACAGCAACGCCCAAATTATGTATTAATCATTAAATAGTGAAATCATTACAATAGTTGAAGCTTTGAGACTTACAACATAAAACAATCCTTCCTTCCTCCTATCCTATCATGAATCCTTGCTTCTGAATCTCTAATTCAAATCATCAATTCGCCATCATTCGAATCCCCAAAGTCATCCTGAAGTCTCCCTGAAGTCATCCTGAAGTCCCTCTCTCTGATCTTTGTTTTCATTTAAATAGAGAAAGATCAGAGAGCAGTTATAACATAGATAATTACAACATGATTTCTTTTACAAATTTGGGTTGATTCTAACCAGATGATCAACAAGAAAATATATTTCCTTTCATCTCTCAACAAAAGCAAGACGAATTTGGGTTTGCAGCTAAGATTTGGAGGACGGCCGCAACTGCAAATCTGAGAAAATCGTGCTCAAAGAACCCTATGTTTCTCCCTGTACAAGCCGAATTTGGGCAAACCATTCTTTGTCAAAGTTAATTGGGCCCGTTCTGGACAAAACCCATGTTCCGGATTTCTCAAATGCGTCTTCATTTGCTCAGAATCTCAACCGCAAAACTGTCACTCCTTAAACCAGCGAATTTCTGAGTTGGCAGATTTAAAAATCAAATCTTCAATCTGGAAGTTACCTTGGAGGCTAAGAATGGTGAATAATGTTATAACCAACTTATTAGAACTATCATTGATAAAATAATGCATAATAATCAATTTATTAGAAATAAAGGAGAATAAATAATATTCATCCATGAGAGCATAAATCATTTATAAAATGGATTTAAATAATAAATTATAATAGATGATATAATATAGAAGAGTAAAAATGGATGAAATAAGTGTTACAAAGTGGTCGTATTCATGGCCCAACACTTTTGTAACAGATAAGGTCTGAGAAGGCCTATCCATTATTTATAAATAAAGAGGCAACGAGACTCACATCAGAGGAGGAGCGGGCCAGAAGCATTATTCCTTGAAACTTTTCTCTCTGTCTGTCTGAATTAATGGCCTTCTGTTAATTGAAAATTTGTATGCATGTATCAAATAACTTGTTTACTGTGTATCGAAAGTTGATGAATTTGCTTTATTTTTCCCGCATGATGCTTGATTGAAGCCTTTATGGTCATTTCCTTTTCATTGCGGCGTACGCAGGCTCCCTAAGTCATTTTACAAAGCCCTGTGGATAATTCTGTTTACACAGAGGACTCGTGATATTTCCTTAAGCAGAACATTGTTCTGGACGTGAAACCTTATTAGATTGGTTCATGCCCATATCGGGTCCGGACCAATTATCGCATCGGAGAAGTGTAAGTAGGGTGGGAGCCTTTAGAACTGCTAAGTGCGAGCTCCGACATCCCGGAGCCGAAACATTATAAAGAAGAACATAAAGAGGCGTCGGGTCTGTGAGGGTGATCGCATCGTAAAGGAATCGCCGATAGCGATTGCCGACCATCGCATCGGAAGAAAGGAAAGAGTGACCAAGCATTGGCGCTTTAGAAATTGCCGATATCGATTGCCAATTATCACGTCGGAAAAGGGAAGGGGAAAGGCATTAGCCGCCGATAGTGTATTGTATAAATTCCTCCCTAAAACCGCCGATAGTGTTTTGGGGTAATTCTTTTAGAATTACTGCTCCGATAGGAGCAGAGTCCCCTGTTTGTCAATTAACAAGGTTTGTGGGGGTCGGAGGAAAATCAATGAAGCTGTCAGTTTAATGACTGATACGCTAATAGAAGGAGAGGGAGAAGTTGAGCCTGATATCGAGGAAATTGCTGCCAAATTTGGAAGGTTATCCCTATCGCCTGCACCCAGGCCATCAACCTGTGACCTTACAAACTTGGCAAACCATAACAACCCCTAATTGATTTTCCATGTAAATAAAATAAGACCAAGGTCATGAGACATATTCCAAGTTGAATGGTTAACAAACATTATTGTGGGCATCACTTGTGGTTTAATAATGGCTATGGAAATTGGCAAAGGCAAAGACACAATACGTGGCATTTAATTATGCAAATAAAAGAAAATAGGAGAAAAGGAAGGTGAAGAGACACAAATTTGCATGCAAGGGAAATTAGAGGAAAAATGAAGGAAAATGAAGAAAAATGAGACATCAATAATAAAAAGGCATCAGAGGATTGGTTCATAGCTTTTGGTATAACTTTTGGTCATTACAACTTTTGACTTGCCTTTTGTGAGTTCTAGTCTTTTGACAGCTTTGAGTTTAGATCTTATTCATTCTCTCACACTCTTGCACACCTAGAGCATTTTGGAGCATCCTTAGAGCATTCTAGCATTCACTTGGACTGGAGAAAGAAAACAAAGGAAAGCAAAGAAGCACAAGGAGACAGTTGGATCAACGTCTACAACAGGCTTACTTTGCAGGTAATAGGTTGCATGTGTGATCTCCTTGCCAGTTTTTGGATGCATGGTATATGCATGTGGTTCATGGTTATGTGTTGTCTTTAGCATGGAGATTTGTTTGGATTGACAATGGTTTCAACCTTGCCTTGCCATTTCCTATATAACCATGATGTAGTGGGTTCCCCATTTGGTTTTCTGATTAGTTCTCATGTTTCCTATGGATGTGGGTTGGGACAAATTCTTTGGAGCCCTGAAACAACTAAGGTTCCCTAGAGGTTGTGGGTTGAGTTGGGGATCTCTGGAGCCCTATAATAGCTTGGGTTCCTTGGAGGTTATCGGTTGATTTATTAGTTCCTGGAGCCTTGGACAGCTTGGGTAGAGACTAATCTAGTTGATGTTAGTGATTTCTAGACCATATAGGTGAGATTACGGTGCTTGAGGGTTGAGGTGGTTCGGCCCATGGAAGCCCTGGTTGGTTTTATTTTGGTTTAACCCTTAGGATCCCACATTCATGCTTGGAATATGGCGTGGGGGTGATTGGATAAAAGAGAGATTTGGTTAAGCCCAATCTACGGTCGAGTGGTATATGGAAGTCCCTAACTTGGTTGTCATTTTCGTATGTTAATATGAGCTATTTTCCTATTGTGATCTATGAGCACTTGTACTGACTATTATGGTGATCTTATGGGTAATTTGTTATAGTTTCTATTTGGTTATATGTTGGATATATGCACAATTTTATGATGTCCTCTAGTTATGGATCTTGTTCATGATTAGTTATTGGATGGTTGATGAATGCATGGGCTAACAAGTGTTATTGCAGCTAGCTTGAGAGGGCATAGAGCCTTCTTGGTGATTTTCAAACGAAGTTTATAAGTTTATGATCAAATATGCATTCATGACATGTAGCTTATATGTTTACTATATATTTGATGAAATTTCTATCTTGTATTAAGCATGTCTAGGTCAAAATCTTGCTCAAGTTTTGATTGTTTAGTGTTGTTATCATCATTGTTATGATCCTGGAAAGTTACAAGTAGTTATGGGCAATGGTCTAGAGGTTAGCCTGAAAAAGTGGAATAGATCTCATGAACTACATGAACATAATAGAGGAAATTGGGTCAAAACCGCATGCATATAGGCCTATGGGTGCGGTTATAGCCTCCCAATCGCATGCATGAAGTGTTATAGGTGCGGTTGGGGAGTAAACCTAGTGAAAAAGAGTTCCAACTCAGGGATTGATCACTTGGGGTGGTTTGTAGGCTCTTGAGTGATCTGTAGTCTTTGAGGGATGTTAGATTACTTTTGGTTTGTAGGCCCCACTTCCATAACTAGAACTTGGAGGTCGGGTCATATCATAGTGACACTTAACTCATGTTTACCTTGGAGAGCTTGTAAAAGTGGGTAAATGTGGGAGGGGTGGTTACACTAGCAATCCTCCCACTAGGTCTGTTCCCCTTCATAACTTGGCTTAAGGCCCTTCTAACCTCTATTGTGGGTCTCGAGGGAGCTCGACCCTCTTATCTACAACACAAAAGACCTTATGACCCTCCTTTACCACAGATCTAGGCCTTTAGCCCTATCCCATAGAACAAAACATATTCAACCTTCTTCTATGCCTATCTCCACAGGTTTCTTGGCTACTTAAGAGATACATAACCTTTCCTCCAAGTTGAGCAGACTCGACCTCCTTTGCATAACCAGAACAAACCACACTTGCTCGTGTTCTTACTACGGCTTTCTAAGGTTCATGAGTTCTTGGCTAGATCTCTTCTTGAGAATGAGATGTCATCTTGCATGTATCGACCTCTTCTCATGCCTCTCATACTTTTCTTTTGGTCACTTAGGAACCTTGTAGATGTAGGGTTTTCACTTCTTGGCCTTAAGAATTAATTATTATTTCTTTCTTGGTCCTAAACCCCTTAGTTGGGTCCAAAACCCATTTTGGGTAAATCGCCCAATGATCATCTTATTGTGAGTTGTCCTCTTCTCAGAAATACCTTCCGAACTACCCAAAATTTAATACTATTCCCCTCCATTTACCTTTTGTTTATAGCTTAATATTATAATATACTATAATATTTTATTATAATTTGTCTTAATATTATTCCTAAATTTACTTTAGGAATATTATAACAATAATAATTATTTGGCTTAGGAACCATGTCTTGGTTTTGCCACATCACCTTTCCCTTTTTGTGGAGTCTTGACTGTTGGGTTGTGATATATTCCTTCCACGACTAACCTATGTAGTGAATTGAGGGGTTAGAGGGGGGCTGGAGCCCCCCCCTTCGTTGCACCGATTGTGCAGCAGGGGGGTCACAGGGGGAGTGGCAGTCCCCCCTGTCCAGGGGGTTTGAGGGGGGCGGGTAGCCCCCCTCCACGAGGTCCAGGGCAGCGCTGTTGGTACCATTCCATGACCTCCTTTTTCCTCTTGAAACACATCGTTTGCCTACCTTTTTCCTTCATACATCTCTTAGACCCCTTGAAATTGATCAGTTAACAGTATTATAGTTGTTAGATGCATTAAAATTAATTTATGAGTTTTATGTTAAAGAATTAGGGATTTTTTATAAAAAGATTACAGGAAGTTACAACATCCTGTAATTGGTTTATTGTTTGACATATGGCATGACAGCTAAGCTAAAGCAAAGGGTAGGGATGAAAAATAGAATGTACAAGCATGGACGAACACCTATCCTACAGCAGAATTAACACTCTTGAATGCGCGGTCAATGATGGTCAAAGCACATCATGTTGGCGACAAAAGCAGCAACAGCATAGGGTTCTAAACCGATTTAGTTTTGTTCCTTTTTGAAATCGGTTCAGAATGGAAACAACTTAAAAACTATTCCATAACAAAAGCGGCAACAGCCGCATAATGAATGTACATTCGTTCCGAAATGTAAACAGTGTTAGTTTTTTTTAAGACATATGTAAACAAAGTTATGTGTTGTTGGTTAGTTGTTATCTGTGTATCGTTTTGAAAAATAGAGCTTTTGAACTTAATACCAGAACTCAGTTGCAGTCACGATTTTGTTATTGCGTTGATTTTATAGTTTCTTGAGCGTAGTCTAGTATACCTTTGAAACGCGGACGGGCCCTGCGTGAAACAGGTATACTGCCATTTTATTTTATTAGCAACTTTTGTATGCACAGTGATTAGAGTTTGGTTTATGCTTTCGTTGATTTAATTAGCAATTCGCATGAGTGAAGTTTATGATGGTGGCTTGAAGGATTCATCGCTGAGATCGTTGAACTGTATCCTGTAAGGGATCTGATCTTTCGTTATTTTTAAAAGCATCTTCATGAACCCTGTTTCTCATGTATTTGAATTTTAAGTATGCTTATGATTTTAGTATGTTTCAATCTTTCATGAATGTTAAACATTGAATGCTGAGTGTTCACTGAACAGAGGTTTCATGCACAGCATCCTCGTAAGGGGATTGAAATCTTGGTTTAAGTAATACACAGTGTTTTAAGAATAGGTAGACCAATTGAGTGACCTGAGTGTCCAGGTGATAGGGAGCATACCTCAACCTTCCGTAAAGAAGTTCTGTAACCTACCATCATGAACACTTAGTTAGGAATCCTTTATGTCTATAGATTGTAGACGCATGCCTCGAAGTTTACTTATCCTGGTCGATAATAAATATAGACTAATCTAGCACCCTAGATAGGACATTACAAACGCCCTGGGAAATTTTTTTTGGACCCTATATTAGGTTGGGCGAACCTACCTATGGTTTTTGGTCCATGGTATTGGATGCTTCAGCATGTATAAATATGTATTGTAACATTGAAAGGAACATAATGAAAAAATCAAGCTGGTAGTCCCGGTTTTGGGATCTAGTGGGAAAATATCTGTGTATATGTGTTTTATGTGTTATGCTTTCGCATTGTTTATTTTTCTGTGTTTTAGAATTCATATGTAGGTAATTTTTGTACGGGGTTAAAACCTACATTTGGTATCGGAGTTGTTTTTGCTTCAAGGGGACGCCTTTGTTGCTGAGGGGTTTTGCTCGGGCCTGTGGTAGACCCTGTTCAATGGGAGATCTGCAAGATCGATTCTGGTGGTGAAAGAAGATGGTGAGTAGTGGAAAGATAGAGATCGATAAATTTAATGGTCAGAGTTTTGAGTTGTGGAAACTCAATATGGAGGATCTGTTGGTGGATAAAGATCAGTGGATCGCGGTAGATCCGGGTACTAAACCAACAGGAGTGTCCGATGAAGAATGGAAGAAGTTGGATCGGAAGGCAAAGAGCATAATATGATTGTGCGTCTCAGATTCAGTATTGTTGAATGTATTAGGGGAAGCTACGACGAAGGCTTTGTGGGACAAGTTAGGGACTTTGTACCAATCTAAGTCTCTGGTGAATAAACTGTTCCTACGGAAAAAGCTGTATAACTTGAGGATGAAAGATGGAGACTCGGTGACAGAGAATTTGAACGCATTTAATACTGTGGTAAGTCGGTTAGCATCTGTTGATATTAAAATTTCAGATGAAGATAAGTGCATCAGTTTGTTGTGTTCTCTACCAGATTCGTGGGATAGTCTGGTTATTGCAATAGGTAGCAATGCAACTGCCTTGCAGTTTGATGAAATAGTCTCATCCTTGCTGACGGAGGAGATGAAATGGAAAAATATGGAGAACCAGAATGGTGATGCCTTGTCTATACAAGGACGGTCCCAGAATAGAAACAAAAATAAGTCATCGAGTGGGAGATCTGAATCTAGAAGGAGATCTAAATCTCCAGGAAAACCTGTAAAGGTGGTGTGCTAGAAAATGCGGAAAGGAAGGGCACTACAAAAGGGACTGTAAATCTAAAGCTCTTGACAAAGGAAAGGGATCTGATGATGCTCCTTCTGCAGAGGCGAAAACCACCTTAGATGAAGGTGGGGATGTGTACTTGGCTTCTTCAAGTACACATGTAGATCATGAGGCATGGTTGATTGACTTAGGTGCATCCTTTCACTTCACTCCGCATAGAGAGTGGTTCTGCGAGTATGATAAATACGATGGTGGTGATGTCTTCTTAGGGTATGATAGGAAGTCTAGAATTATTGGCCGCAAAAAAGTAAAGTTGAAATTGCAAGGTGGAAAGGTTAGAACACTTCCGGGTGTTCTGCATATTCCTGCATTAGCCAGAAATCTAATTTATGTAAGCAAGTTGGATGATGCAAGTGTAAAAACAGTGTTCGAGAAGGATACCTGCAAGATGGTTCGAGGAGCACTGGCATTGATGCGAGGAGTTCGGATTGGAACTCTGTACAAGCTGCAAGGTAGCACTGTTGTTGATGGGTGTAACAGTTCTGTGGTTCCTGAAAGTGGAGCAGAAAATCTAGTGGTCTCTGGAGAGAAGATCATGTTGTGGAATCACAGGCTTGGACATATTGGAGAGAAGGGCCTTCAAATACTTCATGGTAAAGGTATGGTAGAAGGTATGAGTAATAGCTCTCTGGATTTTGATTTCTATGAAAATTGTGTATATGGGAAACGGAATCGGGTGAGTTTCCCCTCTGGTGGTACGAGGGCGGAACAGATATTAGAGCTTGTGCATAGTGATGTGTTTGGACCTGTGAAGGTTCCATCACTGGGTAAGTTTGTGTATTATGTATCATTTATAGATGACTTCTCGAGGAATACATGGATATATTTCCTTAAGAAGAAATCTGAAGTCTTTGACAGGTTTAAAGAATTTAAGGCTCTGGTAAACCAGGCAGAGAATAAGATAAAGGTGCTAAGGACAAATAACGGTGGAGAGTTTTGCAGTAAGGAATTTTAAGAATTCTGTAAGAAGTGTGGTATAGCACGGCAGAAGACTACTCCATATACACCTCAGTAAAATGGAGTTGCAGAAAGAATGAACAAGACATTGATGGAAAGGGAAAGAAGCATGCTCAGTGGTGCCGGGGGAACAGATATTAGAGCTTGTGCATAGTAATGTGTTTGGACCTGTGAAGGTTCCATCACTGGGTAAGTCTGTGTATTATGTATCATTTATAGATGACTTCTCGAGGAATACATGGATATATTTCCTTAAGAAGAAATCTGAAGTCTTTGACAGGTTTAAAGAATTTAAGGCTCTGGTAAACCAGACAGAGAATAAGATAAAGGTGCTAAGGACAAATAACGATGGAGAGTTTTGCAGTAAGGAATTTGAAGAATTCTGTAAGAAGTGTGGTATAGCACGGTAGAAGACTACTCCATATACACCTCAGCAAAATGGAGTTGCAGAAAGAATGAACAAGACGTTGATGGAAAGGGAAAGAAGCATGCTCAGTGGTGCCAGGTTAGGACAGGAATTCTAGGCAGAGGCGGTGGAGACAACATGTTACCTGGTCAACAGATCACCTTCATCAGCGTTGGAGGATAAGACTCCACAAGAGGTATGGACTGGTAAGAAACCCTCTCTTTCACATATGAGGGTATTTGGATGCGATGCTTATGTACATGTTCCAAAGGAGAAACGAACCAAGTTAGATAGTAAATATGAAAAGTGCATCTTTATTGGGTATAAGGATGGTTTAAAGGGTTATAAGCTTTGGAATCCAACAACAAGGAAGGTTGTGTACAGTCGAGATGTGGTGTTTAGAGAGGTGAAAGATGTTATTAAACATGAAGTCCAACCAAAGGAACCTGAGAAGATAGAGTTTGAGCTAAAGGAGGAAGAATCAGACTCTACAGCAGAGGAGGAATCAGAAGATGAAGAGCCACAAACTTCGGGTGTAAGAATCAATTCGAGAAAGAAGGCAGCCAGAAAGGTATAGTTCATCTGCTTTTGCTTTATCTATTACTGATGATGATCCCAGAACTGTGAAGGAAGCAGTAGATTCAAAGGATGGAAAACTTTGGAAAGAGGTCGTGGTTGATGAAATGGCATCTTTGCACAAAAATGAGGCTTGGGATCTGGTGGAGTTTCCGGTTGGAAGGAAACCCATTGGCAACAAATGGGTGTTCAAGAAGAAGACAAATGCAGAAGGAAAGGTGGAGAAATACAAAGCTCGGTTGGTAGCAAAAGGTTATTCCCAGGTGCCGGGAATTGATTTTGGTGACATTTTTTTTCCTGTTGCCAAGTTAACTTCTATTAGGTTACTTTTATCTGTTGCTGTTGCTTTTGATTTTGAGGTAGAACAGATGGATGTGAAGACAACATTTCTTGACAGGGATCTAGAAGAGGAGATCTACATGAAGCAACTTGAAGGCTTTGCAGTGAAGGGTAAGAAAGAACTGGTATGCAAGTTAAAGAAGTCTCTGTATGGGTTAAAACAGTCACCAAGGATGTGGTATCAGAAATTTGATGCATTTATACGGGGACTTGGCTTCACCAGAAGCAAAGCATATCACTATGTGTATTTTAAATTAATTTGTGACCGTGTTATTTATTTGGCCTTGTATGTGGATGATATGTTGCTAGTTGGAAATGACAAAGAAATTATCCAGGATTTGAAGACCCAATTGTCCTCCAAATTTGACATGAAAGATCTTGGTGCTGGAAACTACATTTTGGGCATGGAAATTAAAAGAGACCGGGCAAAGAGGAAGCTCTGGTTAAACCAGAGGAAGTATGTCGAGACAATACTGTAGAATTTTAATATGTAGGATAGTAAACCGGTGAAGGTTCCTATTCCTGTAGGTGTAAAGCTATCTGTTGAACAATGTCCCAAGACACAAGAAGAGGAAGAGGATATGTCACGTGTTCCATATGCAAGTGTAGTCGGTAGCCTGATGTATGCAATGATATGTACTAGACCAGACATTGCACATGCAGTGGGAGTATTGAGCAGGTTTATGTCAAAACCAGGGAAGGAGCACTAGACAACAGTGAAGCGGGTTTTCAGGTATTTGCGTGGCACTAGTGATTATGGTTTGTGCTATCAATGAAGACCAGGATTGGACAAAGTTTTGGATATCCGTGGCTTTGTTGATGCAAACTGGGTTGGAGATCTGGATCAAAGAAGATCTACAAGTGGGTATGTGTTTAACCTATTTGGAGGTGCAGTCAGTTGGATGAGTAAGAAACAATCTATAGTGGCACTATCAACTACAGAGGCAGAATACATGGCAGCCACTCATGCAAGCAAGGAAGCAGTTTGGTTGCAGAGATTGTGTTCAAGTATGGGGTTACTACAGGGAGCTATAAGGATAGATTGTGATAGCCAAAGTGCATTTTCTTGGCAAAGGACCCTGCTTATCATTCAAAGACAAAGCACATTGATGTTCAGTATCACTTTATGAGGGATATGATAGAAGACAAAAAGGTGTTGCTGGTAAAGGTGGACACTTTGAAGAATACTACAGATGCATTGACAAAATCTGTGAGCTCTGAGAAGTTCTCCTGGTGTAGAGAAACAATGGGCATTTTAGGGTTGGAAAAATGAGTAAGCTCTCCTGTGGCTCCCTATGGAAAGAAAACAACAAGTGGGAGATTGTTGGGTTGTGTTATATTCTTTCCATGACTAACCTGTGTATTGAATCGGGGGGTTAGAGGGGCGACAGGTAGCCCCCCCTCTATGGGGTCGCCCCGCGAAATTTTTTTTTGGACCCTATATTAGGTTGGTCGAACCTACCTATGGTTTTCAGTCCATGGTTTTGGACGCGATGGTTTTCGGTCCATGGTATTGAATGCTTCAACATGTATAAATATGCATTGTAACATTGAAAGGAACATAATGAAAAATCAAGCTGGTAGTCCCGGTTTTGGGATCCAGGGGGAAAATCTCTGTGTATATGTGTTTTATGTGTTATGCTCTCGCATTGTTTATTTTTCTGTGTTTTAGAATTCGTATGCAGGTAATTTCTGTACGGGGTTAAAACCTACGCTAACCCCCCATAGTCTTTTCATCCCTTGGTTTGCCACCGCGGTGTTCTTTATTAGTACACATGTATTTACATGTTACATTTGCTAGGCTCATTGGCCCTTTAACACACAGGCTCTTTGGATTTGATTATAGAAGCACCCTAGCCTTAAAGCACATAAGTACACTTGCCTAGCAAACTAACACATTTATACACACAGGCACATGGGCCTCAAAAGAGCCTAGGTCACTAACCTAATTAACATGTATCGACTCATTAACCTAAGTATCATATGTGCATAAACATTACAAAGTAGGGGTCAAGTCAGGGTTATTGCTTTCCCCTCCCCCTTGTTTATGCATTGTCCTCAGTGCATTTAGATACAAATGAGATAAAAATTTAAAACATGTTTAAGGGAATGTAGAAACTATTATTGCATTTAGATACAAGTGCGATCAAAATTTAAAACATGTTTAGGGGAGTGTAGAAACTATTACTCCATGTTTCTTCGTGAAAAAAGTTCAGGGGAGTGTTTTCCATGAGGCACATCTGAAATTCAAACCCTCTCCATTCTCTCATCAACAATTGAAAGTCGTGGCTATAGCATATATGTAAAATAGCACTGACATGGTGTATCTAGCTTGGCCATAAAGTTTGTTGTTTTCCAAATGAGTTACCATATTTTCATTACCTCCTTCCAGATTGAGAAATTGACCGAGATTCATTTCTTTCTGCAAAACTTGTGTTGAGAAACTTTGCCACCAAAAACCCACAATGAACTTACCTACATTACTTTGTGGTTCAACATTTCCAACAAAGTTGACCAGTGACTCTTTTGCTAAATTTTGGTCTTCAACTACATGAGTTTATAGAAAATTCGATTGTTTATTCTGCCAAAATGAAGTATGACCCATAACTTTGACACCATTCCCTAGCTAGAGATTTGTTTGATGCAGTCGTTTTCTTTCATTTGTCACCTACTCAGTTAAGGAATATATATGTATACACACACACACCCACACACCCCCCCCCCCCCCCCCCCCCCACACACACACACATATATATATATATATCTATAGATATATATAGATATGTATGTGTGTGTATATATATATATATATATATATATATATATATATATATATATGTATGTATGTATGTATATGCATGTATGTATATATATATGTGTATGTATGTATGTATATGTATGTATGTATGTATCTATATATATATATATATATTTGTTGAGGTAACGAAATCACCAACTGAGTGCTTCTCATGCTAAATCTCATCTAAATTTGTTTATGAAGCAATTTTCAGATTGTATTCAAGAGTATATGAGAGTTTGTCAGAAAATGCCTACAATTCAACTTTTTTTTTTGATAATTTTCTCAAGTAAACTTATCTTGTATCATGTAAACTACGGCTTTGTTGCTGGTTGTTCCCATTAATTAAAAATTGTGATGAACTGGAATCTTCATTCTCCAACAAGGAAAATATCCAGGGTACATTGCATGGCAGTTCTCCTTGCAGTTTGACAAACAGGTTGAAGTGTTCCACATTCAACTCTATCAACATTGTAGGATTGAATTGTTGAATTATTCAGGTAGCCACTGCTTGCAAGAAGAATACCAAAGAAACTATCTTCCAAGGTCTCAACTGTGATGGCATGTTTATATGCTCAACATAAATGGGTTCCTCCATTAATGGTTTGTTGCCTTGGATACCTCACTTACTAGAGTGCCTTACTAAATTGGTCTTCCTCTCTTGCCCTAAAGCATAGATCATTGTTGTGTGTAAAATCCTTTGACATTGTTGTTGTGTATGTTGTGATGTTGGACTATCCTCAAATCTGAATTACTCTTTTGCAACCTCTGAAACACTATAACCACTCACAATATTGTGCCAATAAGAGAGAATTCCCTTTAAATTCCAATCATGGAACCATTTTCTGAGAGAAAGTGTGTGCATTGCGAACTAGGTCATTCAAGCTTGTCGGGTCTGGACATGTACTTTGATATTGCTTTCTCTACTTGTTGTAGGTTGTATCCTGGTGAATTATCCATTACCACAGACATTTTCAACGTTATTCAACATATGCTGCTATTGTCCTACAATTTCTGGTTTGACTATAAACAAAGGATTTGTTTATGTGTGGATAGGATGCGGCCAACTTTTCTAAATTCATTTGACATGTGTTTTACCATAATAAGAAGACACAAAACTACGTTAAATGTGGATATGGAAAGGGACAATCTCAAGTTTCATATGCCCATATTCAAATTTTTAGCTTCACGGGGCTTCATTTAGAAACGTTGTTACAGATTTTCTAATAGCTTGCATTGAGAAGCACCTATTAAATAGGGTTCGAATAGTGCTAGCCTTGAACTTCTTTAGGTTTGGGCCAATAACATTATTATGAGCTGTCTTTTAAGTCTGATAGAGACACATCCGTGAATTCACAAACCACCTCTTGACTGATGTTTTAAAGATGTTATAATTCATTTTCTCTTTTGAATATTAAACAAGTCTGAAATGTTTCTTATTTGCCCCTTCTTGCTACTAAAAAGTGCCCAAGATGAATCCTCTTTTGCTGTAGTAGTTGATCAAAGACTACCAAATCAAACTAATTTGAATCCTCAAAGGCAAAAAAAAGGTTTGCAAGGTGCTTCTGTCATGTATACATATCAAATCAATTCAACCCCCCCCATTGATGTAATTAATGTTTCTAGATAATTATTCCACCATTGCTTAACATATATTGGCATGGAGGAGGAGGCCTAATTATGTTTGTTTCAACATCTATCCTCTAAGCATGCCCTTGTCAGATTGTGATATGAAGTTGCAATATTATAAAGTGATGTTGGCTTGAAGAATTATGAATTCTTCTATTCAAGTTGGTCATTGTGTGGGATACGTAACTTAGAACTCTCTACAATAGCTCCCACTTCTAAGTCCAACTCATCCTCCTGAACCTCCATTGGTCGTAGCTTTCCTTTAACAAGTCTTTGCCAAGCCATTCCTAAAATATTACGAATTGATCATTTGAGAGAATTCCTAAAATCTTACATGTATGTTCCTATGCCTGTCCAAAGGGCAGAAAACACTATGGAATAAGCTTCGAGATCTTTAAAAGTTCGTCAAATAATGTCAGCTACGACAACAATTTGTCTCTAGAGTGTTGACATTTTCTGCCCCATGAAAAATAAACTTGAGCTGCAAAATTACTCGCTTTCTAATATGACAATATTTGTTGATGCATTGTAGTAAGGGTCTCCTAAATTTTAAACCATAATCGCACTGAACTAGCTACTTGTTTAGGCCTCATCTTTGAATGTAAATGGGAATTTTTAAATTGTTGCGTGACTTGGCTCTGATTCTAGCTATATTACAGAAAATTGATGGAAATGCCACCTAGTTATAACTTATAATCTAATCGTCAACTACTTCCACGGAAGTTTTCCAACTGATAGGCTAATGTTTATGAAACCATTTAATGGTGATAATAACTAAGCTGGCAATCTCATGGTGCGGCAGGGAACCTTAATTAAAGATGGAAGTAGACGAGAACAAAATCTAAATCCTTTCAGGCGAACTGATAGTGAGGAAGGATCTCGATAATTAATACATCAGGTTTAAATTGGGAAACACCCATGTAAACTTGTTGGGCTATGCCAAATTTAACCAACAAAGAATCACTTATTAAAAAAATGAGATCATGAAAAGTTAAAATATGCAATGAAGATAGAAAGTAGGGAGATTACAACTATAGAAGTTGTAGATTCCTCTATATCTTTTGCCCCTACACCTGTTTTAGATTCCTTGTCATTATCAAAACCTTCCATATTAGAATCCTTATATCCTGTGAACTGGAATTTTACAAGGTTGCAATTCTCCTTTCTTCATTTAGATAACACTCATGAAGGTAGTGTCCTCTTCAATTTTGGGGTGGCTTACATAATTTTTAGTCTAGCACACTACTCTGCTAGCCTGGTTAGAGTGATAAGTTGAAATACTTGCTGGAATTCACTTTAGACAATCTTTTTGCTTGCCTTGTAACCACCGTGTAGATTTAAAGGTGAATGTCCATGAGCTATATATCACCCCAAATATTATATCAGAAAAGCAAAATCTAGAAAGATCTTCAAAGCATAATTTATGTAATGGACTTGGAACATGATCAAATATAGTAATTCTGAAATCGGTGAGGGGTAGTTTGCAATCTCATTTATTCCTTTGAAACTACGAGTCTATCATTTTTAGTATAAATGTATAAGCCTATTTTCTTGCATAGTCTTTTACCTTTAGTTGTCATATTTTCACTTTCAAGCATTAGTTTTCCACTTTTGCCTCTCGATGTTATTGTCTACTTTTCTTCAAATTCAAATTTAAGAGTGATGATAGATATGCTATGGGAGTGAAGCCACTAATTAACGTGTCAAGACCATGAGTGTTTCTATTTCATAGATAAAGGCAGTAGTTAATGTCAGGTAACACTGAGTATGTGCATTAACAGTTACAACAAAGCGAGAGGCTTGAGATAAATGTTTGTTAACATCCCATGCACAATTTATTACAGAAATCAGTTCACAAAAGACTACATTTCACCATTGATAATGTCCCAGGGGTGCAAACAAATTCTTGCAGACTCCAAGATAACATTGCCAATCACATTGTAATCTCCATCAACCAAGAAACACTAGTAGTTACAAACACACTAAAGCAAATCAAGGTCAAAATGTGTAATTCCAAACAACATGCCAAAACCCATGGAATTATAAAGTTATCCATAGATCTATTCTAAGCACTCTTGATGTATCATTTTGTTTAGATACTTGCATAGTGCATAGCTCTATAGTGAACTCACTACTAGCATGGCCTACAATGATTGCACCCGAAGGCACTCTCTAGTCCAAAATGATAAAGATGTTGTAATGTCATGTAAACATTTTGATTATTATTGTTATTAATTTTTGTTGGGTAGTTAAGGTAAACTTGACTTTGGTTAGGTTACTAGTGTTTTTTGAGTTCCGGGTTTATATGAGAACCCATGGTATTCATGTGGAATATAGGCTATTTATAAGGGGAAATTAAACTAGCCCAGATCCATCTTAACTCCGGATGTACCAAAAGCTCTAGAGGAATCAAATCGCTCTACTATTGAGATAATCTCCTGGAGAAAGCAAAAGCCAATACACCTCCAACCAATCTACTCAAGCCCAATTTAAAAAACTCCCTCATAAACTAAATGGTGAATGCCATCTCCACAAATGCATTTGCGAACAAGAAAACTCTAGTGGAGCCAAGTCCAACCACCTCAAGCTGCTACAAAGCAGTTCTCGAATGGATCTTGTCCCTGGAAACCTTAGAAATCACCTTTCCTACTATCATCCAAGCGGCCAGGGCTCTCCACATGTACCTTGGTGGCGTCCATCCATTCAAAATTGAACCCACTACTTCTCGATCTAGAAAAACTCCAAATTCCTTACTCTCTGGATGAAAAACAGATTCATCAATTGTTGTCGAGGCGTTCCCTCTATAGACGCAGTGTTTTAGTTTAAGTATGACATTTCCATTTGGAGATATGTGCTGCATGTCATGAACTTCCTTAGCCTTAGGTGTTAGTTTTAAGGGATAACTATTAGGGTAAAAATGTTGATTACTTGTATCAAACCCTTTAATGGAGTAACTATGTGGCCAAATTTTCCCAGGTGAAAAACCTGATCTCATTCCCTTGAAACCCATGATTCCATACTTCCATACTTCCTGCCATTTCTATCCTAATATACTCACCTAGAGTAAAATAGACTTCATTATGGCAATTATCCTAATATATTCATCAGGAGTAAAATAGACTTCATTATTGCAATTCAATCCACAAAGAAATTCTCCCATTATGAACATATTTGGATATCATGGAATTCCAAGTGATCAAAGGCGGCTTCTTCTTCTTCTTCTTTTGTTTTGTTTTGTTTGTTTTGTTTTTGTTTTGTTTTTTTTTTTTTGTTTTTGTTTTTTTTTTTTTTTTTTGTTTTTGTTTTTTGTTTTGTTTTTTGTTTTTGTTTTTGTTTTTTAGTTTTTAGTTTTTTTGTTTTTGTTTTTTTTGTTTTTGTTTTTTTGTTTTGTTTTGTTTTGTTTTGTTTTTTTTGTTTTTTTTTTTCAGTGCACCATTTAAAAGTCGAGCTTATGATCTGGAATTGAGCAACTAATTGCGTTCCATGTATGTTTTTTGCTCTATTTTTTTCTTTATAAAATGCACATAAATTCCCTTGATATGCCCATATTGGTTTTTCTCCCTTGTTGGTATTTTTCAGGAATGCTAAGACCAACATCTTTGAAACATCCAATAATGTTGGAAGAATCAATTCATAATACCAATATGGCCCTTAGAGAAGGAAAAATATGGCTTTAAAGTTGGGTTGTTTATGTTGGGCACAAGTCAAGGATTTGATTGAAAATGGATTTAAAATATTATCTTAATTGAATTGTAAATTGCAATGATGTTCATGTTGTGTGGACCAATTTAGGAACTCATTCACTATTTCTTCTCAGGTGTTTATCAAACAATTTATAAACGATCTCTATATCCTCTTTCAACACATGTGTTGTGATTATTATATAAATAGAGACCACATCGCTCTCAACTATTTTATCAAATAGTTGGTAAACATTCTAAAAATTATGCTTCTATGTTCTATCTCTGTCCCATGTAGGCCCAATGTTGTAACATGGGCTCTGCTACCACTTGCAACAGCCTCTTAGCTACCGAACTTGGGTGATGCCACTAATAGTGCTACTTATACCATAATGGCACAACACATTGTTGATTTGGGGTAGCATCGGATGTGATCTAAGCCTCTTGATAATTTTATACTGTATACATATCAAATCGATTCAATCCCCCCATTGATGCAATTAATGTTTCTAGATAATTATTCCACCATTGGTTAACTTATTTTGGCATGGAGGAGGAGGCCTGATTCTGTTTGTTTCAACATTTATTCTCTGACCATGCCATTGTCAGAGTTTGATACGAAACTGTAATGTTGGCTTGAAGAATTCTGAATTCTTCTATTCAAGTTGGTCATTGTGTGAGATACGTAACTTAGAACTCTCTACAATAGCTCCCACTTCTAAGTCCAACTCATCCTCCCCAAACTCCATTGATCATAGCTTTCCTTTAACAAGTCTTTGCCAAGCCATTCATAAAATATTACCAGTTGATCACTTGAGAGAATTCCTAAAATCTTACATGTATGTTCCTACGCCTGTCCAAAGGGAAAAAACACTATGGAATAAGCTTCGAGATCTTTAAAAGTTCGTCAAATAATGTTAGCTAAGACAACAATTCGTCTCTAGAGTGTTGACAATTTCTGCCCCATGCAAAATAAACTTGAGTTGCAAAATTACTCGCTTTCTAATATGACAATACTTATTGATGCATTATACTAAAGGTCTCCTAAATTTTAAACCATAATCGCACTGAACTAGCTACTTGTTTAGGCCTTGTCTTTGAATGTAAATGGGAATTTTCACATTGTTGGGTGACTTGGCTTTGATTCTAGCTATATAATAGAAAATTGATGGCAATGCCACCTAATTATAACTTATAATCTAATCGTCAACTACTTCCAAGGGAGTTTTCCAACTGATAGGCTAATGTTTACAAAACCATTTGATGGTGATAATAACTAAGATGACAATCTCATGGTGCGGTAGGGAACCTTAATTAAAGATGGAAGTAGATGAGAACAAAATCTAAATCCTTTTAGGTGAACTAATAGTGAGGAACGATCTCGATAATTAATACATCAGGTTTAAATTGGGAAACATCGATGTAAACTTGTTGGGCTATGCCAAATTTAACCAACAAAGAATCACTTGTTTAAAAGATGAGACCATGAAAACATAAAATTTGCAATAGAGATACAAAGTAGGGAGATTACAACTATAGAAGTTGTAGATTCCTCTATATCTTTTGCCCCTACACCTGTTTTAGATTCCCCGTCATTGTCAAAACCTTCCATATTGGAATCCTTATACCCTGTGAATTGGAATTTTACAAGGTTGCAATTTCCATTTCCTCCTTTAGATAACACTCATGAAGGTAGTGTCCTCTTCTATTTTGGGGTGGCTTACATAATTTTTAGTCCAGCACACTACTCTGCCAACTTGGTTAGGGTGATAAGTTGAAACACTTACTGGAATTTGCTCTAGACAATCTTTTTGCTTGCCTTGTAATATAGTACCACTGTGTAGAGTTAAAGGTGAATGTCCATGAGCTATATATCACCTCAAATATTATATCAAAAAATCAAAATCTAGAAAGATATTCAGAGTAGACTTTATGTAATGGACTTGGAACATGATCAAATATAGTAATTGTGAAATTGGTGAGGGGTAGTTTGTAATCTCATTTATTCCTTCGAAACTACAAGTATATCTTTTTTAGTATAAATGTATAAGCCTATTTTCTTGCATAGTCTTTTACCTTTAGTTGTCATTTTTTCATTTTCAAGCATTAATTTTCCACATTTAGCTCTCGATGTTATTGTCTACTTTTCTTCAAATTCAAATTTAAGAGTGATGATAGATATGTTATGGGAGTGAAGCCACTAATTAGTGTGTCAAGACCATGAGTGTTTATGTTTCATAGATAAAGGCACGAAGTGAATGTCAGGTAACACTGAGTATGTGCATTAACAGTTACAACAATGCGGGAGGCTTGAGATAAATGTTTGTTAACATCCCATGCACAAGTTATTACAGAAATCAGTTCATAAAAGACTACATTTCGCCATTTCACTGATAATGTCCCAGGGGTGCAAATAAATTATTGCAGACTCCAAGATAACGTTGCCAATCACATTTTAATCTCCATCAACCAAGAAACACTAGTAGTTACAAACACACTAAAGCAGATCAAGGTCAAAATGTGTAATTCCAAACAATATGCCAAAACCCAATGGAATTATAAAGTTATCCACAGGATCTATTTCAAGCACTCTCAATGTATCATTTTGTTTAGATACTTGCATAGTGCATAGCTCTATAGTGAACTCACTACTAGCATGGCCTACAATGATTACACTCGGAGGCACTCTCTAGTCCAGAATGATAGAGATGTTGTAATGTCATCTAAACATTTTGATTATTATTGTTATTAATTTTTGTTGGGTAGTTAAGGTAAACTTGACTTTGGTCAAGTTACTGGTGTTTTTTGAGTTCTGGGTTTATATGAGAATCCATGGTATTCATGTGGAATATAGGCTATTTATAAGGGGAAATTAAACCAGCCTAGATCCATCTTAAATCCAGATTTACCAAAAGCTCTAGAGGAATCAAATCGCTCTACTACCGAGATAATCTCCTGGAGAAAGCAAAAGCCAATACACCTCCAACCAATCTATTCAAGCCCAGTTTAGTGAACTCCCTCACAAACTAAATGGTGAAATCCATCTCCACAAATGCATTTGTCAGCAAGAAAACTCTGGTGGAGCCAAGTCCAACCACCTCAAGCTGCTACAAAGCAGTTCTCGAATGGATCTTGTCCCTAGAAACCTTAGAAATCACCTTTCCTACTATCATCCAAGCGAGCAGGGTGCTCCACATGTATCTTGGTGGCATCCATCCATTTAGAATTGAATCCACTACTTCCTGATCTAGAAAACCTTCAGATTCCTTACTCTCTGGATGACAAACAGATTCATCAATTGTTGTCAAGGCATTCCATCTATAGACATGGTGTTTTAGTTTAAGTATCACATTTCCATTTGAAGATGTGTGTTGCATGTCATGAACTTCCTTAGTCTTAGGTGTTAGGTTTAAGGGATAACTATTAGGGTAAAATTATTGATTACTTGTATCCAACCCTTTAATGGTGTAACTATGTGGCCAAAGTTGCCAAGGTGCAAAACCTGATCCCATTCCCTTGAAAACCATGATTCCATACTTCCATACTTCCATACTTCCCGCCATTTCTATCTTAATATAATCACCCAGAGTAAACTAGACTTCATTATGGCAATTATCCTAATAGATTCATCAGGAGTAAAATAGACTTTATTATTGCAGTTCAATCCACAAAGGAAGTCTCCCCATTATGAACATATTTGGATATCATGGAAGTCCAAGTGATCAAAGGTTTTTTTTTTTCTTTTTTTTTTTTTTTTAATTCAATGCACCATTTAAAAGTCAAGCATACGATCTAGAACTGAGCAACTAATTGCATTCCATGTATGTTTCTTGCTCTACCTTTTCTTTGTAAAATGCACCTAAGTGAATAAGGTTTCCATTGATATGGCCATATTGGTTTTTTTCCCTTGTTGGTATTTTTGAGGAATGCTAAGACCAACATCTTCGAAAAATCCAATAATGTTGGAAGAATCAATTGATAATAGCAATATGGCCCCTGGAGAAGGAAAAATATGGTTTTAAAGTTGGGTTGTTTATGTTGGGTACAATTCAAGGATTTAATTGAAAATGGATTTAAAAGATTATTTTAATTGAATTGTAAATTGCAAAGACGTTCATGTTGTGTGGATCAATTTAGGAACTCTTATTCACTATTTCTTCTCACGTATTTATTAAACAATTTATAAACAATATCTATATCCTCTTTCAACACATGTGTTGTGATGATTATATAAATAGAGAGCACATCGCTCTCAACTATTTTATCAAACGGTTGGTAAACATTCTAAAAATTATGCTTCTATGTTCTATCTCTGTCTCATGTAGGCCCAATGTTGTAACATGGGCTCTACTACCACTTGCAACACCCTCCTGGCTACCCAACTTGGGTGATGCCACTCATAGTGCTACTTATACCGTAATATCACAACACACTGTTGATTTGGGGTAGCATCGGATGTGCTCTAAGCCTCTTGATAATTTTATATTGTATACATATCAAATCGATTCAATGCTCCCATTGATGCAATTAACGTTTATGGATAATTATTCCATCATTGCTTAACATATTTTGGCATGGAGGAGGAGGCCTGATTTTATTTGTTTCAACATTTATCCTCTGACCATGCCGTTGTTAGATTCTGATATGAAGTTGTAATATTATAGAGTGATGTTGGCTTGAAGAATTCTGAATTCTTCTATTCAAGTTGGTCATTGTGTGAGATACGTAACTTAGAACTCTCTAAAATAGCTCCCACTTCTAAGTCCAACTCATCCTCCTGAAACTCCATTGGTCATGGCTTTCCTTTAACAAGTCTTTGCCAAGCCTTTCCTAAAATATTACCAGTTGATCATTTGAGAGAATTCCTAAAATCTTACATGTACGTTCCTACACCTGTCCAAAGGGCAGAAAACACTATGGAATAAGCTTCGAGATCTTTAAAAGTTCGTCAAATCATGTCAGCTAAGACAACAATTCGTCTTTAGAGTGTTGACATTTTCTGCCCCATGCAAAATAAACTTGAGCTGCAAAATTACTCGCTTTCTAATATGACAATATTTGTTGATGCATTGTACTAAGGGTCTCATAAATTTTAAACCATAATCGTACTGAACTATCTACTTGTTTAGGCCTCGTCTTTGAATGTAAATGGGAATTTTCACATTGTTGCGTGACTTGGCTTTGGTTCTAGCTATATCACAAAAAATTGATGGCAATGCCACCTAGTTATAACTTATAATCTAATCGTCAACTACTTCTAGGGAAGTTTTCCAACTGATAGGCTAATGTTTACGAAACCATTTAATGGTGATAATAACTAAGCTGGCAATCTCATGGTGTCGCAGGGAACCTTAATTATAGATGGAAGTAGACGTGAACAAAATCTAAATCCTTTCATGTGAACTGATAGTGAGGAAGGATCTCGATAATTAATACATCATGTTTAAATTGGGAAACACCCATGTAAACTTGTTGGGCTATGGCAAAAATTTAACTAGCAAAGAATCACTTGTTAAAAACATGAGACCATGACAACATAAAATCTGCAATGAAGATACAAAGTAGGGAGATTACAACTATAGAAGTTGTAGATTCCTCTATATATTTAGCCCCTACCCCTGTTTTAGATTCCCCGTCGTTGTCAAAACCTTCTATATTGGAATCCTTATACTTTGTGAATTGGAATTTTACAAGGTTGCAATTTCTTTTCCTCCTTTACATAACACTCATGAAGGTAGTGTCCTCTTCGATTTTGGGGTGGCTTACATAATTTTTAGTCCAGCACACTACTCTGCCAACTTGGTTAGAGTATAAGTTGAAACACTTGCTGGAATTCGCTCTAGACAATCTTTTTGCTTGCCTTGTAATATAGTACCACCGTGTAGAGTTAAAGGTGAATGTCCATGAGCTATATATCACCTCAAATATTATATCATAAAAGCAAAATATAGAAAGGTCTTCAGAGCAGAATTTATGTAATGGACTTGGAACATGATAAAATATAGTAATTGTAAAATTGGTGAGGGGTAGTTTGTAATCTCATTTATTCCTTCGAAACTACAAGTCTATCATTTTTAGTATAAATGTATAAGCTTATTTTCTTGCATAGTCTTTTACTTTAGTTGTCATATTTTCACTTTCAAGCATTAATTTTCCACTTTTTCCTCTAGATGTTATTGTCTACTTTTCTTCAATTCAAATTTAAGAGTGATGATAGATATGCTATGGAAGTGAAGCCTCTTATTAGTGTGTCAAGACCATGAGTGTCTTTGTTTCATAGATAAAGGCAGGCAGTGAATGTTAGGTAACACTGAGTATGTGCATTAACAGTTACAACAACATGAGAGGCTTGAGATAAATGTTTGTTAACATCCCATGCACAAGTTAATTCAGAAATCAATTCACAAAAGACTACATTTCACCATTGCACTGATAATGTCCCAGAGGTGCAAAGAAATTCTTGTAGACTCCAAGATAACGTTGCCAATCACTTTGTAATCTCCATCAACCAAGAAACACTAGTAGTTGCAGACACACTAAAGCAGATCAAGGTAATAATGTGTAATTCCAAACAACATGACAAAACCCATGGAATTATAAAGTTATCCATAGGATCTATTCCGAGCACTCTCAATGTATCATTTTGTTCAGATACTTGCATAGTGCATAGCTCTATAGTGAACTCGCTACTAGCGTGGCCTACAATGATTACACCCGGAGGCACTCTCTAGTCTAGAATGATAGAGATGTTGTAATGTCATGTAAACATTTTGATTATTATTGTTATTAATTTTTGTTGGGTAGTTAAGGTAAACTTGAGTTTGGTCAAGTTACTGGTGTTTTTTGAGTTCCGGGTTTATATGAGAACCCATGGCATTCATGTTGAATATAGGCTATTTATAAGGGGAAATTAAACCAGCCCAAATCCATCTTAACTCCGCATGTACCAAAAGTTCCTGAGGAATCAAATCGCTCTACTACTGAGATAATCTCTTGGAGAAAGCAAAAGCCAATACACCTCCAACCAATCTATTCAAGCCTAATTTAGTGAACTCCCTCACAAACTAAATGGTGAAAGCCATCTCCACAAATTCATTTGTTAGCAAGAAAACTCCAGTGGAGCCAAGTCCAACCACCTCAAACTGCTATAGAGAAGTTCTCAAGTGGTTCTTGTCCCTGGAAACCTTAGAAATCACCTTTCCTACTATCATCCAAGCGACCGGGGATCTCCACATGTGTCTTGGTGGCATCCATCCATTCAGAATTTAACTCACTACTTCCCGATCTAGTAAACCTCCAGATTCCTTACTCTCTAAATGACAAACAGATTCATCAATTACTATCAAGGCATTCCCTCTACGGACACAATGTTTTAGTTTAAGTATCAAGTTTCCATTTGGAGATGTGTGCTGCATGTCATGAACTTCCTTAGTCTTAGGTGTTAGGTTTAAGGGATAACTATTAGGGTAAAATTGATGATTACTTGTATCCAACCCTTTAATGGAGTAACTATGTGGCCAAAGTTGCCCATGTGCAAAACTTGATCTCATTCCCTTGAAACCCATGATTCCATACTTCCATACTTCCTGCCATTTCTATCCTAATATAATCACCCAGAGTAAAATAGATTTCATTATGGAAATTATCAGGAGTAAAATAGACTTCATTATTGCAATTCAATCCACAAAGAAAGTCTCCCATTATGAACATATATGGATATCATGGAATTCCAAGTGATCAAAGTTTGTTTGTTTGTTTTTTTTTTTAAATTCAATGCACCATTTAAAAGTCGATCATACGATCTAGAACTGAGCAACTAATTGTATTCCATGTATGTTTTTTGCTCTATTTTTTCTTTATAAAATGTACCTAAATGAATAAGGTTTCCATTGATATGGCCATATTGGTTTTTTTCCCTTGTTGGTATTTTTCGGGAATGCTAAGACCAACATCTTCGAAAAATCTAATAATGTTGGAAGAATGAATTGATAATAGCAATATGGCCCTTGGAGAAGGAAAAACATGGTTTTAAAGTTGGCTTGTTTATGTTGGGTACAAGTCAAGGATTTAATTGAAAATGGATTGAAAAGATTATTTTAATTGAATTGTAAATTGCAATGACGTTCATGTTGTGTGGATCAATTTAGGAACTCTTATTCACTATTTCTTCTCACGTATTTATCAAACAATTTATAAACGATCTCTATATCCTCTTTCAACACGTGTGTTGTGATGATTATATAAATAGAGAGCACATTGCTCTCAACTATTTTATCAAATAGTTGGTAAACATTCTAAAAATTATGTTTCTCTGCTCTATCTCTGTCCCATGTAAGCCCAATGTTGTAACATGGGCTCTGCTACCAATTGCAACACCCTCCTGGCTACCCAACTTGGGTGATGCCACTCATAGTGCTACTTATAACGTAATAGCACAACACGCTGCTGATTTGGGGTAGCATCGGATGTGATCTAAGCCTCTTGATAATTTTATACTGTATACATATCAAATTGATTCAATCCCCCCATTGATGCAATTAATGTTTACGGATAATTATTCCACCACTGCTTAACATATTTTGGCATGGAGGAGGAGGCCTGATTCTGTTTGTTTCAACATTTATCCTCTGACCATGCCGTTGTCAGATTCTGATATGAAGCTGTAATATTATAGAGTGAGGTTGGCTTGAAGAATTCTGAATTCTTCTATTCAAGTTGGTCATTGTGTGAGATACGTAACTTAGAACTCTCTACAATAGCTCCCACTTCCAAGTCCAACTCATCCTCCCGAAACTCCATTGGTCATAGCTTTCCTTTAACAAGTCTTTGCCAAGCCATTTCTAAAATATTACCAGTGGATCATTTGAGAGAATTCCTAAAATCTTACATGTATGTTCCTACGCATGTCCAAAGGGCATAAAACACTATGGAATAAGCTTCGAGATCTTTAAAAGTTCGTAAAATAATGTCAGCTAAGACGAAAATTCATCTCTAGAGTGTTGACATTTTCTTCCCCATGCAAAATAAACTTGAGCTGCAAAATTACTCACTTTCTAATATGACAATATTTGTTGATGCATTGTACTAAGGGTCTCCTAAATTTTAAACCATAATTGTACTAAACTAGCTACTTGTTTAGGCCTCGTCTTTGAATGTAAATGGGAATTTTCACATTGTTGCATGACTTGGCTTTGATTATACCTATATCACAAAAAATTGATGGCAATACCACCTAGTTATAACTTATAATCTAATCATCAACTACTTCCTGGTAAGTTTTCCAACTGATAGGCTAATGTTTGTGAAACCATTTAATGGTGATAATAACTAAGCTGGTAATCACATGGTGCGACAGGGAACCTTAATTAAAGATGGAAGTAGACGAGAACAAAATCTAAATCCTTTTAGGCGAACTGATAGTGAGGAAGGATCTTGATAATTAATACATTAGGTTTAAATTGGGAAACACCCATGTAAACTTGTTGGGCTATGCCAAATTTAACTAGCAAAGAATCAATTGTTAAAAAAATGAGACCATGACAACATAAAATCTGCAATGAAGATACAAAGTAGGGAGATTACAACTATAGAAGTTGTAGATTCCTCTATATATTTTGCCCCTACACCCTGTTTTAGATTCCCCGTCATTGTCAAAACCTTCCATATTGGAATCCTTATACCCTGTGAACTGGAATTTTACAAGGTTGCAATTTCCCTTTCCTCCTTTAGATAATACTCATGAAGGTAGTGTCCTCTTCGATTTTGGGGTGGCTTACATAATTTTTAGTCCAACACACTACTCTGCCAACCTGGTTAGAGTGATAAGTTTAAACACCTGTTGGAATTCGCTCTAGACAATCTTTTTGCTTACCTTGTAATATAGTACCACCGTGTAGAGTTAAAGGTGAATGTCCATGAGCTATATATCACCCGAAATATGATATCAGAAAAGCAAAATCTAGAAAGGTCTTCAGAGCAGAATTTATATAATGGGCTTGGAACATGATCAAATATGGTAACTGTGAAATTGGTGAGGGGTAGTTTGTAATCTCATTTATTCCTTGGAAACTACAAGTCTATCATTTTTAGTATAAATGTATAAGCATATTTTCTTGCATAGTTTTTTACCTTTAGTTGTCATATTTTCACTTTCAAGCATTAATTTTCCACTTTTGCCTTTGGATGTTATTGTCTACTTTTCTTCAAATTCAAATTTAAGAGTGATGATAGATATGCTATGGGAGTGAAGCCACTAATTAGTGTGTCAAGACCATGAGTGTTTCTGTTTCATAGCTAAAGGCAGGTAGTGAATGTTAGTAACACTGAGTATGTGCATTAACAGTTACAACATCGCGGAAGGCTTGAGATAAATGTTTGTTAACATCCCATGCACAAGTTAATTGAGAAATCAGTTCACAAAAGACTAAATTTCGCTATTGCACTGATAATGTCCGAGGGGGTGCAAAGAAATTCTTGCAGACTCCAAGTTAACGCTGCCAATCACATTGTTATCTCCATCAACCAAGAAACACTAGTAGTTACATACACACTAAAGCAGATCAAGGTAAAAATGTGTAATTCCAAACAACATGCCAAAACCAATGGAATTATAAAGTTATCCATAGGATATATTCCGAGCACTCTCAATGTATCATTTTTTCAGATACTGTCATAGTGCATAGCTTTATAGTGAACTCACTACTAGCATGGCCTACAATGATTGCACCTGGAGGCACTCTCTAGTCCAGAATGATAGAGATGTTGTAATGTCATGTAAACATTTTGATTATTATTGTTATTAATTTTTGTTGGGTAGTTAAGGTAAACTTTTGGTCAAGTTACTGGTGTTTTTTGAGTTCTAGGTTTATATGAGAACCCGTTGTATTCATGTGGAATATAGGCTATTTATAAGGGGAAATTAAACCAAGCCAGATCCATCTTAACTCTAGATGTTCCAAAAGCTCCAGAGGAATCAAATCGCTCTACTATCGAGATAATCTCCTGGAGAAAGCAAAAGCCAATACACCTCCAACCAATCTATTCAAGCCCAGTTTAGTGAACTCCCTCACAAACTAAATGGTGAAAGCCATCTCCACAAATGCATTTGTCAGCAAGAAAACTCCAGTGGAGCCATGTCCAACCTCCTCAAGCTGATACAAAGTAGTTCTCAAATGGATCTTGTCCCTAGAAACCTTAGAAATCACCTTTCCTACTATCATCCAAGCAGTCAAGGCTCTGCACATGTATCTTGGTGGCGTCCATCCATTCAGAATTGAACCCACTACTTCCCGATCGAGAAAATATCCAGATTCCTTACTCTCTGGATGACAAACATATTCATCAATTGCTGTCGAGGCGTTCCCTCTACAGACACGGTGTTTTAGTTTAAGTATCACGTTTCCAATTGGAGATGTGCACTGCATGTCATGAACTTCCTTAGTCTTAGGTGTTAGGTTTAAGGGATAACTATTAGGGTAAAGTTGTTAATTACTTGTATCCAACCCTTTAATGGAGTAGCTATGTGGCCAAAGTTGCCCAGGTTCAAAACCTAATCTCATTCCCTTGAAACCCATGATTCCATACTTCCATACCTCCTACCATTTCTATCCTAATATACTCACCCAGAGTAAAATAGACTTCATTATGGCAATTATCCTAATATATTCATGAAAAGTAAAATAGACTTCATTATTGAAATTCAATCCACAAAGAAAGTCTCCCATTATGAACATATTTGGATATCATGGAATTCCAAGTGATCAAAGGTGTGTTGTTGTTGTTGTTGTTTTTTTTTTTTTTAAGATGCACCATTTGAAAGTCCAGCATACGATCTAGAATTGAGCAACTAATTGCGTTCCATGTATGTTTTTTGCTCTACTTTTTCTTTTTAAAATGCACCTAAATGAATAAGGTTTCCATTGGTATGGCCATATTGGTTTTTTTCCCTTGTTGGTATTTTTCAGGAATGTTAAGACCAACATCTTCGAAAAATCCAATAATGTTGGAAGAATCAATTGATAATAGCAACATGGCCGTTGGAGAAGGAAAAATATGGTTTTAAAGTTGGGTTGTTTATGTTGGGTACAAGTCAAGGATTTAATTGAAAATGGATTTAAAAGATTATTTTAATTGAAATGTATATTGCAATGATGTTCATGTTGTGTGGATCAATTTAGGAACTCTTATTCACTATTTCTTCTCAGGTATTTATCAAACAATTTATAAACGATCTCTTTATCCTCTTTCAACACACGTGTTGTGATGATTATATAAATAGAGACCAAATCGCTCTCAACTATTTTATCAAACAGTTGGTAAACATTCTAAAAATTCTACTTCTATGCTCTATCGTTGTCCCATGTAGGCCTAACGTTGTAACATGGGCTTTGCTACCACTTACAACACCCTCCTGGCTACCCAACTTGGGTGATGCCACTCGTAGTGCTAATTATACCGTAATAGCACAACACACTGTTGATTTGGGGTAGCATCAGATGTGATCTAAGCCTCAAATTTTGCAGGTAGGCTTGGGCACATGCATTTCAAAGAACCTAAAAACCGTTTTGTGAAATTCTGCCGAGAGAGAATTATATTAAAATAATTGATATTTTGAATTGAGTTCCTAAGTCTAAACTTAGGAAAATTAAAATATTAATGGGTATTAATCTAATTGTGGGTGAATATTCTATATAAAGACGGAGATCAAGTCAAAATGATATGAGGCTTTGATTAGGAGTTAATATAGGTCGTTGGTTGTCCAACAGGAAGATATAAGAAGGGGCTTGAGGGTCTTTTGAAAAATACGCCGAGAGATGAAGAGATCAAATTTTTGAAGTGAGAAGTTCTGAGGAGGAAATTCTTATCGAAGAGATCTTTTGCAGTAGAGTGGCAAGGATAGTGATCTAGAGGAAGATTTCCAGATTCAGAGAGGTAGTAGCAAGAGGTTGAGTTATTCACAGTGCAGGAACTCTCGAGGGCATGAAATCGCAAGTGCAGGAACGCGCAATTGCAGGAATGCGAGTGCAGGAAGGCGCGAGTGCACGAACTTGTGAGTGTAGGAAGGCGCGAGTGCACGAACTTGCGAGTTCAGGAACGTGCAAGTGCTGGAACGCGAGTGAAATAACGCTTAAGTGCAGGCAACATGAGTTCCAGGGTTACTTATGTAATATCTCTGCTAGATTTTCTTGCTGTTTGGATTGCTAGTTGGGCATCCATAGATGTACTCAAATTTCACTGTTGCATAATAAAATAAAACCCTCATTGCTGCATCGGTTTTCCCAAGTTGGGTTTTTCTGGGGACATTTGTCCAAAAATAATGGTGTCCTATGTGTTTGTATTTCCTTGCTTAGTTTCTATGTTTTAGAATCATATTTAATTTGGTATAGGTTGCTTCAGTAATTTACTTCAATGTTTCAAGAAGAAATATGAAATAAGTTTGTAATATAATTTACGATCTAGGTGAAGTAGATTCAATTGGTTGCAGTAGGATTCCTGAGATTGTTAGATCTTGGAATTTTCACATGGTATCATAGTTGTTGATGTGAAACGGGGAAGAGAATATCTAGCACCTGTTTTTGAAGTTGACAATGATTTTTTTGGACAGTCAAGTCATGTCGGCTTGAAATGTTAAGTCCAAAAGACATGTCTCTTCATGAATTATCTAAGCCCTTCTTTTTGTGTATAATAGAAGGAGAGGGGATCATTTCTAAGCATCTAATGTTCATCCATTCATAGGAGATACCCTTTTGAGGTAGCCGAGTTAATTATGGAGGCAAAAGAAGCTTGTTTGGGACTGTGTTTGGGTTAATTTGTCTATTGCAAGGCTGAAGTTTGAACAACAGGCTGCCGCATTACTTGAGGACAAATTGAAGTGGTAGTTTGGCCAAATTTTGGGTGTGGTTTCCTTCATATAACATGCCACAACCCTAACTGTGATTTAAAGGCAAGCCGTAGGCCTAGATTACCCTAAACAAAGGTTGTGTGCATCACAGGTTGGTTGCAAAACTTGTTCTTGGAGAAAGGCAGGCCATGAGGCATGGTGGAGGGTTCGAAATAGCCCAGAACAATGGATAAGGGTGGGAAAACTCACTGGAAAGGAATCCGCAGTCAAAACAGAGAGTTCGAAAGTTGAAAGAGGGTTACAATAGCTTACCTACAAGCCTTAACCAAAGTACCATACTTGCAGAGCTAACACCAGTCCTTGGGAATGTAGGAAGGTTGATAAATTCTTGGTCTATTCATGTTGAATTGGGTGCTAGTGGATAAGTCCTATTGCGTGGATAGTTGCATACTGTGGGAGCCATGTGTTGAGGTTGACTTAGGTGGTTGGAAACCTCAACAAGGAGAAAATATTACAGTGAAAGGATTGGGTGCCATTAGACTGATGGAGGGCAGCGTGTTGGCAGCCCAAAATAGCCCTTGAAAAGTAGTCCTAAAGGAAGTGTGACAACTGAGGACTGGGTGAAGATGTTGAGCCTAATGTGAAGTACATTTATGGACTAATGGACTACTAGATTGATAGATTGGAGCTTAGGTGTTGGTCAGCCTAGAAGAGTAGATTGGATCAGCCTATGTTCATTGAAGTTGAAGTGACTTGCAGTAGTGATAGGTGGCATTCCTCTTGGAGACTCTATGTGTTGTCCTTTGATGGACTAAGGGGCAGGTAGAGAGAAGAACGGAAGCAAAGGACCACAAAGATGAGATATGACATAGAGACTGCAACGAGATTGTCAATGTATCTTGTATTCTTGTACTTGTGGATAATTGAGGTCTATTATCCTTTTTATAGGAGCCCTAAACAAGTGTATTATATGTCGATTAATATAACAAAGTTGGTTTGAAATTTGTAAAAAGTTGTTTATATTTGTGCATGTGTGATTTACTTCTTTATATTGTTTCATTGTGTAAAGTAGCTTTGTTGAGATTCTTGTTTTGGTAGAATCAAAGATTCTAAGATTCTATCCTAGACCCAAGATTGTGGAAATTCAACATGGTATCAGAGCGTGTTTGAGCTACTTTGGAAGACAATGAATCATTAGAGTGCACAACGAAGTACAAATTAAGAGGGAGTTGGTCACATTGTAGGTGAAGGTCTCACTAAAATGTCAAAGTTGCAGTCTGGTCTCCGGTATGAGGATAGGTTGGAGGGGTTGTCCAACTATAGTCCATGGAAGGAAATGATCAAGTTGGTCTTACAGGTCAACCGGATTTGGGAGTTCACCGAGAAATCCATCAAGAAGTCAACTGACCCAAAGGAGTTGGAAGTGTACGAGGATTTGGATACGAGGGTGATATTGATTGTCCTTGATGGTGTGAAGGATCCCCTAATACCTCATTTGTCCGAGAAGAACACTACACATGAGATGTGGATGGCTCTTCAAAATTTGTTCCATAGTAAGAACGAGAACCGAGTACTGGTATGGAGGATAAGTTGAAGTCCACCAATATGATACAGGGTGAAGGAGTCACTTCGTATATGATGAGATTCTCTCAAGTCAAAGATGAGCTTGCTACTGTCGGTGTGACTATTTCAGAGAATGATATGGTGAGGATTCCCTTGAAAGGGTTCACCGAGGAATGGAAGCCCTTCATCAAAGGGATCATTGCCATAGAGAAGTTTTAAGACTGGAATAGGTTGTGAGATGACTTCATTTAGGAGGAGTTGCGAGACGAGGATCTTTATTTGAAGAAGAGGGTTTCAGATGATGACATGACACTTGCAACATGAATAAAGGGTAAGCAGAAGAAGGACTTGAGTAAAGTCAAGTGTTTCAATTGTGGCGAGATGGGTCATTTTTCGTCGAGATGTTTGATGAAGAAGAAGACGGGAGATGACGAGAAGAAGAAAGGGAAGTAGCTTGCCTATGTTGCCACTTCTGTTGAGATAGATGCTCTCACTAGAAGATTGGAGGAGGACTTTGCTATGATCTCTCATTTCTCGCAAGGTACTATCGATGAGGATGGATGGTACGTGGATAGTGGTGCATCTAAACATATGACAGTGTCACAAAAGATTTTTGAGACTCTAGCTGAATGAGACTCGAAGTTTCACATGGTTATGGGTGACAAGAGTCAAAAGGAGATCTGAGGATGGGAGTTGTGCCATTCAGGATGGAGTCAGGATGGGCGATGCGGGTCCAGGATGTAATGTTTGTATGAGGACTTCGATATAGTGTGATATTTGTCTCGATGATCAAGAAGAAGGGGTTTGAGGTCTTGTTCCAAGATGGGAAGGCAAGACTCAGACCTAAGGGCTCTAGCTCCGTAGGTATTGTGCTTGGAGTTAGAGAGCATGGTCTATACAGGCTTACGGGTAAGCCTATGGATCATGGGAAGAAGAAGCAGGTGGACCAAGTGCTAGTTCCAGAGAAGTAGGTGCAGGTGCAGGCTTCAGAGGGGTAAGTATAGGTTCTAGAGAAGAAGGTCTAGGTTTTGGAGACTTAGGGAGAGTCGAGTTATAGAGGGAGTTTGCAGATTCAGAGGGAGACTTTGCAGCCCAAGAAGAGCGAGCAATCAGTGGGGACCAAGGGTGCTCTTATAACTGCCAAGAAGGAATCATGGAGAGATTGGAAAGCGATACATGAAAAGAAGAAGAAGTAGAAGCTTCCAGTGACAGTGACACTTTTGAGAGAGGCGTAGTTCATACTATAGGGATTGTTGCAGTGGTGGGCGCTAAGAGTTGGGCAAGTAGTGATGATGATGATGAGTTACTTCCTAGTCTTGGAAGTACCTCCCTCGCTAAGAGGGAGTGTTGATTTTTGAGTATCTTGGGAGGTAATCCAAGCCCTAAGGTTCGGGGTTTGGAGGTTGGAGCACCAAAAGGGTCACTTGTGGGCTTGGAACCCAAGGTAGGGGTTTTGCACCCATCGATGTTTGGGCCAAAACCATGGAGAATTTTCTACATGTGATGGATGGAGATGATGGAGGACGGTGAGGAGAATCCAATGCAACAAGAATTGTTGAAATCTGAGTTGTAGAAGACGAGATATGAATTTTTGAAGTTGACAATGAATTTTTGGACAGTTAAGTCATGTAGGCTTGAAATGTTAAGTCCAAAAGACATGTCTCTTCATGAATACACTGAACCCTTCTTTTTGTGTATAAATAGAAGGAAAGGAGATTATTTCCAAGCATCCAATGTGCATCCATTAATAGGAGATACACTTATGAGGTAGCCAAGTTAGCTAAGGAGGCAGAATAAGCTTGTTTGGGACTGTGTTTGGGTTAATTTCTCTTTTACAGGGGTGAAGTTTGAACAATAGACTGCCACATTACTTGAGGACAGATTGAAGTGGTGTTTTGGCAAGTTTTTTGGTATGGTTTCCTTCATATAACAAGCCACAACCCTAACTATGATTTAAAGGCAAGCCACAAGCCTAGATTACCCTAAACAAAGGATTTGTACATCATAGGTTGGCCACAGAACTTGTTCTTGGAGAAAGGTAGACCGTGAGGCATGGTGGAGGGATGGAAATAGCCCAGAACAATGGTTAAGGGCGGGAAGACTCACTTGAAAGGAAGTTGCAGTCAAAACAGAGATATGGAAAGTGGAAAGAGGGTTGTAAGAACTTGCCTACAAGCCCTAACCAGAGTACCATAATTGCAGACCTAACACCAATCCTTGGAAATGCAGGAAGGTCGATAAAATTCTTGGTGTATTCATGTTGAATTGTGTGCTAGTGGGTCAATCCTATTGTGTGGAAAATTGCATCATGTGGGAGCCATGTGTTGAGGTTGACTTGGGTGGTTGGAAACCTCAACAAGGAGCAGATCTTATAGTGAAAGGGTTGGGTACCATTGACTGGTGGAGGGTAGCATGTTGGCAACCCAAATTAGCCCTTGAAAAACAGTCCTAAAGGAAGTGTGACAGTTGAAGGTTGGGTGAAGATGTTGAGCCTAATGTGCACTACATTAATAGGCTAATGGATTCTAGATTGGGAGATTGGAGCTCAGGTGTTGGCCAGCCTAGAAGAGCAGATTGGATAAGCCCATGTTCATTGAAGCATAAGTGACTTGCAAAAGTGATAGGTGGCAACCCTCCTGGAGACTCTATGTGTTGTCCTTTGATGGACTAAGAGGAAGCTAGAGAGTAGAACAAAAGCGAAGGACCGACAAGATGAGATATGACATAAATACTACAACAAGATTGTCAATGTATCTTGTATTCTTGTACTTCTGGATAATCGAGGGCCATTATCCCTTGTATTGGAGCCCTAGACAATTGTATTATATGTTGATTAATAAAACGAAGTTGGGTTGAAATTTGTAAAAAGTCATCTATATTTGCGCATGTGTGATTTATTGCTTTATATTTTTCTGTTGTGCAAAGTAACTTTGTTGAGATACTTGGTTTGGTAGCTTAAGAGATTCTAAGATTCTATCTTAGACTCAAGATCATGGAAATTCAACATCTCCCAGGGTCCTGAGAGTACAATAGCTAAGGATCCCTCGATTATCCCTAAACCAAAACTACAATCATCCCCTGGTAGTCTAAGGGAAAGGAAGGCTGAATGCATCCTATTCCCCTCCCTTCACCTTTTATTTATAACTTGGGATAATAATATATTATAATATTTTATTATAACGTATTTTAATATTATTCTTAATGTTACTTTAGGAATATTATAACAATAATAGTTATTTGTCTTAGGACCCATGTCCTAGTTTTTCCACCTCACCTTTTCCTTATTGTGGGGTCCTAACACTTATACTCTTTTTGTCCCTTGGTTTGACGTCATGGTGTTCTTTATTAATACACATATGTTTACATGTTACATTTGTTAGGCTCATTTCCCTTTTAACACACATACTACCTGGCCTTAAACACATTAGTACATTGTCTTACCACCCTAACACATTTATACACAGGCACGTGGGCCTTAACAGAACCTAGCTCACCAGCCTAATTAACATGTAATGACTCACTAGCCTAAGTATCATATGTACATAAATATCTACAATTTGGGGGTCAATTTAGGTTTTATAGGTGGTCTCATGGTCATGTTTGGCATTTAAGTACATAGATACAAAAAAAAAAATTCTGCTACATATTGCCCCCATGGTAGGAGACACTATCAATAGAAGTGATAGTGTCAAGGTACCATTCAAAGAGAAATTGACAATCAAGGACAAGGAACACAAAAGGAAAAAATACTATGCAACCAATGAAAACACAATGATGCATAAGGATAAGGCCCATAGAACATTATGGAATGATTTGGTGCCCCTACTTAAGAAGACATCTTTCTTATGTTCCAATTCACATGATAACAGGAAATCCTCTTATGTAAATATCAAAAGCATTGGTTGAGGATGACAACATCTCACAGAAACACAAGACAACAAGCAAATTGTGCAATAGAAGACAATATAAACATGTAGTGATGTATATCACATTGAAAATGTTAAGAATAAGGGAGCAAAGAGGGATCTAGCTATTTCCTTACTACAATACCATGCTCCAACACCGTGATTGACATTGGTGCCTAGTGCATCATTTTGAGGAAAAACTTCATGTTTCGACGACACAATGACATGATGTTGTTGGCATTATTGTCATTGATGGCAAAGGAGTAGAAACAGAGGATCAACTATGTGAATCAGAATGTTGAGCTTGGGATCCTAATGAGTTGATGATATTGGCTTATGTTGGTATATGCATATGATGAGAGAGAATGTTTCTCAAACATTGATTTATGTTGAATGCTAGATGGCTTGAACTGAAGAAGGCTGAAAGTGATGTGAAGTGCAAAGGCTATGATAATCAATGTGAAGGCTGAACATTGTCAAATGGAACACAAAATATTGAAACACAAGCTAGCAATATATATGTTTTTATTAATAGAAAAATGTATGATACAAATTTGATTTGTCTCTTGTAATCATTACTAGTTGAGATGTTTTATTTTAGCTCTATTTTATATTACAAAATTTCTTTTAGAATTGAAAATGAAGGGACATTGTATGAGAAGTTTTTGGAAGTCCAAGAGACAATGCTTCATTTCATATTCCTGCAAAGAATACAAACAACCCATATGGCTTGCTTATAAAACATACAATGTGGAATGGAAATGTGATTTTTTGAAGAAAAACAATCTGCATAAGAAAGTGGATGAGAAGCAAGGAAAGAGATGCAAAGTGAAAAGGAGAAGCAATGCAGCAGTAGACTTGACAACAGAACTGTAAATGAGGTAACCAACATTTGTAACATGATGTTGTGATTGAGAGATTTATGTCCCCTTCTATGTTGTAGCTTGAAAAGGAACAGGTTGTATCTTGTTGAGGTAGGAGTCTCTTGTGGGTTGTAGCCTGCAGAAAACTTGTGGGAGTTGGAGCTTCCTTTGAGGTAGGAGCCTCTTGTAGGTTGGAGCCTACAAAAATTTGATGTAATAAGGAGTAGCAGCTTGTCTTCACATCACTTTCAACCTAAAATTCGTGGTTTTCTCCCTTCAGGGTTTCCACTTATATCTGGTGTCTTCATGTGTTTATTCTTGCGTGTTGTGTGAATGTTTTGAATTCTTGATAAATAAATCTGCAAACTTCTCTCCTTAAACACCTACAAAAGGAATTCAATAATAATTAAGCACAAACATAAATCATTAACTGCATAAGAAGAAGATTAAGTTGAGAAAAAATAAAGAATTTTGAATTACTGATTCACCCTCCCTTCTCAATAATTTTCAATCATAAATATCAATTGGTATCAGAGCTTGGCTCCTTCAGTAGCATTCTAACAGTTGGAAGGAGGTCCCAAGTTATTAAAATGGCTAGTCAAGAAGGATGCTCAACAAATAAGGCCCCTCTATTTACTGGTACAAACTATGCATTCTATAAAGTAAGAATGAAGACATATTTAATGTGTCTAGGAATAGAAGTCCAGGTTGTTGTGATGGTGGGGTATGAAGAATCAAAGGAAACAACTAGTGACAAAGATGCCAAACTGAATTTTATAGCTAATGCAAAAGCTATGAATGCACTTCTGAGTGGTCTACATGAGTATGAATTTATCAAAGTAATGCATTGTGAGGCAACTAAAGATATCTGGGTTAAATTAGAAAATATTCACGAAGGAGGTAAAAAGGTGAACATGACCAAATTACAAGTGTATAAAACACATTTTGAGACCTTAAAAATGAACTAAGATGAAGATATAGCTAAATTATTGTTAAGAGTTGATGAATTTGTAAATATCATGCTGGGTCTAAGCGAAACAACCAACGAAAGTGGACTAGTTGAGAAAATTTTGAGGTCATTACCTTATAAATTCAATCCTAAGGTTTCAACTATAGAAGAAACAACAAACTTTGAGACTTTGAATAGAGATCAACTACGTGGCTCTTTGACAACATATGAGATGAGAATTCCAAAAGGGAAGGCAACCAGTAGAGAGGCAATTTTCAAGGCAGACAAGCCCATAGAAGAAAACGAGAAGTCATGTTTAGGTTCTGATGAAGAAGAAGCAAAATTTGTCAGATGGTTGAAGAAAGGCATATGTAAGTACAAAGTAAAACTTCCATTTAAGTGTTTTAACTGTGGATGAGTGGGACATTATGCATCAAAATGGCTTTTTAAGAAAGAGGAAAATCAACCTAAAGGGAAAGAGAAGAACAAGTCTAACAAAATGCAGAAAGAGAGACAATTCAAAAGAAAAAAATTCTATGCTCAAGAAGATAGCAGTGGATCTGAAAGTTTTAATGAATCCTCTAGTGAAGATGGAACCAGTGAATTGATGCTGGTGGCCTTGGAATAACTTGAAAAGGATTTCCAGGAATATGAAGAAGAAGAGGAAGGTAAGGTAGAACTTGAGGGACAGTGAATCAATGCCCTAGTTCAAATAGAAATGCTTAAACTAAAGAATATAAAGCAAAAGGAGATCCTATTGAATTATGTAAAGGAAGAATCAAATTCAGAAGAAATTATCAAGTTAAAAGTTGAACTTGAAGAAGCAAACAAGGTGGATTACATTTTAATGAAGCAAATAAAAGAGAAAAACCAAGAGTATGAAATATTGGAGGAAGAGGTGGTATGTCTAAAGAAAAATGAAGAGAAGGCTCAAACCGAACTAAACATGAATATTTAGCAGATAAAAGGGTCTGAAAACCGTATGTGATATTAATTGCTCAGAGGTATAAACTCGTAAAGACTGGGTTAGGCTATGAAGGAGAATCCAGTAAATCTAAGGCAGAGGATAAAAGGACAATCACCTTTGTAAAAGTTGCTAGGGGAGAGGATGACAACTCACATCAATTTGAGAACAAAAATTTGAGCAACACTTCAACATCAAGTGAAAAACTGCAAAGGAACATTGTCAGTAAAGTACAAAAGGCAAAATAAATGGACAATCAAACAACAATCTATTAGAAACCACACTTCTTCAGGAGATAGGATTATCAAATGTCAAGATGGTTAGATTCTCAAACAACATTCACTACCAGGTACAAATATTTGTTTTATGGATATTGTTACTACTGTAAAAAATTTGGACATAAAGCCATAAATTATAGATCTTATGTCAGAAGAATTGATTTGGGAAATTTTAAGATGAGAAACAATGGATTTACAAACATTAAAACAAACATGAAAAAAATTGCATTTTCTCCTCTCCTTCATATCACTGAATTTTTCTATTGTCACAACTTTCGGCACAAGTCTTATGAATGTCAGCGTAAAGACAATAGATTAACATCTTAGAACATTTATAGAACAAATGGATGTTTGTAATGGAGAAAGAAGGTAGAAGAAAAGAAACTTGATGAGTGTGATCTAGTTCTGTATGCTCAAGACAAGACAATAAATGGTATGTGGACAGTGGCTGCTCTAGACATATGAGAGGAAATAAAAGCAAGTTTGTTTCCTTGAATGAAAATAAAACTGGAAATGTCACATTCTGATGCAGGAGCATCCGAACACCCTTCATTAAAATTGGAATTCAAAGCTGTGAAAGAGGAAACGTGGACAATCATGGCGAACCGGGCCAAATTATGTTAAAACAGAGCTAAATTGATGGAATTGATAAGGCATGATTAAATGTAATTATCTGCCATGTATGCATATAGAGAGATTTAGGGGATTTGATTGAGCGATTTGTGGGAGGAAATCATGGATCTTAGATGATCCACGCTTTTGTAATTTCCTATATAAAAAGAGTTTGTGATGTGTGAAAGATAGATAGGAGAGGATACAATGTAGTCACAGGGGAAATTTGTGACTAAGACTGAGAGGCCTTAGCCTGTAATCGAATTCTGTATATAATAGAAATATGCATGTTATGTGTATTTTGTGTGTCTGTGTATGTTTATTTATAGTCCTTTACTATAAAGTTAATAAATATGTGTGTGCGAGCGTAAAGGACGAAGTTCCTATGAACTTCGCCTTAGTGAAAGTATGGCAAAGTTAAACGTGTGTTGAATGCGAATTCCATCAATAAGCGAACGATAACCGTTGGATTGGAGAACTGATCAACGGAGGAGAAGAGTTTCCATCAAAACTGGAGTTGATGGAGTAACGCAGCGGCACCGTCGGATCATCTAGACCAACGGATAATATTGGCGGAACGAGAGAACCCTGAAAAAATTCGTGAAGAAACCCGGGAGTATATCTGGATTGTCAAATCGGCAGATCAACAGATCTAATGGTCATCGCGTGGTAACAAGTGCTGAAGTTTAATTCTAAAAGCGGACCCGATGAACTCATTAAAAAGAGTTTATAGTTACGAAATATCAGACCGTCTGTTTAAGGGTTGATCGGATGCATATCGCGTACAAACAAGCATGATCGTTAATTCCAAAAACGAACGTGATGAGGGTTTATACAACGGGATTAAAACCTTGTTGGGTTTCGACAATCAAGACTGTCCGTTGGTTGATTGATCAGACGATAATCACACGCGAACATGTGCATGGGTTAACACGCTGAGTGGACCCGATGAATTATTCAAAGAAGTTTAACTTCTTTAAGTTCCAACGGGAAATGTGTTAAGGTTGGAGATCACGTGATAACTGTTGACCTGATGGAGTGGAATCGACAGCGTGGATTGAAGCCTGACAAAGGGGAAGGTCAAAGAAGGACCGACGTTGATTAGTTGGGTTTTATTGAAGTTCGCTAGTTTAAAGGCTTCCGATATATACATGGGCCCATAACCCACAGGTCCACGCGAAGTTATGTAAAGATGCAACTTCGCTGCGTAAAAGCAGCTTGGCTGTCATCAATTTTGGTATCAAAGTAGGGAAAATGTTTCCTGCGAGAAGGAGTTTGCAAACAAAAGGAGGGGGTACAATTATATTGAATGTTGGAGAGTTTATGGTCTTTATATTGTCATGCAGGTAACGACAAAATAATGTGAGAAAACTTGCAACAACCTATAGCATGGAGTGCTCATATGGTTCCAAAGAAGAGAGAACTAGAGAGATGCCAAAAGACTAAGCTCAGAGGAGAGAATCTTGGTGAGGTATTGTGTAGCAGGGAGGACTTGTTACTGCAGAGGTTTTGTTGTAGCTCACAGAAAGATCATAAAGGCAATTCCACAGAGGATGTGGGTAGAATTGCTAAGGGATGAAGGAGAAGCATATAACCAGGAGGTCATAAATTTTTGTACCTCGGTAGTTTGATGCAGGAGCATCCGAACACCCTTAATTAAAATCAAAATTCAAAGCTGTGAAAGAGGAAATGTGGACAATCATGAAAAATTGAGGAAAATTTTGTTAAAACAGAGCTAAATTGATGGAATTGATAAGGCATGATTAAATGTAATTATCTACCATGTATGCGTATAGAGAGATTTAGGGGATTTGATTGAGTGATTTGTGGAAGGAAATTGTGGATCTTAGATGATCACGCTTTTGTAATTTCCTATATAAAGAGAGTCTATGATGTGTGAAAGATAGATAGGAGAGGATACAATGTAGTCACAGGGGAAATTTGTGACTAAGGTCGAGAGGCCTTAGCCTATAATTGAATTCTGTATATAATAGAAATATGCGTGTTATGTATATTTTGTGTGTCTGTGTATGTTTATTTATAGTCCTTTACTGTAAAGTTAATAAATATGTGTGTGCGAGCGTAAATGACGAAGTTCCTATGAACTTCGCCTTAGTCAAAGTATGGCAAAGTTAGATGTGTGTTGAATGCAAATTCCATCAATAAGCGAAAGATAACCATTGGATTAGAGAACTGATCAATGGAGGAGAAGAGTTTCCAACGAAACTGGAGTAACGCAGTGGCACCGTCGAATCTTCTAGATCGATGGATAATATTGGCAGAATGAGAGAACCCTAACAAAATTCGTGAAGAAACCCGAGAGTAGATCTGGATCGTCCAATCGGTAGATCAACAGATCTAACGGTCATCGCGTGGTAACAAGTGTTGAAGTTTAATTCTAAAAGCAGACCCGATGAACTCATTAAAAAGATTTTACAGTTCTGAAAGATCGACCGTTCGTTTAAGGGTTGATCGGACGCGTATTGCGTGCAAACAAGCGCGACCATTAATTCCAAAAACGGATGCGATGAGGGTTTATACAACGAGATTAAAACCTCGTTGGGTTTCGGCAATCAAGACCGTTCGTTGGTTGATTGATTGGACGGTAATCGACGCGCGAACATGTGCACGGGTTAACACGCTGGGCGGACTCGATGAATTATTCAATGAAGTTTAAATTCTTTGAGTTCCAGCGGGAAATGGGTTAAGTTTGGAGATCGTGCGATAGCCATTGATCTGATGGAGTGGAATTGATGGCGTGGATTGAAGCTTGACAAAGGAAAGGTCAAAGAAGGACTGATGTTGATTAGTTAGGTTTTGTTGAAGTCCACTAGTTTAAAGGCTTCCAATATATACGTGGGCCCATAACCCACAGGTCCACGCGGAGTTATGTAAAGATGCAGCTTTGCTGCGTAAAAGCGACTTAGCTGTCATCACATTCGATAATGATGAAGCAAGAATAATTAGAGGAAAAGGTACAGTCAGTCTAAAGAATGGAATAGGAATGGCTCAAGATGTACTATTTGTAGATGGTATAAAACGAAACTTGTCGAGTGTAAGTCAGATGTGTGGAAAAGGGTGTGATGTTCTCTTTAGAGCTCAAGACTGTGAAATCAGGTCAACATCTATAGGGAAGGTTCTAGCTAAAGGAGTTTGAATTGAGAATAATGTATATATCTTGAAAGAAGAGAGTGAGGAATGCTACATCAACAAACAAGATGAATCCTGGCTATGGCATAAGAGATTGGGGCATCTCAACTTTGATCACATCATCAAACTCAGCAAAAAGGGAGCAGTCAAAGATCTACCAACAATAAAGAAGCCTCAAAATACTATTTGCAAGTCATGTCAAATGGGTAAACAAACATGAACATCATTCAAAGTCAAAGATAAACTATCAAGTAGTAATCCTTTGCAGCTAGTTCATATGGATTTGTGTGGGCCTTCTAGAACAGAAGCACTAGGAGGAGAACAATATTTCATGCTCGTAATCAATGACTATTTGAGATTGACTTGGGTAGCATTTCTCAGAGATAAGTAAGAAGCATTTGAGAAATTTAAAACATTTAGGGTATTGGCATAAAATCAAACAGGGTAAAAGATAAAGTGCGTAAGGTCAGACAGAGGAGGTGAATTTACATCAGATGAGTTTGCAGACCTATGTAATGAATTTGGTATAAAACAACAATATACTGTTGCAGACACACCACAACAGAATAAAGTCTCGCAGAGAGACAAAATAGGTATGTTCAAGAAATAGCTAGAGCCATGATACAAGAAAGAAACATTTCTCAAACCTATTCGACAGAATCGGTGCATACAATAGTACATATTCTCAATAAGGCACATCTCAAACCAAATTGTGATAAGACACCTTATGAACTGTGGCATGTGAAACCAGCATCAATCAAGCATTTTAAAGTATTCGGGAGTAAATGTTATATCAAAAATAATGATGAAAAACTAGGAAATTTTGATGCTCAATCTGATGAAGGAATATTTTTGGGATATTCGTAAAAAATTAAGGGATACAGATGTTATAATAAAAGATTGCATAAGATTGTGGAATGCATAGATGTTAAGGTTGATGAAGAGCCGCCCAATAAAGAAAAGAGGATAGGTTTTATCATTTCTCTAGATCATCATCATCATATTAGTAAAGAGAATGAAGTACAAGATGAAGAATTAGAAGATACAAAGACTTATTCAAAAGGACCCTCAAGACACACTCAAAAGAATCATCCCCAGAATCAAATTATTGGAGATAAAAGTGAAGGAGTACAAACAAGGAGGCAACTAGCAGAAAAATCTAAGCAAGTTCATATATCGATGTTGTCACAAATAGAGCCAAAGAACTTTGAAGAGGCAAGTAAAGACAAAAGTTGGATAGATGTTATGAATGAGGAGTTAGATCAAATTGAGAAGAATAAGACTTGGGAACTAACACCAAGACCTGCCAGAAAGAATGTCATTGGCACAAAATGGGTATTCAAAAATAAGATGAATGAATAGGGTCAAGTTGTTAGAAACAAATCCAGACTAGTGTGTAAGGGTTACTCACAAGTGGAAGGTCTTTATTATGAAGAGACTTTTGCACTAGTTGCGAGACTGGAGGCAATCAAGATGTTTTTGGCCTTTGCATGCTACAATGATTTCAAGGTGTACCAAATGGACGTGAAGTCTACCTTCCTAAATGGTGATCTTGAGGAAGAAGTCTATATGGAACAACCTAAAGGTTTTTCATTGTTAGATAAGCCTAACTGTGTCTACAGGGTAAAGAAAGCACCATATGGTCTTAAACAAGCAACACGAGTGTGGTATTCTAGACTGGACAAGTACCTTCAAAAATAAAGTTTCAAAAGAGAAGTTGATACTAATCTATAGGTAAATGTTGATGGGGATGAATTACTGATTATAGTTGTGTATGTAGATGATATTATGTTTGGTAGCAATATATATCATATAGTAGAATGGTTTGCTGAAGAGATGAACACTGAGTTCGAAATGTCTATGATTGGAGAACTTACCTTCTACTTAGGGCTCCAAATCCTACAAAATCCTGGAGGCACATTCATTTCTCAAGAGAAATACCTAAGAGATATGTTGAAAAGATTCCAAATGGAATATTGTAAACTTGTCTCAATCCCCATGACTACTGGATGTAAGCTATGTGCAAACGATGAATCACCTGATGTGGATCAAAAGCTTTACAAATTTAAGATAGGAATTATGTTATACCTAACAAATTCTTGACTAGATATAATATTGGTGGTCACATAAGTAGCAAGGTATCAATCAACACCCAAAAAAAGCCATTTATTAGCAACAAAAATGATATTTAGGTACTTAAAAGGGACTACAGGCTATGGACTATGGTATCCTAAAGGTAAGAACTTTAAATTGACACCGTACACAAATGCGGATTGGGCGAGTTGTATGGATAATAGAAAAAGTACAAGCGATGGTGCATTATACCTAGGAGAGTCTTTGGTGGCATGGTTAAGCAAAAAACAAACATCAGTTTCTCTATCTATCGCAGAAGCTGAATACATAGCAGTTGCAACGTGTTGCACACAAGTATTGTGGATGAAACAAACACTACCAAACATGAAGGTAAAATTTAATGAACCTATATCTATCAAATGCGACAATAAAAAAGCAATAAGCATTTCAAAAAATCTTGTGCTCCATTCAAAGGCTAAGCATATACCTATAAAGTACCACTTTCTCAGAGAATAAGTTGCTCAGCAAACAGTAAAGTTAGAGTACATACCCACTAAAGAACTAATAACATATATATATATATATATATATATATATATATATATACAAAGCTCCTTGCTAGAGAACTGTTTGAGTATATGAGAAACAAGTTAGAGTACATACCCACTAAAGAACTAATAACATATATATATATATATATATATTTACAAAGCCCCTTGCTAGAGAACTGTTTGAGTATCTGAGAAACACGCTAAGGATAGTTCCTACAGGTGCTTCTTACTGATGTGACTTCAAAAGGAGATTCTAAAACTTGAAATTGAACGCACCATATAAGGGGGAGACTACAGGAACAAGAAGCATATGATTTTGTCAAGAATTTGAAGTAGTCAAGAAGCAACAAAAGAAAAGGACCATCATCAAATTTATCAAGACATTTTTTTTAAACTAGCAACATCAACCAAGTTCTTCATTCAAATGCTTACTCTTTTATTCAAGAATTTCTTATGCAAAATTGTACATATAAATGTAAAGTTTGTATATAAGCATGTAAATAAACATTCTCAAATTTACAGTCTAGTTAGACAATTGTATATCTAGTCAAAACCATGTTGAAAGATGAGTCTAGTTCATTGTATATTAGCATCATCATAATTCTTCAGCCTCTAATGAATTTAAATATGTATATGGAATGCATAGATACAAACACAAAACTGAGATCTATTCAAATGTATATACTTGTAAGAAAAAACAAAGGTATCACCTTCAAGAGGAGGAGCATATTCTAGACATTTTTATGTCTAGTCTATAGAAGCATTAGTCATGAAGCATCATGAGATTGACATCTAAATCATAGTGCTTGTAATCTCTATGTGAAGATAACTAACCTAGCAACTATCCAAGTACAATATTGATAATCACTTCATGCACATATGAGTTATGACTACAAAAACTGCTATTGATATGAAAATGGTTCTCAATTAATAAAAAAAAGAAAAGGAAAAAGGGACGGAGGAAGAGACCAACAAGTAATTTACAATGGTTCATCTCATAGCATCACCATGATTCTTCTAAAATCCTTCAACACAGATGAAAGCTTCTAAATCAGCGATGTCAAGTGGAGGTCGTAGTAAAAAATATATAACATAAATATCAATTATTGTGATAAGAAGTTGCATTGAAGATTTCATAGCGGTCTCGCAAGATCTTACATTACACCGAGAAGCTCAAGTGAACTAGTCACAAGAGAAAATAGCCGATCAAAATCAACAATAGACCTTCATAAAAAAAAAGGAGGAAGAAAAATCGATACAGTAGTAGCATAAGATTGAGGAATCTACTAAGTGGGTTATCAAACAGTATTCCCACCAACAGGTGTATAAATTCTACAGATACATGCTTGCAAAATCTCAGTTGTGATACTGTGGTGAAAGTGGAAAGTAATCAAGAATCAACTCTGGGTGGATTGATTTCAAAACAATGACAAGGGGAAGTGATACAGGGTTTATGGGATCAAACGATTATATGGCATGTATGTAGGAGATGTATTTGAAGAATGCTTTACATATCCTATAGTACACGTAAAGGAATAGCATGTATGCGTTACCTGGCCAGCGAAAAGATAGACAGTCGTTACATAAACATTGAAGAGAACGTCAGACTATAGAGAATTTCAGACTTGAAAGCAATTATGTCCAACCTAATTTGAGAATACCAGAAAGGAAAGCTAGCTAATACAACCAAGTAACAGAATTCCACGAACCTCCGTGGAAATAATTGGCGTGCCTCTCCTGCATAGTCAAAGGAGCAGACTCTAAATTAAGGATCGTGGCAGTCTTTGGTTATTGATGGCATTCCATATTCTGCACCAATATGCCACGTAACCTGAGATAATGACTGTTACTCTAGTATGTAGGCGTTATTCAACTCAACGATAACCTACCCTGTGCCGATAATGAGTGTCATACAACATTTATAACGCTTCTGGTGATAAAATCTCTCATTTCGTTTGTCATTTTTAATGTTTATTGGAGCCTCTGCATTCTGGGTATCATCAGAACATACACAACAACCTCACAACATGAATATCCCAAATTATATGTTGCATTAGCCACATATAATTTCTACGCGACTAATACTTAGTGGTTGAGCCAATAATCAAAGCGGTTGAGAGGACATACTCAGAATATCCAAGAGGTGTGTTAACAACGTTGATGACAGCCAAGCATTGCCAAGCCATCAATAGAAGTCGCATATCCAAGAGAGCCACACATAATCGAGCCTGTCGGATTTTTTTCTTTCTACCAAAGCAATGCTTCAGATACAGTTGAAACTTGAAACACATATATATAGTCATGTCAAACTATAACATAGATATATCATAGAGAGTCGAGGTAATAATAATGGAATTGGTTTAATGACACACGATGGGAAAATGAATTATGACTGCGTTATATAATTATATCATTATGTTGTTATCAACTGCGTTATATCATCATGTTATCGTTATATTAGGGAAAATGTCATTATTGACTGCGTTATATACGTTATTCGTTATTGAATTATGACTATATTCAATAACAATGAACCATCCTTTTAGTGGCATTGTGCCAAAAGCAATATAAAATTCGTATATCATATGACAATAGTGACGACGTTAACTATGTTATAGCGGTGGTTATTTGTCAATTACATTATTCGATAGGCACTATATTATTTATAGTGTTTGAAATATATTACTTTCCACCATAACATATTATAATGTAATGTGTGTTAATTCATGGCCATGTATACCTGTATGCCATCCGAGTTTAATATATTTTGAAGAGTATTTGGAGCAACGTCCAACGTTATTTTTGGAGCAGCATTATATGGAGTAGGCCAACATTATTGTTAGGAAAATGTACATCCATCACCAGCGGATACATATCAAGCAACTATTTGTTATTCCTTTCATCTGGTACTGAGATTATGAAAGAGAGATTCAATTGATCTAATTCTGTTTTTTCATTTGAAGATCCAGTTTCCTGAACCAAGGCTACAACAACAATAACAAGATATCTAGATGGCGTTCCTATTTATTCATATTCCCCTTTACCTCTTCAGGTCGGCTTTGTGAAGCTAATAATAGGGGTGTGATAGGAATTAATCGAATCGATCAGGACCTTACAGGGTTGTCCTTAAAGGTGTTATTTATTTAAAGTCTTTATCCTTGCCTAGCATGAGGGCCTTTCAATTCATGCCTGATTGTCCATTGATGCTCTTGATATGTATATGTGTCAGTATCAATATTAGTCTATGTATATGTATGTTGTATAAAAGATGTATCAGCAACAATAAGAGTATGTATATGTATGGTAGTAGTAGATGTATAAGGATTAGAAGTAAGATGTTGAGAAGGATCAACATCATGCATAATACTATGAGAGATATAATGTTAATTCATTGGCCATTGTTTTGAAGCCACGTGGATAAATTGTGGACGACCCTATGATATAACATTGCTCTCCTGCCTTGGCACATGATGAGACAAAAAGGAATGGGATGGATGTTATTTGTTGGAGTAAAATGGAAGCAAAGCTTGTTGTTAGATTTTGTTAATGTCATTGTTATTGCATCTGAGTTTATGAAGTTATTATGTGTTATTATTACTTTAAACACTGTGTAATGCTGTAAATTTGGGAAGCCTTGGAGAATACATTGAGCAACATTGAAAATTGATGCATTGGTAGTGTTTTTAATACATTCTCAGGCATAGGTTTATGAATTAGGGTTTTATGCCCTAACATGCTTATTCCCTAAGAGTCCATTATGAAGTAGCCTTCATCATGGAGACACAGTCATTCCTGGATATTGGTAAATGCATGGAGGAAGATCATAGAGTATTACTCAAAATGTGGGTTAAAATATCGTATTTTTTTGCATATAATTTTTTAAAAGACCTTTCTCATAAATTAGTCGATGCAATTGGGTATAAAGCACTTGTCACTACACTAGCAGAGGAAATATTGACGTAAATGTAAACTTCTCGGTATAAGCCATGTCCAAATGAGTTTAAGTCTACTCTTTATGCCCATGGAAGATGTGGTTATTTCCAAGAAATGGAAGGAACTCTTAATTTATTAGAGAGATGTAGCCATCTAATTGATACAATGACCATAAATATGATCCTTAGTTATTATGGTACTTACCAGGAATTGAAAAACATTAAGACATGGCTTAGAAGAATCCAAGTTGATAACAATGATTTGATGCAAATTATTGCCCTATTCTATATTCTTTGTGCTTTTCAATGAGTACATTTCTCAATATAATGTAATTCGCATGCATGCCATGCTTTCCTTACAAAGTGTTCTCTCAACAATATTATTGCATTCATTCAATTTGGAGCAACCCTAATAAGCCATTTGGAATGGCTTTCATTTAATCACAATATCAACACTGTTTATGTAGAACAAGACATTGCAGGTTATAGAGCATTAATGCAATGATGACAACTACAGTGAGTTGAATACCATATATATATATATATATATTTTATATTTATTTTTATTTTTATTTTTATTTTTATTTTTATTTTTATATTTTTATATTTTTATATTTTTATTTTTTTTATTTTTTTATTTTTTATATATATTTATTTATTTATTTATTTTTTTTTTTTTTTTTTTTTTTTTTCAGTACCTTAATAACAAAAAATGGATAAATGTGGATTGGAGGGCTACAAGACATCTATAACCCCTTGTCATTGATTTAAAAAGGGGAGGTAAGCAGATGTTATGGGAAACTATGAGGAATACCTTTCAGGACAAAAGGGAGAGGATGAATGTGTTGCCATCAATGTCAAAGGGCGAGATTGTTGGCATTGTTGTCATTGATGACAAAGGAGCATCAACAAAGGAGCAACTATGTGAATCAGAATGTTGCACTTGGGATATTGATGAGTTGATGATGTTGGCTTATGTTGGTGTATGCATGTGATGAACGAGAATGTTTATCAAAGGCTGATTTATGTTGAATGTTGGATGGCTTGAACTGAAGAAGGCTAAAAGTGATGTGAAGTGCAAATGATATGATAATCAATGTGAAGGATTGACATTGTCAAATGGAACACAAAAAATTGAAACACAAGCCTAGAAAATATATGCATTTATTAATAGAAAAATGTATGATACAAATCTAATTTGTCTCGTCATCATTACTAGTTGAGTTGTTTTATTTCAGCTCTATTTTATATTACAAAATTTCTTTCAGAACTAAAAATGAAGGGACAAGTGTATGAGAAGTTTTTGGAAGTCCAAGAGACAACACTTCATTTCATATTCCCGCAAAGAAGACAAACATCCCATATGGCTTGCTTATAAAACATACAATGTGGAATGGAGATGTGAGTTTTTGAAGAAAAACAATCCGCATAAGAAAATGGATGAGTAGCAAGGAAAGGTATGCAAAGTGAAAAGGAGAAGCAGTGCAACAGTAGACTTGAAAACAAAACCGTAAATGAGGTATCCAACATTTGTAACATGATGTTGTGATTGAGAGATTTCTATGCCCTTCTATGTTGTAGCTTGAAAAGGAACATGTTGTAGCCTGTTGAGGTAGGAGCCTCCTGTGGGTTGTAGCCTGCAGAAAACTTGTGGGAGTTGGAGCTTCCTTTGAGGTAGGAGCCTCTTGTAGGTTGGAGCCTACAAAAATATGATGTAATAAGGAGTATCAGCTTGCCTTCACATCACTTTCAGCCTAAAATTTATGGTTTTCTCCCTTCGGGGTTTCCACTTATATCTGGTGTCTTCATGTGTTTATTCTTGCGTGTTGTGTGAATGTTTTGAATTCTTGATAAATAAATCTGCAAACTTCTCTCCTTGACACCTGCAAAAGGAATTCAATAATAATTGAGCACAAACATAAATCATTAACTACATAAGAAGAAGATTAAGTTGAGCAAAAATAAAGAATTTTGAATTACTGATTCACACCCCCCAGTAATTCCCAATCATAAATATCAAATGCTACAAGGGGTGTCATGGTTTGCATTGAAGTGACATTATTATGTGTTGAATTTTTTAATGCACTCTATATAAAATATCACCTTGATGATGAAAATACAATGTAGAGAGTTTTCATCATTGAATTGGGATCATGTTGCATCACATTTACGTCAAAACCATGTCATATTAGTATTGTAGGCATCAATATTTCACATGGGGTGTCATATGTGCATCACCATATCGTTGTGATAATGTTGAAATATGAAACTTTTGAAACTTTTTCTAGGCACCCCTTGCATGAAAGTTTGGGGTTGGAACCCCTGAAAAAATATTTGGTTGTTTTTTTTGTTCATTTTTATTTTTTTCAACCAATGGCATTGCAAGCCATTGTAATGTAATTCTAGTTAAGGAATCTAACTTGGGTTAATGGATCATGGTTTTGGATGTCACAGGATCCTATATATTGTATTGTAAATGATGAAGTTAATACAATAAGAGTTAGAGCTTCGCTTTAAACATTTGTTGGTTTTCTCGGTTAAGAGTCAATAAGGTAAATTTATGAATATTGTGTGTGAATTCTATTATTTACTTTTTTTGTTTTATATAGAATCTATTTGTGCTTTGTTTTACTATAAATGTTTAAAACTTACAGTATTTATGTCATGTTAATGTCATGTGTGCATCATTATTATTTAATTTTTTGAGTCATATGACATCACTTCTGCATCATGTTAGCATCAAATCTACATCATTATTATTCTTTTTGTGTCATATTATGTGGTGTTCTTTATTAGAAAAATAGAGATAGCATAAATAACATATTTAATCTAGATTTACTATAGAAAACATAGATTACTATTACAACGACCAAATAAGAACTATAATACCACCCAATTGTTATAGTTTTATTATTGGGAACAATGTTCACTTGCGTATTTGACGGGGAAACATCCAATAGAATAGAGCTATGATTACCAATAACTCCACAAGACATCGCATTACATTTCTTTTACATCTTTAAGTAGTACTTTCCATCTCCCATGAACTTTCTAGCAGGCAAAACCTTATATTAAGCATTATTACATTTATTTCTTTTGCATGATTACATGGGCCTTATTTAATGACCTCCACACAGTGCACCAAGACATCTATCTGCATATTTATTTACTTAGGGGGTTAGGGAGGTTGGAACCCTAACATTGTTACTTGGGGAGTAGTGTATTTACACCTTCGTAGACTTTTGCAGTCAAATCGCTATGTAGAGAGAGGTTTGATGTCTAGCTTGGCCATGAGCTTCAAAATAAATTATTATTTATCATTATGTTAATGCATTTTTAGCATCATAGTGTATGCATTTTGCATCAATTAGTGTCAAAATTTCTTTGTTTCAATATAAAATTTGCAACGTAAATACTACTAATGATTTACTTATTTTTATTAATTTAATTATAGTTGATAGTTTAACTTTTGATATTAATAACTTAATTATTAATATTTTTTATGAAATTAAAATATTGGTGGGATTGATGATTATATAAGTCTATTTTACAGTGTACCAATGATGAGAGCAAAGACAATGTGTATATAATTGCAATGATTTTTTTTTTAAAATTAAATCATAAAATAACCATGTGATTTTTCTACCTATAAATAAATGGCACTTTTCCACCCGAGAAGAATGTCACCTTTATATACAACACTGCATTAATAAACATATACATAAATAATGAAAATAAATGAATCTAACATTAAAATTAGATTGTATTCTTGTTAGTTCCCTCATTTTCTAAACCTCCTCATCTTTGCTCTGTAGTGTTGGAAAATATGGTAGCCATGGTTGGTATTTTCATCATGAAGAAAATTGAAAATTTGAATTTTTGATTTTTGTCTCCAAATCTTCAAGTCGGCCTCATAGTATTTTAGGTCGGATGGGCCCCTAAGAGGGACCCATTTGACCCCCTTCAAAAGTCTATATAAAGAAGAGACTTCGTCCTCATTTCACACATCAATTTTTGTCTTGATTCTCTCTGATCCAACAAACTTTAGAAGGAGAAAACGAAGGGTCGAAAATCTGAAGTAGGGATGGCACTTGGCTTGGCATTTATCTTTCTCTTGGTTATTGGTTTGGCTATAATATTGTTATGGTTATTTTTTTATGTATTAATGAATATGGAACTCTCTCTCTCATAAAGAAATAATTCTATGGGTTTTCCCCTTGTGGGTGTTTCCTTGGCCTTAAGCTTAGATTTTTTGTGTCTCTTGTCTTATTGTTTCATGCTTATCTTTATTGCTCTTTAATGTTTTATAGTTGAAATTTTCTTTTGTGTAACTGCTTAATGATGCTAAATGTTATTACTACTAACTAATCATTGGAAGTAGTTATATGTTGAAGGAAATGATTCTTTCTAGCTTGTGTGCCCTAGAAACTTCAACATGGTATCACAACTTTGGAAGATTAGAGAGTAGTTTGAAGAATCTAAAGAAAGACGTGTTCATAGAGATCTGTTCTAGGAATTTCCGTTCTAAGTTCTGATATGAATTTGTGGAAGGCCCAAGTAAAATTAGAGTAATAAGGAGAGGGTCAAGACCCTTTGTTAAGGCTGGGATTCAAGGCCGAATCTAGGTTGAGCCGTCTCTAGGAATAACAATGAGAACTCAGAAGCTGGTAACCCTAGTGTGATTGAATACAAATATCCCTATGTATTACATCGATGCATCATAGGCCAAGCCCTATAGTGGTTCTTGTAAGACATCAGATCTTTGTTTTACATGCAATCCTGAGGTACCAAATTATTTGAGAAATTTTGCGGACTTGAGGTATGACTAAAAGCCCAATCAAAGATATGTGAAGTTCTGAGGCTAGAATATGTATGTGTCTATCTATCTATCTATCTATCTATCTATATATATATATATATATATATATATCTATATATATATATATATATATATATATATATATATCTATGTGTTTGTGCACTGTGGATACGAAAAACCATGTGGAATGTCACTATGCGGTTGAATCCATGTCTGTGAGTAAGATCGTGTTAAAACCAAGATTGGTAGCATCCAAGCTCCCTAAAATCAAAGTTCGCTCTAGTAACTGAATTATTGACAAGTCGAAGGAAGGTCTCAAGCTTGTATACATCTGTGAAAAGAGAAGGTCTGAGTCTCCATCTAAGTAATGCATCAAAATTCATTTTATCTACGTCAAGTTACCTCCTCTAAGTAGCCCCATGACACTCTTTGGCATCTTTAATTATGATGTAAGTATCTTTGTGGTTTGTACAAGTTTATATGTTGCAATATTTCGTGTGAGCCTATTTCTGGTTCATGCACCATTCTCTGCATGAAATGCGAGCTTCTTTATATCATTTATCTTCTGTGAAAGGTTGCAACCGTAAGGCACCTTATCTTTGAATTTGATAAGCTAGCTCTTGTACCATTGTGGACATCTGTTACTTACTCTCTAGAAAATTCATGTGGACCTAAAATGTCATGAAATTTGAGAAGGGTGATCGAGTTATCTCATCATTTACCAAGAAACTATGATATGATTTAAGGCTTATTGTTGTGGCTTGTTCTAGCTTTGTGATATGATATAATTCTTGTGGTCTAGCCTTGCAGTGTTAATGGTCAAGAGAGAAGAATTTATGTGGTGATTCATGTGAGCTACCACCTGTAGAAATATTGCAAGCTCTGAAGTAAGTATTGAAATCTATGTGTTGGTATTGTTATTCAAATTATGAAGGTATGAGCCTCCTCTTAGATATCTTACAAATTTCAAAGGTATGTTCTAGAGCTAGTTGCTTGATGAATCAAGTTGACACTCCTCGGGATGAAAAATTTGTCTAATAAAATTTTGTTTGAAGACTAAACCTCCTCTGATTCAAGAGTGTGGCATAGGTTGGATATCTCTATGATGAATCCAAGTTCTTGTGGTTGACCAAAAGTCTATAATTGTCATTCAAGCTTACTATTTTATATTGACTCAGTCAAAGCTATTGTGAAGGAAATCCACCTCGTATATATGAAGTATGATTCGATCCAAGTCTGAGGTCATCTTTGTGGAGGCCAATTCTATACATAAAAGAAGGTCGAAACCTACATTGCAGATAAGGTCGACCTAATTGATCTAAAAGAAAAGAAGCCGACTCTCCCATGTTCCAAGACCATGCCACCTGAATGACTCCTTTATTGCAATCAAACAATAATGAGTAGCTCAGTGTCATGAGACTTGTATCTAGAGATTTGTCGAAGAATTCATGTGTTTATACAATTAAAGAAAAGTTGTGTACCTCTTCGAAGACTTGAATATCAAGAAGAGTCATAAATGACTAAAGATATTTTGATCTGAAGGAATTTCATATTTGAATAAGAATAATAAGGTTTACTACAGTATGAAGAGGAAAATGTTTAGATACATGCAAGAAGGTTTGAATAAGTCTAATTCTCAGGACTGATTTATGTGTTTTATGTGTTATGCTCTTGCATTGTTTATTTTTCTGTGATTTAGAATTCGTATGCAGGTAATTTCTGTATGGGGTTAAAACCTACACAAATTGCCAGACTTAACTTGACTCACTAATGACCCCATTTCTCATTCACCATGGTGGCTAATTATTCCCACTAAATTGCCTTATGATATCCCAAAATTCAATGGTAATCCAGGAGAGGACCCGTTGACGCACGTTATGACGTATCATCTATGGTGTTCTTCGAACTCCCTTAATGATGATTCCATTCGACTTCGTATTTTCCAACAAATGCTTACAAGTACCACAACTAAATGGTATATTAAATTACCTAGAGCTTCATTTCATGATTTCAACACTTTATTCACCACCTTCCTCACACATTTCCAATTGCCCATCAGATATGAAACTGGAACAAAACTCTTGACCAACTTCAAACAATTGGATTCCACTCACATCTCAGATCACATTCATGAGTGGAGATGTCGTCGCTAGTTGGTCAAGACTTATGTTGCCGATCATTATTAGCGGAATGGTTTACCAAATCTCTATTGTCCCCTATAACAAAAGATGTGGCTAAAGGTGGAGTCGTGACCGAAGAGGAATTTATTGCTCATGTGCAATATCTGGACCTTGCTTATACCCAATCAGGCACACTCTATGATAAGATACCAAACAATCTGAGACCTTCGAATACTATTCCTCCTCCACCTGGTAAAGAATCTCATGCCGCTGATGGAGAGATTGGTTCTGCCAGTTCGCAGTCGGCGAGTAAACCATTTGGTATTTCTCTTACCACATCTGCTCAAAAACCTCAATCCTATCCTCCTGTGGCTTTTTCTTCTGAGATAAATGTCATTTCATCTGATAAAGTCAAGTCTCAACATCAACCTAGAAGCAAGAATAAAGGAAAAGGTAAGAAGATGAAAGACCCCTCGCCGCATGATAAACAAACAAATCAGTCCTTCAATGAGAAATGAAAGCCTCGATACCCATGCTTGATTTGAAACAAGGATCAATTTACACGTTATTGTCCACACAACGCTGAAGTGAATCAGTTTCTTAAATCTTCCACTTCTCTCGCTATGTTGACTGACCTGTTTCCCAATCAGGAGACTCATATGGTTACCTGGGACCCTTCTTCCTCTAACACGATTTTTATGCTTTCCTCCTCAAAGTTGAAATTTGATGTTAAGGTGGTAACTCGGAACAAGGACTATGGTAATGCAAATCCATTGAACGGTGAGGCTACTGATCAACCTGCCAGTTTGACATCACCTTCATTTGATCCTACTCGACCTTCGATTCCTGCAAAATTGACTATCAAGCCTCTGAAGGGCATTATTCATAAGTCTGATTTCAACCCTTATTTAAGAGCTTCCCAAAACTATAACATAGTTGAAGACTTGGCTTAGTCTCCATCAACTATGTGAACTCTTGAGGTGTTGCAAAAATGCCCTGCCCAAAAGAAGGCCTTGCTATCAGCTATCAGATATGTGGATCCATTGGATTCCAACCTAATGGTTTTATCTCATGAAAACTATACCCCTCGACTTCCAACTTAACTAACTTTTATTATCCAGGTTGTCGTCCATGGTAAGAACATTCATTTCTCTATTGTGGACGAGGGAGCCTTGACCTGAATTATGTCCTTGTCTTGTTGGAAGGCGATTGGTTCACCTCAACTGAGTCAATCAATCACCACATTGAAAGCCTTTGATGGAAGAACATACAAACCTTGTGGGATTCTGAATTCAAAGGTATCGCCGCAGTACCGGGGCGGCAAAGCCGCTCGTAAAATATACGCTGCAGGGGGGGTCTAGGAGGGGCGGCAAAGCCACCGGTAAAATATGCGCTGCAAGGGGGGTCCAGGGGGGTCGGTTGCGACCTTTGGGAGCCCCCCCCTGGCGGGGGATCAAGGGTAGCACCCCCGAAGCTAAAAATAGATGTAAAATTGCCTTGTAAAATGTTGTAATTTCTTAGTCAATCTGGGTCGTTCATTAGGCGGAGATCTGACGGTAGAAGTTATGTTTAATTTAGGATTTTTTTCCCTAGAAGGCAACCCCTCGCTATATATGAGGGAATTGTATTGCGTCTATGTAGATCTGTATTTTGAGCGAGAAAGAGAGAGGAGATTGTGTGAGAGCGAAGAGGGAATTACAACAGATCTGCTATAGGTTGTATCTCTTCAGTTTGTAGGATAATATAAAAGGAAGGACTAGCTGTTTCTCTGTGGACGTAGCCCAAACTAGGTGAATCACGTATATCTGTGCCTCTCTTGTTTTATGCATTTTCTGTGTTTATATTTCTACAATATTTTATGTGTTCCATTGCTCTTATCTAATTTTCTAGCAACTGGTATCAGAGCCAAAGGTCTATTTGGCTGATAAACTCGCAGGAGAGAAGGGTTCCTTGTTCGAGTGGGAGCAATGGCAGAAGATGGTAGGTTTAGGGTCAAAAAATTTAATGGCCAATACTACCAGCTGTGGAAGATGCAGATGGAATATTATTTGTACCAGAGAGATCTATACCAACCATTGAGCGGAAAAGCAAAGAAGCCGACGAGTATGACAGACACAGAATGGGATATTCTCCACAGAAAGGCACTTGGAACAATACGGCTGTGCCTGGCAACGTCAATAGTGTTTAATATTTCAAAGGAAATGACAACAGAGAGTTTAATGTCGACATTGGCCAAACTATATGAAAAACCCTTGGCCTCAAATAAAGTATTTCTTATGAAGAGTTTATTTAATATGAAAATGTCAGAAGATGGATCTGTTGCTGATCATTTAAATAATTTAATATAGTTACCAGTCAGTTAAGTTCTGTAGAGGTAACTTTTGATGATGAAGTTAGGGCTTTGTTATTTTTGTGCTCATTGCTAGAAAGTTGGAATGGTTTAGTTATGGAAATCAATAACTCTGTCTCTGGATCTAGTACTTTAAAGTTTAATGATGTTGTCGGTGCAATCCTTAGCGAGGAAATGCGATGGAAAAGCTCCGGTGAGACATCAGGTAATGCTTTGACTGCAGAGACTAGGGGAAGAAAAATGGAAAGAAGAAAGAGCCTTGGATATTGCAATAAGTCAAGAAAAGGCAGATCCAAGTCCAGATTAGGGATAGCGTGCTAGAAATGTGGGAAGAAAGGACACTTGAAGAAAGACTGCAAGTCTCAGAAGGGAAAAGAAGGAAATGCACAAGAAGAAAACAATCATGAAGCGAATGTGATAGGTGATGTGTTTCAAGATGCTTTGATTCTTTCATTAGAAAATATTATTGATGCCTAGGAGGTAGATTCAGGGGCCTCATTCCATGCCACAACTGATAGGAAACATTTTCATGATTATGTTCAAGGAGATTTTGGACAGGTTCGATTGGGTGATGATAAACCCTATAAAATCATTGGAATGGGTACAATTTTCATAAAACAAAAAAATGGAAATCAATGGATATTGAAGGAGGTAAGGCATGTTCTAGATTTGAAGAAAAATCTGATTTCAACAGAGCAGTTGGGAGGTGAAGGCTGTGTAACTACTTTCACAGATAAAACCTGGAAGGTCACTCAAGGAGCCCTGGTAATAACAAAGGAGAAAAGGTTGGTACATTGTATTTATGCAATGGTATTTCTAATTTGTTAATGCTTTAACCTCTACAGGAGAAGATACGACATTGTGGTATCATAGGCTTTGGCACACGAGTGAGAAGGGGATGCAGATCCTTCACTCAAGAAATTTGTTTTTATTTTTAACACGTTCGAATACTGATATATTATAAAAACTTCAACAGAGAGACAAGTTCTATTACAGATAGTAGAGGAAGCGAAGTAGGATTGATCCAAAATGGGCACGCAGTCCCTTGATCCAATTCACTAGGCTTGAAGTTTAAAACTTGGAAGGCATATCGGCTATATTGCCGTATGAACTGACCTAGGAGAAAACAATATTTACAATGCATAAGACGGCTTTACCAGAACTGGTTTACTGAATCATCAGGCGGCTGCTCTTTTTTGTCACTGTTCTTTGTTGAGGCCTCCCCTTGCATGCTTTGATTCATAGATCTAATGTGGTTGATGGCTTCTTCCAAGTGGTTGCATTTTTCTTTGAGGCCTTCAATTTCCGCCCTCTGTTTTTCTAGCTTCTTCTTCTTGGATTTATTCTCTGCATGAACTTCTTCTTTGAGATCGTTGAAGTGCTTGATGAAGCGGGCAATCATGAAACAGTGCGCCTTGCAGAGGGTGCAGCTGTTGTTGGAGATGACACGTTCCAGAGGGTTTTCAGACATTGTTGACGAGTCTTGAGTAGTCTTGGTGATCTTGAGGCAGAGCTTGGTTAGATTACTACAGAGAAGAGAGAAAAGATTGACTGATAGATTGGAGGAAGGAGGCAGGCGGATCAGAGAGTTGAAGGGAGGGGAGCAGATCAGAGAAGAGAGGATCGAGACTCCACGGGGAGGGGGAGGGATGCTACTCAAGAAATTTGTTGCCAAGTTTGAAGCATGTTGATTTGGAATTCTGTGAAAATTGTGTTTATGGAAAACAGAAGAGAGTCAGATTTTTCAAAGTTGGGAAAGAAAAGAAGAGCGAAAAATTAGAGCTTGTGCATACAGATGTATGGGGACCTACTCAGGTATCATCTCTCAGTGGCTCTTGTTATTATGTTACTTTTATTGATGATGCAACCAGAAAAACCCGGATTTATTGTATTCGAAATAAATTTGATGTATTTGATACTTTCAAGAAATGGAAAGCTTTGGTTGAAAACGAGACAGGAAAAAGGTTGAAGTGTCTCAGATCAGACAATGGAGGTGAATATTGCAGCAAAGATTTTGATAGGTACTGTTCAGAAAATGGAATTCGCAGAGAGAAGAGAGTTCCGGGAACACAACAACAAAATGCTGTGTGAGAAAGGATGAATGGGACAATCATGGAGCGTGCAAGGTGCATGGGATTGCATGCAGGATTGCCTTTACAATTTTGGGCAGATGCTGTAGATGCTGCTGTTTATCTAATAAACAGAGGGCCTTTAAGTTCCTTGGATGGTGGTATTCCAGAGGAAGCATGGACAGGTAAAAAGGTAAACTACTCTTTTTTAAAGACTTTTGGTTGTGAAGCCTTTGTCCAAATTAATAAAGCAAATAGAACAAAGCTTGAGGAAAAATCAAAGAAATGTACCTTTATTGGATATGGTGTTAATGGTTTTGGTTATCGCTTTTATGATTATGAAAAACAAAAAATCATTAGGAGCAGAGATTTTATATTCAATGAAAAGGTTTTATATAAGGATCAACTACAAGAAAAGAAACAGGAAAAAGAAAACAAAGAATACACAGTGCTTGAAGAGATCATAGAAAAAGTGATGGTGCCTGAAAATCATCAACAACCAAAACAATAACCACAATAGCAACAAGCACCTCAAACACTTGAAAGTGGTGTTAGAAGATCTACCAGGATAAGTAGACCCCCTGAACGATACTCTCCTTCATTATATTATGTATTGTTGATTGATTCTGGTGAACCAGAATGTTATGAAGAAGCAGTGCAGGTAGAAACCAAGAAGAAGTGGGAGCAAGCCATGAAAGAAGAGATGGACTCCTTAGCACATAACCAGACTTGGGACTTAGTCAGGTTTCCTGTAGGTAAAACAACATTGTAGAATAAATGGGTTTACAGGTTGAAGGAAGAAGATGGAGGTAGACAAAGGTATAAAGCTAGACTTGTGGTGAAGGGGTTTGCATAGAAAAAGGGTATAGACTTTGATGAGATATTTTCTCCTGTTGTTAAAATGACTTCAATCAAAACTATTTTAAGTCTAGTAGCAGCTGAATATTTGCATCTTGAGTAGTTAGATGTAAAGACAATTTTTTTCCATGGGGATTTGGAGGAAGAGATATATATGCAACAACCACAAGGATATGATGTAAAAGGGAAGGAGAAACTAGTGTGTAGGTTGAAGAAGAGCTTGTATGGCTTAAATAGGCTCCAAGACAATGGTATCTAAAATTTGACAGGTTTATGTCTGAACAAGGTTATACTAGATGTCACTCTAATCATTGTGTTTATCTCAAAAGACAAAATGATGGCAGCTATATTATATCGTTATTGTATGTAGATGACATGCTTGTTGCAGGTTCTAACATGCAGGAAATAGATGTGCTCAAAACAAAATTGGAAAACTCATTTGCAATGAAGGATTTGGGTGTGGCAAAACAAATCCTTGGTATGAGAATAACTAGAGACGGGAAGAATCACAATTAACATTGTCTTAGAGTGAGTACATACAAGAGGTGTTGAAAAGGTTTAATATGCAGAATGCAAAACCAGTTAGTTTACCTTGGGCTAGCCATTTCAAACTAAGTAAGGAAATGTGTCCCAAGACTTAGGAAGAAATGGCTGATATGTCTACAGTTTCGTATGCATAAGTAGTTGGAAGCTTAATGTATGCAATGGTCTACACAACGCCTGATATTGCACATGCAGTGGGAGTTGTAAGCAGGTACATGAACAATCTAGGAAAAGAACATTGGATGGTGGTGAAGTGGATTGCCAGGTATTTGAGAGGTACCACAAATCAAGCATTATGCTTTAGTGGTTCAAACATTTCTCTACAAGGATATGTTGATGCAGATATGGCGGGTGATAGAGATAACAGGAGGAGCACAACGGGGTATGTGTTTACTGTAGGTGGAACAACTATCAGTTGGGTCTCAAAACTGTAAAGTGTTGTTGTACTCTCAACAACAGAAGCAGAGTATGTTGCTTCTACAAAGGTTAGTAAAGAAATGATTTGGTTACAAAGGTTTTTGGATGAATTGGGTAAGAAGCAGGGGTTGGGCGAGTTATACAGTGAGAGCCAGAGTGCCATACATCTTGCAAAGAACTCTGCATTTCATTCCAAGACTAAACATATACAAGTCAAGTACCATTTCATACGGCCAGCATTGGAAGATGGACAGTTGAAGATGGAAAAGATACACACTAGCCAGAATCCTGCAGATATGTTAACAAAAGTTGTAACTAGGGAGAAACTGAGAGTCTGCTTATTTTCAATTGGTCTTCAAGTATGATGAAGAAGATGAGAAACAACCAGGTCCAAAGTGGAGTCCTTATCCAGCAAATGAAGCAGCGGTGGAGTTGCTATAATCAGTCTCCAAGTGGGAGATTGTTGGGTGTGGAGCCTGATTATCTTCTGTATTCAAGGGTATCGTCACATTGGACCGTAGTTTGTAATGGGCCGGAAAAGCCACCTGTAAAATATACGCTGTAGGGGGGGTCCAGGGGGGGCGACTACGACCTTTGGGAGCTGCCTTGAAGCTAAAAATAGATGTAAAATTTCCTTGTAAAATGTTTCAATTTCGTAGTCAATCTGGACTGTTCATTAGGCGGAGATCTGACGATAGAAGTTATGTTTAATTTAAGGTTTTTTTCCCTAGAAGGCAACCCCTCGCTATATATGAGGGAATTGTATTGCGTCTATGTAGATCTGTATTTTGAGTGAGAAAGAGATAGGAGATTGTGTGAGAGTGAAGAGGGAATTATAGTGGATCTGCTGTAGGTTGTATCTCTTCAGTTTGCTGGATAATATAAAAGGAAGTACTAGCTGTTTCTCCGTGGACGTAGCCCAAACTGGGTGAACCACATATATATGTGTCTCTCTTGTTTTATGCGTTTTCTGTGTTTATATTTCTACAATATTTTATGTGTTCCATTGCTCTGTAATATATAATTTTCTAACAGATGAAAGACCCCTCACCACAGGATAAACAAACAAATCAGTCCTTCGATGAGAAATGAAAGCCTCGATACCCATGCCTTATTTGAAACAAGGATCACTTTACACGTGATTGTCCACACCGCGCTGAAGTGAATCAGTTTCTTAAATCTTCCACTTCTCCTGCTATGTTGACTGACCTGTTTCCCAATCAGGAGACTCATATGGTTTCCCGGGACCCTTCTTCCTCTAACACGGTTTTTATGCTTTCCTCCTCAAAGTTGAAATCTGATGTTAAGGTGGCAACTCAGAACAAGGACTATGGTAATGCGAATCCATCGAACAGACTGATCAACCTGCCAGTTTGACATCACCTTCATCTGATCCTACTCCACCTTCGATTCCTGCAAAATTGACTATCAAGCCTCTGAAGGGCGTTATTCATAAGTCTGCTTTCAACCCTCGTTCAAGAGCTTCCCAAAACTATAACGTAGTTGAAGACTTGGCTTAGTCTCCATCAACTATGTGAACTCATGAGGTGTTGCAAAAATGCCCTGCCCAAAAGAAGGCCTTGCTATTAGCTATCAGATATGTGGATCCATTGGATTCCAACCTAGTGGTTTTATCTCATGAAAACTATACCCCTCAACTTCCAACTCAACTAGCTTTTATTATCCAGGTTGTCATCCGTGGTAAGAACATTCATTTCTCTATTATGGATGAGAGAGCCTCAACCTGCATTATGTCCTTGTCTTGCTGGAAGGCAATTGGTTCACCTTAACTGAGTCAATCAACCACCACATTGAAAGCCTTTGATGGAAGAACATACAAACCTTGTGGGATTCTGAATTCCCTTCAAGTAGAACTAGGGGGCAAAACCGTTTCCATAGAAGTTGAAGTTATTGACGGACCTCTCAATTATAATCTTCTACTGGGACGTACACAGGTTTATTCCATGGCTACCGTCATTTCGACTTACTTCTGTATGACTGCTTTTCCTCACAAATGCAAGACTGTAGCCATAGATCAACTCACCTTTTTTTCCTATGATTCTCACGTTACTAGAAGGGTCCCTCTTGTAGGGGAAACTCTACATTTGTATCAGCATGTTAGAGTTGGATTGTTGAACGATTCTTCACTTATGGGAACCTTTTTTCTCCCTCCTCCTCTCCTTCCTGACAACTCATCTTCGGTTTCTTATATCAACATGATATCATACTTGAATATCCTAGCTGATCCCTGGATTCTACCTGATGGAACTAAAATTCAAAGTTTTTGGCGACCAAATGCTGCTTAGCCTTGTTGAGCTAGTTTATGAAGCCATCTATTCGGCTTTTGTGGCTTACACCTTCTCTTCGATTAATTGGGTAGATCGATCACTAGATTATGGCACATCTTTTGATTCTTTTTCTTGTATATTCTCTATTGATGAGAGCATCATGGAGATCATGATGCTAGATCAGGGTTTATGGCACGAGCCGTGGGATGAACATCACCATCATTCCTCCTTACTAGATTCCATTGAGGATAATCTCAGTGATGTGTACTTACCTAATTTTGTCAAGCCTTTTACGAATTCCATCTCCATTCATGAGGTTGACTCCGAAAAGAACCTTTCGAATATCGAAGAAATGATACCTCTCAATATATTTTTCAAACTAGGTATTGTCAAAAATCTATACATTGGAGGAAAAGAGAGTTCGCTTTGAGCTGCCGCGCTGCAACCCTAGCCGCGTCTTCTGAGCGATCCCGCAAGCGCTCTCCCTCATGGAGCCTGGAGGCGGCCCTGCGACCCCTCCCCCCTTTCCTCCAGAGATCGAAGCCTTCAAGGCTCTGGTAACTGCAACAGGAAAACGTCAGGTCACAGGCCCGCAGCAAAAATTCGTCAAAAAACTGGACAATATACCCAAGGTGGCCTTACCAGAGGAGGAAATCTGTAGATCTGCGCTGAATCTTGCAGAAAAAGGTCTGATCGGCCAGTTCACCGGTTTGTGGCCATCCCCGAGAGCAGTCGAAGAATGGGTCAAAAGGAATTGGCTACCTTTGGTAAATGAAGGAATCAAGATCTATTTTGTAGGCAAAGGGTTCTTCGTTTTCTTGTTTGACAGTACAGAGGACAGAGGCCTGATTTTCAGAAACGGGCCATACTTCATGGGGCCTCAAGGACTCTACTTGAACAAATGGTCTACAGATTTCGATCCAGCGCAAGACGTGCCCAAGGCGGTTCCTGTTTGGGTGCGCCTCCCGCATCTTCCCCTGCATTGCTGGAATCAAAGCTCACTTCAATCCATTGGAAACGCTCTTGGAAAATACATAGACCAGGCCCCAAGGAAGGATCAATACTCTTGTGCCCGGATCTGCGTGGAGGTCGATTTGGAAACAGGATTACCCGAAGCGATTCAGCTATCGGTGGCAAACTGGACACACATACAAGAGCTTGATTATGAACAGCTGCCTTTCAAGTGTCGATTCTGTCATGAGTACGGGCACTTTGCAAGATACTGCAAAAAAAGAAACGAGGAGACAACAGAGAAGGAAAAAGAAGAACAATGGAAACAGGCAAAGAAGACAACACTCAGCAGACAGAGTAACAAAAACAAGGCTAAAGGGACAGAGAACAAAGTAGATAATGGAAGCACAAGTAACCAAAACGCCGGAAGCAGTGAAACAAAAGGCAACGAGGGGGATAAAAACCCCTTTGAAATCCTCACGCCTCCTTCAGATCCTCCGGAAGCAGGGGAAGAAGAACCACCACAGCAGGAGAATATTGAAACCATAGAACCAGGTAATAACCCAATCCCCATCCCAAGCAATATTTCTTCCCCTTCATATGCAGATATAATAAAAAAAAAGAAGAAAACCATAGAGAATATGGGATCATCAGATGATGAAACATTTGAAAGGACAACAAAAAGGGCTGGACGAAGATCAAACAAGGAAACTAGAGAAGAGGAGTCAGAAAGACAAAAAACCCTCGGCAGTCAAGCTACCATCGAAATGACACTAGGGAGGAATATCAGGCCTAGGGCCTCCAAAGGAGGAGGGCCTACCCCTTCAAGTGGTAAATGATGCAGTTGATCTCTTGGAACTGTAGGGGTTTGGGTAATCCCAACAAGGCAAAGGCTATCAAAGACTTATTAAAGATGGAGACCGTGGACATCCTTATGCTCCAAGAGACCAAAGTAGAAGGGGAAACCCTTCTAAACACCAGCGCTATGAAATGGAAATTTGATTCAGGAAAGGCTGTTAGTGCAAGGGGCACGGCTGGAGGAATAGGTACTTTTTGGACAAAAGACTTCTCACTAGAACGATTCTTAGCGACCCAACATTGGATTTTCACAGAGCTGCGTCACACCGTAAGCAATCTTTCCCTCGCTCTGTTTAACTTGTATGTCCCTGTTCATTATGAAGAAAAGAGAGAGTGCTGGAGGACACTCTTGGATTATATAGCGCAAATCAGCCCCACAAATTTAGTCATAGGTGGAGATTTGAACATAACTCTAGATCCCAAAGAAAAGAAAGGAGGGATTCAGTCTAGAGATCCTTTCATCAATACAGTGGGCAATTTGATTCAGCAGTGGGATTTGGTAGACTTCAAACCAGTGAAAGGCAAATACACCTGGACAAACAATAGAACCGGAGAAAATCATATCTCTGCCAGATTGGATAGGTTTCTCATCAGCAGCTCCTTAATGATGGACAACAGAATAGTTTTCACCAAGATTCTTCCAAAGCTCACATCGGATCATAAGCCTATCCTCTTATGCCTAAAAGAAGAAGAAGATTTAGGCCCCCTTCCATTTCGTTTCAACCCTCTTTGGGCAGGTAAAGAAGGGTTTCTAGAAACAGTTCAAGCAGCATGGAGGATAGATGTACTCGGTTCCCCAAGCTATGTGTGGGAACAAAAAATGAAAAATACAAAAAAAGCACTCAAAGATTGGATAAAGAAATCCATGCAATCCCCCAACAGGCAGAGGAAGGAGGCAGTTCTTCAATTGGAAGGAATACAACTTGAAATGGAGGAGAAAGATCCCTCTTCCACAGATTTAGCCAATGAAAAATCTGCTCAAAGGAATGTATACTGTTCTTTTAGAAATGAAGAGGAATATTGGCGCTTAAAGTCTCGAAGTCTGTGGTTCAAATCTGGGGACAGAAATACCTCATACTTTCATAGACAGTGCAGGGCCCGTCTCTCGCGCAATCATATAACAGAAATTACCAGCACTAGTGGTTAGATATATAAAGGATTTTCTCAAATCAAAGAAGCAGCTGTAAATCATTTTCAGAACCTTCTTAGTGCAGAAAGAAATGGGAACGAGGAGGATGAAGCAGAGTTTCTCACAACCATCCCAAATCTAGTCAGTGAGGAAGATAATGATTCTCTGATGAGCCCAGTAACGGAAGAAGAGATAACTAATATAGTCTGGTCCATGGAACCAGATAAAGCCCCAGGTCCCGACGGTTTCACAGTACACTTTTACAGAATTTGTTGGGAGATTATCAAAATTGATCTCTTCAGAATGATAAGAGGAATCTTGAGGAAGGCAAAAGTGGGTGGTGGAATAAAATCCACATTTCTCGCTTTAATCCCCAAGGAAACAAACCCAGGATCCTTTGACAGATATAGGCCGATCTCCCTTTGTAATTCATCATATAAGATTGTGGCCAAACTGCTGGCAAACAGAATTAAGCCACTACTTCAAAAACTCATCTCTCCAGCCCAAGGAGGATTTGTGAAAGGCAGAGAAATCTTGGACAATGTCATTCAAATCCAAGAGGCTCTCCATTCCAGCCATACACGGAAAGAACAAGGTATGATTATCAAATTAGATATGAGTAATGCTTTTGATCGTGTTAACCGTTCTTTCCTGCTCAGGGTACTTGCAGCCTTTGGGTTCAGACAGGAATTCATAAACCTTATCAAAGCCTGCATCGAAAACATCTGGATCGCTCCAATGGTGAATGGGAGACCAACAGAGTTCTTTTTAGCCACCAGGGGACTGAGGCAAGGCTGCCCTCTGTCTCCCTTTCTCTATATTCTGATGGCGGATTCATTAAGCAGAAAGTTGACACAGGAGCAACAAAGCGGCACCATTCCTGGGATAAGAATCGTGCAAGGCGTAGCCCCAGTGAATCATGCGCTTTTTGCCGATGATTCACTCCTGCTCGGGGGCGCTTCCATGAGAATTGCTAAATCCTTCAAGACAATTCTCCAAAAGTATTGCAGTGTAACTGGAGCACTAATCAGTGAGAGGAAAAGCGCAGTTTACAGATGGAATACCGATCAACAAACAATTGAAAGGATAGCCAGTGAATTGGGGTTCAAAGGCTATGCAGAGTGGGATAAAATAAAGTATCTTGGTCTTCCGTTGACGATGGGATCCAATCGCAATTATTTGTGGGAGGAGGTGATTTCCAAGTTCAAAAATAAGATAGCAGCGTGGGGCGGAGTCTGGCTTACCACAGGCGGCAAGCTCACTCTCATCCGTTCGGTGCTTTCAGCTCTGCCTACTTTCCAAGCCTCTTTGCTGATGGCTCCAAGGCAAATCGCTGATCAGATCTCTTGTTTAATGCGGAATTTTTTGTGGAATGGTGGGAAGGGGAACAGTAACCGTTTTCACTTAGTTAATTGGGAAATGGTGAAGCGTCCCATTGCTGAAGGTGGACTCCAAATTAGAGACCCCCAACAAGCAAATCTAGCCCTGGGTTGTAAACTCCTGTGGCAGCTAATATCTGAGCCCACGCATCCTATCAGCCAGCTCTTAAATTTCAAATATCTCAGAAATTGGTCGATCATCTCCTTCAACCCAGCGCCTTCTCCTAGAGGAACACAGGCTTGGAGGCTCTGTTGCAAAGGGATAGATTTCTTCAGAACACATTTGTATAAAATTCCAGGGAACGACAAAGAAACATTGCTGTGGAGAGACCGAATCATGGGCCATCCTCCACTCTCAGTCATAAACGAAATCACATATTTAAGAGTCTGGTTAAGATCAAAAGGAATCATGAAAATCGAGGACATTGCAGAATGGGATAACAAAGGCAATTGGCAGTGTTGGACTTTGCCCAACATACCAGCGCACTTAAAAAATCAGTTAAACTATTTCATAGATGCAATCACAGACTTTACTCCAGTGCACAAGGACGAGGAAGATTCATGGGGTTGGGGACAAACAGGGATATACACAGCCAAACAAGGGTACTTACAGATGCAAGGCAAAAAAGACTCTTCGCACCCAGAAGCAGTGTGGAAGCAGATCTGGGAAAGCTTCAGCATTCCGAAGATCAATTTCTTCTTTTGGACTTTGTTTCACAACAAAATCCTGACTGGAGATAACCTATGTAGAAGGAACATAGCTGGTCCACATCGATGCGTGTTCTGCAAAAAAGCCTTGGAGACCTCAGTTCACATATTTATTGAATGTGAGTATGCACAGAAGGCCTGGACTAGCTTCTTGGCTGGACTGAATGTTAGACCCCCAGTGCATTGTTCGATAACAGACATGTTTTCGTCTTGGAAAGCTCGTTATCCCTACAGCATCGCAGACAAATCTCTTTGGCACAAGGTGTGGATTGCAGCTCCAAAATATGTGTGCTGGAAGTTGTGGCTCTCCCGGAACGAAATTGTCTTTAATCAAAAAGAAATGTCTGCAGGAAATGTCGCAGAAAAGGCCAAGAAACTACTAATAGAAACTCTGAGACAATCCAATGTTAGAGACAGCTCCCTAAGAGATGAAGAAAGAGCATGGTTGGGTGATTACACTCCTACAACGAGTCCTTCAACAATCACTCGCCCAAATCACAAGGAAAACTGGCAGATTCGAGACACTTTGGAAAGCTTCCAGAAGTGGTGGAAAGCTCAAGGAAAATGCACTATCTTCTTTGACGGAGCCTCGAAAGGCAATCCAGGCAGGTCAGGAGCTGGGGGGGTCATTTATCTCCCGGATGGAAGAAAAGAGGAATTCAGTTGGGGACTCGGAATTAAAACCAACAATCAGGCAGAAGTCCTCAGTCTTTTAAAAGCTTGCCAACTGGCCAGAAAAGGAAACCCAAGGGAAATCTTAGTGTTTGGAGACTCAGAATTGCTGATAAAATCTCTATTAAATAAGAAAGGGCTCAAGGATCCAGTACTGAACAAACATATACTAAGAGTGAATAGACTCTTGAAGGACTTCTCTGCAGTTCAAATCTTTCATATCCTCAGAGAATTAAACTTAGAAGCAGACAGCCTGGCAAATATTGGATGTAATCTAGAAAAGAACATGATCAGCATAAATGCAGGAGAACCGAATATGGCAGCCATTCCTTAAAAGGGCAAGTCGATCTTGTAAAAGCAGAAAATTGTTTTGTTAGAAACAGGAAAATGTAAAACTTGATATGGCTTTGGCCACCCATAAATAAAATACCCGTTTCGGTTAAAAAAAAAAAAAAAAAAAATCTATACATTGGAGCATATTGTTCTCCATATGAGATCGAGATCTATAAAGCCCTATTTTTTGAGTTTTGGTATGTCTTTGCCTGGACTTATGAAGAAATGCTAGGTATCAACCCAAATATAGTAGTGCACGAGATTAAAACATATCCTGATGCCAAACCCGTCTGGGATCGCCTCCATCCAGTCCATCCCAAGAAGGTTGCCGGGATTAAGGCTAAAGTTGAAAAGCTTCTTTGGGTTGGTTTCATGTACCTTGTTCCTTTAATTGATTGGGTATCAAAAGTTGTCCCTATCATGAAGAAATAAGGCACGATTTGAGTATGTGTTGATTTCCAGGTTGTGAATCGTGCTTGTCCAAAGGACAACTATCCGACCCCGTTTATTGACCAGATTGTTGATGACTGCATCAGATGCGAGGTTTATTCATTCATGGATAGATTCTTGGGCTATAATCAAATCAACATTCTCTTGATGGACCAACCTAAGACTGCATTTATATGTCCTTGGTGTACTTTTTCTTATCGAAATCTTCCATTCGCTTTAAAGAACATTGGGGCCACATTTCAATGTGTTATGGATTATGCTTTTCATGACATTAAACACATCGTGCAACACTACTTGGATGATCTCCCTACTCATTCTAAACATCATGTTGATCACTCGATGCATCTAAGGGCTATTTTCCTCCATTGTAGACACTATAACATTCAACTTAACAGGCAAAAATGTGCATTCTGTGCCAGTTTTGGTCGACTCCTAGGTTTTGTCATTTCAAAACAAGGAATTCGTATTGATGCTCTGAAAGTACATGGAATCATTGACTTGCGTACACCTTCTTCTCTCATATAATTACAAAGACTCCAAGGGAAATCTAACTTCTAGTGGAGGTTTGTCCATAATTACGTTGAGTTGACCAAAGGATTCACTCACTTGCTGAAAAAAGGGGTCCCCTTCCATTAGGACGAAGTTGCTCAGAAAGCGTTTGATGCCTTGGAAGATTTACTAGTTTGGGCATCTCTTTTATACCCCCTTGATTATCAGTACAACTATTTCTTGTATCTCGCTGTTGCCATTTCTACTATAGCAATGGTATTGGTCCAAGAAGACGATATAGGGATTGAACATCCCATTTATTATCTGAGTTGAAATTTTAACGATATCAAAATTAGGTATATTCATGTAGAAAAGTTGGCTTTGGTAGCCACTCAAGCTTTCCAAAGGTTTCACCATTACAACTTGCTTCGGAAAACTACGGTCATTTCAGATTGCAACCCTGTGACATATATATTATCATGTCAATTTCTGGGGGGAAAGTACTCTAAATGGATCATTATCCTACAAGAGTTTGGCCTAGAGTTCATCATGTCCAAGTCAAAGAAGTCCCTAGTTTTCACCGAGCTAATGTGCGATCTTCCTTCCCTTGATTCTAAATATACATCTAAAGATTATATCCCTGACGAGTCGTTATTTTTTATTTCGTCATCTGGCCCATGGTATGGAGATTTTCTGATCTATCTCCAGATCCATACTTTCCAACCTAATACCTCTCACTCCGAGCCACAATGTATTCGATACCAATCTTGAAATTATGTTATTATTGGTGACACCCTTTACCGTTGTGGTATTGATACGATTTTACGGAGGTGCCTCACACTTGAGGAGGCCGAGAGAGTCCTTAATGAATTCCACTCAGGGGCATGTGGTGGACATCTATCTAGTTACGCCACCGCGTAGGAGATCTTACGTGTTGGTTACTTTTGGCCTACTATCTTTCGTGACTGTATTCTCGCCATCCAGAAGTGGCATGCGTGCGAGGTCTACGATCATAAGATCCGTGCTTCGCTTGCTTCGCTACATCACGTTATCTCTATTGGTCCCTTTGCAAAATGGGGTATCGACTTTATGACATGTAACCCTCACTCAAAAGTGGGGCATGGTTATATAATTGTCGCTGTAGACTACTTTACTAAGTGGGCCGAAGTGATGCCTACATATAACAACATTGGCGAAATGACTGCATACTTTTTCTTTAATCACGCTATTGCTAGGTTTGGTGTTCCACAAGAAATAGTTGTAGATCACAAGCATTTCCAGAATCATATGATGATCGAACTAGCTCCTAAGTTGGGACTTTCACATGAAATTTCCACTCCCTACTATCCTCAGGCTAATGGATAGGTTGAGGCTATTAACAAAGTTCTTAAGACTATGCTTCAGTGTATGGTAGGGGTACACAAATCGGGTTTTCACTTGCTTCTTTACGTTTCCTTGTGGGCATATCGAACCTTAGTTAGGACTGCTATCGGATTCATACCCTTTCAGTTGGTCTATAGCCTGGAAGAAATCCTCCCCATCGAATGTGAAATTCCATTGTTAAAACTAGTTGTCGAACTTCTTCATGCCACTTCTGTAGAGGAAGAGCGTCTTTTACATCTGACTCATTTGGATGGAACTCGACGTAATTCTGCTTTAGCCAATGAAGCTCATAAAAGATGCGTCAAGGTGCAATATGACAAAAATGTCAAGCCTCGTGTCTTCTCGGAAGGAGACCTGGTTCTCTTATATGACCAGGAGGCCGATAAGTTAGGTCCAAGAAATTTCCAATCCATGTGGCTGGGTCTGTACATTGTCAAGCGAGTCCTTGCAAAAGGGGCCTATGAGTTAGTAGACTTTGATGGAGTTCCACTGGTGCAACCTAGGAATGGGATGTACCTAAAAAAATACTATGCTTGATCTCATGCGTAGTACACTGTGTACATATTGTCTATAGGTGTGTTGAGTGTGTTTGTAGTGTGTCTTTTCAGAGTTCCCACAAGTTTCTGTTGATTCCTTTTACGTTTGGTTTGTAGATGTCAACCTCTCTCAAACCATATATTGGTTATGCCGATGATGCTAGTCTTAGTACTCAAAACCTCTCTTCCGCAGCATGGACTATCTTTGCTCCAAATGGCGAGATAGTGAGTATGCAAGGGATTTTCATTGGTCGCTCTACTAACAACATCGCTAAGTATAACACAGTGGTTGAGCTACTATCTGATGCTATTTTACATGGTATCCACCGTTTAGTCATCAGGCTTGACTCATAACTCATAGTACTACAACTTTCTAATGTCTATTCGGTGAGAAATCCTAGCATCCTTTGCATGGTTTTGAGAGTACATCTTTTGGAAAGACATTTCAATTTCATACGATATGAACATATTTATAGAAATCTAAACGCATTAGCAAATGCCCTGACTATTTACATTTTAGATAAACATTTGCAACAAATGTAAATAAGTTTCAATTCACATCACATCATATTGAAAGCAAAATAGGAACTAGGAAACATTGAGAATATGTGTATATATTAAGTTTGGTTTTACAAAAAATTGTGCCCCGAGACACATATGGCTACATCGCCCATATGAAAAATTACATGCAAATATCTAAGTATACAAATCAATGGTGCTCATGATAAAATGACACTACACGAGCTATCTTGCGCAGTAATAGACCAATATGGCTAGGGACTCCAATAGTGTGTCGCTGAAGTAGCGTTGGAATCTGGTCGATCACGGTGTCATCAATCTCATGTGTTAGCCCCTCCATGTGGTGCTCCACCTCTAATAGGATCTTAGCTACCTTAAGATATCGTAGCGCATCTCGTCCTACCGCAATAATTGGTATTGGTTCCACTGCATCTTCATGTGGTTGTCTCTCTGCACGATGGAGATATGAAGCATCTACCGGTCAAACTGGTCCAATATCTACATGAAAAAATCAATAGTTTAGTCTCAGAAACATAAAAAACACAATTTTTTTTGTAAAACTTTCAAAAACCTAAATGGTTGAAATATTTTTACCTAAAGCATCCCATTGCTCACCCTCGGGAAGCACAAGCTTGGGATCATCATAGAAATCCATCCCTGTGTAAGGATAATCATTGATCATGATGAAATGTCTAGAAGCCACCCAAAGAAGGCTGGTAAGAAGTTGATCGCCAACGGACCTGCATGTCAGGCCATATGATCTATCCAACTCCTCATCCGTGGGGCCCTCAGATCAATAGGCTTGAGTATGATCTGCTGAGGCTGAAGTAGTGGCACTTGCTCTAGAGAAAAAGAGACTAAGATCAAACCATAACAGAAGTTATTTAACTTCCCCTCTCTTGATTTAGTCAATTGTTCTTTCATATTGACCAAAACTTTCTTGCTCCAGTTGAAGATTGTTGGTTCTAGGCACTCCACCCCGTACTGCATGTATGAACTACTTGCTACATGAAGTGTTGAGCTACCTTCCAATATCACGATAATGAACATGATCATTCTCAAAGGTAATTGGGTTACATATTTTATATTGATCTTTCCATCCCTAGGTTGTTGGGCTCAAGGTCTACAACAGGTAGCGATATAATATTTCACTGTCTACCCACCGCTTCTCCCACCTAGGAGGGAGACGGGGGCACCCCTTATGTATAAAATTGTCAGAAAGTAGATATATTATACCTTTATCTGGAGCAGATGTTCGCCAAACTTGAATGCTTGTTCCTGGACTTCCCATGAATGAACAAGATATTTCAACAATTCCATCTATTGCCTCATACCAGGAAGCCAGAAGAATTTTAACAATTCATAGCTTTTCAGTGCCTGGATGGTAGCAGGATCATTTGCTGCATTTAAATCATGTTCCTCATGTTTTATTTCTCTCCAAATGAATGTCATTTTGTGCTAATGAACACCTGAAACATCAACAGGAGATTCATTAGTTCCTTTTTATGCAAAAAAACTTGAAAAAAATTGAGGGAAAACTGATAAAAAAATTGGCATTTTGTGCCCAATGCACCCTAGTAGTGGACGAAAAAGCATTGCATCTGTCCCAAAAGTGGCAGTCTTCCTAGGTGCAATTCATATTTCGATTCTAGGGGGGTGTTTTGGTCCTAGGGCGTGTTCTTGGAACCCCAGGGCCCTCAAAACCTCAAAAAATTTGCATGAAATCACAAAAATGGACCGTAAAAAGAAAGAGAAGGGTTTTAGATCCTACCTAGAAGCGATGGTGCTCGAAATGGTCCACTGAATTGGTAGCAATCAGATGTAGAAAATCAAGGGAAAAAGAGCTCATAACTCTTACTGTTGGAGGTAAATGTGAAATGGTGAAAATGAATAGCCATTTTGAGTATTTATGGTCATCTCTCACATTATTTTTTTCATATTTAATGTTTTGACCTAGATATGCTTCATTTTTATTATGAAACATGTATGTTTAATCCTTTTTGTGATGTTTTGGGTAGTTCGATAGTTGTTAACAAATTTTTATCATGCTTTAAATGGGTTATTTTTACCAAGGATTGTACTTTTATCTCTTTTTTTGGGCTTTGTAAATCTACGAAAAAGGAACCATGTGGAGTCCTCTTTCAAATCTTTTTAGACTCCAAAAATATGAAAAGATCACCGAGCACTTGTCTTTTTGAACTCGTAAAAGTAAATGAAAAGACGTCTACTCAATATAAGTTTAACCCTTTTCCAGACTAAGATAGACTATAAGTTTAATCGTGCATGGTTAGTCCTAAGACGAACATTTTTTCTGTTTTTGTAAATTGTTGGTAGCCTGAATTTGAGTTTGGTTCCGATTCAAAGGGATTGCCCCTAGTTGGTGCACGTGGGGGTTGGTTGTTTCCCCCTTGCCCAGGTTCTCCTTTTTGTTTGTTCTTTCCTTTCTTATTGGTTGCATTTGGAGAGTTAACAGTGTTGAGGATTTCGTATGCTTGTTGCTATTGAAGGAAGGAAGGTTGCCCAAAATTAACCACCAGGTTAGGCCAAGGTGGGGGGTTGTTGGAAATACTAAGAGGGGGGTGAATCAATATTCCTTAGCAATTAACACTTTTAAATCTTTTCAAAGCATTAGTTAATCTTCAATTATTATTAATGTTTATCCAGTAATAACAATAAACAATAAAACACAATAGGCACACAAATTTTAGGTGGAAAACCCCCTCTGGGTCAAAAACCACCAAACGCTTTTCTAATAAATTCTTTTAAACTTCAGCCCCAATTGAAATTAAAGCTACAACTTCTTAGAATTCTAGAAAAACATTCTTCTCCAGCTCCCACTGGAAGGATGCTCGAACACCCCAGTTTCTTCCGTAGTCAACTGAATGGATGCCCCAACATCTTAGACCAAATTACCACCCTGAAGTGTTCATAGGTTCCAATCTGTAGGTGACTTCTTGCACTAGCCTAGCACCTCCCTGCCACCCTATAATGATAATAAGTGAGAGAAGAGTGTGGATTCCCGTACCAGGGACAATGATCCACGATGCAATATGATTTACAATTATTTTCTTGTACTTGACCAAACACCCGATCACACTATGACCTGCAACCCAACCATGACATCATCCCAACAGTGACTAATATACCTCCCAATAATGCCTCTTCGACTCTAAGCAGATTGAATCTTTTATAATAATGACTCTTTCAATGATGACTCTTTTACAAATTTACAATGATGACTCTTTTACAACACTGGCTTTTTGACAAGACCTGACACTTGACTCAACATTGCTTCTTGGATCACTTGCAGCTGTTGAGGTAATATTGTGCTTGCTTCAAGTAATGGTACTTTGGCATTGCATGTCCTTCTAGTATGTGTCCAAGTTGTTCTAAAGTGTCATCCTTCCTGCACATGCATTAACAAGCAAGACCCAAACAAATACAAAACAATATACTTACGTTGTCCTACAAAAACATATGTCAGAGATTATACTCAAAATTCAAATGCAAACACTAATTATACATACCTTTCTCTAGCAGAATTACTCTTTACTGTTGATGTGTGGTCCTTACTGCAGTGATCCTTAAATGCATACTTTTTCTTGCCTTCTAGGAGCCCGATATTGAATCTATTGCATCTATGTAGTTTCGGATCTCCAAGGTCCAAAATTTTGTCCTATGGTAGCCCTCTGAGTCCTATTTCCAACCCCATAGGTCTGATCAAGATTTGATTCTTCAAGAAAGAGTTATTTTGAATCTCCCACGATGACCTGATTATAGACTAGTTCAATAGAGTGAACTTGTACGAAGTGCCACATGTCACTGTTTCGACCTTCGGCTCTAAAAATGATACCCAACAACCTACAGTCCATCCTCTTTTTGTCACTATTTACTAAATTTGAATCCAAAGCTCAGAGAAAGTTATGACGTTTTTCCCGAGGTCACCTGTTTGACATGGAATTTGGGAGCCTGCAAAAACCCTACTTCCTCAGATCATATCTCCTAAAATTTAGTGAACCAAGATATTAAATCTGGTCACGAGGTTCATCGAGATTTCAGCTCAAATGGGTTTTAATTTTATATTCTGAAGCTTCGTAGATAAAAATTTATAGCGAAAATTCCACGATGACCTATTTGAAGCAACGAAATCGTAGAATCCAAGGCTCTAAACTTGCTTCAAAACAGACCTTCAAACTTGATCATAATTTTTTGCCCTAACCAAGCCTCAAAGAAACCTTAAACTACTTGCAATAGATCCTGTGTTAGAAGCTCATGAGGGCCGAAAAATTACAGAGGTCTTCTCACAAGATAGTTTGTTGAAAAGTGCTTACTAGAGGAGGATATGAGGGTCACTATTTATAGAAATGTCTTGAGTTGAGAGGGTCCTGAATAGGTGAACGTTGGAGGGATTTTAGGAGAATAAAACATTATTAATTATTGACTATTAAATGACCACAATAAATGATGAGTGCCATGCCACAACCCCATGGGGTTTTAGCCCACTAACTGGGGTTACTGACTTCAAACACGAATAACTCTCAAATCGTGAAGAACTATGTGGCGTGCCATATATCAACAAAAACATATCTACGAGTAGAATCCATTAGAAGATCCTTGACTCAGAATAGGATGATTTTTCAAGTCAAAATGCCCATGCAAGATTAGAGTAGCCCCTGGTGCTGCTGAGGTTGACATCAACGACAACCATTGATCAACAATATCCCCCTTTGGCATTGATGGCAACACAAGTACTCCCCATGCGATCGTGACACCTCTTCCTACTACCTTCTCTCCCCTTTTTCATCAATGGCAAAGGGTAACTCCCCCTGACAAATTGTCATCCTGTTGACCTGTACACACCTCCACTCCCCCTTTCTACTTAGTTAGATAAGAGAAAGAGTCTAATGAGAACTTGGGAGAATCCTAAACTTTCGATGAAGATACTCAAATGCTTCACGGGGTGATGGCTTGGTAAAGATGTCAGCAATTTGTTCCTTTGTGCCAACATATTCAAGCTTGATATTCTTTTCAACGACCTGCTCTCTAACGAAATGATATTTGATTGGAATGTGCTTTGTTTTGGAACACATCACAAGATTCTTGGAGATACTGATGACACTAGTGTTATCGCAGAATATGGGAATAGGCTCATCAAATTTGACTTGAAGATCTTGCAAAGTTTGCTTCATCCAGATAACTTGAGTACAACAAATTGCTACTGCGATATATTCTGCTTCTGCTATGGATAATGAGATTGAAGACTGCTTTTTACTTAAACATGAAACAAAGCAACCACCTAGATAGAATGCTTCTCCACTGGTACTCTTTCAATCATCAACACTTCCTGCCAAATTTGCGTATGTATAAGCTTGGCTAACTAGATAATTTCCTTTGGGATACAATAAACCATATTTTTTTGTGCCCTTAAGATATCGAAGAATTATTTTGACGACAATAGTATGAGATTCTTTTGGTGCTGCTTGGAATCTTGCTACTTGTCCAACTTCCTGCATTACATCTGGATGAGAAGTTGTCACATATAGAAGACTGCCAATCATAGATCTATACAACCTTTGGTCCACATCCTTTGTTGAATCTTCTAAACTTAACGTGCAACCTGTTACCATTGGGGTAAGGACAAACTTGCAATCTTCGATCTTGAATTTCTTGAGCATTTCCTTGATGTACTTAGTTTGATATATAAATATTCCTTTATCCTACTAATATATTTGAAGCCCTAAAAGGTAAGTCAGCTCACCAAGTAGATGCATTTCAAACCCACTTTGCATCTTTGTGGTAAAGTTTTTACTTAACTGTCAATATCGCTTCCAAAGATTATATCGTCCACATATACCTCGATAATTGTTAGGTTATATTGATCCACTTTCACGTAGAGATTGTTGTCTACACTTCCTTTCTTGAATCCTTGTTGATGTAGATACCCATCAAGACGAGTATACCAAAATATAGGAGCTTGTTTGAGACCATATAGTTCCTTCTTTAATATGCAAACATAGTCTTCCTTGTTAGAGACTAGAAAACCTTCGCGTTGTTCAATGTAAACTTCTTCTTCCAATTCACCATTTAGAAAGGCTGACTTAACATGCATTTGGTACACCTTGATTCTTCTTGAGCATGCATAAGCAAGAAACATCCTGATAGCTTCCATTCTGGCAATGGGAGCAAATGTTTCTTCAAAATCAATTCCTTCTAGTTGTGCATATCCTTTGCAGACCAATCTTACCTTATTCCTGGTAACTCGTCCATCCTCATTCAATTTGTTTCTGAAGACCCATTTAGTTCCAATACCATTTTTATCCTTTAGTCATGGAACCAATTCAAAAGTGTTGTTCTTCTCAATTTGATTCAGTTCTTCATTCATACCTGCTACCCAGTGTTCATCTTAATTAGCTTCCTCAAAATTGCTAGGCTCAAAAGTTGCTAAAAGAGCAATGCGGGCTTATTGTGATGAGTGAAGCTGTCGAATTCTTCTGGTTCTAGATCCTTCATTTATGTAGATGATGATTTGATTTGACGGATGACTCTCTTGACACCATTCTTTTAAAACTTTTGGATAAGTTTCTTGTACATCCTCCTGATCATTTCTTATTTCCTCTTGGTTGACTGTTGTTTCCTTATTTGATTGGTCTTGTTCTGGAGCTTCTTCTTCATCCTTCATAGATTCTACCTCAAGGCCCTCAAAGATGATCTCATTGTTATCCTTTAGAACACAGTCTTCATCAAAAGTAACAATTATGCTTTCAACTATTTGTTTTCACCTTAGATTGTAGCATCTATAAGCTTTTATTTTCTGTGAATAACCAATGAAAATACCTTCGTTAACACGGGAATCAAACTTGACCAATTTTGGTCTTCTCTTTTGATGTGGCATTTAATTCCAAATATTTTGAAGTATTTGATGTTAGCTGGTCTTCCCTTCCATAATTTGTATGGAGTCATGTTACAATTGTTCAAGAGAAGACCTCTATTTGTAATGAATATGGTTGTATCGATTGCTTGAACCCATAATTTATCATCCAATTTTGAGTCATTTAACATTGTTCTAGCCATTTCCTGTACGGTTCTGTTTTTTCTTTCAGTAACTCCATTCTACTATGGTGTTATGGCTATTGAGAATTTCCTTTTTATTCCATTTTCGTCACAGTATTGCTGAAATTATTTGGACGTGAATTCTCTGTCATTATTTGATCTCAAACATTTGATCTTCAAATCAATTTCATTTCCGACCAATTCCTTGTAGATTTTGAAACATTCGAATGCCTCAGATTTTTTCTTTAAGAAATTGATAGCTATCATTCTGGTGTAATTACCTATCATTAGCATAAAGTATAATTCACCATCTAAACCTTTTGTTCTCATAGGACCACATAGATCAGTATGTATTAATTCCAATGGACGTGACACAAAGTGTTCCTTTGTCTTGAACTCAAATTTTGTCTGTTTGCCGTGCCGACAAGATTCACATATCATATTGGTAGGTTTTGAAATTTTAGGCATTTCTCTTACTGCTTCCTTTTTGATGATATTGACCAAATTGTCGAAATTTATATGTCCCATTCGTTTTACCATAACCAACTTTCATCGTCCTTTTCCAAAAATCACCCTTTATGTGTTTCATCCAAAATGTATATGTCATTTGGAGCTTTGCTTATTGTAGCCACAATTTTCCAAATTTGCCTTTCCTGATTTCACATTTCTTAGAGTTGAATAACGTTGCGTGTCCTTGATCGCACATCTGTCCAACATTGAGCAGGTTGTGATTCATATTTTCAACCAATAACACATCCTTGGCTAATGCATCCTTGCTTCCAAGTGTGACTGTACCTACTCCTATGACATTTGAAGACCCGTCATTTCCAAATGACACTGTCCCATCCTTCTTTTCCTTCAAGGATATCAACTTATTTTTATCTCCAATCATATGCATTGAGCAACCATTATCAACATACCAAACATTTCTGTTGCTTTGAGCCCTGAGAGCGATATCACATTTTTCAGTCTTCTTTTTCCATACTTGTTCATTCTAATTTTGCGAGAATTCCTCTGAAGAGATTCCAAGTTTGCAATCTTTAGCTAGATGTCTAAAATTGTTACATTTGTAACATTTGAAATCATCTCTCAAATGATCAAATCTATTGATATTATGCGGAGTTCTGGAATATCCATTTCTAAAAGATCTCCTGGAACTATATTCATTCCAAACATACATGCGACATTCTACAACTCTATGTCCAAACCTTCCACATGAATAACAATGACCATAAAATATAGTTTGATACCTGGGAGCAAATCTTCTTCGAGGAATTGTTTTCCATGGTTATTCCTGCGAGTCTTGATCTCTTGATTTAGCTGAGATATCTACCTGCTTGGTAGATTTTGCATATCCATCTTACTTTGTTGTCATAGAAGGACTTGAATCCTTTTCATATTTTTCTTTGTAACCAAGACCACTCTTGTCATTGCATGATCGCTAATTGTTGATGATTTCTTACAATGCCTTTGAGCTGTTGGCATAGTTTTGAAGAGTTTTTCCATTTTTTACTTTCTTTTGTAGAGAGACTATTTTAACTTCCAATGCTTCTCTTTCCATGTTTCTTTCCTTTAATTATTTCTTGAGTGATTCTTCAATTCATTTGTATTCTTGAACCTTGATTTTAAGATTTAGTACATGTTCCCTTTCTATCTTTAATTCGTCTTCAAGAGTATTGACGTGCTTGCTCTCGACCTTGAGCTCTTTGATATCCCTGATCACTTCATTTTGAAATTCAACCTCAATCATCTCTTCTTCTTCATTAGATGCCTCTTGCTTATTGTGCTTGGCCATAAACAAAACTCTTCCATTGATTTCTTCTTCATTATCACTGTCTTCATCGGATGAGGAACTATCTTCTTTGGAGAAATTTTTTTCTTAAACCATTTCTTCTTGCCTTGCTTGTTGAACTTTGTGAGGACACTTGGTTGCAAAATGCCAACCTCACCACAATTAAAACATATCAATGGAAGTTTACCTTTGAATTTTCCTGTACCTGTTCTCATCTTTCATGTGAAGTAGGCAAATTCTTTATCTGAAAATTCTTCTTCATATTCTTCCTTTTCTTCATCTTTATAGCTGCAAGTTTTAGCTTTTTGAGTCTGCTTGTCCTTACCTATCTTCTTGGATGCGACAAATGTTGTTTCTAAGTGAGATGTGCCACCCTCTTCTTAAATTCTCATTTCATATGCCGTAAGAATTCCATGCAATTCTTCTATGATGAGATTGGTAAAATATGATCTATCTTCCAAGACATATACCTTTGGGTTGAATCTTGTTGGCAAGGTTTTGAGGATCTTTTGGACAACAATTTTCATGTCGACAAGTTCTCCCAAACCTTACAATGTATTTTTTGTTTCATCAACAAGTTGAAAGTATGCAACAATATTTTCATCTTCCTTCATTTTGAGTTGCTAAAATTTTTCCCTGTAAATTTGAAGCTTTGCTTCTTTCACCTTTGAGTCACCTGCATATATATTTTCAAGCTTGCCCCAAACCTCTTTAGAAATTTTGCAACTCAATACCTTAAGATAAACATATTCGATAATCCCACTGATAATAAGATCTTTAGCCTTTGAATCATATACCATATTTTTCTTACCTTGTTCATCCTGGGTCGGTGTGAAGCCTTTGTCAATGATTTCCCATACTTCGTATCCTTGCGCCAACAAATGAACCCACATTCTTCCTCTCCAAAGTGCATAGTTATTTCCATTGAACAAAGGAACTCTATTCTTAGTATACTCCATGATCTCCTTCTGGTTTAGACTGCTATTGAAGGAACCAAAATTTGATCCTAATTGTTGGAAATATTGAGAGGGGGGTGAATCCATATTCCTTAGCAATTAGCACTTTAAATATTTTTCAGAGCAGTAGTTAATCTTCAATTATTATTAATGTTTATCCAGCAACAACAGTAAACAATAAAACATAATAGGCACAACAATTTTAGGTGGGAAACCCCCTTCGGGCCAAAAACCTCCGAATGCTTTTCTAATAAATTCTTTTAAACATCAGCCCCAATTAAAATGAAAGTTACAACTTCCTATAATTCTAGAAAAACATTCTTCTCCAGCTCCCACTGGAAGGATGCCCCAACGCCCTAGTTTCTTCGGTAGCCAATTGAACGGATCCCCAACATCCTAGACCAACCTACCACGCTGAAGTGTTCAAAGATTCCAATATGTAGGTGACTTCATGCACCAGCCTAGAACCTCCCTGCCACCCTATAATGATCAGAAGTGAGACAAGAGTGTGGACTCCCGTACTAGGGACAATGATCCACGATACAATATGATTTACAATGATTTTCTTGTACTTGACCGAACACCCAATCACACTATGACTTGCAACCCAACCATGACATCATCCCAACAATGACCCCTATACCTCCAAACAATGCCTCTTTGACTCTAGGCATATTGACTCTTTTACAATAATGACTCTTTCAATGATGACTCTTTTACAAATTTACAATGATGACTCTTTTACAACTTTACAATGATGACTCTTTTACAACACTAGCTTTTTGACAAGACCTGAAACTGAACTCGATATTGCTTCTTGGATCACTTGCAGCTGCTGAGGTACTGTTGTGCTTGCTTCAAGTAATGGTGCTTTGGCATTGCATGTCCTTCTAGTATGTGTTCGAATTGTTCTAAAGTGTCATCCTTCCTGCACATGCATTAACAAGCAAGACCCAAACAAATACAAAACAATATACTTACATTGTCTTGCAAAAACATATGTCAGAGATGATACTCAAAATTCAAATGCAAACACTAATTATACATACCTTTCTGTAGCAGACTTACACTTGACTGTTGATGTGTGGTCCTTACTATAGTGATCCTTGAATTCATACTTTTTCTTGCCTTCTAGGAGCTCACTATTGAATATGTTGTATTTATGTTATATAGGATCTCCAAGGTCTAAAAATTTGTCCTATGGTAGCCCTCTAAATCCTCTTTCCAACCCCAAAGGTCTGATCGAGATTGGATTCTGCAAGAAAGAGTTATGTCTAATATCCCACGATGACATGATTATAGACTGGTTCAGTAGAGTGAACTTGTGCGAAGTGCCACGTGTCACTGTTTCAACCTTTGGCCCTTAAGATGATAACCAACAAACTAAAGTCTTTCCTCTTTCTGTCACTATTTACAAAATTTGAATCCAATTCTCAGAGAAAAATTTATGACAATTTTCCCGAGGTCACCTATTTGACATGGAATTCGGGAGCCTGCAAAAATCCTAAATTCCTCAGATTAAATCTCAAAAAATATATGGAACCAAGATCTGAAATTTGGTCACAAGGTTCAAAAATATTTCGGTGCAAATGGGTTTTAATTTCAGCTTTTGAAGCTTCATAGAAACATAGTTATAGCGAAAATTCCACGATGACCTATTTGAAGCAGCGAAATCCTAGAATCCAAGGCTCTAAACTTGCTTCAAAACAAAACTTCAAACTTGATCATAATTTTGTGCCTTAACCAGAACTCAAAGAAACCTTAAAATAACTGCAATAGATCCTGTGTTAGAATCTCATGAGGGCCGAAAAATTACCGAGGTCTTCTCACAAGATAGTTTGTTGAAAAGTGCTTACTAGAGGAGGATATGAAGGTCACTATTTATAGAGATGTCTTGGGTTGAGAGGGTTATCAACAAGTGAATGTTGGAGGGATTTTAGGAGCATAAAAAATTATTAATTATTGACCATTCAATGACCACAACCAATGAAGAGTGCCATCGCACAACCCCATGGGGTTTTAGCTCACTAATTGGGGTTACTAACTTCAAACATGAATAACTCTCAAACCATGAAGAACTACGTGGTGTGCCATATATCAATGGAAACATCTCGATGAGTAGAATCCATACAGAAGATCCTTGACTCAGAATAGGATGAGTTTTCAAGTCAAAATTCCCATGCAAGATTAGGCTAGCCCCTGGTGCTGCTTGGGTTGACATCAATGACAACCACTAATCAACAGAGGTGCATCAAAAGGGTAATAAGGGTTCCCTTGTCCTGGGTTGGCGTAAGGGGTTTGGGAGGTCGACACAATATCTATTGTTCTTGGAGGGTATTATCCAACCTGCGTGGGAGGATACTGGTTACCCTGAATTCTGGGGTACTGGTTACCCTACGTGGGAGGATTTTGAGAGTGCACAAGATGATTGGGATAATATCTCGTGTTGGTTGGAATTTGTGCTACGGGTTGACCCATAAATGATTCGAAATGGGGTGGTCCATTGTACATGTTTCCAGACTGTTGGAACACGTTTGTAGGTTGATTTTGGGAGATGGTTCCAATCAAACGATCTGCGAAATTTGATGCTCCTTGTTTATCTTTTTCAAATGGCTGTAATTCAGGGGTATAAGGGAGTACAGAGTAAATGTACCCTGACTAAGTGTAAATGAGCTCAAATCATTGAGCTTTGCTGATAGCCTCTTCTTCTATTTGTGGCATGGCTATAGCCACATCCTTTGAAATTACTAGTAGAAGAGATTTAAAATAAAAGAAAATCTAGGTAGAGGTCTTCTGTTACATTCAATTTATAGAGGCTATGATGCTTTCACCACTCGTAGATATGGTCTAAAATATGAGTGGAGGTAGTCTATCGAAAGTGGGTCAACAATTCTAACCTAGTGTCATGTCAAATTGGGAGCTGAAATAAGGCGAGGAATGAGTTGGCTAGGGAGTTAAAGCCTGCATGGGAGCATGAGGTCTCACTGACATACCATTTCACTGTAGGGCTAGTGAGGGTACATTGAAACAATCGTCGATGAACTACATCTTCAATGATGTTATTGGATGAACACCACAAGTGAAATATCATGATGTGGTTGGCGAGATCTTCCCCCTATTTACCTTCAAACTTGGGAATATTTGAAGGGAGCTTAGTTGGCATGGCAGAACATTGTGGATCACGGCAAATTGGATAGTTTGTTAGCTTAGTTAGATCTGGTTGGTTTAGAGAAGCTACAAACCAGACTTTGTTGATATTTTCCATATTTGAATGACCTTAGGATGTAGTATGAAAAGAGTTCGCTTATGGGGGAAAATGAGTAGGACTACTTGGGGGAGTAGTATGTAGACTCTCCAAAGGGGTAGTAAAAGGATTACTTTGAGAGAGAGAGGTTCCAATCAAGGTTGCTCCAATAAAGGATGAACCAACCAAAGTGGCTAAATGGTGTCTTTTGTGCCTAGATGGTGAGAGAAATGCCACACGTCTTGGCAAAGGGGTGTTGAAAAATGTAGCAAGAAATTCTCAATTTGATATTGCCTTAATTAAATTGAGAAAATTCTAATTTCCACATCAATAGACAACTTGGATGATGTTAACTTGTGTGACATGGCTTGTGTCACATAGTTTACTCAGTAAATTTGAGTTGGAGGAGTTAGAGTTCAATTCTGCATGTGTGATTCTAATTTGTAGCAATCAAGGTTAGTTATCTCAGGTTGTTTTTAGTTAAACTAGTTCCAACTTTTGGAGGAACTAGTGGAAGGTCAGTTAAGCAGTGGGACTTCAGTCAAACTCAGTGACCATCCAGTTAACTGATCAATCAACCCAAAATAGCTAGTGCATGTAGAGAATTTGAGTTACCGAGTTGAGGTGGATATTCCAAGGCAATGTAACATCAATTGTAGACTAGTCTTGAGTGTACAAGTGTTGCATGTAGTCAGATGATCAACCTAAGGAATTGCACAATTCAATTAGAAGATTTTTCTAAATAATAGGGGCTAATTCCTCAAGTAACAACACAAGGAAATGGGAGCTCAAGTCGAGGAAAAAAATTGACTAAGTCTGGCTCAGAGGCCTTCAATGACTAGAGAGATAGGTTACACACTTGCACGATGTGCTCAGTTGAGAAAAGAAATTGTAATATATATCTATTCATTTAATTTATGCAAACATGCATTGGGGTTTTTAGCAGATTGCTTTCCCAGATAAAAATACTTGTTGCATGTGTGTTATTTCTTCTTACATGTATGAGATTTTTGTTCTAAATTGTGAATTAATTTTTGGAGAGCAGTAGAGTAGGTTTGTGTCTTGTGATTTTGATTAAAACTTCATGAGAAATTGTTGAAAATGGCAACAAGAAATGCTAAAAATAGAAGTGCTAAAAATAGCAGTTTGGGTACTAATGCTGGATTGGGCAACAAGGAATGAAAAATGGAAGTGCTAAAAATAGCATTCTATTTTTAGCAGTTCGGGATGGATTCCTAATTTTAGTCAGTCCCTGGACTAAAAATAGGAAGTCAAATTCGAATTTGATATTAACAGCAGTTTGAAAATTAATTAATTAATTTATCTTGAGTTAATTAGTTAAGGAAAATCAAACTTGAAGTCTTTGTAAGGACATGCAACAATTTATCTATTAATTGAGGAATTTATCCATTAGTTAAAGAGATAAGGATGAGTTGTAATTAGTTGGCTCAGTTAACAGAGTCAAGTCCAATTAGATTGATTGAAACAATTTGTTTAAATTAATGTGAGTTCAGTTAGTTAATGCATGCTTGCATATAACTGCTGTACTTCAGATAACTGAAGATTCTCTCATGAATAACTCATGCATGTCAGTTTAGACAGAGACCCAGTTGAGATCAAAGAAGGGATAGTGTACTATCAGTTGGATGAAATTTTTCCTATAAAGGAAGCACATCCATGATGAGGATTTATCTCCTTCAGGACTGCGTAGTTGGATCAAAGGTTAGTGAGTGTGTGAAGAGGCCAATTCACACAAGTGGCTGCACTGGACCCCAATCAGAATTGCACAAAGAAATAGGAGGCTTGGAGGGCAGACCAGAGGTTAGATAGAGGCCTTTGACTGTCTATGAACAACAGAGGTATTGTAGAGAGAGCAGGATAGCTTTTGAGATGATTCTTTTTGTAATACTGGCTATATTTCCACTTTTATGATAATATAGAGTTGGGGTTTTAGGCTGAGGCTTTCCTCGGGTTATATCTTCTGTGTTATGTGTGATCGATTCCTTATTACCATTTATATGTGTTCTTATTGATGTTTCTCATGCTCGATTAAGCTTCCCCTAAATTGGTTGTAGAAGTAGATCAAGTATTTTGCTTTAGTCTATTGCATTATCAGGTGATCTACAGGTGGGAATTTCTACAGAAATTGCAAATATACAACTTAATTTCCACATGGTATCAGAGCTGGATTCACATTAGAATAGGAAATTCAAAGTTGTTTCTTAGAGGTTCAAATTTGAAGATCAGCATAGCGGGATTTATTTAGATATGAGAAGATGGCCTTTCATGGACAAAGGCTGGAGTATGCCTTGGAAGGCACCTCTAATTTTGTTGCATGGAAGGATGGCATGGAGGTGGTATTGGATGACAATGGATTGCTATAATACATCAGGTTAGATGTTGCAAAGGAAAAGAAGGGGAAAGGGAAGAAATCCCAATCCAAACCAGAATCCAGTCAAGGGTGCAAGAAGAAAGATTTGTCCAAAATTAAATGCTTCCATTCTCATGAATTCAGGCACTATGCCACAAAATGTTCACATAAGAAGGCAAGCAAGAAGACCTCAGGAGGAGAAGTAGGTGACTTTACCCTCATTTCATGAATTCGAGCTTGACTTTACCCTCATTTCATGAATTCAAGCTTGACTTTACCCTCATTTCATGCATGGCCATCATAGTGATGGGGAGCGTATGGTACTTGGACTCAGGTGCATCATTCCACATGACAAGGAATAAAGACTTTTTCAGTGAGCTAGAGGAGAAAGATTTGCAGATGCACATCGAGATGCGGGACGATGGAAGGTATAACGCATCTGGGATTGGTACAGTTACCTTTCAGAGGGAGTTAGGATCCCCCCTTAGGCTCAAGGATATCATGTTCGTTCCGGGCCTAAAGAAAAATATCATCTTTGTTGCGATTTTGGAAGACCGTGGTTATGATGTGATCTTCAGTGAAGGAAAGGCATTCCTAAGACACATAACCACAGGATAGGTGAAGCAGACTGGGGTTCGTGTGAAGAACATGTATAAGCTATATGTGGAAGATTGTGCTGCATTGATCACAAAGGCAGAGAAGGTGTAGAGTTGCGATGTTGGTGAACTTTGGCATAGAAGACTTGACCATTTTCATCATGGAACTTTGAAGATTATGCAACAGATAACCACAACCCTCCCCAAAGGAGAACTTGAGCAGTAGAATGTATGCAAAGGATGTACCTTGGCGAAGTACACAAAATCCACATTCCATGATTGGGATAAAAAAGCACATGTATTTATTGAAAGGATCCACTCTGACGCCTGTGGAACTTTCTCAACATCCTCCACTGCCAGGCACAAATATTTTGTCATTTTTATTGACGAATTCTCACAGAAGTGCTAGATCTTCTTCATGCAGAGGAAGGATGAGACATTCTCCAATTTCGTAGAATTCAAGGCATTGGTTGAGAAATAAACATGCAATAAGGTGAAGGTTCTCAAGAGTGATAATGGAGGTGAGTAAGTGTCAATGAATTTAAAAATTTCTGTGCAAAAGAAGGCATTCGACGAGAATTTACAACACCCCACAACCCACAACAGAATGGGGTGGCTGAGAGAAAGAACTGTAGCATTTTGGGAACAACGAGGGCAATGTTTCATGATCAAGGCATACCTATGCATTTGTGGGTTGAGGCATGCAACATAGAAGTCTATTTGTAGAATCGAAGTCCTCATTATATTTTGTGCATGATTACACTAGACGAGGATTTCTCGGGGAGAAATCCGAATGTGTCACACTTCAGGATTTTTGGAGCCTATATTTACTTCCATGTCTCCAAAGAATCAAGAAAGAAGCTAGAGCCAACAACAGAACTAGGGGTATTTGTGGGTTACACAGAAACTCCCCACAACTACCATGTGTACTTACCATCCCTAAGAATGACAATTGTGCAAACGGATGTAAAATTTGATGAAGATAAAGCCATGCAATGCTCTCTTGAGAGGGAGCTTCAGATCCCACCAGAAGAGGAGATTTTATCTCCAAAGGAGGAGCCTTAGGAAGTTGTGGAGAAACCACAAATTGAGGAGTAGATATTGGAGACAACCACTCAAGCATAAGTATCTAGAGAAGGCAGGAAAAGGATCAGGGAAGCTAAGAGACTTTTGAAAGATGCGAGGGAGAATGTGGGTGCTCCTTCAAAGTAGTGCAGACAGAGAAGGTCACCAGTTTGGAACACTAGCTACATGGTTAAAATGTTTGATCTTGTAGAGAATGAGCCATCCTCTTTCGAGGAAGAAATAGAGAAACCTATATGGGTTGATGCAATGGTGGAGGAATATGAATCCATTGTAAAAAAACAATGTTTGGGAAGTGTTCCCAAGGCTAGAAGACAAATCAATTGTAGATTTGAGATGGATCTCTAAGGTAAAGCATGCAACAGATGGAAGCATAGAAACATACATGGCCAAATTTGTGTCCAAGGGGTACTCTCAACTTTAGGGGATTCAATATGAGGATACCTTTTCTCCTATAGCAAGGTACTCATCCATTAGATCAATTCTTTCTCTTGCTACATAGATGGGGTGGAATATCCAACAGATGGATGTAAAAATAGCATTCCTCAATGGATTTATTGAGGAGGAGGTGTACATCGAACAACCAGAAGGCTTCAAGACTTTTGATAAGGAGTCTCATGTGTGCAGACTCAAGCGAGTATTACACGGTCTCAAGAAAGAACCCTATGCTTGGTACACCAGGATCAATAGCTATCTCACCAGGTTTGGGCTTCACCAAAAGTGAAGTGGATGCAAACCTCTATCATATCTTGGTAGAAGGTAAATTGTTAATTATTGTATTATATGATGATGACTTGATTTTAATTGGTGATGAGCAGTTGATCAGATCTCACAAGGAGGACCTTTCAAGAGAGTTTGAAATGAAGGACATGGGTATCATGCACTACTTCCTAGGATTGGAAGTATGGAAAGGTGATGGGGAACTGTTTGTCTCTTAAGGAAATTATGCCAATGAGATACTTAAGAGGTTCTGGATGGACAATTGCAAACCCATGGAGACACCTCTAGCAACCAACTGGAGGAAAGAGGATGCCACTTGTTATGAAACCAACTCACAAAAAGATAGAAAAGATAGATCAACGCCTTAGAAATAAGCCTCTTCGAGGGGGCAACCTCCTTTACATTACACAAATGAACAATTCTCAGATGATACAAATGACAAGATCTCCTTTCTATATATAGGAGTTTAAGGGGTTATAATATACTCAGAACCGACATAACAATAATAATGTAAGGGCACAATAATAACAATATGGGGACTACATGGGCACAACAATATAATAAGGGAGTTGTACTAATAACAATAAGGGGTTACACTAGTAGTATAGGGACCTAACATGCCCCTCTCCTTCAAAAAGTGTTGTCCTCAATGCTTGAGTAGTTCTTGATGCTTATGTATAAATTCTTGTCCTCCCAGTGGAATCTTCAGCGGGTAAGTTCTTCCAATTGATGAGATACTCTGAAATTGATCTATTTTGTAACTTTCTATTTCTCGTTGTGACTGCTTCAAGTTCCAATATGATTTTTCCTTCCTTGTCAAGTTCTCACAATACTATTTGAACTGGGATCTTCTGCAACTTATGAATGAGTTCCCACTCCTTTGGGCATATGGATATATGTAAGGCCTGATGTTTGGAGGAACACTTCGTGGAATCAAATGAATAGCATGATCATGATCACGAATAGGTGGGAGGCCATTGGGAGTCTCAAATACCTTGGAATGATTGTCCAAGACTTTTTGGAGATCTGGAGAAATAGATGATTTCGATGTGGGAACCTCTAGCGAACATAATTATGCAATTACACCTTGTTGTTCCTTCTTTAGAAGCTTTGTCATACCGTTAGAGTTGATTATCTTTCCTGGTTTCCCTACAATACCCCTTAATTCAACTTCCTTTCCTTCCGCATAAAATTTCATGAAAAGTTCTTGAAAATTAAAATCTATTGTACCCAAGGATTGTAGCCATTGGACTCCTAGTACAACATCAGCACCACCCATTGGAATGGAAATCATTGGGCTATTCAATACATATTCTCCCATGGATAACTTGATATTATGGCACTTTCCAGAGCAATTTATGGTTCCTCCACTTGCAACCATCACTTGACACTTTGGTTTTGGATATAGGAAGCAATTCAATTCCTTTGCTATCTTACAATGAATAAAATTATGGGTACTTCCCAAATCAATCAAAATTATTACCATTTTCTTCTTGATATGTCCTTCTATCTTGATAGTTTGAGGAGTGGTAATTCTAGCCAATGCATTACAAGATATGGTCGGATTCATTTCTTCTTTATGTAAGGTTTGTTCCTGGAGTATATCCTCTTCTTTTAACATTTCTTGTTCCTTTTCTTCCTCCTATTCACAATCTATGTAGAATAATTTCTTCTTAGCACACTTATGACCTTTAGTGTATTTGCTATCACAACTATAACAAAGCCCTTTTGCTTTTTTTTCTTCCAATTATTATGGTGTCAACCTTGTAGGTTGTGGAAGGCTAGGGGAAGAAACACTTCCATCTTTATAGTTGTGAGTGGTAGGTTTCCTGGTTGCCATAATTTTGCTTTCCATTTTTCTTGGTAACCTGAATGCCTTCTCCAATGAATCAGGTTCCCAAAGGCGAACCTCATGTTGGATATTATCCTTTAAAGTCCCTATGAACACATCAATCCTATGCTCCTCTGGAATATCTTTTACCCTTATGTTCAATTTTTGGAAGTCCTCAATGTGCTCCATCATTGAACCCTTTTGTTTGAGATTTATCAATTGGCTAAAAAAGGTGTTGCTTTTTGTATCCTCATAATGTGCTATCATTTCTTCCGTAAAAATTGCCCAAGTGACAATTTGTTTACGAGAGCAAAGCCATCGATACCATACAAACTGATTTGGTTCCAAATATAAAGTTGCAATATGTACCTTTTGTGTGTTTTGCACATTATGGAGATCGAAAAATTGCTCCATTTGTAGTATCCATATTCCGGGATCCTTGCCATCAAACTTCCTCATATCAATTTTTGGAACATGGTGGGTCTTCAATCCAACATTAGAGTCTATGAAATCATGATTAAAATTTATTTTGTTCTCATCATGAGTTTCCTTTACTACCCTTTCACCATTAGTGACCATTTCTTGTAGCAACTTATTCAAATTTATCTTCAATTCTTCCATCTTATCATCCATGCCATTCATCTTAGCATCCATGCCATTCATTTTAGCTTCCATCTTAGCGTCCATGCCATCCATCTTAGCTTCCACGCTGTCCATCTTAGTTTCCACGCCGTCCATCTTAGCTTCCAAGTCATTCATTTTAGCTTCTACGCCTTTCTTTAAACCATCCATATGAGATTCTACGTGTTTCTTTAAACCATCCATATTATTTTCTGTTACCTTTTGTGCGAGTGAAATTTGTTGCACTTGGTTTCATAATATTGATATATGATGTTGCAATCCTTCCTCTTCTTCATGAGTCATGCTAGAGTTTTAAGGTTGCTTACTAGGTGTTTCCATTCTATTTCTTCGGGGCATAAATTACCAATAATAATGCTTCACTATGCCCTTTGAATTCCTTTGAACTAATTTTTCAAACCAAGCATTTGTAAAAATTTAAAAAATTCACACTTTTTTCACTTGTAGGAGCTCGATATTGAATCTGATGTACCTCTGTAATTTTGGATCTCCCAGTTCTGAAATCGTGACCTGCAGTAGCCCTCTGCGTCCTCTTTCCAATGCCACCAGTCTGATCAAAATTGGATTCTCCAAGGAAGAGTTATGTCAAATCTCCCATGGTGACCTGATTATAGACTAGTTCAGTAGAGAGAACTTGTACAACGTGCCACGTGTCATTGTTTCAACCTTAGTACCTGAAACTGATACACAGAAAAATAGAGGCCATCCTCTTTCTGAAACTTCTTACAAGATTTCAATCTGATGCTCAAAACAAAAGTTATGACGATTTTCCCCAGGTCACCTGTTTGGAATGTAATTCGGGAGTTTGCAAAAACGCCAACTTCCTCAGATCATATCTCCACAAATATAGCCAGAAAAGCTTTGAAATTTGGACCCGAAGTTCAAAACTAAATGGGTTTTGTTTAGCTTCTGAAACATCGCAATTTTTTTTTTATAGCAAAAATGACACGATGACCTGTTTAGAGCAGCGAAACTCTAGAATCCAAAGCTCCGATACCAAATGTTATGAAACCAGCTCACAAAAAGATAGAAAAGATAGATCAATGCCTTAGAAATAAGCCTCTTCGAGGGGGCAACCTCCTTTACATTACACAAATGAACAATTCTTAGATGATACAAATGACAAGACCTCCTTTCTATATATAGGAGTCGAAGGGGTCATAATATAATCAGAGCCGACATAACAATAATAATGTAAGGGCACAATAATAACAATAGTGGGCTTCTATGGGGCACAATAATAACAATATGGGGACTACATGGGCACAACAATATAATAAGGGGGTTGTACTAATAACAATAAGGTGTTACACTAGTAGTATAGGGACTAACACCACTTCAGGTGAGGAAGTTGATGCTACTATTTACCGGTAGTTGGTGGGTTCTCTAATGTATCTTGTGAAAACATGTCCAGATATGTGCTATGCAATCAACTAGTAGAGCCAAGCCATGGTTAGGCTAACAAAATTAGTTTGGAGGGAAGCTAAGCATGTTCAATGGTACCTTAGAGGCACTACCCAGTTTGGACTATGGTACAAACGGAAAAAGGGAGTGAAGCTTTATCGCTTCACAAATGCATAATGGGTGGGGAGTCCATTAGACTAAAAGAGTACATCAAGTGGAATTTTCATTGTTGGGTTCACAACGGTTTCTTATTACAATAGGAAGAAAAGATCTATGGCATTCAGCTCGGTAGAATCATAATACAAGGCTGTCAGTCAAGAAACATGTGAGGCAATATGGATAAGAAATATACTTATTGAATTGTTTGGTTAGATGATGGATCCAACGTGATATATTGTGATAATCAGAGTTCCTTGAAGCTCTCTGAAAATCCTATTTTTCACGATTGATCCAAGCATAAGGATATCCAGTATCATCATTTACGAGATTATGTGCAGAGGTGGATAATGTTGTTACAATACATTCTGATAGAGAAACAAGATGTTGAAATTTTGACAAAGGCCTTGTCAAGAGGGAAGTTTGAGTTCCACATGTATAGGATAAGGGTTGTTGATAATCCCTTTCTTGTTGAGAGGGAGTGTTGAAAAATGCAGCAAGAAATTCTCAATTTGATTTTTCCTTGATTAAATTGAGAAAATTCCAATTTCCACATCAACAGACAACTTGGATGAAATTAACTTGTGTGACATGGCTTGTGTCACCCAGTTTATTTAGTATATTGGAGTTGGAGGAGTTAGATTTCAATTCTGCATGTGTGATTTCTAATTTGTAGCAATCAAGGTCAATTATCTCAGGTTGTTTTCAGTTAAACTAGTTCCAAATTTTGGAGGAACTAGTGGAAGGTTAGTTAAGCAATGGGACCTCAACCAAAAATAGCTAGTGCATGTAGATAATTCGAGTTACCCAATTGAGGTGGATATTCCAAGGCATTGTAACTTCAATTGTAGACTAGTCTTGAGTGTACAAGTGTTACATGCAGTCAGATGACCAACCTAAGGAATTGCACAATTCAATTAGGGGAATTTCCTAAATAATAGGGGCTAATTCCTCAAGGAACAACACAGGGAAATGGAAGCTTAAGCCAAGGAAAAATTTTGACTAAGTCTGGGTTAGAGGCCTTTAGTGAGCAAAAAGATAGGTTATGCACTTGTAGGGTGTGCTCAGGTTAGCAAACTAATTGTAATACTTCTTTATTCATTTGGTTTTTAACCAATTTCTTTCCCCAGATAAAAATACTTGTTGCATGTGTGTTATTTAGCCTTGCATGTATGAGATTTTTGTTCTAAATTGTGAATTAATGTCCGCATAACAGTAGAGTAGGTTTGTGTCCTGTGATTTTGATTAAAACTTCATGAGAAATTGCAAATATACAACCTAGGGGGGGGTGTTTAGAACATGCCGAGAGTGATGGGCAACCCTTGGTTCCCCTATGGTTCCCTTGTGTGCATGGGTTACTTTAAATGGTGAGATGGAATTTTTTATCAAAGCAAATGAACCACATACATAAAAAAGAGTGAAAATAAATGGTTAATTCTCCCTTTAACTTTATGCTATGTGATCAAACAAGCAAAAAAAGTTTTTGTGTTTTTTGTGTATGATAAAAAATGCTAAAAATACCTAGAAATCCTTTCTTCTCAAATAGTAGTTGGGCCTTGTGAGGATTCTATAGTAGGGAACTGGGGCCATGTCCCAAAAGTACTGGCGACGCTTCCAACAACCAAGAATCAACCAAGTTAAAGAGAGGAGTTATAATGGGAGGTATTGGGGTGACGTCTCGATAATACTGGTGACATTTCCAACAGCCTTACGAAGATCACCTCAGGTCTCAATGCTTCCCACAACTCAATCTATAGGAAAAAATGCCCTAAAATTTGGCCACTAAGGTTACCTTCGTCCCACAGGGGTGGTCGAATCTTGAGCTTCTTGGTAGGCAGCCAACAATGTAGAGTCATTAACCAACAAGTCAGGTAGCCTCATGGAGAGCCGCACACACTGAGACCTAAGCCTAACCCCCTTTGAATAAGGTTTCTGGCATGCACCAATTTTGACTATGGGATGATGAAGGATTTTAAGCTCCCTATAAGACAACTTCTATGTTTCAAGATGTAAAATGACAAATGATGGCTTATGGGATGCCTACCCCAGTGGTCCTAACCTGAACTATAAATTCTTTTGTGACCCTTATGGGGAATTTAGTGTGTTCAAGTGTTAGGGTTATTTTTAGAGAGGCTTATCTTCACTTAGGGTGTGAAAAATGTAATCTTGAAAGAAACTAAGTATCAACATTCCAAAAGGTGGATGCCTTCGATGCAAAGTTTAGATGAGATTAGTGTGTGAGGTGTAAGTGTGTGCAAGTGAACCTGTGAGCATACAAAATGTGAAGCAATATGGATATGCGGTGATCTATTACAACTCCCCTAGCTATGTTATATTATGATGGTTCCTTGCAAGAAAGAAATCATGTGTGGATAATGGGCCACTTCTTTTCTAATTTCTCTATGTGAGCATGTAGGGAGATGTAAACTGAGTGCTTTGAGAAAGCTTTCATATGCAACCACATGATCGTCTCAAAGACACAAGGGAAGTAGGTGCTACTCCTTTTCTTCACTAACACCCAGTCCTAGTCCCGATAATAATTTGAAATTTGAAAAGCTTTGGTTAGCCAAAAAAATGTGTGGATTTAGTGCCACTTACTTTCCCCTAGTTAATCTACGTGAGTTGCAAAATTTTCGAAGTGAAAATAAGTAATTTTCCTACTAATAGTGGTTAGCAAAGAAATCTAGCAACCTATCTAAACTGTAAAAAAAATGCAGGAGTGCAGGGAGTTCACTAAAGGCTTCCACAACACCATGGAAAGAGGAAATATAATGAAATTTTGAATTCTTTTTGTGTCGCACAGGTTATGTTCTTCACAGACACGTGACCCGTGCGTCTGCCTGTGGTTAAAGCCGTGTGACTGGCTAAAAAAAAACTGAGATACTTTTTGGGCTGAGAATAGGTCCTAGGGGGGCTTGCACAATTCCATAAAAATTATGGATGCAAAAAACAATGAAAATGTAGAGAGAGAGGATGTGCAAAACAACAAATTTAAATTAAATAAAGCAAACAAGTGCAGTCGCCATTTTGTATGTGGTGCTTGTTTGACTGAGGGTCCAAAAAACACCTCCCTTGCAACTGGTTGTTTCCTACAAGGAGGATACAGACAATTTGATGATGTTAGTGCTTAACCAAGAACCAACAAAGCATTTAATGTAATGCAAACAATGCATGAGCCTAAAACTAAAACAAATAACATGAAACAAACATAATGAATAAAAAACACATCAACAAAGATATAGGAACAAAATTCTGTTTCTTGATTGTTGGTGGTAGAAGAGCTACAAATAAGATATCAAGACACTTGAAGAGGATTGCTTGAGCAATGGTGCTCAAAAACTCTCAACACAAATTTCCCTTCTTTAATCTCCTTTGCAGACTCCTCTATCAAAGAAGCAAAGAGAACTCTCAATAGTGGTGGAATCTTCTTAATGATGGAATGTAGGATTGCTTTGAAGCAATTTTTCGAGTGTAACGGTCTAAAATGGGCCTCTTAAGGAAATTATAAAATAATAGTGGAAAAAATAAAATAAGAACATCATCAAATTTTAGAGGGAAAAAAGAAAAAACTATTTTTTCAACTCATCTCCCTATGGGTTTACTCAAATTTCGAGTGGGAATACTCGTTGGATGCAAAATTTGATTCCTCGTCCAAGGAGTACCCATATTGCATACTTACGATGGACCCTACTACATGAAAAATGAGAAATACATGAAAAACGTGATTTCAATCACGTTTTTCATGTATTTCTCATTTTTCATGTAGTAGGGTCCATCGAAAGTATGGAATATGGTTACTCCTTGGACGAGGAATCAAATTTTGCATCCAACAAGTACTTCCACTCAAAATTTGAGTAAAACCTTAGGGAGATAAGTCGAAAATACGAGTTGAAAAAGTAGTTTTATTATTTATTGTTTTTAATCTTTTTGCTCTTTTACTCCAAAAATGGTGAATCATCACCCATGGTTGACATCATCATCTTGAATCCTATTGGTTCTTATAAAGTTTATTTTGGTTGTACATTTTTCTTAGGAGGCCCATTTTAGACCTCAAAAGTTTCCTAATGAATGCACATTTTTTGTTTTTGTTTGGTATTCCAATGCCTTGTTTATATAGAATTTGAAATCCTTCTTTCCTCAGTTAGCTCATCAATGAGAAAATGACTTGAGAGAGGGATAAGAGGATTCCCTTTGGGGGATGCATATCTCAAAATGGGCTTGAAATTGACTATCCTTGGGTAGTACTTGTCAGGGAATCCCAACTCAAATCGTGTGGAGTGGTCCTGGACTGCTAACTTGGACTTTGATTGAGTCACACAACTATCGAAATAAAAGCTGCGTGGTAGTGAATTTTTGCCTTTGGAGCACCCATGCGGGTTGATTTTTAATTGGATTGTGGAAAACCTTTTAATTTTTTGATTTTCATGATGTTTCCAACTGGAAAAGCTTCACCTGTACATGTTTCTATCTGACTCTTGGTGTCATTTGACCTATACAAATGTGTGTACAATTTTTCCATATTAACAACAACCACCTAGTAACCATAACATTTGTAACTGGCTTATTCATTAAAAACTAGATCGCTAAATGGTCAGTATGCACAAGTTTGATAGCTAGTGATGTAGTGTCTAAATTTACTAATAACATGAATAACAACAAGAAACTCCTTTTTTATTACTACAATTTACCTCCACAGGAGCCAAATTCTTGCTGATGAAATAGATGACATATGGTTTGTTTCCTTCTTGCTGTCTAAGCACAACTCCAGTGGTTGTATCAGAAGCATCGATGGAGATGTGGAACAACGAATTCCAATTAGGTCCTCTTAAAATAGGTGTTGTTGTTACACATCTTTTCAATTCTACAAAAGTGTTGTTACACTTGTCATTCCATTCAAACTCCTTATCTTTTGTTAACAAAGCAAGTAATGGAAATGAAATTTTAGCAAAATTTTCTATAAATTTCCGATAATAACCTGCATGTCCCAAAACACTGTGTGCCTATTTCTGCATTTTAGGAGTAGGAATTTTTAGAATTACCTCTACATTTGTTGGATCAACTTGAATACCTGCAACAAAGAGATATTGACCCAAAACAATGCCTTCGGTGATCATCATATGACATTTTTTGGTGCTGAGACAAAGGTGGGTTTGTATAAAATGCTCAAGTACTTTTTCAAGGTCGTGTAAGGCTTCATAACACTCATCCCCATAGGGTGTAAAATCATCCATAAATATCTCCATAAATTCATTGAGCATGCCAACAAATATTCATAACACTACTCGTTGGAATGTAGCAGATGCATTACAAAGTCCAAAAGGTAGGACCCTATAAGAAAATGTACCCCAAGGGCAAGTGAAAGTAGTTTTGTACTGGTCTTCAGGATTAATCTATATCTTATTATAGCCACTAAATCCATCTAAGAAAGAAAATAGTTTATTCATGGATAGAGTGCTTAAGAGTAGATCAATGAAGGGAAATGGGAAATGGTCCTTTTGAGTGGCTTTATTAAGCTCCCTATAATCTAGACAAACTCTCCACTTTCCATTTTTCTTGGGAACAATAACAAGCAAATATAACCACTAACTGTAAGAAATATCATAGATGATCTTTGCATCCAAGAGTTTCTAGAGCTCTTCCTTGACAATGCCTTTTAATTCTAGGTTCATTCTGCGTTGAGGTTATTGGACAAGACGAGATCCGTTCTTTAAATAAATGTGACGAGTGCACAAATTAGTATGGATACCCTTCATGTCCTTTATAATCCTTCATGAAGGCTTCGTTATTATTTTTGAGTAACAACACTAATTTCTCTCTTTGCCTAGGGGACAAATTATGGTTGATATTTAGGGTTTTCCCGGGGTCAATCTCTATTGGTTCACCCTTAAGACTAGGAGTAGTAGGTATTCCCAGTGTGACAGGATCATCAAGAGTTTCTTTCTCATAGGATTTTTTTATCATAGAACTCAACAACCGAGATGTGGATGGTGTAACAACAGAGGTCATTGATGAAGCTGCTGATGACATCATATTTAGTCTCATTTTTAAAATACAAAACCTTTCCTACAATGAGTATTGGACTTGCATCAACTTCTTCCAAGTCACACTCAGGCCATGAAGGATTCCTAAATTCACAACGTGGTTTATTTGGAGGGAAAAGGACAAGGGCCTTGGTAGTGTGACCATCAGAGATAGTCATACAACTAGACCCACATCCAATAAAGGCATGTTTAGTAGCCGACCATGATTGCCCAGAATTAAAGGATGTCCACCTAAACATGTTTTAGGCTAAAGCACCATGAGATCTACTACGCACTGCCAAGAGAATACTAAAATAATGCCATCCTCCAATATTCCTTCCTGTCAGATTCTAGACCTATCTCCTAATTCCAAAATAGTAGGGGTTGATCTCATGTTAGTAAGACCAAGTATTTCTACAGTTTCCCGCGTTATTATATTGATTGATGTACCTAAATCAATTAGGGTATTTGGGAGATCTGTTCTCCCAATATGAACAAGTATAGTGGGTTTTTCAAGATTGTCATATTTAACAAGTACATTATTCCCCAATATCTGTTATGATAATTTCCCAATAACATGCAGAGTAGGGGGATCTCGAGGTTTCCTACCTGACTGTTATGGCATAAACTAGGACATATCATATCGCTTGGAGTAAAGGAATATGAACATGTAAGTTATTTAACTCCTTTAGGAAGTTGAAATCAACTTGAGGGGTATCCGTAGCTTAAGTTAATATTTTAGTGTAAGGAGGGCGCAAAAATTCTCATTTCTGGCAGTGGTTACAAGTTTCGCAGTTGAAGTAGTATCTGTTGTTATAGTGGTACTAGCTGTTACAACAATATTGGAAGTAATGCTAGCCATTACAACTTCATCGATTGTTTCAACACTGATAGTGACATCGACTATTACAACCTTCCACCTTTCTAAAGATCCTTAAATTGAGTTTTGTTCCCCTGATAGGTTTTCTTCCTCATTTTCTATTATGATAGGGGAAACAGTGGGGGTCACTACCCTCCTTGATTGTAATTGAATCTAATTATATTCCACAAATGAAATGCAATAGGTAGGGAGAATTGGAGTTTCAAACTGCTGTACTGCCTTATTATTGGCATTAGGGTTGGGTTGTACAAGTAATTGAGGACGTAAAGGAGGTCTGGTCATAGGTACATTTGAAGGAAGTTGTAACTACTGTTGTTGCATTAGGATTTGCATAGGCATTTGGTTCATGAGAACATGCCCTCACCATTGCTGAGACCATGAAGGAACAAGCCACTAAGGCCATGGCATAATGTATTGAACCAAAGGAGGGTTGACATGCTGCCATTGAGATGAAAAATATTTAAATTGCTAGGGTATTTGTTGGGAATTATGCATACCAAACCAAGAATTGAAAGAAAAGAAGGATTCTTGCACCATACCTGATGACCTAGGTTGCAAAGGCTTTTTAGTACTAATGAGCTATGCTGCTTCAACATCCTCTCCTACTTCCTTGTAAATTTCCTTGAGTTTAGGTAATGAGGGGAACTATTCTGTGGAGTGGTCCCTCTCACATATAATACATATGTTGATTGGAAATTCCCTCAAAGGATGTTTCTTCCTACAATGAGAGTAGAAAATGGTTGGAGATTTCTCTACCTCCATATTTTTTCTTTTCTTGCAATACATCAAACTAAGAGGACGTTGAGCTCATAATATCAATTTTAAAATTCTCCAGTAAATTCCAATCTTTGCTCTTGTTCTTAACATTTAGCAAAATTTAAAATCCTGGTGGAGGCATCATGTGTCGAGGTCTGATTTCTTGTCTATCCTCTGGAAATTCTTTGATATAGCTAAAAATTATCATCATAAGGTTCCTTGGATATGTCCCCTTTTCCCAAAATATTCAACATGTCAAGGAAATCATCTCTCATTCCTTTTATCAAAATTATTTTGACTATTTCCTTATCCAAGTTGCTGTGCTGAGATATTTGCAGATTATATTGAATATATTCAACACATTATTCCATATTATCATCTGGTGTCTGGGTAATTCTAAATAATTCATCCTTCTGATCCCTAGAATGACAAAAATATTAATACTTTTCTAGAAAATCTTGCTTCATCTCATCCTAGGAGTTAATAGATTCTTTACCGAGTCCCATAAATCATATTAATGTTGCTCCCTTCAATGTAGCTAGATTTTTTTTTAGTTTTTGTTCATCAATAATGCAGTCATAGCTTCTGCAGGGGATATCAAATTTGAAAATAAATTTATCTAAATCTTATGCAATCATGCCTTGAAAAGTAGGGAGTGCAAGCAAAGGAATATTTTTCATTGGAGTTTGTCCTTGAAGATTCCCAATAGGGAAATCAAAAGTAGTAATTGAGTTTCCTTCCATTTGGTTTTGTTGTAGCTTCTGTGAAACTCTTACAGGTGGCTTCCTCGTTGAAGGATATTTCTCTCTTTTTGGTGATGGGGGTTGCTCAAGATGTTCTTGTTGTTTAGGTTTCTCAGTGCATTGCCAAAATCAAAGGTATGCTGATCAAGCAATCGTTCTTTAGAGTTCAATTCACAATCAGGTTAATCTATGTCCCCATATCCTTCTTTCAAATTTTGATTGTCACCCTTTGCTGATACAGAGGAACTAGAAACTCTAGGACTGGTTTTTGAAATTGAAGGTTCGCCAGACTCTATTTATCTAATATGTGCACCCAACATAGATGTCTCAAGGGATGTTGACCTACATGGAACAACCTTCCCTGATTCCTTCTTCTTAGTCACTTTTCCTTGAATGGAAGATTCTATCTCAATCTTCGAAATAATATCCTGTATGAAAGTTACTCTTCCCAAGTATCGATTCTTCTTCTTCCTACCTCATCTTTTTCCACCTACATGGTTAGCTTGTTTGGGAGCACCATACTTTTCTTCTTCACTACTCATGCAATGCAATCCTATGTGTCCTGATTCTTACAAAGTCGAGTCCACTTTAGTATGTGGAAGGAATGTGCTAGTTCTTACCTCTCGTCTTACCACCCAAAGAACCTTCAGAATCAGGAGAACATCTACCACACTTCAATCAATGCATGCAAATAAACTAGTCACACATATGCACCTCTAATAGCCTTCCTCGACAACGACGCCAAAATGTTGGGCGAAACAATTGTCTTTTAAATTCAGAGCAATGGTTCCAACTCTCACATTAATTGTCAATCTGGGTACGTTTTTTTATTGCAAGGCTATCACACAAAGTATATGCAAGGACAAATGATGACTAGTGTTAATGAATCTCAAACTCAATCATTGTAATAACATTCTCAACAATCCAATCACTCTGGCTGTTACACTCTCAAACCTTGCTCACACCTTCAGAAAATAAACACACAATACAAAATAAAACCTCTATGTCACACAATCACTCTTATTCAAAAGAAAACAATACTCCTGAAAACCATTCCCTTAGAGAAATGATGAACCACACATTCAAGTAAAATAAACACGCCATCAAACTGTAACAAAAATTAAATAACTATCGCACTAACAAAGGGACAGGTCCAGGACCTATGTTGTTACACAATACAAAGGTTAGAACTATGAAATCATTAAATCATGAATAAAATTAACAACAAAAATAACATCAATTATACAAAAATCATAACTGAGAGGAAATGAATCAAATAAACATGTGATCCCTACTAAGAAGGAGGGCCCCCCCTTCCTAATAGGGGCTGGTACACTACACAACACACAAGATAGCCAACAAAAAGGTATGGCACCATGAAGGATTGATATTTGCATTAATGAAACATATATGATTACAATGATGGTGATCTTCCCCCTATGTATCTTTATGTCCCTATATGTCTATCTGTCTCGCGCAGGTAGAGAGCACACCTATTTATAATTTCAGATTACAATGATAAGATCGTCATGAGAATCTCTCGATTCTCATGTGATCAAAATAGAGAATACACATTAACAGTTTGATAAGAATTTCTAAAGTTAGGACAAAGTTATAACAACTTTTCCAAATTACAATAATCAGCTATATAAAATCATAATTGTTTCAGCTGCGCATCCATAAGCTTCCCTTTTGATAAATTAACTAACTTTGACCAAATGATTTCTAGATCGATCTTCATAATTGATTAAAGGAAATCAATGTGTCCTAAATAGGTCTTTACGTGTAACAATAATGCTGAATAAGTCTTTGTCTTGTCCTTGGCGATGCAAAACTGGAAAGTGTGATCCTGCAACAACATCTCAATGACCACAAATCCTCTAATAGCCCAATTGTCAGTTTTATGATAAAATTAGCCTAAAGCAGTAGTTCTCATTCCAAATTACAATTAGAATTAGATCGTAAGGATGATGTATAAAGAGCAACACACTTAGGTTAATAATGGCTGTTACAATAACAAAGTATGGTCTTGAGAGTTAAAAAGGGTAATCGAAGGTAGGAAAATGAGTGCAAAAGGATGCTAATTCCATGTCCTAACATTAAAGACAACAACAACAATAGTAACCAAAGAGGAGAGTTTATATAATACCTATCTTTTGAGAAAAATCAGCTCCCTCTTAATTTATGGACTTCTTGCATACATTTGCAACTTTGTTAGTTCTATTTGACATCTAGCTTGTAAAACTTTATCCACATCATCAAGCATAGGATAGTGTTTCTTCTTCTTTGAGTAGAAGCAATGAATCATATGGTACAAACCATAGAACTTTCTTGTTCAAACCCTTGATATGGTTTATAGGCCAACACACTAATTGTAGTTTGATTAAAAATTCCTTTTAACCTTTCCTCAACTTGCTAGGGTTTTGTAAACCCTAGACTCTCAATCTAGAAGTGCTCAAATAACAAGACCCTAGGTTTTATTACATTATCAATTAATAAATAGTTGACCTTGACTTCATCAAGCTAAGCAACTTGGTTTCATCATTATAGATCTTTAATAGCCAAGAAACTTGGCATTAATACTTTAATACTTCAAATCCCTTAAAGAACTTTTAATCTAATATCCTTGGCTTGTAATACTATAACTTTGACATTAGACCTTGAAGAGGAGCTCAACCTCTTTTAATTGGAAGTTTCACTTCTTATATATTTTCAATCATCGACATATTTGATGCATCAAGTTTTTGACATCCTTCTTCTCACAAAGCCTCAAATATATATGTCATTTCTAGTTTGCAAGGGTCTTGACATGTTTGATTAGATAAAAGAGTACTTTAGGAGTTGTTACTTATCAATGTAGTCTCATATGTGATTCAAATGAATAATTTTAGATTTAAGTTAGATCATTTCCCTTTTGATCCTTAATATTCAAACAAATATTAGGTTGGCTCTTGATAATGCATCTCAACCTTCTCAGAAAGGTTGAGATGAATATCATAAAGGAGAGAGACTTTTCTTCAAACACAAATGTAATAATTTTCAACATTGTGTATAACCACAAACATGGTGATAAAGTACTTTGGGTCTTGTATGTTTTAACCCCATACATAAATTACCTGCATATGAATTCTAAAAATAGAAAATAAACAATGGCGAGATCATAAAACATAAAACAAATATACACAAAGATTTTCCCCTGGATCACAAAACTAGGACTACCAGATTGATTTTTCATTATATTCCTTCAATGTTACAATAAATATATATACACGTCGAAGAATCCATAAACCCCAACCCATTAACCCTATATTAGAACATAACTGTAGTTCCCTTGACCGGATCTACAAAAAATACCATGGAAAGAAAACCATCATGCCCAAAACCATGTGCGAAAAACATGCACAAAACCATAGATAGGTTCGCCCACCTAATATAGAGTCCATTTTTTTTCCCCAGGGCACTACCCCAGACCCGTAGAGTGGGGCTACCACCCCCCTTAAACCCCCCAATAAGGGGAGTTGCCACCCCCCCGTGACCCCCCTGCTGCGCCCGGTGCAATGAACATGGGACCTTCACCCCCCCCTGTGACCCCCCCGCATGCGGGGCTAGTCATGGAAAGAATATAACACACACCTAACATTCTCCCACTTGTTGTTTTCTTTCTACAAGGGGCCACAGGAGAGATTAGTCATTGGTCCACCCGTGAAATTCCCATTGTTTCTCTACACCAAGAGAACTTCTCAGTGCTCACAAACTTCGTCAATACATGTGCAACATTCTTTAAAGTGTCCACCTTTACCAGCAACACCTTTTTCTCCTCAACCATATCCCTCACAAATTGATACTGAACATCAATGTGCTTTGTCTTTGAATGATAAGAAGGGTTATTTGCCAAGAAAATTACACTTTGGTTGTCACAGTCTATCCTTATAGCTTGCTGTACCAACCCCATACTTGAACACAATCTCTGCAACCAAATTTCTTCCTTTCTTGCATGAGTGGTTTCCATGTATTCTGCCTCTGAAGTTGAAAGTGGCACTACAGAATGTCTCTTGCTCATCCAACTGGCTGCACCTCCAAACAGGTTAAATACATACCCACTTGTAGATCTTCTCTGATCTAGATCTCCAGCCTAGTCTGCATCAACAAATCAACGGATGTCCAAAACTCTATCCAATCCTGTTCTTCCTTGGTAGAACATACCATAATCACTAGTTCCACGCAAATAAATGAAAACCCACTTCACTGTTGTCCAATGCTCCTTCCCTAGTAATGACATAAACCTTCTCAATAGTCCCACTGCATGTGCAATGTCTGGTCTAGTACAAACCATTGCATACATTAGGCCACCAACTGCACTTGCGTATGGAACACAGGACATGTCCTTTTCCTCTTCTTGTGTCTTGGGACACTGTTCAACAGATAAATTTACACCGACAGGAATAGGAACCTTCACCGGTTTACTATATTGCGTATTAAACCTCTGCAATATTGTCTCGACATACTTCCTCTGGTTTAACCAGATCTTCCTTTTTGCTTGATCTCGTTTAATTTCCATGCCCAAAATATAGTTTGCAGCACTAAGATCTTTCATGTCAAATTTGGAGGACAATTAGGTCTTCAATTCCTGGATATTTTCTTTGTTATTTCGAATCAACAACATATCATCCACATACAAGACCAAATAACTAACACGGTCACCAATTAATTTAAAATACACACAATGATCTTCTTTGCTTTTGGTGAAGCCAAGTCCCCGTATATATGTATCAAATTTCTGATACCACATCCTTGGTGACTATTTTAACGCATACAGAGACTTTTTAACCTGCATATCAGTTCTTTCTTACCCTTCATCGCAAAGCCTTCAAGTTGCTTCATGTAGATCTCTTCTTCCAGATCCCCTTGAAGAAATGCTGTCTTCACATACATCTGTTCTACCTCAAAATAAAAGGAAACAACAACATATAAAAGTAATCTAATAGAAGCTACCTTGGCAACAAGAGAAAAAATATCACCAAAATCTATTCCTGGTACTTGGGAATAACCTTTTTCTACCAACCGAGCTTTGTATTTTTCCACCTTGCCTTCTACATTCATCTTCTTCTTAAATACACATTTGCTGCCAATGGATTTCCTTCCATCCGACAACTCCACCAGATCCCAAGCCTCATTTTTGTGTAAGGATGCCATTTCATCAACCATGGCCTCTTTCTAGAGTTTTCCATCCTTTGAATCTACTACTTCCCCGACAGTTCTAAGATCATCATCAGTAATATATAAAGCAAAATTTGAACAGAAAGAAGTTGGACTATACCTTTCCAGCTGCCTTCTTTCTCGAACTGATCTTCTCATAGCTGGAGTTTGTGGCTCTTCATATTCTGATTCCTCTTCTGCTATAGAGTCTAATTCTTCCTACATTTAGCTCAAAATCTATCTTCTCAAGTTCCTTTGGTAGGACTTCATGTTTAATAACATCTTTCACCTCTCTAAACACCACATTGTGGCTATACACAACATTCCTTGTTTTTGGGTTCCAAAGCTTATAACCTTTTAAACCATCCTTATACCTAATAAAGATGCACCTTTCAGATTTACTATCCAACTTGGTTCTTTTCTCCTTTGGAACATGTACATATGCATCACATCCAAATACCTTCAGATGTGAAAGAGAGGGTTTCTTACCAGTCCATACCTCTTATGGCATCTTATCCTCCAACGCTGATGAAGGTGATTTGTTGACTAGGTAGCATGCAGTCTCCACCGCCTCTGCCCATAAATCTAATCCTAGCCCGACACCACTGAGCATGCTTCTTTCCTTTTCCATCAAAGTCCTGTTCATTCTTTCTGCAACTCCATTTTTCTGAGGTGTGTATGGAGTATTCTTCTGCCATGCTATACCACACTTCTTACATTATTCTTCAAATTTATTCTTTCAAAACTCTCTACCGTTATTTGTCCTTAACACCTTTATCTTCTTCTCTGTCTGGTTTTCTACCAAATCTATAAATTCTTTAAACCTGTCAAAGAATACATATTTCTTCAAGAGGAAATATATCCATGTATTCCTTGAGAAATCAACTATAAATGATACATAGTACACAAACTTACCTAGTGATGGAAATGTCATAGGTCCAAACATATCACTGTGCACAAGCTCTAATATCTATTTTGCCCTCGTAGCATGAGAGGGGAAACTCACCCGGTTCTACTTCCCATATACACAATCTTCACAGAAATAAAAATCCAGAGAGAAATTAGACATACATTCTACCATACCATTACCATGAAGTATTCGAAGGCCTTTCTCTCCAATATGTCCAAGCCTTTGATGCCATAGCATGGTCTTTTCTCCAAAGACCACTAGATTTTCTGCTCCACTTTCAGGAACCACATAACTGTTGCACTCGTCAATAACAATGCTACCTTGAAGCTTGTATAGAGTTCCAATCTGAACTCCCCACATTAATACCAGTGCTCCCTGAACCATCTTGCAGGTATCTTTTTCGAACACTGTTTTTACACTTGCATCATCCAACTTTCTTACATAAATCATATTTTTGGCCAATGTAGGAATATGAAAAACACCTGGAAGTGTTATAATCCTTCCACCTTGCAACTTCAACTTTAATTTTCTACAACCAACAATTCTAGCCTTCCTGTCATCCCCTAAGAAGACATCACCACCATAGTATTTATCATACTCGCAAAACCAATCCCTGTGGGGAGTGAAGTGAAAGGATGCACTTGAATCAATCAACCATGCCTCCTGATCTATGTGTGTACTTGAAGAAGAAACCAAGTACACATCCCCACCTTCATCTAAGGTGGTTTTCGCCTCTGCAGAAGGAGCATCATTAGATCCCTTTCCTTTCTCAGGAGCTTTAGATCTACAGTCCATTTTGAAGTGCCCTTCCTTTCCGCATTTCCAACACACCTTTACAGGTTTTCCTGGAGATTTAAATCTCCCACTCGAGGATTTATTTTTGTTTCTATTCTAGGACTGTCCTCGTACAGACAAGGCATCACTATTATGTCCCTTCGTATTTTTCTGTCATATCTCCTTCGACAATAAGGATGAGACTATTTCATCAAACTGTAAGGCAATCACATTGCTACCTATTGCAACAACCAGACTATCCCATGAATTTAGTAGAGAACACAACAAACTGATGCACTTATCTTCATCTGAAATTTTTATATCAATAGATAACAATTGGCTTACCATAATATTAAATGTGTTTAGATGCTCTATCACCGAGTCTCCATCCTTCATCCTCAGGTTATACAACTTTTTCCATAGGAACAACTTTTTCCCTAGAGACTTAGATTGGTACAAAATCCCTAACTTGTCCCATAAAGCCTTCACCAAAGATTCCCCTGATACATTCAACAATACTGGATCTGAGATACATAACCATATTATGCTCTTTGCCTTCCGATCTAACTTCTTCTAGTCTTCATCGGACATTGCAGTTGGTTTAGTACCTGGATCTACTGCGATCCACTGATCTTTATCCACTAGCATATCCTCCATATTGAGTTTCCATAACTCAAAACTCTAACCATTAAATTTCTCGATCTCTATCTTTCCACTGCTCACCATCTTCTTTCACCACAAGAATTGATTCCACAGATCTCCCACTGAACAAGGTCTACCACAGGCCCGAGCAAAACCCCTCAACGACAAAGGCATCCCCTTGAAGCCAAAATAGCTCTGACATCAAATGTAGATTTTAACCCCATACAGAAATTACCTGCATATGCATTCTAAAAACAGAAAATAAACAATGGCGAAAGCATAAAACATAAAACGAATATACACAAAGATTTTCCCCTGGATCCCAAAACCTAGACTACAGGATTGATTTTTCATTATATTCCTTTCAATGTTAGAATACATATATATACATGCCGATGCATCCATAAACACCAACCCATTAACCCTAGATTAGAACATAACCGTAGTTGCCTTGGCCGGATCTACAAAAAATACCATGGACAGAAAACCATCATGCCCAAAAACATGTGCGAAAACCATGCACAAAACTATAGGTAGGTTCACCCACCTAATAAAGGGTCCAATTTTTTTTTCGTGGGGTGCTGCCCTAGACCCTGTAGAGGGGGCTACCGCCCCCCTCAAACCCCTCGATAGGGGGGGTTTTCACCCCCCCCCCCTGTGACCCCCCTGTTGCACCTTCGCCTCGCCTGTGAGACCCCACGTGTGGGTCTAGTCATGGCAAGAATATAAAACACACCCAAAATGTCTTTGGCCTTTTATTACAAGAGTCATAATTTTTAGGAGCGATAAACCTTGCATTTATAGGACCCATAAACTTCACACTATTTCATAGATATAGAAGCCATAACCTTCACACTATTTCAGAGATATTAAATCCATAAACTTTGCTTATATTACTAAGATGAATAATATTTCATATCTTGCATAGATTAAAGAGCCTTAGATTCTTTGTTTTTGTATACTCACATGATGTGTACTTGGAGGAGGACAAATACATGCTTGGATTTTAATTTAGATTTCTTGTTTAGTCTTTAGATTGTTCAAATATGATCTATGCACAGGTTATATGATTTCGTAGATTGTTCTTTAGACTTGGATCATAGGAAACTCAAACTCTCACTTTTCCTCTTTCCATAGGGATAAAGAAGCTATGTATTTAAATTATGGCACATTTCAAAGAGTTTAGATATCTTATAGCTCGGATCATAGTCCTTGCTTCATGGAGATATATCATAGTTCCTTAACTCACACAACACCACAAAAAATTGTCCTCGAACTTCATGAAATTCCACTCAAAACTTCTTACACGAGAATTTTAGGTTCTTTTACAGAGATGGATCATAAAATTCAAACTTCACATATGGAATTTAGACCTGTTATAAAGCTATTCACAAGAGGCTCAAACTTATCACATTGTACTAGGATCATCATTACTTGGATCATAGAGAGGACTTATTTCTTCACTTGGGAACCTCCAAAATTATTCATAGGAATAATTTGGACCTACCAAGGATAAGACAACTTCTTGAAACTAGCTTTGATACCATGTTGAAAATTGAGTGCAAGATAGAATTTCTAATCATGATAATTACTTGTAGCTATTTATATATGTTTTTTATTTAGCATTTACTTCATTCATTAGGTCATTAAGAAATTATACAAGTACAAAGAGAAAAAAAGACAAGGGACACCAGAAATTAAGCCAGAGGCTAGGGAAAAACCCATAAGGGGAAAACCCAACAATCCTTTCCTTATAATCTTTAGTCAATAGGAGAAATACAAGTCATAGATAAAATGACTAGTAACCCAAGTGCCAAGTCATCCCTCCATCAATAGCTCAAACTCTGCCACAATTTTGTTCACATAATCTTCAATAAGTCTGCCACATGCTTGTCCTTAGATACCACATCCCACAGAGATATAGTGCCTCACATTCACATAAATAATAGTATTCTTGTAGCTCACATTCCATAGAGATAACATTCCTCCTGTAGCTCGCATTTCATAGAGATAATAGTCCTCCTATAGCTCACGTTATCACAGAAAAGTAGTGCCTCAGGAAGTTTGTATACCACAAAGAAATATGCCTCAGACATCTGAATTCTTCTTCCATAAATGAGCACCAAATTGTTTTCCAAATAGTGGAGAATACATGCCAATATATAGTCATTTCCATGTCTTAGAAAAGGGGCCTCTAAAGGCCGAGCCGTCTTGTCATCTAGAGGGTCGACTTGGTCAACTTGGGGACACAAAAATAAACTTTAAAAAAATCAATTTTCTTTTTCCTTTTAAATGCCCAAATGGGACATAGTAAAATAATTATATTTTGAGTCAAATAAATTCTTTTTGACTCTTTTACAAAATCATAATGACATATATACATTATGAAGACTAAAACTTGTTACAATTTTAACACAAAGATTCAATGGATTCCTCATTAACTGAGTTGGGGGAGAGATTCAAAACCTCAAAAGCTTCCAGGATCTGATAACTTGCAAGTCCTGAGAAAATGTATTTAAAATAATTAACACCAACACTAGCCTTTTCCAGGAAAGAGCAGACAATATTTCCAAATTGGCCTTCCAAATCCCAAATTGTATTCCTGGTCTTCCTGGAATTAGCGAATTGGTGAAAAAAATTCATTTTATTGTCTCCTTCCTTAATCCTGGCAACCCTAATTTTCTTTCTCTATAGCTCCTCCTTGCATGCTAGGAGCTCTCTTTTATCTAAATCTAATGATCTTAATGTCTCCAAGGTATTCTGGGAAAAACGCTCGTGACATTGTTTTGGAAAATGTCAACAATCTTTCCTTCAATTTCTTTAAGGGAATCCTTTTGTTTTTTAATGAAAAAATTGCTTTAGGCCTTGATCTTTGATTTTATAAATCTTAAAATTTTAGAGAATTGTGCCATATAAGAAGCATTCTAGTCCTCCCTTAGATGATACTAAGAGGTTTCAATAAGATCTATAAAATATTCCTCTTTAAGCCAAGACTTGTTAAAACAGAAGGGAGGAGGGGGTTTTAATTCATCAACTTCAACTTTGAGGATGATCAAATTGTGATCCAAAATACCTCTAGGGTCAATCTAAGAGGAAATATTGATATTTGAACACATAATGGCTTAAGACAAAAGGAAATTGTCTAAGCATTTTTAATACCATCTCATCTCTAGAGTGTAAGTTTTGCTAAGAGGGGGTTACCTTGATTTGCAATACATCCACTAGTTTTAGAGAATGTAAAAAATGGTTAAAGAAAGCCTCTAAAGGGTTAGATCTAGGCCTAAGACCCCACACCTATCTTAAAGATAGGGTGAAATTTAAATCCTCCCATCACCACATTATCGACATTATCGACATTGATCATATTAGAACTTATCAAATCATTCCAGGAATGTTTCCTATCTATATATGGGCCATAATTATTGAAAATACTAAAGGTCAAATTCATTTTCTTGCTCTCGAGCTCAACCATAATTGTATTCTAGCGAGTAAACGAGGATAAATCCTTAAGGGAGGGAGGCAAAACTAAAATAATGTCACCTGAGAGGCCTTCAACATCAATAGCACTAAAATGGCAACCTTTTAACCATCATTCCGTAATTGTTTTGGTCTTGTCACCCAACAACATCGTCTCTTGAAAGAGTATTATGTATGGATTATGCAGATTCAAGAGATGTTGGAGGGCTAGTTGTTTTAGGCTCCAAAAATCCTTATGTTAAGGGATATGATCTTCATTTAAGAACCTCATATAAGGTTTTTCAGGCTCCAAGGACCCCTGCTATAATGGACCATCTTCCACATTTAATATCCTCTCTAGATTTGATTTAAGATTTGGACATATTTGACTTTTGACTAGATTGAATCAAGTTGGTTCTATCTTTTTCTAAACCCCCTCTCGAAACTGAATTAGGGGAAGGATGCTGTTTTCACCCGAGGGCATAAGAAATTCTCTCCTCACCCTCCTATGACACCTGAGAAACATTAACTTTGTTTCCAGATCCCAGTCTAGGAATGGAAGAATTAGATTCTTGTGATGATGATTATGAATAAGAGAATAATGGATATGACTCAAGGGATGAAAGAGGAGGGATAGTAGAGAGATACTTATATGAAACCGGGGGATCCATGTCTTTGAATTTGATAAACATAAAAGAAACAATTGTTGAAATGTGGCAACAAGAATATTCCAATTTAATTTGTCCTTGAATTAAATTGTGAATTAAAATCGAATTTAGTCTTAACAACTACTTGGAAATAATTAATTAAGTTAGTTTGACTTAATTAGTTGGAGAAATTCAAGTTAGAATTCTTTCTGAAGTCATGCAAGAGTTATCCCTTAAATTAAGGAGATAGGCATTAAATTAAGGAGATAAGATTGAGTTCTATTTGAGTTTTAATTAGTTAACTCACTTTACTGAGTTAATTCCAGTTAAATTAGTTCCAAACTGTTTGAGGAACTAATGGTGAGTTATCAGTAAATTGATCCATGCATGCACTCAACTAGTGTACTCCAGTTAACTGAAGATTCCCTCATCAGAAACTCATGCATGTCTATTATGAGAAAGACCCAGTTGAGCTAAATGTCAAGGCCAATGTACTATCAGTTGCACGTGTTTTCCTATAAATAAAACTCATGCATGCAGAAGGAATCATTCCTTCAGGATTGCGCAGTTTTGACAGTGTGTGAGATCAATGTTCCACTTGCTTGAAGGAGATCATCCCAGAGGAACAACACAAGGGAATATGAGCTTGGAGGGCAGAGAGGAAGGCTTGTGAGAAGCCAAGATTTCTTGTGAGCATCTGTGAGGATTGTACTAAGAGCTAGCTAGCTGTGAGCGCTAAGGCTTTGTGTAATTCCTATGTATTTCCACCTTGTATGATAATACAGATAGTGGGGTTTTTAGCTGAGGCTTTCCCAAAAGTATTTTCATGTGTATTGTGCATTGATTCTTCTTCTTATGGTTATATGTGTTCAGCTCGATCTTTAAGCTTCCACAAAGAAAATTGATAGTAGAAGTAGGTTATAGTATTTTGCTTTGGTTATATTGCATTATCGGGTTAATCTACAGTCAGATTTTCTACATAGGTCTCAGAGAGATTTGTAGAGAATTTGTAGAATTTCTACATGGTATTAGAGCCAGGTTTATCGGAGCTGTGAATAGTATACGGAGAAGAGAATTTGAAGTTTGAAGTTCGGGGTTGCAGGTGCAAATCGAATTCTTATCATACTTCAAGGTTGGCCAATGGCATTCTATGGCTTGAGACTCAAGTATGCCTTGGAAGGTAGCTCGAATTACATAGCATGGAAAGATAGAATGGAGGTTGTATTAGAAGACAATGGCTTGAAGGAATTCATTGATTAAGAAATCTAAAAGCCAACTTCAACTAATGCACAAGAGTTCGCTGAGTGGAAGAAGTGTGTGGCGAAGGCGAGACAGATCATCCTTGAGGGAGTTCGAGACCATATTGTCTCGAGTCTCCATGTGAAGGATACTCCATTTTCAATGTGGAAGACATTGAAGGACCTCTACCAGAACAATAGCGATCAGAGGAAATTGGTGCTCAAGGATAAGCTTTGAAGAATCAAGATGGAGAAGGGCGATACTATTTCCACATATCTGAACAAGCTCACCACCTACAGAGATGAGCTTAGCTGTGTGGGAACAATTACTGATGATGATGATATGGTGAGCCTTACTATCCTTGGCCTTCCAAAGAGCTGGAATAGCTACTAGGACTCTGTGAATGGAAGGGAGAAACTTTCGGATTGGGAAGGACTGTGGTCGAATCTTATGCAGGAGGAGATCAGGAGGAGCACACGAGATGGTTCTTCATCCAAGGATGATGATGAATAAAATCTGGCCTTAGCAAGAAAGGCAAGGAAAGGAAAGGGGAAGGCTTCCCATTCCAAATCGGATTCTTCTCATGGAGGGAAGATGTTATAGATCTAACCTGGAAATATTATAGATCTGATATGAAAATATAAGACAATGCCAATGAACCCAGAAATAATATGAAATGATTCTTTATTGATCAAACCCTTATGGTAGGGCAACACCATACATTTACTCCTTAAGGAAGGAGAACACTCCACAAGCCATATGCCTGTTCATACAATAATCCTTGACACAATTCCTTGACACTATCCATGTGGAGTCTCTAGCCTCTATATAGGCCTCATACATATAATACCATGGGTCATTACCATGGTTCCCTCATACCATCAAACTAATACCATGGGCCCATTACCTTATTACTAACTACTTGTGGTCCCTTACATGATATGGGTTAATCACCTTATTTATTACTATATCCCATCCCATTATTACATTATTACCTTGGGTACCTCCCTTGGTACCCCATATTATCCCCCTTAGGTATATAACATTCCACCCCCCTTAGCATGTTTCGTCCCCGAAACATGGGAAGAACACAAATAATAAGATCTACTCAAAAGAGTAGTCCACTGGTACCATGCACGTGCATCTAGCCATCCAAGAGAGAGGTGAACCCTCGGTCTCGCTGGTGCCTCGCTCGCTTGAGATGGAAGTTGACCATGGTAGCTCTTCTGTGTTGATGTGTAGTAGGTGGATCTTCGCTCCTCTCTATCTGTCCTGCGGGGGTTGTTGTCCGTGTGGCTAATTGGTTGCCATCTTGATGGTTGTCTTGTGGGGTGATGTGGGTGATGATATGTTGAAGTTTTAACCCACGATGGCTTTTTCTTTAATTCACCCCTTACGGGAGCCTGACTGTTATCTGGTGCATGTTGTGGTGCCTTCTGTGGTGTCTTATCTTTCAATATTACTTCAACCACTGAGCCCTCCTCTGATGTATCAGCACCTGTAACCTTTTCTGCTTCAGCCTCTGTTTGTGTTTGATTGTCTATCATCACTGGCTCATCATCTAATATGTCAGACCTTGGAACATATTCTGCTTCAGCCTCCTTGGACTCTACCTGTTTATTAATGGAAATATCCTGTAATGTAATTTTCTTCTTTTTATACCAGAGCTTCAGGAATTTCTTTTGTACATTAATATTGATAGTACCCACTGATTCCATCCAAGGGTATCCCAAAACAACATCCATGTTATCCATGCAACACATATTTATCCATAGAAATCTTCAAATCCTTGTACACTTGAACATCCTCATAATCCACTTGTGTGTTTTCCATGTGTTTTGCTGGAATTTGCAATTTTTTTTCCAAGTTGACATTTATGAGATTTTGCTTGCAACTCGGATTTATAGACACAATGACTTTCTCCTTCTGAATCAATCCATGAACATACCAGTAGGAAATAGCCCCACATGTTTCTCCTTATCTTGTTTTCTGGCATGAGACCATCTGTCTAAAAGTAATTTTTCAAATTCTTCATCGGGCAGGTTGGAACACTTCTTTTGGTTAAGTAATCCCCACCATGTGGCTGCCTCGTCTTCAAAATTACACACTACAAAAGTTCTCCAATGATGTGTCCATAATAACTTGTGTTTTTGTATGTATTCTTCAATAGTAGGACCATTATCTTTTCCTGTAAATAATAGAACCTTGCTAGAAGCCATGAAGAGGGTTTTGAAAAAAATGGTGAAAATTTGAATTTGTCACAATTCCATCAATATTGCTCAGAATCCCTATTATGACCTGTTTTCAGAAATGGAACAATCATTTTGCATCTGCCCATGTGATAGAAATCTTGATACAAGCACTAGAATTTCAGATCTGCGCTGCAACTCTCCCGCCGTCACCAAAATTTATGCAAAAAAGAGCTGATTTTAAATCAGCGATATCTCCCTCATCCGGACTCCGATTCGACTGATTGTTTTTTTGAAATTGAGTGTTTTTTCACACAGAATCCATATCTACAATTAGATTTTACAGATCTTGCACCAAGGCATCCAGATCTATGCTGCAAATTCGCTGCCCCAAAAAATTGTCTGCAACCCCACTGATTTTTAAATCAGCAATATCTCCTTCATCCGGACTCCGATTCAGTCGATTTTTTTTTTGAAATCGGGTATTTTTTCACATAGAATCTAGATCTACAATTAGATTTTTCAGATCTTGCACCAAAACATATAGATCTGATCTGAAAACTCGCCGCCCCCGAAATCCTGCAAAAAATTAAAAAAAAAAATTTCCACTTTTGCCCAAGAAAGTGCTCCGATACCACTTGTTATAGCTCTGATACCACTTGTTATAGATCTAACCTGGAAATATTATAGATCTGATATGAAAATATAAGACAATGCAAATGAACCCAGAAATAATATGAAATGATTCTTTATTGATCAAACCCTTATGGTAGGGCAACACCATACATTTACTCCTTAAGGAAGGAGAACACTCCACAAGCCATATGCCTGTTCATATAATAATCCTTGACACAATTCCTTGACACTATCCATGTGGAGTCTCTAGCCTCTATATAGGCCTCATACATATAATACCATGGGTCATTACCATGGTTTCCTCATACCATCAAACTAATACCATGGGCCCATTACCTTATTACTAACTACTTGTGGTCCCTTACATGATATGGGTTAACCACCTTATTTATTACTATGGCCCATCCCATTATTACATTATTACCTTGGGTACCTCCCTTGGTACCCCATATTATCCCCCCTAGGTATATAATAGAAGAGGGGTGGCAAGTCTAAAGTGAGATGCTTTAATTGTCACGAGATGGGAAATTATGTGACTAATTTCCCATCAAAGAAGTCCAAGAAGGGATCCTCGAAAGGATCGGAAGGTGAGGCATTAGCCTCTCAGTTAGAAGTGGACTTTACCCTCATCACATGCATGGTGTCATTGATGATGGGTTGTGTCTAGTATCTTGATAGTGGAGCCTCATTCCACATGACCAATGATAAAAGGTTATTCAGTGCCTTGGAGGAGAAAGACCTCAAGATGTGCATAGATATGGGTGACGACGGAAAGTATGGTGTTTCAGGAGTGGGCACAATTGTTTTTCAGATGGAGCATGGAGCTCCTATCACCTTGACATATGTGAAGTATGTGCCCGGACTGAAGAAAAACTTAGTATTGGTCGCGATGTAGGAGGACAAAGGCTACGATTTTGTCTTCAGTAAAGGAAAGGTGTTCCTAAGACACATAGCCACGGGTCAGACCAAAAGGATAGGGATTCAGGTGAAGAATCTCTATAAACTAGAGGTAGATGATTGTGTAGCATTGAGTATGCAGAATTGGTGCAAAGCTAAGACATTGGTGAGTTGTGGCACACGTGGTTGGGCCATTTGCATCATGGGGCTTTGAAGATAATGCAACAGATATCTACAGGACTTCCCAAAGGTAAACTTGAGCAAGTTGACACATGCAAAGGTTGTACCTTGGGAAAGTACACCAAGTCTTCCTTTCATGATCGAGACAGTCAAGCAAAGGCTATCTTAGAGCGAGTTCATACTGATGTGTGTGGACCATTCTCGATGGCATCCACAATGAAGCAAAGGTATTATTTGATTTTCATTGATGACTATTCTCGTAAATGCTGGATTTATTTCATGTAGAAGAAGGACCAAACCTTCTCAAAGTTTTGTGAGTTCAAAGCTTTGGTCGAGAAAGAGTCAGGGAAGAAGATCAAGGCCTTAAGAAGCGACAACGATGGAGAATATGTCTCTCAAGAGTTTAAGGACTTCTATGCAGCAGAAGGAATTAAACAGGAGTTGACGACACCTCATAACCCATAGTAGAATGGGGTGGCTGAGAGGAAGAACAAAACTATTGTAGGGGCAGCACAGGCAATGTTGCATGACCAAGGCCTACCACTTCACTTGTGGGCTAAGGCATGCAACACAGCGGTCTATTTGTTGAATAGAAGCCCGCATCACATACTTGGGATAAAGACACCAAAGGAAGCTTTCTCTGGTAAGAGACCAGATGTGGGTCACTTCAGGATCTTTGGCTCATCGATATATTTCCATGTGACAAAGGATGCACGGAAGAAGCTTGAGCCGACAACAGAGTTGAGGATACTTATGGGGTACACTGATACACCTCACAACTATCGGGTGTACTTGCCTACCAGTCGGAGGACAGTGGTTTGCAGAGATATCAAGTTTGATGAGCAGAAGGCCATGCGAGTTCCCCTTGAGAGGGAGCTCCAACTATAGGCTGTGGAGGAACTGTTGGTTCCTAAGGAGGAGGAGCCTTAGATTAATGCGGAGTAGCCGCATGTAGAGGTTCTAGGAGTGGAGACATCCACTCAAGCAGAGTCTTCTAGAGATGGATGAAAGCACACAAGAGAAGCTGACAGATTGTTGCAAGATGTGAGAGAGAATGTGGGAGCACCATTGTCTCAGTGCAGACAGAGGAGGTCACCTTAGAGGTACGCTAGATACATGGCCCTTGCTGGGGAATGTGTTGAGACCGAGCCATCTTCCTTTGAGGAAGCAGTGCAGCAACCAATTTGGGTTGATGCTATGGTGGAGTATGACTCCATAGTTCATAACAGTGTTCGGGACGTGGTTCCGAGACCGGAGAACAAGTTAGTTGTGAGTTCCCATTGGCTTTACAAGGTAAAGCAAGCTGCCAATGATGGGAGGATCATGTTGCTGCATTATATTTCGACCAAGGAGCAAGATGCTGACATTTTGACAAAGGCATTGTCAAAGTGTAAATTCGAGTTCCATAGAGACAAGATTGGGGTGGTAGATAATCCCTTTCTTGTTGAGAGGGAATGTTGTAATGTGGCAACAAGAATATTCCAATTTAATTTGTCCTTGAATTAAATTGTGAATTAAAATCGAATTTAGTCTTCATAGCTACTTGGAAATAATTAATTAAGTTATTTTGACTTAATTAGTTGGAGAAAGTCAAGTTAGAAGTCTTTCTGAAGTCATGCAAGAGTTATCCCTTAAATTAAGGAGATAAGCCTTAAATTAAGGAGATAAGATTGAGTTATAATTAGTTAACTCAATTTACTGAGTTAAGTCCAGTTAAATTAGTTCCAAACTGTTTGAGGAACTAATGGTGAGTTATCAGTCAGTTGATGCATGCATGCACTCAACTAGTGTACTCCAGTTAACTGAAGATTCCCTCATCAAAAACTCATGCATGTCTATTATGAGAAAGACCCAATTGAGCTAAATGTCAAGGACAGTGTACTATCAATTGCATGTGTTTTCCTATAAAGAAAAATCATGCATGCAGAAGGAATCATTCCTTGAGGATTGCGCAGTTCTAACAATGTGTGAGATTAGTGTTCCACTTGGTTGAAGGAGATCATCCCAGAGGAACAACGCAAAGAAATAGGAGCTTGAAGGGCAGAGAGGAAGGCTTGTGAGAAGCCAAGATTACCTGTGAGCATCTGTGAGGATTGTACTGAGAGCTGGCTAGCTGTGAGAGCTAAGGCTTTGTATAATTCCTATGTATTTCCACCTTGTATGATAATATAGATAGTGGGGTTTTTAGTTGAGGCTTTCCCGAAAGTATTTTCATGTGTATTGTGCATTGATTCTTCTTCTTCTGGTTATATGTGTTCAGCTTGATCTTTAAGATTCCACAAAGAAAATTGATAGTAGAAGTAGGTTATAGTATTCTTCTTTGGTTATATTGCATTATCGGGTTAATCTACAGTCAAATTTTCTACATAGGTCTCAGAGCGAGATTTGTAGAGAATTTCCAAAATTTTTACAACAATAGGGTTAAGAGGAAAAATAGAAGCCTCATTAACATCTACAACCAATATTTGAACCAGACATAGAGTTAGTGGAACTAAAATTGTACCTTTAGGTGCTATAAATGTGCCCAAATTTGTCATATTGGCTTCAATGCATGGTTGGACCAAATCCGTGAGGGAAGATTTTCCATTCTTTGATGCCATCCTAACTTCAAATTTCTTGACCCAAATTTTATTCAGCTTATGTTTCCTTCTAAAATTCCTATCACATTGGTCAAGCATATGACCAACTCGATGGCTCACAAAACATCTAAATGGAACATGCCAATAGTTAATTAATTGTGTTCATTTTTTGACATAAAAGATAGCTCAATTTCCTCTAGCATACCTTCTTTGATATCCACTGCAACTTCAAGCCATAGATAGTGACAATCTTCCTTTGTGAAACAATTAGGCTCAAGGCTAATGAAATGACCTATGCAATTGTCTATGGATTTTAGGCAATATGGGGATCAAAATACTAGCGACAAGCTTGACAAAATAATCCATAACTTTTGTAAATTCACGAGTTCTCTAGAGGGGTTGAAATCAATTCTCCACTTTTGCAGGGACAAGCCAGACTTCTCCCACATCATCAACATCAGATTCCTTATGGAGAAAAGCACAAAACCATCCTCACGAAAGTAGATGAGAATTAAGAGAGTAACTGAGGAACATGGGAAATTCTGGGGCCAAAATTTTGCCCTTGGGAAAAACTAAGGGGTTTCAAATTTTGATTGGATGAAGTTTTTATATCATAATAAAATATTATAAATCACCCCAAATTTATTTTATTAAAAAAATATGTATGGAGGTTAGCCTAACCTTATTTAAAGGGATAGGGGAAAAAATAAATTTAGCCTCTAAATTAGGAGCTACAACCTTCCATTCACCCCAATTTGCAAGAATGGGTACTTAGAATAGTTATTTCGCCCTTCCCATTTGGTGTAAAATGAGCTTCTTGCTTTCATTCGCCCCTATTTCATGGTATTGGGATTAATTTGGAGAAAATGGCCCCCAGTTTTTGGAACAGATGGTCACAAAAGAATGATTCCTCTCTATTTAAAAATTCAAGTGTCCTACTGTCATCTCTATTTAAAGATTCAATAGTCTTCTTAGCATTTTCAGAGTTTTCATTTGCTTATTCATTATCATATCTAATGCACGAGGGTTGTTCACAAAGTTATGGAATTTGAATTTTAAAGTCAAGACTAAACACACAATGGTACATATAACTCCTCTCATATGTTGTGTATTTGTTCTATATTCCAATTCCTCTTGCATGCTCTCCGTTTCCCTCTTGATACTTTTTCTTCATTTTTTGGAATAATAATAACTTTTGTTTGAAAATCCCTGGGTTTTGGTTTGAAGCTTTGAAATTATAGTTTCACTATTATATAAATTTCTACCTTCCATTATTATAATTTTTATATCTAATGCTTGGAGTAGAATATAGTTTCATTTTTAATTTGTGGCAACCATGTGGCTGGGGTTGTCTTTAAGTTCACTGAAGCAACCTCCCATATTTTTTGTTGTTGTTGAAGTCTAAAGCCTTTTGCAACACATTTTTTGTCTATGTTACTTGAATGGCTTCAATTATAGTCTATATTAATGGAACTTACTTCAACAATAGGAATTCTAAGATATAGCCAACCCATCAAAATATATTTTCATTTTAAATAATGCATCCACAAATAAGAACACAAAATACTATATGCTACCATCTTTTCCTCCATTGAATTATATTTAAGAATATTCAAAAGTAATAGTGAAGTGATGTACAAGATTAAATAACTTCATTTACCCTAATATTTATGAAATTGGTTTAGCCTCTATTTCTAAAAATTTCCAAATGTTACAAGAGTATAGCCACATCATTGTATTGATGAGAGTTTTGGTGCCATATTTGCTTGTTACAAATTATATATTTTTCTTTTATTAGGGTTCATCTATGGATTTTATCATTTTCGCGATGGTAACATTACCAAATATGCTCATAATAGTAAATTTTTAATAAATCATAAACTAAGTGGTGGTTGGGAGGACAACAAGAATTGCTACAGTTAGGCAATGCTGTTTTATGTTTGAAGAATTTACATAAGTGAATCAATATTTTGAAGAGGGATGGATTGGAGCTTTATCCTGAGCACATCAGCAGGAATTTTAAGTGTTGGGTCAACAGTGGTTTCTTGGTACAACAAGAAGTAGAGATCTGTGGCACTCAACTCAGCAGAAGCAGAGTACACGGCTGCAAGTCAAGCAACACATGAGGCTATCTGGATGAGAAAGATTCTTGTTGGGTTATTTGGTGAGAAGATGGATTGTATCGTGATTTACAATGACAATCAAATTTGTATTAAACTATTTGAGAATACAATATTTCATGATCGATCCAAGCATATCGACATTTGGTATCACCATCTACGAAATTATGTGTAGATGTAGATTATGTTGTTGCTGTACATTCCAACAAAGGAACAAGATGCAGATATTTTGATAAAAGCATTGTCAAGAAGAAAATTCAAGTTCCATAGAAGCAGGATTGGGGTATCTGATAATCCCTTTATTGTTGAGAGGGAGTGTTGAAAATGCAACAATAAAATCAAGCGTTGACTTTGCCTTGGTCAACTAGATTAAAATTAAAATTTCTATTTCAACAGAATACTTGGAGGTAGTTAACTGATGTGACATGGACCTTGTCACTCAATTAACCCAGTAAATTCAGGTTGGAGACACTTGATTTCAGTTCTACATGATTGATTGCTAATTTGTAGCAATCTATTTCAGTTAATTTGAGTTACTGTCAGTTTAACTAGTTCTAACTGTTAGAGAACTAGTGGAGGTCAAGTTGTGGATGTGTAACTTCAACCACACTCAATGTTCAAATGGTCAACTGATCAATCACCCCAAAATAATTGTTTCATGTAGATAATTTGAGTTACCCAGCTGAGATGGAGATTCCAAGTCAATGTACTATTAGTTGTAACATATTCCCCTGTGTACAGGTGGTGCATGCAGTCAGAGATTGACCTAAGGCTATTGCGCAATTCTTTATTGTGAAATTCCTAAAAAATAGGGGACATTTCCAAAGGGAACAATGCAAGGAAATAGGAGCTTGGGAAGGCTTGAAATTGGCTAAGTGTTGGGCCAGGTTCAGTCAATCATGTAGAGGGATAGACTATACACTTGTAGGGTGTGCTAAGGCTTGAGCAAGCATTGTATTTCTTCTCTATTCGTTGATTAATGTAAGACATATAGTAAGGGGTTTTGAGCAGTTACTTTCCCCTAGATAAATCTATGTGCATGTGTGATGTTTCCTTTTTCATGTCTATGATTCTTTTTTTAGATGATGAATTAACTTCCACAAATCTGTAGAGTAGCTTCAAGTCTTGTGATTTAGAAAATTTCATGAGCAATGTTGAATCTACACATTAATTTCTATAGAATACTTCAGATCAATATTACTTGGTAGATGATTGTTCAATTGATACTTAGGAGGTGTGATGAGGTGTCTTTATATAGTATTAGTGTTGGGCTTCATAATTGATACATTTTCTTACCTTGTTTCCTTATCTTTTTATTCAATGTCTAATCTTTTTATGTATATAATATGGTAATTTGTGTGATATGAACCTTAGAAGCTGTTAATAAGCATGTCATCATTTTATTCATTAAAAGAGTTGAATTAACTATGAAAAGATGAGATACACTTCTAATTTGAAGGGTTGATTGACAAGGAATTTTCATAATGGATGTTGTTCCCCAGAATAGCTGGACAAGAACGAGTCACATAGAGCTACTTGGGTTAGTTATAACCTGAATGGGCGAGACTGACGATCATCATGGAAAGATCAACTGTGAATGTGATCCTGGCCACCTATTCCAAGGAAATATGGGATATTTTGTAATTTGAATTACTTTAATTTTAAAAATAGACTTGATTGTAATAAAACGAGGAACTAAACCTCGACAAAAAAAGAAGAAGGAGAATCACTGTCATTTTGATCTATGCTATAAGGTTTGCAAACACCTTTTGTAATATTGTTCCTGATTAATTTAACGAAGATATTCACGGTTGAACTTTAACTCCTTGCACTAAAATTGTTCTAAGGTGATTGAATTCCAGTGATCGTGGGCCCAATCCTGGAATGACTACTACCCTTTCCTTGTGTTATTAAATTTACATTTTAGCTTTCATTTCTTGTTTTGCAATTATTTAGTTATTGCTTTCAATCTTTGCTTTACAATTATTCAGTCACTTTCTAAGATTTGAACATTGGTTATTGAATTGTTTTATCATAGTGATAACTGCTACAATAGTTGAGTGAAGATTATAAGATTGGACTCTTGTTAATCGATTTTCTAAAGCGTTATTCGTTCTGCAATTTCTTGTGATTGATAAAGAATTTTTAAATGCGAGATTTGATATTTATTTTAGCATAATCATTTCTATTCAGAAGTGTTGTTCTTTTCTTATAGTTGCAGTTTCCTAGAAAACAACTTGTGTTTAGCAGAACTATTTCAATGTCACAGTAGAAGATTCAATGATTTGATCATAGTAAAGTAGATTTGATTTTTTATGTTGTTCCTTTAGGAAATCCTAGCTGTTCCTTGTATTTTACATGCATTTACCTTTTAGTAGGGCTAGACCGATTAGATCACATTGGCACTATTCCTTGCACATACTGTGCGTATAGACTTGAAATAAATAAATGAGTTCCGAGTTGACAATTTAATGAATGGAAGTTAGTTGGTACTTTTAAGAGAAACTGAGTAACCCAACATTTTGCCGCTGTTTCTGGGGAGGTTGTCAAAGAAGTGTTAGTCATATCCCTGTAGGGTTGGGTATTAAAGATGGAAGGTAAGAACCTGCGCATGCACTAAGTAAAAATCTTGTGCCAGTGCCTACCCTTAGTTGATACTTTTAGATTGTTTGGTGTGCATGACTAGGAAAAAGCCTAGGACTACAAATCAAGTAGTTATAGATTCAAAACTTGTTCCAAAAACCATCAAAACTCAAGGTCAATCTGGCCTTGGAAGAAAGACCTTTATAGATGAAATCATTCACCATTCGGAGTCTCAAGCATTAGTAGGTCCCCGAACAACATCTGGGAAGGGTTCTACTATGGCCCCTCAAGCGATAGGATCATCCACTGCAACACACATTGAGATTCACGACAAAACTGTAAGGTCTAAACAAAGTTTCCAAGGTACATCTATTAATAATCTCAGTCCTTCCAGTAAGGGTGAGGGGCATTCTTGTAATTTAAGAGAAGGGGAAGGTGAGACAAGTGAGCCACATCCACAACTTTTTGAGTTAGGATTTCCAACGACACCTGTTGCAAAGGAAGAATATGAAATTCCTGATCTAAATAGTGTTGTGAGACCTACTCAAAACCCAGAGTTTAGCCAACACATAATTCTTCAGATAATACCTCCTGACCACAAGATCCCTGAGGATTACTGGCATATTTTTGACCAAATGGAAAACATAGCACCAAAATCACAAACTTCAACTATAGAATACCCTATTATCGACCCACAGGCCAATGCACCAATGAAATCCATCCCATTACAAAATCTTCCAAATTTTCATGGAATGGATTTTGAGGACCCTGATGTGTTTCTGTTCGAATTTGATGTCTTCTGCCGAGGTTATGACTATACCACTGATCCTCAAAAACTAAAACAGTTTCCTTCCACCTTAAAGGGAGCAACTTTACTTTGGTTTATGGGATTATGAGGAGGTACCATAACTTCATGGGATCAGATGAAAAATACCTTCCTCAATAAATACTAGGACTATTATAGATCTAGGGATCTGAAAGAAGAAATATTTAAAATGATGTTCAAAGAAAATGAGACTTTAGAAGAATATGTCGAAATATTCCAATATAACCTGCAAAGATCACCTTATACCACTTTACCTAGAGAAATATTGAGAACTGGTTTGATTAAAGGAATGAAAAATGAATGGATAGAAACACTTAATCTGATGGGACAAGGTGATATTTCTAAGGAAGAATATGACTACATCGTAAAACTATGTATCATGTGCTCGTGAAGAAGTACATGAACCAGATCTTGGATTCAAGGCCCTCTTAGTAGAACCAGCAGGACTGCAGGGGGAGGAGTGACTCGTGCATAAATTGGTAATCTCTTAGAAGACTTTAAAAACAAATATTTTGAGTATGTTAACTACACAATTGGATGTATTACATGCGAAGAAAAAATAAGTAGATGCAAAATAGGCCTTAGCTATTTTCTATCCTTGTTGTCGAAAGAAGCATAGCCGCAAAGAGTGTCCCTTGGACACGGTTGAAATATGTACCATCTACACTAAATATCACTCAATGGAACGCTGTCCCTCGCTCCCAAGACTGAAAGTTGTATTCAAGGAGGTAGAGGAAGATCCCGAGCCAATGTATCTCATGGCACAACGACGAAAGTGGAAGACACACCCTCCAGGTATGATCCAAGATCCTGCTTTGTTTCATTCTGGACAATATACTCAGCAACATATTCCTGGACCATAGTGGCAGAGCCAACAACCTTTTAATACCACATGGAAATCTCAATCATACCCTACACTGCCATGGACAAATCAACCATTTGCTGGACCCTCATGGCCTAATCAACAATATTCTACATCTTCATGGCAAAACCCATCGAATAACTTATACATTCACATTGGAAAAATTCACCTACATAGGGACCAATGTGGTCTCAAAATTGGCAATGCCCCGCGGGACCAATCAATCCATTTGTTGGGTCATTGCCTTAGTCACAACCACCATTACAAACTTTGCTCCAATTACCCCCAAACATTCCATCTCCATTGCGTCCTCAACTACCTGCTCAACCAAATCCTAATCCTAATAATAGACTCGTCTAGTATTTGGAAATTATTGAAAACCCACATTATGACTCTACTTCCTTTGAGTGTAACAAGCTACGGTTAAGATCTGGATGGATGATCTTTCCAGAAGGTGGCACAAAAAATAAAAGGTAGGTAGATAATGATTTTATTTTTGAAAATTAGCCCTTAACAGAACACTCTCCATCCACCGTAGTTGTTACTGAAACAGAAATGCCTAATAAATAAATTAAACAATGAGAGTCCACTACAACTACGGATGCTGCTCCACTGTACCTCGAGAGAATTTCTTTAATTAAGACACTGTTTTATTCTGATTTTGATGTTGTAGGGGAATTGAAAAATTTATGTATTAAAATTCCTCTTTTCCTGGCTATTCGAGATGTTCCAATCTATGCTAAAACTATTAAGGAATTGTGTATTGAAAATCTTGGAAGAAAACCAAAAGACCCTCCTACAGTCCATGTATTGGGAACACTCTCTAATCTTATCTTAGGGAAGCAAATACCTATTAAATATGATGATCCTGGAAAACCAGTGGTTACTATCCAAATCCAAGGACATAACTTCCCAAATACCCTTGTGGACTTAGGATTTGCAATAAATATCTTGACTGTAGAAACTTGTGGGATCCTTGGGATTACAACATTTAAACCAACCACCATTATGTTGGAATTGGCCGACAGATCGATAGTCAGACCAGAAGGCACTCTGGAAGACATTATTGTCTCTGTAGATTCCTGGGAGTACCCAGTGGACTTTCTGTTCATCAACCCCAAAAATAGGTTGGATGGACACCCTTTGATACTAGGAAGACCTTGGCTAGCAACTGCAGATGCATATATCAGATGTTGAATAGGAAATATGACAATTGCAAAAGGGACCGTTGTTAAAAACCTCATCCTATATCCACCTACCAAACCTAGCCTACCAATTGATAACTATCAATCGTTTCCTCCAAAATATCAGGAAGAAAATCTGCGTCCTCCTCTTACTTTAGATGAGGCTCTCACTTTTAAAGGACAGACTGAGGACGACGTAATTAGTGGCTTCATTAACCAACTGTCTACTATTGCAAATCCAACATGTCAAATGTTAAAAGCAATGTTCGACAACGAGGCCCAGGAAGATCCATTGAATGTTTCAAATAACGATCATATACCCACAACTATAGTTCATAATAGTATTCCCATCGAAATTGAACCTGGAAAAACTTTGAACATTAATGCTAATCTGGATGAACTACAATGTGAAAAATTAATTCAGATCCTCCAAAAATATAAACAAGCCTTTGCTTGGGAATATTCCGATATGAGAGGCATCAATCCTCAATTATGTACACATCACATCTATATAGAGAAATATGCCCATGCCATTCGCCAACCACAAAGGAGATTAAATCCTCACCTTAGGGATATAGTAAAACAGGAACTACAGAAGCTTCTTGATGTTAATTTTATATATCCTATTTCTGACAGCCAGTGGGTTTCACCTCTGGTTGTGGTCCCTAAGAAAAATGGAAAATGGATAATTTGTGTGGATTACAAGGAATTAAATAAAGCTACACAAAAATATCATTTCCCTCTTCCTTTCGTAGATTAAGTCCTTGATACTCTAGCTGGGAAGAAATTTTTCTCTTTCCTGGATGGTTTTAGTGGATACAATCAAATCCAGATTGCTCCTGAAGATCAGGACAAAACCACATTCACCTATCCATGGGGAACCTTTGCATATAGGGTTCTACCATTTGGTTTTTTCAAGCACCATCCACCTTCCAAAGAGAAATATTGAGTATTTTTTCTGATTTAATCAGTGAAGGACTTGAACTCTACATGGATGATTTTACTCCCTATGGTAATGAATTTGAGCAAGCCTTACAAAACCTGGAAAAATTCCTCGAATGATGCATAGCTACTAGATTATGCCTCAACAATGAAAAGTGCCATATGATGATGACAGAAGGTGTAGTTCTGGGCCATTATATTTCTGTTGCAGGTATTCAGGTAGATCCAACAAAGATTGAGGTAATTCTTACGCTCCCTACTCCTCGTACACCAACTGAGGTGTGTAGTTTCCTTGATTATGCTGGTTATTATCGTTGCTTTATAGAAATTTTTTCAAAGATAGCAACACCTTGTATGCATTAACAGGAAATGTGGAATTTGAATGGATTGACAAGTGTGATGTTGCTTTTGCAGATCTTAAGAAGTTAGTCTCAACAACCCTTGTGTTACGAGGGCCAAATTGGAACTTACCATTCCACATTTCAACTGATGCATCTCATACAACAATAGGAGTTGTACTTGGCTAAGAGGAAGACAAAAAGCCACATGCCATTTGTTATATTAGCAAGAATCTTACGTTGGTGGAACTAAATTACACAGTGATGAATAAAGAGTTTCTAGCTGTTGTTTACTCTATTAATAAATTTCGTCACTATGTAATAGGATATCCAGTTTTTTTTATGTACTGATTATTTTGCCATTAGGTAACTAGCTAACAAACCTGTTACTAATGCTTGGGTAACACGCTAGTTGTTGTTATTACAGGAATTTGATATCACCATAAAAGATCGATTAGGAAAGGAAAATATGGTTGCAGATTTTCTATCCATAATTTCTATAATAGATGACTCTTTACCTGTAGAAGATTAGTCCCCAGATGAGCATCTGCTTGTCGTATTATTAAAACACCCTAGTACGCGGATGTGGCCAATTATTTGGAAGCAAGGAAGCTACCTGCATACTTACCATCTCGGGAAAGGAAGCTCATTGGTCAGTGCAACGCATGGTTTTCCTGGATTGACGGATATCTTTTTCACACATGATATGATGTTCAAATCTGCATATCTATCAAAGGAGACAAGGTTTACGATAATATTAAGGATTGCCATGACGAATCATGTGGTGGGAATTTTGCTGATTTAAGGAATGGGCATAAGGTGTTATAGATAGGATATTATTGGCCCACGATATTCAAAGATGCAAAGAAATATTTCTAGAGTTGTGATAGCTATCAGAGGATGGGTCGCCCCATTCAAGCTAATGAAATTCCCCTGCAACCTCAAATTGTACTTGAACCCTTTGAAAGGTGGGCATTAGATTTTGTAGGCCCCTTTAATCCACCATCGAACCAAAAGGCATACATTTTGGTTTGCACATACTACATAACCAAATGGGTGGAAGCAGTAGCTCTCTCAAAGGCTACAGAAGAAGCAGTTATTAACTTTTTGTTTGAACTGTTTGTATGGTATGGATTGCCTAGAGAGATCATAACAGATGGGGGTTCACAGTTCACTGCCCACAAAGTTTCCGCTACAATGCAAAAGTATCACATCAAACACAAGGTTACTTCCCCTTATCATCCCCAAGCAAATGGACAGGTGGAAAGTACCAATAAAGTTCTGGAGGTGATTCTAACCAAAACTGTATCTACAAACTGCCAAAATTGGGTTGCCAAACTCCCTGAGGCCCTATGGGCCTACTGAACAACTTGGCGCAACACTACTGGTTATTCACCATACCAGCTTGTTTTTGGGAAGGAGCCCATTTTTTGATAGAATTTGAAATCAAGACTCTCAAAACCGCAAGGGAAGTCGGATTGGATTTGACAGAAGCACATAAACAACGCCTACAACAATGTAATGAACTGGAAGAAGTGTGCTTGAAGGTCGTACAATACACAACTATTATTCAACAGTAGAGGGCCAAATGGAATGATCGCCTTATCAAAAAGAAAACTTTTCAAAAAGGTGATTGGGTGCTATTGTATGATTCCAGATTTTAGGATTTCCCCTGGAAGCTTCAAACTAGATGGCTGGGACCATATGAAGTTACCGAAGTTCACAACAATGGTATGGTGAGCCTCACTACTATTGATGGATCTAGCATCTCTCTCCTTGCTAATGGACATCGATTACGTCTATATCACCAGCTGCTTACACGAGAGTCTTTTCTTCATGAGGTAAACAATGATTCTAATTTGCAGATTTTAGCTGATCGGGGAGGTCACCCCGTAGCTAGAACCAACTGAATTATTCTTTTTCGAAATTCCTTTCATTCTGTACATACTGTATATACTTGTTGTGAAAATATGTTCTTTAAAAAAATAAAATAATAATAATAATAATAATAATAATAATATAAATATATAATGTATCTAGTAATAAAACATATATGGGGAAGTTACTGTTTCCTTAAGTTACAACTGTTGTTCCCTTAGTTACAGGTGTTGTTTCCTAGGTCACAGTTGCTGTTCCCTTGGTTGCAGTTTCTTTTCCCTTAGTCACAGTTGTTGTTCCCTTAATTACAACCACTATCTCCTTAGTCATAACCACTTTTCCATTAATTACAACCACTATTCCCTTAGTCACAGTTGTTGTTCCTTTAATTACAACTGTTGTTCCCTTAGTTACGGGTGTTGTTTCCTAGGTCGCAGTTGCTGTTCCTTTAGTCACAGTAATTGTTCCCTTGGTCGCAGTTGTTGTTCCCTTCGTCGCAATTGTTGTTCCCTTAGTCACAGTTGTTGTTCCCTTAGTCATAGTTTTTGTTCCCTTGGTCACAGTTGCTGTTCCCTTAGTCACAGTTGTTGTTCCCCTAGTCATAGTTGTTGTTCCCCTAGTTTTAACTGTTACTTTCGATTGTTGTTTTTCATTCATAGTTGCTTTTCTAGAAAAAAATATTCTTTTTTGTTTTAAGCCTTCTTCAAATCATGGTAAAATTAATAAGTTCCTTGAACGATTGTCATCAAAGAATGTTTTATAAGAAATTTTTGAAGTAGACCTTGAAAAACTCCTAAACTTCTAAAACAACCCTGATATTGTAAATTTATAAAGATATTTATACTACATTTCTTCAAATACCACTAGAAGAGTTTCCTTTCTTTTCAAAGTTTCCTATAATTCTTTGATCTCCTTAAAAAATTGGATTCTAGGCAGCAAAAATGGCAAACTAAAAAGGTAATCATTGTGATACTTTTTACACCATCCCTAACTCTTAAGGAGTTGATAATCCACCCCATTCACTAATTCTTTATCATAACAAATAAAATAATAATAACAATAAATAAAGTATAAGAAAAAATATACAAAGGGTAGAAGGTACCATCCCCGACCTACCATGATAATTAGATTTAATGAGATGAAATTACCACTCTGGTCACCAAGCCAGGGTAATGGCCTCCAATCATTAGGTTGAAAGACAAGAGGTATCATCACAAGCTAGCTTGTTCGCCTCATTATCTCTCGTGAGTGGCATTGTTATTAACTAGTCACCACAACAGAACAATTGCCTTCTGTTGACAATTGAGAAATAATAAAAAGTTATGAATTAATTTTTAAAATCAGAATGGGATAGTGGCATATCGATGGGTTAAAAGGCAACCCTGTCGAGGCTATAGACGCCTGTTGGCAGTAGAGGCCATGCCTGTGGTATTGAATTACATCTAAAAATTATCATCTCAAAAATATCCATTTTTTTCTCTCCATTACCAATAACAAAAGGAAAATCATTGAACTACTATAGGAACTCATTTTTTTCCCTTCAAAGGTTGTAATGATGAATGTGTATAAATAATTTTTTTTCTTCTACATATCAGGGATGTAACCTTTAGAGAATTATTAAATCTATTTTAATTTTTGCTTTTATTTTTTCATAAAGGCAATCTTTCAAGGCAATCTATCTTATCCATGATCATGGCTCAAATATCTCTCCACATGCTTTTTTCTCGATTTTAATGCTTTGGGCATTGTTTTTTGTTTTTGTTTTTTAATGCTTTGGGCATCGTGTCTTTTCCGATTTTAATGCTTTGGGAATCGAGGTTTTTTTTTTTTTTTTTTTTTTTAATTAATCTATTTATTTATTTTTATTTTATTTTTTATTTATTTTATTTATTTTTTAGTATTTATTTATTTATTTATTTTATTTTATTTTAATTTTAATTTTTAATTTTTAATTTATTTTATTATTATTATTATTATTATTATTATTTTATTTTTATTTTTATTTATTTATTTATTATTATTTATTTATTTTTAATTTTATTATTTTTTAATTTTAATTTTAATTTTTATTTTTTTATTTCTGATTTTAATGCTTTGGGCATGGCGTCTTTTCCTATTTTAATGCTTCGAGCATCACAAATATTTAAGTCTCGTCAGCGTATTTTACGATCATTTCCTTCAATAACTATATTGCACAATTAACCATTACTCCCATTTCTCTGGTGGTTGCTCAATTATGCCGAATTAATGTATTCTTATCTAAATAGTCATGCCAAATGTCCTACCAAATCAAATACATAATGAATGGTTGAGGATTACCTTTAATTTCATCGGGGTCGGGGCGGGGGGGGGGGGGGGGGGGTGAAAAATAAGTACATAATGCGTACAAACTTTGCAGATTATTTTATATAATTGCAAGGTTTGGACAATGAAGTGGCTTTGGAGTTCACAAAAAATCTGAACAGTGGAATGAAAATAGTAAAAGGTAGACAAATCCAGGTTAATGCAGAAGTACTGGTGGAAGAAATAGGCCTACCATTGGAAGGCGAGAAATGGTTTGATATGCACACTCTGTTACAGAGCGCAACATCCTTATTTATAAATCCAGGGGAAGAATTGGTAAGAAAAGGGAAGGGGTACAACCCTACTTCACTGCCAAAACCACGAAAATAATTAGCAGGTGTGGTCCAAAGATATGTTACATGCAATGGTCATTATGATGTAGTAAGGGGGCGAAACCTAAAGTTGCTGGAGGCACTGAGACAAAAGGTAACCTTGAACCTACCTCATTTTCTGAATTTTTTACTGCATGAGACCATTGAAAGACTAAATAGGTCAAAGGATCAAACTTCAGTGGTGAGCCACTGTTATGAAACCAGCTCAAGAAAAGATAGAAAAGATAGATCAACGCCTTAGAATTCAGCCTCTTCGAGGGGGCAACCTCCTTTACATTACATAAATGAACAATTCTTGGATGATACAAATGACAAAACCTCCTTTCTATATATAGGAGTCTAAGGAGTCACAATATAATCCAGCCGACCTAACAATAATAATATAAAGCCACAAAAATAACAATAGAGGGATTCTATGGGCACATTAATAACAATATGGGGGCAATGGGGGCACAACAATATAAATAAGGGGTATAACTATAATAATAATGGGGTAATCACTAGTATTATAGGGACCCAACATGCCCCTCTCCTTCAAAAAAGTGTTGTCCTCAACGCTTGAGTAGTTCTGGATACTTCTGCATAAAATTCTCATCCTCCCATGTGGAATCTTCAGCGGATAAGTTCTTCCACTTGATAAGGTACTCTGAAATTGATCGATTTCGTAGCTGTCGAGTTCTTGTTTCTATAACTGCTTCCAGTTCCAATATAATTTTTCCTTCCTCGTCAAGTTCTGGCAATATTGTTTGAACTGGGAGCTTGTCGCCTATAACCTTCTTTAAGCATGAAACATGGAAAACTGGGTGCAATCGAGAAGCTGCAGGAAGCTCCAATTTGTATGCCATAGTACCAATCTTTTGCAACACCTTGTACGGACCATAATACTTTGGTGATAATTTATTATCCTTCTTAGCTTGCTTGAGGGACATTTGCTTATATGGTTGTAGCCGTAGGAATACCCAATCACCTACATCAAAACTTCTTTCACTGCGATGTTGATCTGCCTGTTGTTTCATTCTATTTTGTGCCAACACGAGGTTATCCTTTAAGAGTTGGAGGACTTGTTGTTGATGTTCGATGTGATGTTCCACTGCCTGAACCTTAGAATTTTCTCTTAAATATGATGTGATGGATGGTGGTTGATACCCATAAAGTGCCATAAATGGGGTCATTTTTGTTGCTGTATGAAAGGAAGTGTTATACCACCATTCAGCCAGAGGCAACCATTTGACCCATTGTGTCTGTTTATCAGATACAAAGCAACGAAGATATCCTTCCAAACATTTGTTTACTATCTCAGTTTGCCCATCAGATTGAGGATGATAAGATGAGCTATGAGCTAACTGAGTACCAAGACAAGAAAATAATTCTATCCAAAAATTTCCAGTGAAAATGGGATCTCTGTCACTTGCAATAATCTTTGGGTTTCCATGTAGCTTTTGAATTGTTTCCATAAATGCAGTAGAAACTGTACTGACTTTAATTGGATGTGATAATGCACAAAAGTGTGCATACTTGGTAAGTCTGTCAACTACCACCATGATGACACTCTTTCCCTCAGACTTGGGTAAACCTGTGATAAAATCCATTGATACCTCCTCCCAACGTTGGCTTGGAATGGATAAAGGTTGTAATAGACCCGGTGTCTTAATTGTTTCAACTTTATTTTGTTGGCAAACCAAACATTCTGCCACAAACTTTTGAATATCTGATTTAAGGCCATCCCAAAAAAATTCCTTCTTAACCTTGTGGTAAGTTTTTAAAAATCCTGAGTGCCCTCCTAAGGGAGAAGTGTGCAATTCCATAAGAATCTTTTGTTTTAGCTGGGAATTCTTACAGAGGTATAAGCGATCTTTGTACCATAACGAATCATTTTTCCAGCTAAATGTATCAGACGTACTGGAATCTTGTTGTAGCTTTCGAATAAGTGCCCACACTTCTTCGTCATTCTTCCATTCCTCCCTTGCTTCATTTATCCAATCTGGTTGGATGATAGAAATAGCGCACAACAATGCTTCCACATCCTCATCCTTCCTTGAGAGTGCATTTGCCACCACATTTTGCTTCCCTTTTTTGTAGATGATTTCAAAGTCATAACCCAACATCTTTGTGACCCACTTTTGTTGCTCTTCAGAGGATAATCTTTGTTCTAAAAAGTATTTAAGGCTATCATGATCCGTTTTTACCTTGAAGTGTCTTCCCATTAGGTAGGGTCGCCATTTCTTAAGTGCATGGAGTATTGCCAACATTTCCTTCTCATAAATAGCTTTGCTTAGAAACTTTCCCTTGATTGGACGACTTTCAAAAGCAATGGGTCTTTCATCTTGCATTAGAACAGCACCAATTCCATTTCCTGAAGCATCACATTCCACAATAAAGGTTTTTGTGAAGTCCGGTGTAGCTAAGACCGGTGCTTGGCACATTGCCTCTTTAAGATGTTCAAAGGCCTTTGTTGCTTCCGGAGTCCATGAAAATGCATCTTTCTTCAATAATGTCGTTAGAGGTGCTGCTATTCTCCCATAATTCTTAACAAACTTGCGATAATACCCTGTCAACCCAAGAAATCCGCGCAAATGCTTTATGGATGTGGGGATTTTCCATTCCTTAATGGCTTTAATTTTGGTAGGGTCTACCTTAACTCCTTCATGAGATACTATATGACCCAAATATTCCACCTCCTGGACTCCAAAGAAACATTTGGATCTTTTGGCATATAATTGTTTCTCCTCCAATAGTTGTAGCACCATGTCAACATGTTCAACATGATCCTTCCAAGACTTGCTGTAGATAAGTATATCATCAAAAAATACTAACACAAATTTTCTAAGGAATGGTTTGAAAATTGAATTCATCAAACCTTGAAATGTTGAAGGTGCATTGGTAAGGCCAAAAGGCATGACCAAAAATTCATAATGACCCTCATGAGTTCTAAATGCCGTTTTCGGAATGTCTTCAATCTTCATTCTGATTTGATGATATCCTGAATGAAGATCCAACTTGGTGAAGTAAATTGATCCATGCAATTCATCCAGTAATTCATCAATGACAGGAATGGGGAACTTATCTTTAATAGTGAGCTTGTTGAGCTCCCTATAATCCGGACACATGCGCCATGATCCATCCTTCTTGTGCACCAATACTACTGGAGCAGAGAAAGAACTTTGACTCGGTTGAATTATACCAGCCTCTAGCATTTCTGCAACCATACGTTCAATTTCACTTTTTGGACATAGGGATATCTGTACGGCCTGATGTTTGGAGGAACACTTCCTGGAATCAGATGAATAGCATGATCATGATCACACATAGGTGGGAGACCTTTGGGAGTCTCAAATACCTTAGAATGATTGTCCAGGACTTTTTGGAGATCTGGAGAAATAGATGATTCTAATGTGGAAACATCTAGCGAACATAATTGTGCAATTACACCCCTTTGCTCCTTTTTTAGAAGCTTTGTCATACCATTAGAGCTGATTATCTTTCCTGGTTTCCCTGCAATACCCCTTAATTCAACTTCCTTTCCTTCCGTAGAAAATTTGATGAAAAGTTCTTGAAAATTAAAAGCTATTGTACCCAAGGATTGTAGCCATTGGACTCCTAGTACAACATCAACACCTCCCATTGGAATGGAAAGCATTGGGCTAGTCAATACATATTCTCCCATGGATAGCTTGATATTATGGCACTTTCCAGAGCAATTTATTGTTCCTCCATTTGCAATCATCACTTGACACTCTGGTGCTGGATATAGGAAGCAATTCAATTCTTTTGCTACCCTACAATGAATAAAATTGTGGGTGCTTCCTGAATCAATCAACACTATCACCTTTTTCTTCTTGATTTGTCCTTCTATCTTGATGGTTTGAGGAGTGGTAATTCCTGCCAATGCATTACAAGATATGGTCGGATTTATTTGTTCTTCATCTAGGCTTTGTTCCTGGAGCATATCCTGTTCTTTTGACCTTTCTTGCTCCTTTTCTTCTTCCTCTTCACAATCTATGTAGAATAATTTCTTCTCAGCACACTTATGACCTTTAGTGTATTTTCTATCACAACTATAACAAAGCCCTTTTGCTCTTTTTTCTTCCAATTGTTGTGGTGTCAACCTTATAGGTTGTGGAAGACTAGGGGCAACTGCACTTCCGTCTTTATAGTTGTGAGTGGTATGCTTCCTGGTTGCCATAATTTTGCTTTCCATTTTTCTTGCTAACCTGAATGCCTTCTCTAATGAATCAGGTTCCCAAAGTCGAACATCATGTTGGATATTATCTTTTAAAGACCCTATGAACACATCAATCCTATGCTGCTCTGGAATATCTTTTACCCTTATGTTCAATTTTTGGAACTCCTCAATGTGCTCCATTATTGAACCCTTTTGTTTGAGACTTATCAATTGGCTAAAAAAAGTGTTGCTTTTTGTATCCTCATAATGTGCTATCAATTCTTCCGTAAAAATTGCCCAAGTGATAAATTGTTTACGAGAGCAAAGCCATTGATACCATACAAACTGATTTGGTTCCAAATATAAAGTTGCCATACGTACCTTTTGTGTGTTTTGCACATTATTGAGATCGAAGAACTGCTCCATCTGTAATATCCATGTGGCGGGATCCTTGCCATCAAACTTCCTCATATCGATTTTTGGAATATGGTGGGTCTTCGATCCAACATTAGAGTCTATGGAATCATGATTAACATTTCTTTTGTTCACATCATGAGTTTCCTTTACAACCTTTCACCATTAGTAAGTATTTCTTGTAGAAAATTTGTCAAATCTGTCTTCAAATCTGCCATGTCTGTCTTCAAATCTGTCCTCAAATCTGTCTTCAGATCATCCATCTTAGCTTCCATGCCTTTATCTTAGATTCCACGCCATTTATCTTAGCATCTGTTAGCTTTTGTGAGCGTGACATTTGTTGCACTTGTTCTTGTAATTTTGATATATCATGTAGCATTTCTTCCTCTTCTTCATGAGTCATGCTAGAGCTTTCAGGTTCCTTACTAGGTGTTTGCATTTTCTTTCCTCGGGGCATCAGTTACCAATAATAATGCTTTACTATGCCCTTTGAATTCCTTCAAACCAAGCTTATGCAAAAATTAAAAAAAAAAACTACACACCTTTTTTTACTTTGTAGAAGCCTGATATTGAATCTGATGTATCTCTGTAATTTCGAATCATCCAGTTATAAAATTGTGACCTTTAGTAGCCTTCTATGTCCTCTTTCCAATGCCACTAGTCTAATCCAAATTGGATTCTCCAAGAAAGAGTTATGCACAATCTCCCGCAGTGACCTGATTATAGACTAGTTTAGTAGAGCGAACTTGTATGAAGTTCCACGTGTCACTGTTTCAACCTTTAACTCTAAAAAATATATAAAAGAAAACTACAGTCCATCCTCTTTCTATACCTTCTTACGAAATTTCAATCCGATGCTCAAAAAGAAAGTTATGACGATTTTCCCCAGGTCACCTGTTTTGAGTGTAATTCAGGAGTCTGCAAAAAGACCAACTTCCTCAGATCATATCTCCGAAAATATCGCGCGAAAAACTCTGAAATTCGGACCCAATGTTCAGCGCGATTTCTTCTTAAATGGTTTTTTTTTGCGACTTTTGAAACGTCACAGAAAAAAAGTTATAGTGAAAATGCCACGATGACCTGTTTGGAGCAGCGAAACCCTAGAATCCAAAGCTCTGATACCAAATGTTATGAAACCAGCTCAAGAAAAGATATAAAAGATAGATCAACGCCTTAGAATTCAGCCTCTTCGAGGGGGCAACCTCCTTTACATTACATAAATGAACAATTCTTGGATGATACAAATGACAAAACCTCCTTTCTATATATAGGAGTCTAAGGAGTCACAATATAATCCAGCCGACCTAACAATAATAATATAAAGCCACAAAAATAACAATAGAGGGATTCTATGGGCACATTAATAACAATATGGGGGCAATGGGGCACAACAATATAAATAAGGGGTATAACTACAATAATAATGGGGTAATCACTAGTATTATAGGGACCCAACAGCCACTATGGGCTTATAAAATTGATAAATGTCAGCAATCTAAATCAATCACAGTCAAACTGGGAAGAATTATTGGGAATTCCTGAGACTCCACCAAGAGACGAAGCACCCAGTGAAGAAGCCAAACATATTCCATCTGATGATAAGTAGTTGGAAGGAAATGACAAAATCAATCAAAATGAGAACGTTACGATGGAAGAGACTTTGCAGACCCTTTCCCCTCAACAATTAACAAGGTTAGAAAAGAGGATGGCCTCTCTCTTGGCCTCCTTACCCAAGAAAAGAAGGAAATCATCAAGGTTGGGTAAGTCTCGAAAGTCCATAAACTGTGCAAAAAAACCGTTAGAGGGTAGTGAACCCCAAAAATTTCTAAACATACCAGAAACTTACGAGGAGGACCCTCCTCAAGAAAATGAAATGGAGGTAGCCCAAGTTTTAGAAGTTGGAAAACATTGTTAATTCTATGGAGTTTGAAGGAGCTATAGGTTGTTCAAAGGATTCTCCTAACCAAAGGACATCACCCATATCTCCCATCTCTCCTCCCAATTCCATCGCTACTATTATCTTATAACCTTCGGGAGAACTTGAGAATACATTTCTTAGAGAACACTCCATTTATTCTTTTTCCACCATTCGGGAACCCTCCTTTTCTGAAGAGGTACCCTTATAATCTCCTCAAGAAAGTATGGAATGAGAAGTCAATCTTGACTCTCCAAAGGGACCTATTGTAGCGGCTACAACCACCCTCCAAAGTTTTTCCTTAGCTTGTTTTGGAGCCTCCCTACCAACCTTTCACAACACCTTGTCTTGCTTTGTCAAGTACACAAGCTTCAGTGTTTTTCTTGCACAAAGGCAGCCTATCGATCACAACTTGATGCATTCCCCTCACAGGTTGATCACCCAAACTTGGTCCAATTGTAGGCTAAGTAGATCCCCCAAGAAATTCATATTTCTAGAGGGAAACCAATCTTCCCTCTAGAATTGCACAATCCTGTCTGGCAGCCTGCTGGAATCCAAAATTGCATAATTCTGCCAGTCAACACTCCCAGTGAAAATTGCGCAATTTTCCCCAGCAGGGCTGCTCAACCCAGAATTTGCGCAAATCTAGGCAGTAGTCAGTTGCTCTACCCAAAAATTGCACAAATCTCCTGGGTAGCCAGCCCAGCTCCCAGCTAGAAATGTGCATTTTTCTTAAGTAGTTGAGCGGCTTCATGCATGAGCAGTTTGATTGACTAGTTCCACCTAGGACCAAAGAAACTTGACTTGCATGCATGGCTTGCTTTTTCTCGGAAAAGCAAAAGGAAACATGCAAAAGGCATCCCATGATTTAGGGAGATATTTTTAGCAGCTGGAGGTTACATGCAAAGTTGTTTTAGAAACTTTCCTCCAAGTGTCACTTTTTCCTAGATTTGTGGCACGTGTGTCATGAGCTCCAAACTTATTTATTTGACGCATTAGAGCTCATTCTTTCACATCAATATTGGAGATTTGACATCCCACAACACATCCAGGACTCTTCGACACATCCGACTCAACTATTCATGGGTAACTGGCCTCAACTTGTCTTTTTCAACATTTCTGTTGATTTTTGTGTATTCGCTTGTGTGAGTGTTGTTTGCTTGATTTCTTTGAATGCTTGCTGTCTTTTTCATGTATACTAGATTGTGCTAGCTCTGTTTCAGTTTTCGTTGCTATCTCACTGTTGTCACATGCATGAAACTGTTTTGCATAAACGGTCGCCGATTCGACGACTCGCCTCACCCACGTGCACGTTGATCTGTTTATTGAATCTTTCATTCATGTTTGCATGCACTGTTAATAACTTATACTTTCACTTAGTGTCACCATGCATTCACTGTCATATTTTCTTTCAGTTGCCCGTCGCGAGTCAGGCCAACCTTAGCCCGGACTCTGCCTTCATTGAGACAACATTGCATAATCTGGGGAAGGAAGGCTTTGTCTTCCTCTCCAGAAATGTGCATTTCTACTCAGCACTATCCGCTAGGATTGTTTTTCACATTTCTGAGGGATAGTGACTGCTAGCCCAGAAAATTGCGCAATGTAGTCCCTGAGCTTGCAGTCACTCCTAGCTGCAATTGCGCATTGCACAATCCCAACAACGAGCAACTAGTCTAGATTGCGCATTGCCTAAGTCGAGCAGTGAGTCTGCCTCCCAGATAGGCCAGACTGCCTTTTGCCCATTCTGGCAGCCAGTCACCCAGCCTCCCAGAAGAAATTGTGCAATCTTCCCATCAGTTTCCCAGTATGTGCTGTGTCATTCCCCGAATTTGCTTCGGTTTTCGCAGATAGATTTCGTGCCATGCATGTTGCTTGTCTCCAGATATTTCAGGTGTTCATTCATCTCTTAATAGTACCAGATCAATGCCTCATAGAGAGCGGGATCACAGGACATTGATGGAAATGCATCTGAGCAGCAATTGAGCCAGTGTCCTCTAGTCTACCGATCTATGAAGATACAACGCTATATCTAGACAGGGACATCAAGCTGAAGTGGCAAGAGGTTAATGAAACATTTGTAGGAACTTTCGAGGAAGGCTTGAAGACCATCAGGTGTACGTGAATATTCATAAGTCACTTGTACCAGATTGCATGCAGATACCCGCGTTCCCATGCACGGACATGATACACTGGATCGTCTCTCACACTGATCTTGAGATGACGACCTTGAGCAGTGTCAGTGGGACAAAGCTTGTTACCTTCTGCGCACTGAGATTATGATGATATGTATCAGATGTCAGAGCCCGTGACTGTCATGAAGACTCCATTCAACTTACCCAACAATAGTGTTAACTCCAGAGACATTCTGAAGAACTAGGTAAAGGAGTTGGCTCGATTCAGGTTGACACTCAACTAGATCCACAAGACAAATATACCGAGGAAGGTGTACCAATACTTGGTCATATTTGCTTGTTAACTGTATGGCCAAGCAAGCACAGAAACCTTCCCACAAAGTTGGGTGATCGCACTGGACCAAGTGGCTAGAGAAGGAAAACCATGTAACTAGTCTGGCATATTGGCTCACCAGCTGAAGGAACAAGTAACGAAGGCTCGAAAGTCACCTGGAGGTATGCATGCAGAGATTTACATGTCCGCCTACATCTTAGATGCAGTCTGTGCCTGACAGAGCTCCCGGGTTTGAAGTGGGCATGGTCACCGGCGAAGACTGCTGTGACACATATTTCAAGTTGTTTTCCGAATGCAGCTTAAGAGGAGTAATCACACGGTTGTTTGATCATTTTATCACCCCTGTGTACAAGATGATAGTTGAACAGGATCCACCCTGCATGTCAAAGGAAGAAATGGAGCATTGTTGGGCATTGCTGATTGTATGCCTCACCGTCTGAGACTTTCATCTGAATGTTCAATGCAGAGAAGCCTCCTCATGTTCTAGTGAAGTTTTCCTTGGACGTATTGTCATGCAGAAGTAGCATATCACATCTCAGTAGGATTGACAGCTAGACTACATCGGAAGAAGAAGGCACCTTGGCCCACTCTTCTGTTGCGGATTGGGTTATATGAGATCCGAAGTATCAAGCAAGCAGATTTCGAAGCAGAACAGATGATGAAGTACCGACTCGACCTCCGAAGCTACAATCCGTATATCCTGAATTGCATTGTGAAAGATCACTGCATGAGAGTTCAGTTCAACTGGATATATGAAGTGTTTCATTGGGCCGAGGAGGACTATGTTTCCTCCAGACCCAATGAACAGGTCAGCTTCGCTGTGGAGTGGTTAGTGAAGCAACATGAAGCAGCATCATGGAGAGCACCACCGGCACCGGCAGCAGTAGTAGCAACAGAGGCAAGCATAGCAGTGCATGACAAAGGTAAGAGGAAGATTGTCGATCGCATGAAGGAGGAGAAAAGCTACAAGTTTTGAGTAGATCCATTGGTAGAGAAAGAAGCAATGGCTATAGAGGCAAAGGAGCACCAGTGCGACATGCGAATCGCGCAAAGGCAGAGGGATAAGAAGAAATGGAAGAAGTAGAGAAGGAGTTGCATGAGTTGAGGGAGAAACTCTGAAAGGAGTAAGAGCTGCACAAACAAGAGAGAGAAGCACAACATCAACAAATACAGAAGGGGGAGCAACATGTGCAAACAGATGAAGCAGCGCCCGTACAAGTAGTTGATTCATTAGAATATATGGCATTAGGCAAACAGGGTGAACCATTGCAGCGTCAAGACTTTGCTTATGAGATAGAACAAGCACTTCAACAGTTGGATGTAGACATGGAGCAGCAGGAGTTGGAGCAGGACACCGACCTCATGCATCACCACAAAGAGGTTGACTCACCCGCTTCAATGCATCCAGATGATGAGAAAGTCTCGAATGACCAAGGAGGCATTGAGATCCTTGGCGATCAGTCGGAAGAAGAGATGCACAACATCTTGTTCGATGAATCCCAACATAGAGTTGTGCAGTCTCACAGAGTGTAAACTCCGGAGGATCATACGTCTCCTGAGAAAGTTGAGGAGCAAGTGATCGTGATTGATGTATAAACATCCAGCTGCCTTGTTATGCAACTAGAGTGTATTTCGAAGCCACTAGCTCAAGTATTCACTTCCTAATAGCTGAGAATGAGCAAATGGAAAAGGAACTACAAACGGCCAAGCAAGGAGGAGACTCGGTGAGAATGTCCGCCCAAGCTGAACTAAGAAGGAAATACTAGATGAATATTGTCCCTTGACAAACTTATGCAAGCATTGTACTCCAAGTTGGTACTGTGCACAAGGTAGTCGTCCATCTCATGGATGGTAGTAACGATGTGCTAGAAGAGCATGTATCTTGATGAACTTGCATGCTGTTGTTGATGACATGCAAACATTGATGATGAATTACAAGGAGCCCCACTTCACTTACCTAAGATGATGAGGGCCAATTCGTTGAGCTAAAGGCATGTATTCGGAGACAGGTCTGAAATTATGAAGAGCTCCCGTAGTTCATCACTAGCATATAGGCTTCCCATGCACAAGTATTCAAGAGTATGGATGTTGTGGTGTGCACACATGCGATCCCATCACTTGGGACTCTCACCCAGGCAAAGACAAAGAAATAGTCAAACTAGAGTTTGACTCGTACTTCGACGAGTTAATGCGCATTGCCACCAGCCTAGACTGCACATTATGCAGACATCATGCACAAGTATGTTGCTGGTCCAGCCACGTTGAAGACATTGATGTGCATGCTTTCAGACGAGTTGGAGAAAGAAGCCCGAGCAGTGTACCTGGATGCTATGGAGGCAAGAGTCAGTTTTAGACGGATGTCATCGCGAAACACATGGACACCATCAAGGACTATAGATCTTGACATCAATATGTCACTGTTGATCAACATGAGGATGTTGAGGAGTTGGAATTCCATGGTTGTCTAAGTCAGAGTGATGCCTAGCTTGGCTTGCTCAACCATTTTGTTCACAGGGTAATTGTGAATTGTAATGTTAAGTCATGTCAAGTGTCAATAGTTGGATGTAACAGTCATAGAGTAGGAAGAGTCATGAGGTAGTTGACGATCACAAAGGGAATGTCAAGGGTCATCCAATCCTTTTCTATAAATAGTCCCTCATAACTCATTGTATGGGATTTTCCGTCAGCCAAATTCCGATAAGAATATCTTGGAGAGAGATTGGACAATATTGTAACGCACCTTGGTTTCTCCACTGCACGGAGCTAGTACATCTCTTTGGAGGAGCATGCGGATGTGGCTGTAACTTTCCACTATTAGGGCTAGTGGTGTACATTGATGTATTGTATAATTGGAACTTACACTTCTTTATATAATAAGAGCTAGCACGTTTCATGCATATGTTGTATTGTATTCCAGCTGTCTTGTTTACTCTAAATGGAATATGTATTTGCTTTCTTATGCACGCATGTATGGACTGTTTTGTATGAGCATGTATGAATCTTTCTGAAATGTGTTGATTGGTTTAACCATCACTTTGGATTGCCAGCTGACTTTCTTTCCAGCTTGTGATGCATCTTCGCTTGTGTGTTCCCTTCCCATCTGAGTACTGTTACAGGTTTCCAAGGGCACACTCATCTCAACCCACATGTGTTAAACCTTTCATGCACCTTCCTTGACTCACTGAAGCGGTCACACCCTTGCTACTAACAGAGTTATCTTACTTTTCTCTATGTGAAATCGCTGTCAAGGCATTGCTATATGACCCACTGCTGACTCTTACACCAAACAGTCTGAGGTCTAATTGGGACTTCTTACCGGGGAGATCTCCTAACATGTTGCGGTCCAACACCATCAACATTTCGGCACTAGAAGGAGGGCTAGATGACAAGATGTGTCCTCTCATCTAGCTTTGAACCTTGCTTACCTTTCATGGATTCTTGCAACCTTCTCCGTCCGCGATGTTTTTCAAATCATGAAGATGTCACCATCATGGGGAAGTTTTTCGATCTCTGTCCACTTACACTTATGATGGTGAAGTGGCTTGGCCTGAGTACTTACATGAATTTATTTCCATGCTTTATGAGGAAATAGGTGTTCTGACGAACAGGCCACTTGCTGCTTACACACACACTTAGCCTATGGTGAATCTCCACGTCGATGGTTTCTTAGCCTATCGGCTGACAACGTGCACTCACTTGAGAACTTCTGTGATCTCATTGAAGACACTTTCTATCATTTTTGACCCAGAACATCTTGACCAAAAACTATTACAACAACGGAAGGCTCCGCATGAATCAGTTATAGAAATTTTGGCAACACTTTCGTGACTTGCAGTTTGAGGCTTCGAGGAGCAGATGAAGTTTGCCTATCTTTGGGACCAGTTTGAGTATTGCCTTAAGAAATCTACCCATTCCAAGAAGAAGCTTGAGATAAAGCCTCGCTAAACATTCTTTAGTGAGGGAGCTATGCAATCTCATGTGGATGGTCACTATCTCGACTGGCTATCCACCTTCCCCTCATTCAACAGCTCCACCACTGCCGAGTGATGTTGAGGATCATGCTCACACACTTGTTCAACTTTCACATCCTCCCAACATCACTTCACTCAATTTTCACGCAGATTTGGTTGTGAGTCCTTCGAGTTCTCATATGCATTCTGTTCTACGACCTCTGTCTTCACACTCGATTTTCCTCCGGATGATACTATCTTGTGTTCGTCCATTCTAGACTCTTCACTTGTTGTGAACGAGGAACAAGCCATTGACGGAGTTGGTGTTGCACAACCAACATGCACTGTCATTCATGAAGAGTATGAGTGGGAGCTTGAGCATAAACACTCAGTGAAGGATGACTCCCTTCCGTTTGAGCCCCCTCCATTCTTTCCTAACATCTTTGGTGAACCTGCCATCCATGATTTCGCATGTGTGTCTTCATCCATAGATGCACCCATGTTGATCACTCGTAGGACTCACCGAATTTTGGTCCATCATTCGATAATGGACCACTTGATATTTCATCTGTCTTTTCCGGAAACACAGAGGATGATTTTGTTCACTTTTCATCTACCCCTCTGTTTGATTCATCTAATCATGAGGATGCCAATGAAATCATTGATTTTTCTGATCGTGGTGGTCGTGATCCATTTGTTTCCATATTTGATCACGATCATGACTCTATCATAGTTGATCTTTTGAAGTCACCGGTCTATATGATGCTATCTGATGATGAAGTTGAAACATCAAAGACTATCGAGGCACTTCAGCCTGAGCTAATGGTTATGTCAGGTCCTCACTCTCTTGGGGTTAGTCTCACTTCCGATCATGAAACTGTTCAATCACCTAAGGCTCCTCATCACTCATCTATATGCATTGAAGACCAATCTCACACACAGATCATACTTCCTCCACTCAAACTGCACGATCCCATCGCTCATGCATTGGAGGAATCTTACATTGCAAGCACTCGTTCGTGACGCAAGTTATATTTGTTTCTTTCGTTTGCTTGCATGTCATAGTCAAGAGTGTGCTTATGTTTCAAATTTGCATGCAGTGTCACACAACACTATGTGGACTGCTTGTCATGCAATTGCACTCACTTATATCCTGTGGGCACTTTGAAACACGAAGTGTGGTTGTCTTCATTGTTATATCTCTTTCTTGCTGCTGTTTCGCACAATTGGGTTGCTTGCGGACCAAGCCTTCACCTACATGGGTCAACCAATGCGCCGATGTCTACATTGGAAATATCACTTCATGTGATCAGGCTCGTGACCGTTAGTGTAGGAGTAGGAGTAGTGTTTGCTTTCAGTCATTTACTGCATGCTTGTTTGCTTTCTCACTTTGTTTGTTTGTTTGTGCTTGCTTGTTTGCTTACTTTCTTTGCTTCACTTTCGCTTCTGCTCTTGCTTTGCTTTGTTGTTTGTTAGTTCACTTGTTTCATTTGTAGGTTAGTTTTGCATGAAACCATGTATGACTCTTGAAACGAGCTGGGTGAAGCACAAGAGGGCTTGTACAACTATCACTACTTGGTTATCTGTCATCTTGCCTCTGTATGAAGAACTTGTTACTTTTAGTCCGTGATACGTTGAAGGAAAATATGTACTGTTCGAAGTGAACCTTGTGAAAAAACAATGCTTGCGTGCTAACTAGTGTCACCTTATCTAATTGGTTGTTTTTGGGGTTACCCTTGTCAACTTATTCAAGTAGAGTAAGGTGAGTGGGGAAGCCTTAATAGGCACGTCAGAGATATAATAAATTACTTCTCTACTGGAACAACCTCTCCTTCTCTTAATAAGTCAAATCCCTCTTCCGCCTCTAAAATGAATAAGTGCTATGCACAATTGAAAAATGGAAAATGAAAAAATCAAAAAGTGAAAAAATTCAAAATGAAAGTGAAAAATGAATAAGGCGAAAGAAGAGAAAGGCTTTCTACACAGAGAGGTGATGCAAGTAACTCCACTGGGTTAATAACTAGGTTTGCTGGCAGCGGACCATGCTTGTGTTCCTATGTGACTCCGTCGGGGTACTGTCCAGGCCTGCTAAGAAACTAGTGATTGAAAACCTAGTGGCCATTGCTGTTGTTCCCTCTCCCCCAGTTACCCTAGCCAAAATTTTTACACTGAAGGTTAATAGAGGATTGGGAAATGGACGAGAAGATAAGACTAATAAAGAGAAGGAGATGTTAAAGAAGGAAAACAGAAATTACAAAGAAAGGTCCGACAACTTAAGAAATGGTTGTGAAATAGCAAAACCAAAAAGAAGTCCGAGAAAAGAAATGAGAAAAAGAAGGAAGTTCAAGAAAACAAGACCCCCAAACTGAAATTGAAAATTCTGTTGTTTCCTTTACTGTAAGGACCCAGACTGAGTCAGACATGGCCAATATTGGTGTTTTTAAACTACCGAAGTTGGAATTCCGAACAGAAGTGCCAAATTCTATCATAAGAGAAACAAAGAAACAAGCCCGTAAATCCATATACTCTGATAGTGGAAGCTACTATTCAAGTCTTGATAAAGAATATGGAAGGACAATGAGAGACTGTCATACGATGAAAAAGAGGTAAGTTCCTAAAAAATAACATCATGACCTATTGCAAAATTTCAAGGCATTGATAGTCACAAAAGATGAAACTTATGCTAAACTGCTAGAGAAACCAAGAAAAAATTTAAATCTTGGAGAAACAACTTGAAAAAGCCACATAACAAATAAAAGAAGTCTTCTCTATATACTCGGATGCTTTGTCATGTAGGTACCCCAGCAAGGAATTACACCTTTTTTGCTGGAATGATATTTATTACGCAAAGTTAAGGTTGTCCAGTCTGGGCAACCTTACGAATTTTAGCAATGTTTCATAATTGTTGTTGATTCTTTCCATAAACAAGATGAGAATACAAGGTATTTCTTATGCGAACTTTACATGCATAATTCCTTCTTGAAGAATAAAGAGATGAGAATCGTACTCCTTTATAGGTGGATGTCTATACAGTTCCAAGCTTTCATATCTTTTTCTAAAAATCAGATAAGATGGAAAAAGCTTATAATGTTCCAAGGAAGAGAACTTGGTCTTGACCTTGGATTCAGAGGAGAACCGTGAAGCCCTTACATACACTCATCCACCATAAGAAATTCATGGAGCACTCTAGTGTTGTTAGTGCCTTAGAACCTATTCATAATGGTGTATTACACGCAGGTTAGAATATCTGCTAGATATCAGGTCTGAGTTGCTACAAGGGGCCAAACAAAGGTGGCAGGCCTTAGTTGGGGAAATAAAAAACAAAAAAACCCTTTATTTATCAAAATTTCCAGCTGCAATGGGCAAGCACAGGATTACACTCACATGGTATTAGAAGAAGGCCCTAAATGGATATGGTTGTAGGTACAAGTGTCCAATAATTTGGTTTCCGTAAGATGATTATATTTGAATATGGTTTAACATAAGTAGGTAAGTATGTTTCTCTCCAAGAAATCCAAAGAAGAAATGGTTTCTGACATTATAGAGAAGAACTCACCTAGATTATTCTTTAACTTCCCTCCATGTCAATATGTTGTTTGCATGGGTTGTGCAAACAGGTAAGCTAGGGGGTGATGTTGGGCTTTAGGATTGATACCTTTTCTTACCTTGTTGCCTTATATTTCTATTAGATTTCTAAGATTTTTTATGTATATAATATGGTAATTTGTGTGATATGAGCCTTATAAGTGGTTAATAAGCATGCCATCATTTTATTCATTAAAAGAGTTGATTTAAAATATGAAAAGATGAGTCACGCTTACAATTTGAAGTGTTAACTGACAAGAATTTCGATAGCAATGTTGTGCCTTGGAATAGCTGGACAGGAACGAGTCACACAGAGTTGCTTGGGTTAGTTATAAATTGATTGGGGCGAGACCGATGATCATCATGGAAAGATCAATTGTTAATGTGATCTTGGCCACCTCTACCAAGGAAATATGGGAGATTTTGTAATTCGAATTAAGCATTCTTGAGAATATTCCGATTCTTAGGATTTTCTTCTTTAATTTTAAAAATAGACTTGATTGTAATATAAAAGCGAGGAACTAAACCTTGGTAAAAAAAAAAATTACTGCCATTTTGATCTATGTTATAAGGTTTACAGACATATTTTGTAATACCGTTCCTGATTAACTTAACGAATATCTTCACGGTTCAACTTTAACTCCTTGCACTAAATTTTCTCTAAGGTGGTTGAATTCCAGTGATCGTGGCCCAATCCTAGAACGACTACTGCCCTTTCCTTGTGTTATTAAATTTACATTTTATCTTTCATTTCTTGTTTTGAAATTATTTCAGTTATTGCTTTCAATCCTTGCTTTGCAATTATTCAGTCACTTTCTAAGATCTGAACATTGGTTATTGAATTGTTTTATCATAGTGCTATTTGCTACAATAGTTGAGTGAAGATTATAAGATTAGACTCTTGTTAATCAATTT